>CM077088.1:106301756-107501756 GCA_039513925.1 Platanthera zijinensis
GATGTTGTGGGGTGCTGGAAACACACAGGTGGATGGGCCAATACAAAATATAACATCAGATTTAAAATTAGATTTCGTCAGAATAGTCAAAACAATTATAACAAAATATATCCAGCTATTTAAATTCTTCATAGCCAAGGTTATGAAATGAATGGGATCTCTAATGAGCCTTTTGAAAAATTCAAATCATAAAGTAGAATAATGATTTTAACTAAGAAAACATGCTAGAAACATAAATACTGGAAATCATAAAAGTGTAAGGTTGCATAAATCTGAATACAAAAAAATGTATCTGAATACATAAATCTGAATTCATTTTTTTTAAATCTGAATCATTTTTAAAGTTGATGAGAACTCTTAAGCATAAATTGTAATAAAAACCAAAGCTTAAAATATGAATAGATTCTCTTATTAAAGCTGAATCATAAATCTGAATACAAATCACCTACCCCTTCTCTTATTAAAACATTAACTTTATGCAGGAAAACAATAAAAAGATAACTCAAATTATATGTACCTATAAAACAAGTCTCTTTTGATGTTATAATTGCTTGCTCCCAAATATTAAAGATGAAGATATAACCTTCCTTTTGATGGCTAAAATTGCTTGCTCCAAAATATCCAAACACCTGGCCTGGGTATTAATTATTTTATAATTAATTATGCTTTTTTAGTTAATACATATTTAGCATGAATAACCAAATTCTGAATCTGAATATTAAATAGTGAACTGAAAGAAATCATACTGATAACGCAACTTCATATGTTGCATACTTAGCTGAATTGGTTTTCTCTATCTGTACTTGCATTGTGGGATCTTAGAACGATATGTGCAAAAGGTAGTAACTTAAATCAAAAGTGTATTTGAAAAAAAAAATTAAAACTAATAGCAAAATCTCTTTTCAAATCTGAAAATAATTTAAAATAGCCATGAAAAGAGTTGGAGTTGGAGTTGGGTAGAGATGGAGCATGCATGACAGTATGATCTTCCTCAGATGCCAAAAATAAACATAGAACTGTCGTGCATAGAACTTATATTTTGAAAAGCAAAGAGAAAAGCATATAAACATAGCTTAAGAAAATAGAAATTATATTTTTCTTAAGATTTCAGATTCAAAAGTATAAAGAAAAAATTAAGTAGAACTTCATAGTTGGTGCTACCAAATCAAAGTATCCATGAATATAACTGTCATGCCAAGTAAACATGAAAAGAAGAAGGAATTTCATGAATACCTCAATTGGGTTTTTCAACTTTGGATCATCCTCATAGCTCTCCATGACCTGGTAAGAGAGGAAGAATAAAATGTGTGTGTGTGTGTGTGTGTGTGTGTGTGTGTGTGTGTGTGTGTGTGTGTGTGTTTGTGTGTGTGTGTTTGTGGGGGGGGGGGGGATTCATACTAATAAATTATTATCGTAAAATGCTAACCTCCGAAATCTATGGATTAATTTCGCTCCTGAAGAATGCAACTATTAATTAATATCTGCTATTAATCAAAACTACAGTTTATGTAAAAAACTGCTGCAGGCGGCAATATTTAAAGCAAGACATAAGAATTAAATTTCAACGTGCATGGATTTGAAAAATGTTTTCAAATCATGTGATTGGAGATAACATCAAACACAATTTTCATTGTTAGGAAAATCATTAATAAAGGTAGACGCAAGAACAAAGACCCCCCGTGTATGCCACCGACCTTCATTTTTCAATTTTCCTCAAGCCTCTCTTTAAGAAGCCCTTTGATCCGTATGAGATTTATGCTTTGAAGTAGAATAATGCGAGAAGAACCTACATTCAGGTCTAGCATAATAAAATGTAGTCATGTCAGAGTACCTGCATTCAGGTCTAGCATAATTAACATTTGGGCAAATCATGGTTTGAAGAAGATGTGATCAAATGGTTAGAAGTCGAACAAAATTAATTATTGAAAATTTCTAATTAAAAGCATGCATTTCATCAAGACAACCTAATGAGGAAAAATTATTGAGTCCACACATAATAACATGTATGTTATGGTGAGAAACTGATGATAATCTTATGCAAAATAGTCTAGAATTAATGAAAATAAATAAAGATGGTAAAGGGAGGTTACGTGAAATTAGATCAACTATAAGAAAATGGATTATCTTAATAGAGTTTGAATCATCACTTACTTCTGAGTTCTGAGAGAGATCAAAGTTCTCTGCCATTTGAATGAAAAAATGGATGATTGTCTGATGTCACCTTAGCTCCAGACTAGTAGGAAGAAGATTTGGGGGTATGCAAGAACTTTGATCTAGAAATACTGCGGCATCTGGTAGAAGGCCGGATGCAGAACTTTTCACGGCTACATGGATTTGGAGCTTCAAAAATTCTTGAAGAGGAAGAACAAATAGGAGGAAGACGACATTCTGCTAATGCCCTAGAATAGAAATGGAGAGGTGAAGTTCTGCTAATGGTGGATGAAGATGTCGTTCTGATAATGCCCTACAATATAAATGGAGAGGTGAAGTTCTACTAATGGAGGAAGATATATTCTGCTAATGGAGGAGGAATACGATGTTCTGCTATTGCCCTAAAATAGAAATGGGGAGGTAATAAAATAGAAATGGTGAGATGATTTGTTACCTTTGCTCCATATCAGTAGGAAAAAGCCGAATGGAAGAACCTTGATACAGACATAATAGCCGAATGGAAGAAGGACAAGATGCATAATGATTTTCATGGCGACATGGGATTGAAGCTCCGAAAATTTTTGTGGAAGAACGAAGAGGAGGAAGAGGGTGTTCTGAATTAAATCCGCGTTGAGAGAAATATAAGAGGAAGATGTGAGAAATAACGTGAAAGCAGGTGCTCGAAGCTTGATGCAAACCATATCGCATTCTGCCATCAGCGCCGCGGGTAGGAGATTGGGAGGAGCGAATAGGGTTGGGGTTAGATGCGAATGGGGTTGAGATCTGCCCCGTCGTCGCTAACTCTTCGGTTGTGTGTAAGAAGCGCGAGAGGAGGTGCGGTCATGCATAGATCATGGTGCCATAAAGTCACGGGAGGAGGGATTGCGATGCCCCATCTGTGTAGAAGAATATAGGAAGAAATCGCGTGTATCGGGATTTTGAGGCTGGTGAATAGCGTCGGCTTGTATTAATTAATGCTTGATCAGGAAAAAAGTCCAAAATACCCCCAAATTAACACACCAAAACAGTTTTTATGAGGGCATTTTCGCATTAAAATGTTACACCATGGGCTGATTAGGTCCTTGCTTATAGTATAAAGATATATACATTTAAAACAAACCATATACATGGTCTTCTCAAACCGACATTTTTTGTGAAGAGTAGAAGAAGAGGATGGCGCCTCGTTGTTGAGTCTTTCAGCCGCCGCCGACCAGAGATCCGGTGCATTAAATTCTCGACAGAGCATAGATACGAAAAGCTCTCACCGAGATCTTCGCATTTAATGTGAGTTTTTCCTATTTACTGGAATTTTTTGCACTAGGGTATGTGACCTTAACGCTTGTTTTTCCTAAAAAGTTTCAAAGGTTGTAGTCGAGGAGTTCTTGCGGTCGATCCTTGCAGCAAAACGCTCGTGAGACCCGTTTTCTAATTATTTTGAGGTAAGTGGTGATTTTTTCCCTCTTCCTAAGTTCTTTTGTTTTTATTCCCTCTTCCTTTCTCTTTTTTATGGAAGGTAGGAGTAGAGTATGGTTTGACTAAGATAGAATTCATATAGTATAGAAGAAATTCGGCTAAGTCGAAATTTTTAGAGTAAGAGAAGGTTTCAGTTAAGTCCTTTTCATCGAGTATGTGGGAATCAGCCGACGTTAAATTCGTCGAGTTAAGTAGTCTTGGCGTTAAGATCATCAAGTGGAATTCGTTGAGTATTCTCCACGAATTCGTCGGGTATTCTTGAGTTTCAGCTAATTTCGTCAAGTCTTTTTTGTCATATATCACTTAACGTATTCAAAATCGCCAAGCCTTTGTCGCCGAATATAGCCGTTGAGTTATGTCATTTTCATCGAGTTGAATTCGTCGAGTATTCTCGACGAATTGGTCAAGTGACCTTAGTACTCGGTGTCAGGTATGTTCATTTTGCCAAGTGTATTTGTTGAGTATTCTCGACTAATTAGTCTAATATCCAGTGATAGCGTCGAGTGTTCTTGAGAGTCTAAGTCCAACCCGTCGAGTAATCTCGACGAATTCGTTGAGTATCCTCGGGTTTCGTTTGAATTCGCCAAGTCAATTTCGTCGAGTATCGATGTGAGGTCAAGTCAATTCATCGAGTATCGTTAGGTTTCAGCCAAATTTGTCGAGTACAATCCATCGAGTAAGCACCAATTCTTCGAGTATATTCGACAATCAGTGTGGACTTGGAATTTTCTCTTCGAATGAAGTGCAATCGTCGAGTTTTACCTTAGAGAAATCTCGAGACTTCTCCTTCCTCTACGTCATTGGGAGATTTCAATGCTGAGTTTTGGGTTTTATCGTTATTTTTAAGTGTTTTAATTGTTGCCTTGGGTAGCAGTGGATAAAGGACAACCACCACATTGCTAGATTATGAATCATTATGACTGGTGGGCTTTTCTTCACTTTTTATGGACTGTTGGGTTGTGTTGGACAATGTGGCCACAACCATAGTTCATTTTGAGATGTTTGGTCTGAGGGTTTATGTTGGAAAATATGGCAACTTACTCAGTACCGTTATTTTTTTACAAGTGTTAATGATTCACGTGTTAAGCTGGTCAGTCTCTTTCTTTTTATATACATACATATTGTCATACGCATACTCTTGCAAATATTATTAAAGCATGACTTTACTTCGCACTTGGTGCACCTTCTCATATTTAAATCTCTATGAAATCTTTATTGCTTACTATCTTATGATTTTTATGCTGTGGTTTGACATCTATTTTTTCCATTTGGGTTGGTAACCCTCTTAACTTGCTTAACTACTTGATTTATTTTTGGTTACCACTTGTACATTCATGCTGAGGCATTCTTTTCTTTTGAATGCCTCGGGATCAGAGTAGTGGCTGTCTTAGTAATTAGAGCTGGTGGCTTTAGGAGTTCTACGGTAGTAGCAGTGGTTCTTCCCTCGCATCCGTGAGGTAATCTTGTTATTCTTCTTTAAGTTAGGACATATATTTTGTCATGTGGGTTCGTGTCAGGTTGTTGACGCCCATAGTGATTTGTTGCAGATGATAGACTATTTGCTAGCTGTTATGCTTATATCTTATTGTTTGTTGTACTCTCTTGCTCTCTGGGATGGCTTTATTATAGGATGCATGTTAGTTACTTTCAAAGGTATAAAAAGACAAATTTTTTTACCTCGTACTCATAACATCTCTTTAAATAAAACATCACTTTATTTTAAAAAACATAAAATCTCTTCTCGCACTTATACTAAATCTAGAGGTGTGCCTAGTATGAATAGTCCTGCTGGACCTTCATACTCATATAGGATAATAGAGGAACTAAAAAAAGTATTTTTTTTCCACTGCTTATGTGTATAATTTCACCAGTGGACTAGTCGATCCATTGAGTCGAGGGACACAACCATAAAAATGTAAACTCAAACTATTTATTCATCGTAACAAACTTGAGAATTTCATGAAAAGAGTTTGGCATAAGTTCTTGTCTGTGCGTCTGTAGTTGTCCCCTACACGGCGTGGCATCATGGAATGTATTTTCTCTTACTATGATACATTATTAAATTCAAAGGAAATACGGGTTGTGATAGTTGGTATCAGAGGGAGGTTGTTTTCACAAGTTGGTCGAACGACTTTTTCTGGTAAAGTTTTGGTTGTCTTGTCTCATTGTATAAACACACCAATGGGTCATTAGTACGTCTTCGTTGAAGCATGAAAACTACACCCATAAGCAAGAAAAGAAGTATACGGGGCATATTATGTAGTATGAGATGCATAATATGTGCTTGTATTTGAATCCTCATAGGAAGCAACATGTGACTGTTATGTAGTATGTGTTGGGTACACTAGAAGTATGTACCAGATTTGGAGAAGATTCATCCTAGTCAATGATATACATCAATATGTATTTGATGTATGTTTAAGTTTCCTATTGCAGGGTTAAGGATTGGAAGAAAAACATTCTAAGTACAAGTGTCGACACTTGTGAAGAATTGTGTCGACACAAGGGACTTGTGTCGACACCAGCAGCAATGCATTGTGTCGACACCTTAGAATTGTGTCGACACCAGAGCCAGAAGTTGTGTCGACACCAGAAGCCAGATTTGTGTCGATACCCAGAAATTGTGTTGACACCCAGGAATTTTGTCGACACCCAGGAATTTTGTCGACACCCAGAAGCTATGTCGACACCAAAGGCAGGAATTGTGTCGACACTTAAAACAGGACTTATGCCGACACCAAAAGCAGCAATTGTGTCGACACTTAAAGCAGGACTTATGTCGACACCTGAGGCAAGGATTGTGTTGACACTTAAAATAGAGGCTGTGTCGACACCCAGCAGTTAGAGAGCAGTTTTGTCGACACACTGGACTTGTGTTGACACATACAAATAGAAGATGTGTCGAGAAGCAGAAGAATGATTGTGTCGACACTTGGAGTATTGTGTCGACATCATCAAGACTTGTGTCGACACTTTGTCTACTTGTGTCGACACATGAGAAGCAGATTACTGAGTGAATCATGCTGTGTTGTAGAATCTCTAAGGAATCAACTATGATGACTGGTGGGTCGATAGCTGTCAATACCAACAGGTCTGACACCTCTGTCAGAACTAACAGATGGTTGTTACAAACAAGATCAGCCGGTAACCATGAGGAATCTCTATATAAAGGGCTGATCCTTAACAACCAATATGAAGAACAACTTAGTGAAGGCCAGAAAAGCCATCAAAAAAAGAGAGAGATGATTCACAACAAGATAAGGGGAAACCCTTTAAGAAGGTAGATCTAGAACATTGAGCAGAAAAGATTGAGATCTCATTTTGAATCCAAGGAAGGAGCTGACAGTGGATCAACTTCTACATCAAGAACATTCCAACCTTATTTTGTTCTATCAAGAAGCTTTGAAACAACTAAGCCTTGTTGGGACTGAAGATAGAGAACTAATTAAGAAGAACATCAATAGAGGGATCTATTTTATGATATCTGTTGTATATCTTTTATTATACAATTACTTGTAGAATCTGTTGTAGATCTGAGCTGTAAGCCTATATTTATAAAGGCTGAGGTAGGGTTGTGTGCCTGAGTGGTAGGACTTGACAAAGTCTGAGTTGTAATCCTAGAGATAAGGGCTGAGGTAGGGCTGAGGCCTGTGGTAGGATTCTATGAAGGATCTGAGGTAGGACTTGCAAAAGTCTGAGGTGTAGGAACCATTTTGGTTCTGAGTTGTAGGATCTTTGGATCTGAGAAAAAGGAAAGAAGTTAGGCTAAATCCAGTACTCTACTAGATAGGCGAAGGGGGAAAATGGACGTACCCATATCTTGGGGAACCACAATATATCTGGTGTTCTCTGTGCTGTGAATATTTTGTGCTGTTTTTTGTTTTATTAGTGCCAAGAAAGATCTGTTTAATTGCCTAAAATTTTAAAGGAAAAATTAGAACCTATTCACACCCCCCTTTAGGTGTTTAGGCTCTTGAATTAAGTGTTTCAAGTGGTATCAAAGGGAGGTTACTCAAGGATTGACTTAACAGTCAGAGTAATTCTCCTAGGCAATTTTCAGAATTCAAGAATGGGTTCTAGTGAGAACCAAAAAGAGTTTGGATCAATGAAACTACCTATCTGCAAGAAGGAATGTTTTTGCATATGGAAGGAGAGGGTTAGATTGTTTATGGAAGCTTCTGATCCAAGAATTTACATCACAGTATAGGAAGGACCCTTCATTCCAATGAAGGTATCAGCACTGGATGCAAATATAAAGACTCCTAAGAGTTATTTAGAAATGAAAAAGGATGAAATCATCCTAGCAACTCTAGAAAAAAGGGCACAGAAATCATTGTATGTACCATAGATGATGCCACCTTTAAGAATCTGGTGCATTGCAAAACCTCCAAAGAAATGTGGGACACTCTTATTGTCTACATGGAGGGAACAGAAGAAGTCAGAGAAGACAGAAAATCTATGCTGAATCAGGAGTATGAAAGCTTTAGGCAAGTCAAGAATGATAACATAACTGAATGCTACAAGAAATTCTTCAGGATTGTAAATGAGCTGATGACTTATGGAAGAATCTTCAACACTTATGAGTTGAATGACAAATTTCTGAGATCTTTGGCAAAGGATTGGGACACCAAGATTTGTTCCATCAGAGAAGTGGCAAAGCTGGCAGACACACCTCCTCCCACAATGTTTAGGAAGCTGCTTTCATATGAAATGCAGCTTACAGCAAGGAAGGAGGAAGAGAAGAGCAGCATATCTGAATACAAGGAAAAGTAAGTTGCCTTCAAAGCTGAAGGCACAAGAAAGGGCAGGAGAAAATCTCCTTCTCCTCCCAGAAGGAGTGCTGAGGCAGAAGAAGGGATTCTTGACAACACTTCATCAGACAGCCACACCTCAGATGAGAACTTTACAGCCTTCACAAGGAAGTTCCAAAGATTCATGAAGAAGAAGAAGTGGAGAACCAGACCTTCTTCATCCTTTTCAAAGGATGAGTACTACAAGAAAAAGAAAACTCCTAAGTAAGACAGGTATGCTTCTAAACCTAGTAAACAATCTAATTCTAAGATTGTGTGTTATTTTTGCAACAGGCAAGGACATGTCATAACAGACTGTCCAGAAGAGAAGGCTGAATCAAAAGACAAGAAGAAGCAACAAATGAAGGGCAAGAAATAAAAATCTTTTGTTGCCCAAAAGCAGAAAAGCTGGGAAGATTCTTCATTATCTGAATCAGGAGAAGAAGAAGAGGATGAAGTATATGTTAGGTTATTCTCAACTGAAGAGGATTCTAAGGAGATAGAATTTCTACGAATGCTGGACTCCATAAATGGAGTGGAAGAATACTATTGCAGAGGGCTGATGGCCCTAACAGAAAATGATCAGTGCCTGGATCAAGATGGTCCTAGTAAGGTATATAACTCTCCCACAATATCTGATTATTTTACTAGATCAGAATCAAGAGCATCAGCATCAAGAGATTGGGATGGTTCTGAGTCTGAAGGGGATGTACACCAACTCATTGATGAGTATGGTGGATTATTGTAAGCTCTAAAGAGAAGCAATCTTCTTGTCAAAGAGCAGACCAAGGAAATTGAGTCTCTTAAGCTGGCTGCAGCTGATTTAGCAAAGCTATTGGATCTAAAATTGAATGAGGTTTGCAAACTAAAAAACATTACTATTATTCAGAGGGGCACAATCTCTTTCAAGGAGAATCATATCACGAAACTGGAGGCAAAACTTTAGCATGAAAGAGAGCTAGTGGCTAAATTCTCCAAACCAAAATCTGTCTTACCCTTAATTGACAATTTAATCACACAAAAAGGGAAGACTGGTCTAGGTTTTTAGGGAAGAACTAGGGCCACCAATTCACAAAGAAAAGGTAAGGCCCCAGTTCAGCCTATAGCTACAAAATCCCCTATCTTCTTTAGTAAGGTGATGAATCCTACAAATAGGTATGATCATGAAACTACTCATGGTCAATATGAGTATGAAGTTAACCTTGGAAAGTGTGCAAATGCCAAGAGGCCACTCTATAGGCAAGCCCATAAGATTCAAAAGGAATTCATGGGGTGTGCTACTCCAGCACCCACACTCAAAAAGGCTGTTGGCAACATGACTGTGAAGTCTGTACCTAAGAAAAGGTATAACAGATTTGAGTGTTGGTGTTGTGCAAAGATAGGACACTTTTCTTTGGATTGTTGGTTTAACACAAGTGTTAAAACCAAGAGTAGTTTACCTATCATAAAATATGTAGGTAAACTTGTTGTTTCCAAGACTTACAAGAACCTCGAACCAAAAAATAACTTGGGTTCTAAGGATGAGTAATCCTTTATTTGTTGCAGGTGAATCCAAGTGACCATACCCATATATGGTACTTGGATAGTGGCTATTCCAGACATATGATTGGAACAAGATAAATGTTGAGGGACTTTGTACCCATAGAGAATGGTCCTAAAGTCATCTTTGTTGGATCAGAAAAAGGAGTCATCAAAGGATTTAGTAACATCTCTAGTGACTCAATTACTATCACTAAAGTGGCTTATGTGAAGGGTCTAAAAAACAACCTGATAAGCATAAGTCAGCTTAATGATCTAGGTTGTGACATCTCCTTTCACAAAGAGGAGTGGCAAATTAAAAGGTCAAGTGATCAAGAGATCATTTTGACTGGCACTAGGAAAGGAAATGTTTATTGCCTTAAGCTAGATTGTGAGTTAAACAACTCACCTATTTGCTTAGTTGCAGATGAGACAGCCTCACTATGTGTCAAATGGCATAAGAGGCTAGCTCATCTGAACTATAAGTCCATAGGACTGCTGTTCAGTATGGGGTTGGTGAGGAATGGTCCTCATGTCAAGTGCATGAAAGAGGGAGTGTGTTCAGCTTGCCAAAAGGAAAAACAGACCAAGTCATTTTTTCCAACACTAGATACCAATGATTCAGTGAGATGTTTATATCTCTTACATTTGGTTTTGTTTGGTCCTATGCCAGTTCAAAGTCTTGGTAGGAAAGCATACACATTAGTTATTGTGGATGACTATTCTAGATACATATGGGTGTTCTTATTAAGGATGAAATCTGAAACCCCTAGTATTTTCTAGACTTTTGTTAGACAAGTTCAGAATGATTTTAACAGTTTTGTGGTCAAAATCAGAAGTGACCATGGAACTAAATTTCAGTCTGAATGTATGACAAAATTCGGTGAAGAACTTGGGATTCATCTAGAGTTCTCCTCACCTAGAACACCTCAGCAAAATGGGATTGCTGAAAGAAAGAATAGAACTCTCTTTGAGGCTGGTAGAACCCTACTCAGTGACACTACTCTCCCTGAATATTTCTCGGCTGAGGCAGTAAATACTACTTATCATGTTCTCAATAGAGCATCCATCAATATGAAACTTAAGTTGACTCCCTATAAGATTTTGAAAGACAGAAAAACAAACATTTCTTATTTCAAAATCTTTGGTAGCAAGTGCTATGTCCTAGTGAATGGTAAGCACTGCCAAACAAAGTTTGCTGCCAAATCCCTAGAAGGGATATTTGTTGGGTACAGAAACAATAGTATGGCATACAAGATCTACAACTTGACTACCCAATTTTAAGAAGAATCAGTTCTTGTTGTCTTTGATGAGTCTAGATTGATTAACAATGAATTGTCTAGTGTTTCAGTTAGTTCTACAGGTCTAACAGATAGGCTAGACAAGATGACCATCAATGATGAAGCTCCTGCTAGATGAATGATGCATGCTATCCAGGGGGAGAACAAAACACACTAGAAGCAGAAGAGAATGAGGAGCATCAGGTGGAGGAAAATGAAGAATGTCATGAGGTAGACAGGTTTCCTCCAGCAAGAAGACACCTAAAGGATCATCCAGCTCATAAGATAATTAGAGATGCAAGTCAAGGTGTTCTAACAAGGAGCAAGAGCATGAACACAATTTTGTGTTCTAGCTTTTTGTCTCAAATAAAACCCAAAAAGTTTGAAGAAGCAATGCTAGATGCTAACATGGTTGATGCAATGCAAGAAGATCTTAATCAATTCAGGAGATGCAAAGTCTGGAAACTGGTTCCTAAACCTAAGGATCACAATATCATAGAAACCAAGTGGATCTACAGAAAAAAACTTGATGAAAATGGAACAATCATCAAGAATAAGGACAGGCTGGTAGAAAAAGGCTATAGACAAGAGAAAGGAATAGACTTTTATCAAACCTTTGGCCCAGTAGCAAGACTGGAGGCTATAAGGATGTTCCTAGCCTATGCAGCCTATCAAGGGTTCAATGTATTTCAGATGGATGTGAAGTCAGCATTTCTAAATGTTGACCTGAAAGAGGAAGTCTATGTTGAACAAACCTAAGGTTTTGTAGATCCTCACTATCCTAATTATGTATATAGGGCATCCAATACTGCTCATTTCAAACTTCCCTTGCATAAGTTTGGCAAAGGGATGCAAAGAAGATAGGAAAAGTACTACAGGAACTTGTCAATTCCTAGGAGGAAGACTACTGTCTTGGTGCAGCAAGAAGCAGACTAGTGTAGCTATATCAATAGCTGAGTAAGAATATGTAGCTGCAAGCAGCTGCTGTGCACAACTATTGTGGATAAAGCACAAACTAGAAGATTATGACATCAAGGTTAGTAAAATTCCACTTTTTTGTGATTCTACTAGTGCTATTTCTATTGCTAAGAATCCTGTATCAAACAGTAGAACAAAGTATATAGAAATTAAATTCCATTTCATCAGAGAACATGTAGAAAAAGAAAATATTAGTCTAGAGTTTGTGAATACAAATAATCAAATTGCTGATATTTTTACAAAACCTCTGGATGAAACTAAATTCAATTATTTTAAAATTGAATTAGGAATGTTAAATCTAGATTAGGTTAGCACAAAATACCTTTAGTAGAACATGTGAGCTCCAGTTTTTATAGGAAATTTGGCTAAGTACCAAGTTTGTGTCGACACAAGCAGACCTTGTGTCGTCACTCTCAGTATGTTGTGTCGACAAAGAATACGGATGTGTCGACATAGAAATAATATCTGTGTTGACTGAAGAAAAGGTGTCGACACAACTATGTCAAGACTATATTACTAGAGGACTTTTGTGTAGACACACAAGAGTTGGTGTCGACACAACTATGTCGAGACTTTCAGTTAGTTGATTTTTGAGTCGACAAAAAAAAATCAAAGTCGACACTCTGTGTCGAGGCATGTCGACATCTATATCGACACTGACATAAGTATGGTGACATATACATATGTCGACTAAACCTCAGTATTGTCGAGAACTAGACCTATTCTGTCGACACATATAAGATTTTGTCGACTAGTCCTTGTGCTAAGGCGCGTCTTTTGAACTCCCCTTTACACTTAGACTATAAATAGGTGGAGCCAAAATCTGGTCAACTACGCTTTCTGATTTCCTGGCTCTGCACCCTCTGTCGACGAGAATCATGTTTCCTTTTCACCTCCATCTCTCTCTTCCGGTAATGGCGCCTCATCCAGAAGAAAAGGTGAACGAAGGATATGAGCTGGTCTGTGGTGGGTTCATAACAGCATCACTGGAGATTCAGGGAGTAATTTCCCTAATCTCAGATATCAGTTTGGAATTCTTGGTCTCTGAACCTACCAAGATATGGAAGAAAGAAGTTCTGGAATTTTATTCTTCTGCAAATACAGACACAGACGGGAAGAAGATGAAAGCAACTATTCAAGATACCCGGGTAAAGATTATCTTGAAAACAATCTGAAATGCACTCCAACTCCTAAAGGTTAAGAAAGAAGATGACGTACAACCATCTATGATCAAGGAGGCCTTACAATGGTGTGGGTTAAACCCAAAAACTAAGATAGGATCGTCTATCAACCGAAAAGGGATGAATTCACAAGGGAAGTTCCTTTCTGAGATTGTAGGGAAGGTCATACTGTGTAAAATTGGTGGACATGACAGAATCTCAGCCACCATATTCCACCTGATGACCAGGATCATTTTCAAGCTCAAGAATGATTGGATAACAATAGTCTTTGATAAGTTACGTGAAGGTATCAAGAAACCGAACCTGGGGAGAATTCTGAGTCTATGCCTATCATCTGTAATACAAGAAGTAATGAGACAACAAACCAAAACAATACAGAAGAAGAAGAAAGTTCTTCAACAGGAAGAATCATCTAGTGATTCAGAAGAAGAGGTGTTCTTCAATTCTGATGAAGATATGCAACAACAACAAGATGCATAAGGACAAGTGGACAGTATTATGCTCCCAGAGCAACAAAGAATCTCTACTTCAGGAGGAGAAGACCTGCACTAGCTGTAGAAGACACTATACTTACTGATCTGCCCTATTAAGGGGGAGTAAATGATGCTGCTACAGTAGACAGTGAATTAGCAGCTGATACTATGATGGATATAGTTTTTGATATAAATAAGGAAGCACTACTTCATGTAGAGGAAGAGGCACCTGAGGTGCATATGAAGGATACTACTCAGATTGGGCAAGTAAGTATCTCTTTCCTAGAAAGGTAACTGGACAAGGACATGGAAGTCAAGAGAAAACCATGTATTTTACCAACTAATTTTATTTCTCTGGTTCAAATATTGTAGGAAGTAACCTTTGAGGAGTTGTTCCCTGACTCACCATCAGTAAGGACTGAGGGGGAGCAACAACCTCAGGACAAAGAACTTCCAGAGACTGAGGGGGAGGAATTGCTGAAGGATACTGTAGATAAAGAGACTGTTGACATTGAAAGTTCATCTTCCGATGATGAAGAAGCCAACTTGGCTAAGAAAAGGAAACTTATTGTAATGAAGAAGAAAAGCTCTGGCTATAAGAGGGCCTTACAAAAATCCACACCACCTCCAGCTCCAAGTATGGAATTAAATTCCTTAATGGTCCAATTGTAACTAAAACTAGATACACAAAGGACTGCTCTTGAAAAGTATGTGGATGAATCTCATAAGGAGCTGCAAAACCAGCAAGCTAAGGAAATCAAGTCAATCAGATTTGAAGTGACTGCCCAAACATCTATTACCACTCAAATTCATAAATTTGGGGTCTACTACAGAGAAGGGATTGATCATCTGGAAGGTCAAGTCAGGTTTCACAAGAATGATCTCAGAGATCATATTGAAAGAGAAGTCCTAAAGGGGGAGAGAGTGTTTGTCCAAGCTAGTTCTGAGCATGCCAAATGGGTTTCCAATACCTTCAGAGCTACTCTTGGCTTCCCTCCTTTATGTGATGATGATAATATGGCTGAATCTGGAATACAACATGTATATGTAGAGGGAGATCAGCCAGAAGTTGCTCAGGTTATATATCCTCCTACTAATTTTGAGATGGTTTATGACCAAGTGCAGAAAATGTACAGCCCTCCACAAGAGGCACAGAATGTGGTCTTTGAGAAAGTTGAAATGTAAAAGGCTGCCAAAGAAGCTCAAAGGGAAGAATTGCTAAATAAGAAGAGATTCAGAGAACAAGCTGAGTTAAAGCCAGACTTTGAATAATGGAGCCCTACATCAAGGAACATCATTATGACTGCATGGAAGGCCGTTAAGGGCAAGACCTATTATAGGGGAAAGTGGTACTTAGAGTAGGAGTGGAATAAATATCAAGCTAGACAGGAAGCCATTCTTTAGAATAGGAGGAGTGGAAAAGCTGGTAAGCTACCTGCAAATGCTATAGAGCCCAGCAGGTATTTTCCTAAGCCCTTTCACTACTTTGAAAGACAAAGAATAAAAGGTGAAGAACTAAAGAAAAAGGATCTTAAAGGAAAGAAGCTTACAGAAGATTCAGAACTAGCTGTGAAAGCAAAGATAAAGTCTGGTCAAGGCATTGTCATAAGGGAGCCTAGCAAATCTTAGGATAGTTAGGCTTATGATAAGAAACAATGTATCTTTTTGATTTTTGCTCTAAGAGAAAACATGTAAAACAAATATTTTTTTCTTCACAAAATTAGTTTTACTGTTTATTTTAGATTGTTTACTTTGTTTGTATGTTTACTTGTACTAGAATCAATGTACATCTATGTCTTCTGTGTTTTATCTTGACTGGTGTATATCTTTGACAAGGGGGTTATGACTTCTCCAAATAGGGGGAGATTTTTGGGTACACTAGAAGTATGTACCAGATTTGGAGAAGATTCATCCTAGTCAATGATATACATCAATATGTATTTGATGTATGTTTAAGTTTCCTTGTGCAGGGTTAAGGATTGGAAGAAAAATATTCTAAGTAAAGGTGTCGACACTTGTGAAGAATTGTGTCGACACAAAGGACTTGTGTCGACACCAGCAGCAAAGCATTGTGTCGACACCTAAGAATTGTGTCGACACCAGAACAAGAAGTTGTGTCGACACCAGAAGCCAGATTTGTGTCGAAAACCAGAAATTGTGTTGACACCCAGGAATTATGTCGACACTTAGAAGCTATGTCAACACCAAAGGCAGGAATTGTGTCAACACTTAAAATAGGACTTATGTCGACACCAAAAGCAGCAATTGTGTCGACACATAAAACAGGACTTATGTCGATACCTGAGGCAAGGATTGTGTTGACACCTAAAATAGAGGCTGTGTCGACACCCAGTAGTTATAGAGCAGTTGTGTTGACACACTGGACTTGTGTCGACACATACAAATTGAAGATGTGTCGAGAAGCAGAAGAATGACTGTGTCGGCACTTGGAGTATTGTGTCGACATCATCAAGACTTGTGTCGACACTTTGTCTACTTGTGTTGACACATGAGAAGCAGATTGCTGAGTGGATCATGCTGTGTTGTAGAATCTCTAAGGAATCAATGTTTATGACTGGTGGGTCAACAGTTTTCATTACCAACAGGTCTTACACCTTTGTCAGAACTAACAAAAGGTTGTTACAAACTAGATCAACCGGTAACCATGAGGAATCTTTATATAAAGGGTTGATCCTTAACAACCAATAAGAAGAATAACTCAGTGAAGGACAGAAAAGCCATCAACAAAGAGAGAGAAGATTCACAACAAGATAAGGGGAAACCCTTTAAAAAGGCAGATCTAGAACAGTCAGCAGAGAAGATTCAGATCTCATTTTGAATTCAAGGAAGGAGCTGAAAGTGGATCAACTTCTACATTAAGAACAATCCAACCTTATTTTGTTCTATCAAGAAGCTTTGAAACAGCTAAGTCTTGTTGGGACTGAAGGTCAAGAACTGATTAAGAAGAACATCAATAGAGGGATATATCTGGTGATATCTTTTGTATATCTTTTATTACACAATTACTTGTAGGATCTGTTGTAGATATGAGTTGTAAGCCTATATTTATAAAGGATGAGGTAGGGCTGTGAGCCTTAGTGGTAGGACTTGCAAAATTCTTAGTTATAAGTCTAGAGATAAGGGCTTAGGTAGGGCTGAGGCCTGAGGTAGGATTCTGGGAAGGATCTGAGGCAGGACTTGCAGAAGTTTGAGGTGTAGGAACCATTTTGGTTCTGAGTTGTAGGATCTTTGGATCTGAAAAAGAGGAAGAAGTTAGGCTGAATCTAGTACTCTACTGGATAGGCAAAGGGGGAAAGTGGACGTACTCATATCTTGGGGAACCACTAAATATCTTGTGTTCTCTGTGCTGAGAATATTCTGTGATGTGTTTTGTTTTATTAGTGCCAAGCAAGATATGTTTAATTGCCTAAAATATTAAAGGAAAAATTAGAACCTATTCACCCCCCTCTAGGTGTTTAGGCTCTTGAATTAAGTCTTTCAGTATGGGATGCATAACAATCCTCACATGGAAGCCCATTAGATTTTGCTTTTTCATTACATGTGATATTATGCAGTATAGGATGCATAATAATTCATGAGTATATCATTCATAACATACATTAAGGCCTTGCTAGTATGTATAGCACAACATGGATGACATAACATAGTATTAGCACACGTGCCAAGTCAAGATCTACATGATGACCTACGTACACACATGGTTTTGAAATAAAGAATAAAAACTCATGCATTCATATTATGAGCACACGAGTCAATAGGATGATGGTGTATCATTCTAAATTTAAGCATATCAATATTTTTTAAAATCGTAGAGCAAGGTAGCTGCATGAGAAAATATCTAATCATGTATGGCCTGAACTAAATTGAGTAGTTCTAGCATTAAGCTAAGTTTTTGTGTGGTTCGTGGTATTATTAGCAATGTCGCTGAAGCATGTTGCGATGAGGTCAAATCTAAATTCCGAGGGTGAGTTGTTAGGTGCGCAAAGTGAATTCTTGATTGAAGGGCTTCGGGAGAGCAATGAGGCTCTGTCAAGGCAGATAGTCACTATGCAATTGCAGATTAAGTCTTTGTTGACTGCCTTCTTAGGGAAGCAACTTGTGGTGCATGTTGGAACCTTATTACTTATTTGGGCTAGGATTACTATTAGGATGTTTAGTTTGACCCATTTTGTATAGTCTAGGGTCATAGATTATTTCCCGGGTTGTTGCTCCTTCAGAAGAATTCCAGCAGAAATGTAGTTAGTCGAATGCAGAATTCAGGTCGACAAAAGCTGAGCGCAGTTTGATGATCGCCGAGCTCAGCTTGACAAACTCAGAGTTTTAACTCTGAGTTAAGCTCGACGAACTTTGAGCTCCGGTCGATGAACTCCGATCTCTACTCAAAAACTAAGCTCGATGAAAGTCAAGCTCAGCCCGATGATCTCTGAGCTCAGGTAGACAAATAAGAAGATTTAGTTTGACAAACTCCAGGCTCAGGTCGATGAAATGCTTGCTGAGTTTGACTAATTCTCTGTAGTGTTTTTAGGCAGTTTTGTTTACAGAAGGCAGAACAAGTTTTAGGCTTAATTTCAGGCTGATTATATTCTGAAGGAAGAATGATTTAAAGGCTTAATTACAGACAGCTATGACTGATATTTAATGCAAAATATTCTAACAAATATAGCCGTTTAGAGACATCATTAAATATGGATTTATCACAGAGTTTAAGGCTGACCTATTTTTAAGGCAGTTACCATTCTCGGGAAATGTCTCAGATGTTTCAAAATCTACTAATTCAAATGTTTGAATTCTTCTCTACATCATATATATAAGTACAAAAGATTGCTGCCTCAAGGTTACTCACCAAGGTTACTCACTTAGAGATACTCAACAAGACATACAGACTTAGAGATACTGACTTAAAGACTTGTAGATCAACATATACTCTTACAAAATTAGATCTTCAATCTCTGCATGTGCAAAGTCTTCATTTTATCAGATAAAAGAAGGCCTACATATGAAGAAAATACTCCCTCTCCTGATCATAAACTCTACTCAAATCAGGGGGAGCTTCCTGCTTCAACATCCACTAATCTTCTCAGAGATTTTTGATAGAGAAGACACTATCATTCTTTTTATTTATTTTCATAAACTGTGTACAGGGTTCTTAAATCCCTTCAAAAGTTACCCTTTTGGTTTCTAAGTCTCTTGATCAAAAGACTTAAGTTTTTTTTGGGAACCTGATCAAAAGCTCAAAGGGTTGCTAGATCTCCCTCAAAAAATAGATTTTGTGGTGGCAGGGCACCTGAGCAAAAACCTGTTGTGCTAGGGCACCTGATCAACAACCTATAGTGGATTCTTACCATGGTGGTAGAAGAGTGGATGTACCCAGGTTTATTAGAGAACCACTATAAATTCCTTGCGTTGTCTGTGATTGTTATTCTCTTTATTTGTGTGTTGTGATTGTTTCTTTATATATATATATATGTCAATAATTTTTAAATCCGCTATAAAATTAAATCAACATTTTAAAATACCCTATTCACCCCCGCTCTAGTGTAAAGAAGATTTATCCCTCACTTTCAATTGGTATCAGAGGTTGGTTCTTTGGTTTTATAGGCTAACACCTAAACTATAAAATCTGATAGATTTTACTTTTACCTAGAAATCTATCATGATACAAAATATAGAATATTCAAGCACTAGACCTCCTGTGGGCAATCTAAATAAGTTTCCACTATGGAAGGCAAGGATTAGGATTTATATGAACTCTATTGATGAAGATATCTATAACTCCATCTTGATTGGTCCACCTCTACTAGTGGTAACAACAAGTGCAAGTACTGTACCACCTCAAGAATGGATAGAAGCACAAAAGAAAGCAAAGATTGTTGATGCCAAAGCTATGAACATCTTAGCTCAAACAATGTCAGATTACATTTTCCAAAAGGTTGTTGAATGCTCTTCAGCAAGGGACATTTGGAACTCCCTCAACACAAGGTTGCTAGATCTACTGATGAGAGAAAGATAGAAGATCCAACTTGATCTCTCAATATGAGAATTTCAAGAAGGGAGAATCTGAATCAGTTGTTGAGATGTATACAAGACTACGTCTCATTGTCAATGAGCTGAAACCCCTAGAGAAGGACAACACATTGACAGAAGTCAATGATAAGATCCTCATGTGTTTCCCTAGCACATGAGATTCAAGGATCTGGCCAATCAAATATGCCAGAAGCTTAAATGAGATTACAATAGAGACCCTGTTGGGCAAGCTCAAATCTTATGAGTAGCTCATCAGAACCAAGGAAGCTGAACAAGAGTCTTCACCTCTAGTAAGGAAAGAGAAAAGTATTACTTTCTTAGCTACTGAGGAAGAAGAAAAATCTTCAGGGAATGAAGATAATATAGGTCTCTTGGCAAAGCGATTCTATAAAATGGCCTGGAAAGACTTCAGGAGAAGATATTCAAGAAATGAAGATAAACCAAGGTATGATAGGACACCAACTAAAAAAATTGTGTGTTATTGTTGTAGGAAGTCAGGACACATTCTTTCAGAGTGTCCTGATAATC
Organism: Platanthera zijinensis; assembly: GCA_039513925.1. Classification (NCBI taxonomy): domain Eukaryota; kingdom Viridiplantae; phylum Streptophyta; class Magnoliopsida; order Asparagales; family Orchidaceae; genus Platanthera; species Platanthera zijinensis. The sequence goes on from CM077088.1 coordinate 106,322,174, forward strand.
AAAAGAAGGACAAGAAGAAAGAAAAAAGACTCTAAGAAGCACTTCAACAAACCTTCTTCTAGTAAACACAAGAATAAGGAGAGAGGATTTGTTGCTGAAACTTGGAGTGATATAGAATCTGAATCTTCATCTAGCTCAAGTGAAGATGAAGAAGAAGCAAAGGCCAAAGAAATCTGTTTGATGGAAATCAATGCATCATGCAACAATTCTGAGTCTGAATCATAATCTAAAGAAGATCAAGTAATCTCCTCATTTGATTTTACTTCAGATCAATTTAAATAGATTTTAAATTATTATGTAATGACTTGATAAAATCTTAGAAAGAAATAAAACTTCTCAGAGACAAACTAATTTAAATGAATAACTTGTCTTATGAAATATTAAACATAAGGAAAACTTAGAAATTCTTAAGGAACAAATAGTTTTATTAGAAAATAAATTATATGAGATAAAGAAGTTTGAAGAATCCCTTAATGGGAGAAGCATCAAATTGATGGATATCACAAGCACAGTCAATGCCAGGCTCAATGGCAAACTACGCTTGGGGGCTTCATCTAGTCAGCCTCATCTTATTCAGAAAAATATTTTATCAACCCCTATAAACTTCATATCAGCTAAATGAAAAGAAGTTCTACAAATTACAGATAAAATTACTAAAGTTTCACAAAAGAATAAATCAAAGCAAAATATAGTGAAAGTGAGGGGATAGATAGGTTCTTACTCTAGAGGGGGGTGAATAGAGTATTTAAAACTTATTTAAAAATTTAATTGCGGAATAGAAATACTAATAAAAGAGACTAGAGAAAAGAAATAAGAAGGACTACCACAGCAACACAACACACAAAGAAATCACAAGGCAACATAGGCGACATAAGAAAATTTATAGTGGTTCACCAAAACTGGTTATATCCACTCTTCTGCCACCCAGGTAGGAATCCACTTAGGTTTTTGATCTGGTGACCTATCACCACAAGATCTGCTTCAGGTAGATCTAGAAACCCTTTCAGCTTTTGATCAGAGCTCAAAATCCAATAGGTTTTTGATTAGGTGCCCTATCACCAAAGAGTTCACTTTTGAAGGGAGAGATAACCCTGTACAGATGGAGGTAAAAGAAAAAGTATATGAGAATCTTCTCTTTCTCAGACAAGTGAGAAGATTATGTGGATTAAATAAAAAAGTCCAAGCTCCCCCTGGGATATTGTATGAATCCAGGAAGATGAAGCTTGGCCCTGGGTGTAGGACTTCAAAGTGAAAAGGTTGTAAAGCCCTATTTGAATCTGATAAACAGTGGTTGATGTTGAGTTTCTCTCTTAATCTTTAAAGACTGAAGAGAGAAGAAGACTGGTGAAAAATTGTTCAGAGAGAGAGTTCTTCTTCTTCTTAGCAAAGCATGCAGTATCCACTGAGAGCAAAAGATTCTTTTCTTTCTATTTGATTACTAATGTGTACTGTCTCGTTCTCTTTTTGTTATATTGAGATATATGCTCTATTAGTGAGAAGAAAAACAGCCTGAATTTGAATTCCCAAGGCAAGGCATAATTTACATCAAGAAATAAGGAGCCCAAATGGCTAGAATGGCTGACAGTCATAAATACAATCCATAACTGTCTCTACACAATATTCTGTGAATGCCATAATAAATGCTTCAAGAAATACGGCTATCATCCTTATGAGTATCATCATTTTTTATCAGAATATATCTTGCCTTAAAATAATTGACCATAACCATACCAAATAAAGACTTCTGACTGATCTGAAAAACTGATAGAAGAAGACAACATAAAATCGTAAGGCTCGGATCAGAGATCGTCGAGCTTCGATTACTTGAGAGAAACAAGAGATCGTCTATATGAGCTCGTGGATCGTCGAGCTTAGTTCAGAGTAGGAGACTCTGAAATCGTTGGTGGGAGATCGACGATCGTCGAGCAGAGTTTAACTATAGTCGAACTGTTATAGATGGATCACAACATATTCTGAATCTGAATCTGAGTCTAATGCAAAGCTGGTCTGCCCAAACCTGATCAAAAGGGGATTTTATCTAAGACTAAAGACAGATACCCTGGCTATATAAGAGGGTCTAAACATCCTAAGAGTGAACCTAGCACAAAACCAAACAGAGGTTCCAACAATCTCCCCCTATTTGTGTGAGGTCACTCAAAAACAAAACTGAAAAGAAATGAAATGCAAAGACCATAAATATATGAAGGAATAAAATACCATCAACAGATATGTTATAGCAGTACATTGTACATATTTAGTTAATCATTAAACAAATAACATAAATTATGGTTTATCAAATGAAGAGCCAGATAAAGGTTTTGAGAAAATTATCTTCGTGCTTGGGTCTGGTACATTCTTCTTGGATGTCATCAAGTCTTGCCCACCAAGATATGTCTGAGAGTTTACTCTGGGCACAACTGCTTTTGGATGCAAAGCCATATAATCAGCTGGATTGAAGACTTTCTTGCTTACTTTAAGTTTATCCAGCTCCTTTTCTCTGAAAGAAGACATAGTAGAGAATGAAGATGGATCTTTCGCTTCTTCTACAGCTTTTCTGATCTGAGAAAGGCCAATCAGTTCCTGAAGTCTAGCAATCCTGAAGATTGGGTCAAGTTCCTGTTCAACAGGTAGCTGATCTTCTTGAGGAGGTAATACAGTGACTGCTTTGAACTGAGTGGATTGAGCTTGAAAGCATGTTAAATTAAGTTGTTCATCATTTTGGGAGTAGAGAGAACTAGGAGGGGCAGCCTCACTATATTTTCCTTTAGATCTAAGAGATTCATCATGTCTTTTGACTGGGTAAGTAGCTGTCATTTGAGTCTTTGAAGCAAATTGTTAGAGAGAATGAGAAGATGAAGGATTCTTATAAATTACTCTTTCACTTGCTCTAAGGAGCTCTGACTTCTGTGCTACTGAATGCTTCCCTGAAACTGAGTTCTGGAGGATCTGTCCTGCCTTTGAGATGATCTTGAATAAGTGGAATGCTGGGAAGATGCAACAGAAGCTCGAGAGATAGCACCTGAAGCACCAGCAGCAGGAGGAGGAGGAGGACCTTTTCTGAATTTTTGAGGAGGTGGAGAATATATCCTACTCTTCTTTCTTGCTTTTGCTCATTCTTGGATAGCCACATCCAGCTCTCCATGCCAGGGTATGGGGTATTTCCTTTCAAAGTGTAATAAGGTGTATTATTAGTATTTCCTAGTTTAGGAGCAGCCTGGGGAGCAGCTTTTCTTTTCTTTGAGGCTTTCTTTTTCTTAGAATCACTATCATTATAATCATCATCATCAGATAAAACCTTAGGATTGACATATAATTCATCTATTTCCTTTATTTTCTTGTCAATTATCTTCTTAGCAGCCTTTTCTTTGGCTTCTTCCAGAATATCATTATCAGGCAAATGATCCAAAGAGGGATAAGGACTAATAGGCTCACAAAGATTGATTAGACTTGTTTCTAGGGCTAAAGCCAATTTTCTGAGGCCACTAGATCAAGTAAATCATCAACAATTGAGAGAGCATCATTCTTATTCTTCTTTTATGAAGAAAGCAAAAACTCAACATCCATAGAGGATGATATATCTGTACATTCTCTAACTGATTGAGTGTCTGAACAAGCTAGAGCTGATTTATTCTCCAGAAGATGTTTAATAACAGAGGGACTTATGGGTCATGTATAACAGACCATAGCCCTGGAAGAAATAGCCTCATCTGAAAACAAAACTGTTCTGAACATAGAGAAAGAATGTAAAAGAATTTTCAAATCAATAGATGGGTTAATAAAATAATAACCACTAGAAATCTCAGGTATTGAGACATCAGTGTCCTCATCTGTCATCAGCAAATCTGAAAATAGAACTATGTATGTACAAAACTTTTGAAAAGCTTCTTCTTCCTATTCTGCTGGAGGAATCTAAACCTAAAGTCATGATGATACTGGACCTGCAGCATCTTTATGAAACATCTCCCCCTGCATGGTTTCAGTGAGGACTGGAACCAGGCCACTAAATGAAGAAGGGACTGAGGAAGTAGAGATAGAAGAAGTGATGAGGGCAGAAAGAGAGGAAATAGATTGAGCAAGAGGTTAAATTGCCTCTGCTATCAGGGATTTTAGGGTGGGAGTAAGAAATTCCAGAATATGAGAGAGAGTGATATGATCATCTTGAAGAAAGTCAGCTGGAGTCTGAGTTGAGACAGAAGTATGAGAGGGAGGAGGAGTGAAATCTGTCATGATTTCATCCTGGATTGGAGAGATTCTGGGGAAATGGATGTGGGAATTTTGAGGAGAGTTGTGAGGAGTGGCTTTAATGTTTATTGGTGAATTAGGTTGACGAGAAGGCAAAGAGTGGGGAGAGAGCATATCAAAATTTGGAGATGACAAGTTGGAGAAGAGTTGAGATTTAATATGGTGTTGAGGAGACTAGGTATGAGAGGAAAGAGTGGCTTGAGATGAAGAAGGAGTTGGAAAAGTAGTGGTAGGGTGAGAAGAGACATTGGGGATGGTTGGAGATGTAGGGGGTGGAGGAGGAAGGGAGGAACTTCATCAGTAGGGTGAGGAGTGGCCGTGATAGCCCTGGTGTCCTTAGATGTGCGAGAGGAGGTTCCGGCCCTGGAGGGTTTCTGAATTGACCTCTCCCACTTCCCAAACAAAGATGAATCCATCCTTTTGCTGGCATTAATAACTATGGTTGGAGAAACCAAAGCTCTGGGGCTTTCTGTTGAAGGAAGATTCCTATAATCCTTCCTAGACAGACTTTCTTTTTGTTATTCTTTCTCTTAATCAAATCGAAAAACAAACTGGCCCAATCAATGGCCTTCTTGTTTACTAAACCAGACATTATGGCAAACTGTTGCCTGTTGATATTATCATGTGCCGAGTGCTTGCCAAGCAGAACCTTCCCCACTATATCCGCGAGAAACTTAAACCCTACAGATAGGTTTTTCTTTAATAACTTAGATGGAATGCCTCGGCATGACCCATCTCCAGAAGCATCCTGCTATATTCTGCACTGTCCTGATCAAAATCATCTATTCCATTCTTTAGCTCAAAAATTTCTGTAAGAGATGCAGGGTTTAGAGTAACCTGCTGTCTCGAGATGGAACCAATCATCGAAGAATCATTGACAGAGGAGGTGTAAACCCATTCCTTTATCTCAGCAACAGATAGCTTTATACTGTAGAGATAAGTTTCTTCAACCCCTGATCATTGCAAAGCGGGAGCATTTCCTGAAACACAACATCACAATGACTGAAAGAGCCGAAGTCAACATCAAATCCTGTGTCGAACTTCATCACTACGAGAACCGCTGCATGGATCGCCATGGAAAACCTGTAAACTAGAGAGAGCAAAAATCAAGAGCAGAGGGGGAAATATGAAAGCACGGGACAGAGATCGAGAAGAAACCTACATATAGGTTTTTGGAATATGAAGAGACGATCTCTGGCCGACGATAAAAACAAAAACATTGATCTTAGGTGAAAGATTTAATTTATAAGAAAATAATATCTTTGGTCTCTGTTCTCAGTCGGAAAATAAATCGTCGAGCTAAGGTCGACGATTAGTTTTCTGAAGCAAAGTCGTCGATCTCCAGTCGATGATTTTGTCTTCACACAGAGCTATCGTCAATCTCAGGTTGACGATTGAGCTCAAGATGATTTCGAAGATCGTCGATCTCCGTTCGACGATCGTTGACCACATCTTCACACAGACAAAAATTTAGGATTAATCCATGCCATTTATCATTCTAAGCTGATTCAAAAAGAATAGGTGTTTTTGCACAACCAAAGGCTTGGTAAAAATATCTCCTCTTTGAAAATCAGTGGAGATAAACTTGAGGCTAATCTTGTTTTTGTCAACACAATCTCTAAGAAAATGATGCCTTATTTCTATATACTTGGTCCTAGAATGCAGGACTGGATTTTGTGCAATAGATATGGCACTGGTACTATCACAAAAGATGGTGGAATCTTTAAGAGAGTACCCATAATCCAGTAGCTAATTTTGAATCCACAAGATCTGTGAACAGCAACTACCAGCTGCTATATATTCAGCCTCTGCAGTTGATATAGACACAGAAGATTGTTTCTTGCAAAACTAGGAAACTAATCTATCACCCAGGAACTGACAGGTTCCTGAAGTGCTTTTTCTGTCAACTCTGCATCCAGCATAGTCAGCATCAGAATATCCAGTTAATTCAAATTCTGACTATGTGGGATACCAAAGTCCTAGATTAGGAAAACCCTTTAAATATATTAAAATTCTTTTGAGGAGAATTAAATGAGATTCTTTTGGATTGGCTTGAAATCTAGCACAAAGACATGTTGCAAACATTATATAAGGTCTACTTACAGTAAAATATAATAGGGACCCAACAATGGTCCTAAAATTTTTCTGATCAACAGGTTTGCCCTTTTCATCAGAATCAATTACTGCATTAAAAGCCATAGGTGTCTTCATAGCTGAGGCATCAGCCATCCCAAACCTTTTTACTAATTCCTTAGCATATTTGGACTGGGATATGAAGATGCCATCAGGAGCTTGCTTTACTTGAAGGCCAAGAAAGTAAGAGAGTTCACCCATACTACTCATTTCAAACTTGGAGTGCATAAGGTCAGAAAACCTTTTGTAAAGTTTAGAATCAGTAGATCCAAATATAATATCATCAACATATACTTGAACACACAGAATCCTATCATGATGATGTCTAACAAATAAAGTCCTATCTACAGTGCCTCTAGAAAATTTATGCTCTAAAAGAAAGCTTGCTAGGGTTTCATACCAAGCTCTTGGAGCTTGCTTTAGACCATAGAGAGCCTTATGCAATTTGAAAACATGGGAGGGGTGAGTTGAAGAGATAAAACCTGGTGGCTGTTCCACATATACTTCTTCTTTAAGTTCCCCATTGAGAAAGGAACTTTTGACATCCATTTGATATACCTTGAATTTCTTGTGAGCAGCATATGCCAAGAAAATTCTGATAACTTCAAGCCTTGCAACAGGTGCAAAGGTCTGATCATAGTCAATACCTTCTTCTTGCATGTAGCCTTGTGCTACTAATCTTGCTTTGTTTCTGAAAACTATGCCTTGAGCATCCAATTTATTTCTGAAGACCCATTTAGTTCCAATTACTAGCTATCCTTTGAGTCTAGGAACCAAATTCCATACTTTGCATCTTTCAAACTGATTTAGATCCTCTTGCATTGCAATAATCTAGTGTGGATCTTGCTCTGCATCTTTAATGGATGAGGGTTCAATATCAGATAAGAAATAGGCATGCATCATATCTTCATTGAGTTGATGCCTTGTCTGCACACCCACTGACATGTCTCCTATCACTTGAGATATGGGATGATCTCTATGTGTAACATAGTCAGGAGGTGGAGTTTGATCAACAACAGCAACATCAATAATTAATTCCTCTTGTGGAATTAAGTTTGCTGTTGGAGAGCCTTCAGCAGTTTCTAGAGATTCCTCTTCACTATCTTCATTAATCTATGGAGAGGGATGAGATATCACCTTTTGGGTGAAATTCAATTTATCCAATTTCTCACATAAATTTGGTACCTGCAAGAGATTACTGGTAGAAGCTTCCTTCTCCTTGTAAAACATATTAGCTTCATCAAAAGTAACATGAACAGATTATTTAATTTTCAAAGATGATTTATTGAAAACCCTATATTCCTTGCTAACTTGGGAATATCCTAGAAAAATTCCCATTGTAGCTTTGGCTTCAAACTTTCTAAGATAGTCTTTGTTGTTATTATGAATAAAACAAATACAGCCGAAAATTCTAAAATAATCTATTTTAGGTTTCTTCCCTTTGAGTAATTAATAGGGAGTATTGCCCTTAAGTTTGTGTATCAAATTTCTGTTCAGGACATAATTTGCTGTGCTTACAGCTTCTGCCCAATAGGATAGAGGCATGTGAGTATCAGCAAGCAATGTGCCTGCAGCTTCATGAGTGTTCTATTTTTCCTTTCAACTACCCCATTTTGTTGGGGAGTTCTGGGAGCAGAGAAGCAATGTCTGATACCTTCCTTCTCACAGAATTCTTGCATAGGAAGAGATTCAAACTCAGTGCCATGATCACTTCTGATCAATGCAACTTGAGTAGAGTACTCAATCTTTATGTATTTTAGAAAGTCTATAAGAAACTTGAAGTTATGTGACTTGTTTCTCAAGAAGAAAACCCAAGAGAACCTAGAGAAGTCATCTACAATGACTAAAGTATAGAACTTCCCTCCCAGGCTTTGTACAGCAATTGGTCAAAAAGGTCCAAATGAAGAAGCAGAAACAAAATCCTAGGTGAATCACTCTTATTATCTGATTTAAAGCTATTTTTAGTTTGCTTTCCTTCTTGACAAGCCTTGCAAAGGCTTTCCTTCTTGTAGGGGAAAGAGGGCAATCCTCTAACAAGGTTGTCCCTAGATAACCTAGCAATGTTTTTAAGGTTTACATGCCCTAACCTTTTATGCCATAAAGTATTATTATTGCTAACCTGATTAAAAAAACAGATTTTTTAATAAGCAGAATGAAAATCAACTAAGTAAATATTGTCTAACCTATATCCTGACAACACAATGCTGTTATTTAAAGAAATATTACACTTTGAATTAGTAAAGTATACCACATAACCTGCATCACATAGCTGACCTATGGATATCAAGTTATGTTTAAGACCACTTACATATGCCACTTTCCTGAATGTGACATCTCCAAGTGTGAATTCTCCATATCCTTCTGTTTGGCCAAAGCTTGAGTCACCAAATACAACTTTTGGACCCAGCTTTGCTTTGTAGTTATTTAGGTTGGCCTTGTTTCCTGTCATGTGCTTGGAGCACCCACTATCCAGGTATTATCTATCCTGTATGGTAGGATAGGTCTTCACCTGCAAGAAGGCAGATTATATATTTTGGACCCTGGTAACCTTGGGTCCTAGCTTCTTTTCATACTTAAAACTTGAAATATAAGAATATTCAGGTTGACATTTATAGCCTAAGGGATGAAATATCCTAGGTGGTATTATCCAGTTAGTTAAGGAATGAAATGATTTAGAGTTAGGGTTCTTATTGAGATTTTTGTTTCTTTTGAAATTGAAGTTTTGATAACTCTGTTCTGAGTTCGACGATTTAGGTTGAGATCATCGATCTGCATTCGATGACCAGCATTGATGTCGTCGATCTCAGTTCTCAGAGTAATAGTAGCTATTATCTGGGTTCCATGATCGTCTATCTCTGGTTGACGATACATAGTGATATCGTCGATCACCGTTTGCAGATTGTTTGAACTCAAGCTCTGGGTTCTGAGATCATCGATCGGCGTTTGACGCATAATGCTGAAATCATTGATCTTGGTTCGACGATTTTTTTTGAGACATAGTTATTTGTTTTTCTTTATTTTTCTCAACTTGTTTTAGAACCTTTTTAACCCTGTTAATTTGCTCTGTATTTTCTTGCCTTTTTCTGAAATAAACTTTATCGGTTGTGAGAGATGATTTTTCTTGATGACTGGTGGTTCACTAGATGATGCACCTAATTCCAACTTACTTTTATAAGCCTAGCATTGAGTGTGCTGGTTATTTCTTCTAGCTGTTTACTTCTTCCACTTAATGATTCCTCTAGCTGTTTTGCCTTACTTAATTCCATTTTCAGAAAAATGATTTGTTCACTATACAAGTCTATTTCATTTTTTAATTTTTTGTTTTCTGATACTAAAGTGTCATAGTTAACTTGCCTATCTCTGAGAAGTTTGATTTCCTTCTCAGACCTAATTAGATAACTACACATGGATTTAAAGTTTGATTTAAAATCTTCAGAGGTAAAGTCAAAATCTTCCAATACCTGATCACAATCTGAACATTCTTAAGATTGTTCTTCTTCTGAGACATTTCCTGAAGCATTGATGGCCATTAAGAAAAGTTCCTTGGCCTTTGCTTCTTCTTCATCTTCACTAGAGCTGGAGAAGATGATTCTTCAGTATCACTCCATGTTTCTACAACAAATCCTCTCTCATTCTTTTTGTGTTTATAGGAGGATGGTTTGCTGGAGTGCTTCTTGGAGTCTTTCTCCTTTCTCCTTTCCTTGTGCTTGTTTTTTGGACACACTAAAAGAATGTGTCCAGCTTTTCTACAACCAAAACAAATGATTTCTTTAGAAGGCGTTTTATCATACCTTGGTTTATCATAGCTCCTTGATGATTTTCTTCTAAATTATTTTCTCCCTATCTTGAAGAATCTCTTTGCAAAGAGAATCATCATTTCTTCATTTTATGGAGAAGTTTCATATTCTTCTGATGCTTTAAAAGCAATATTCTGCTCATTCCTTGTTTGTGTAGCATTCTTTTGTTGCTCAGCTTCTCTTATCTTCAGCAGCTGTTCATAGGATTTTAGCTTTCCTAAGACTGATTCAGTGGTCATCTCATGTGTGCTTCTGGTCTCTCTGATAAGCCAGATTCTAGAGTCCCATGAGCTGGGGAAGCACATGAGAATCTTGTCATTTGTTTCTATGACTGAGATGTCCTTATCAAGGGTTTTCAGTTCATTAACAATGATACTAAGTCTGTTATACATCTCAGAAACTTGCTCAGTTTCTGTAACGTCCCAATTCGCGCTAGGCCCTTGTTTGCGTTTTTGAGTCAAGGGGGCTGTGGTGAGTCCAATGGGGGATGAGGGGGAGCAGGTGCGGACGTGCGGGAAATGAGGAAACAAGGCAAAACAGCATTTTTGGCTGACACGGGTATGGACACGGCCGTGTCCATACCCGTGTGCCTCATAAAAATAGGCTTACCAGTCAGAGAGGTACACGGCATTGGGACACGGGCGTGTCCCTAGCCGTGTGCCATGGACACGGGTTGGGACACGGGCGTGTCCCTAGCCGTGTGCCAAGGACACGGGTCGGGACACGGCCGTGTCCCTACCCGTGTGCCGCAACCCTGACCCGGCAGAAAGTGGATCTGGGAGGAACACGGCCCTAGACACGGCCTGCCACACGGCGTGTCACCTGAACACGGGTAGGAACACGGCCGTGTGCCTACCGTGTCTGCGATGTATAAAAAGGAAAAGTTGGAAACCCTAGCATTCATTCTCCTTTCTTCTGCCCCGAAATTCCTGAGAGAGTTCTTGGCTGGAGGAGGAGGAAAAGCTTGCCGGAGCCATCTTTGGAGGAATCAAAACGCCGCCATCGTCAAGGGAAAAACAATGCCGCCGCGAAGGAGTGCGAGGCTCATGGCGGCCATGGTGGTACCGCTGGACTTGAGGTGAGCTTCCTCCCCTCTCCCTTGGTGCTAGATCTATAGTTATGTTAGGAGAGATATCGACTCATAGAGTCTTGATGTGAGGAGGAGAGTTCTTAGGTTAAAGCCATACCTAGGTTTTCTAGGTTTAGTCTCCCTCAACCTTCTCATCCTTCAAAGTGGAGATGAGAGGGGTTTTCGTTGAGGGGTTTGGCTTTGGAAGGAGAAATAAGGTTGGGTGATTTCTGGAGAAGTTTTATGCGAGGCCGTTGCAAGGAAGAAGATGAACGGATGCCGTTCATCTCGCCTTAAGATGCGTGCAGAAATCTGATTTCTGCACGCTGCGACCTTCGTGGCCAATTTCGGAGGTGTTCTGGCCAAATCTGGGTGAACGACTCAACACGAAAGTCGTAGCCCTCGAAATTACCTTTCCAACGAGTGGTTGCTCGTTTCCATGCGATACCTGTAGCCACGGGAAAGCTGGTTCGAGTCCGCTGCGTTCGGAAAATTCCTGTACAGGAAACTGTTTTCCTGTACGCGTTCGAGTTGAATTTCTGGTATGTTGCGACCAGATCTGGGTGATCGACTCAACACGAAAGTCGTAGCCCTCGCGAATACCTTTCCAACGAGGGGTTGTGCGTTGTGATCGGATTCCTGTAGCTCCGGGAATCCCAGTTTTAGTATTGGACTATCCTATGTTATTGCACTTGTTAAATTATAATGCTAACACTATTGCAATGATTGTGATTTACTCATTTGTTATTTTGTTCCCATACATCTATAATGTTGTTGTTACTATAATTTAGTATGGTTACTTATTTGGTTGTGTAATAAGGGATAACCATGCAATGGTAGAGAAATGGGTTGGATGGGAAGGCTAGTAATTAAGAGTTGAGATTGGTATTGAATTTATTTATATAGTTTGATGTTGAACATATTAATTATGCGAAGTATTGAGGTGAAATCAGTGAATAGTGGGGCGTGAATATGATGAACATTATGTGAGAAGTATTTTGTAACCGTAACCCGAGCCCAAGGGGTTTATTAACAACCGATGCTTAGAGTGGTAGTCTCCCTACGGGTAGCATCGAGTGAGTTGTTTTGGGGCATGTGATGTGCGACGATTCATCGTGTCGCGGTGTTGAGATAATGAATGTGGCAGGTCTACGGGTTCGCCAGTCGTCACACCGATGGGAGCCAATGGGTAGACCTTGGGCGGTAGGGTTAGATACTTGGTGTCCATAACCCGAGATCTCCTCCGTGCCATGAGAACGGTTGGGCTTGCACCTCGTGCGTTTCCGAGGTTCCATCCGGTTCGAAATCAAAGGCCAGGTTGGGCTGTGTTCTTGGTGCACATTTACCCAAGACCCCTTCTGAGCCGTAGTACGCATGTGAGCTCCGCTGTTGTGTTCTTAGCGTTGAGGCGTACGGGGGCCTAGGATAGGTAGTGTGATACCACCTAGTAGTGGAGACGCCCGCTCCACTGTCGCCGTCTGGCCACGACGGACGACGCCTGAGAGGTTAGCTACCTGCTCGAAAAGTGGGAACTTCTAGTCTGTGTCGACATAGCAACTTGCATGTGCGTGCGCATGAGTCGGTCATAACATAACATTCATAACATGTCATTCATTGTATACACAAGATCCTCATCGTATAAGTTTGTATGGGCACTCTTATACGATGAGTTACTTTACTGTTAAGCCGATCCTTAACTTATAAGTTTGTATGGGCACTCTTATAAGTTAAGTTACTATTCTGATTACTTATACCTGCTGTCATTTACTATGGATATTTGTAGAACTGCTAGTTGTGTAGTGTAGCTTATTCTCCACTATACTTATTGTCACCTGCTTGTTTACTTGCATATATATATATTGTACCTTGTTCCTTTCTCCGCCCGGTGCCGAGGAGTCGCCGGGGGAGCGGATGTGAAGCCACTTAGTCTTATGACTAACGGTTGCTACGTCTTCCTTTTTAGGAGGAAACCCCGCAGGTAGAGCGGCAACGGACTATGCAGCAGGACAGCCAGGCCCGGATGATAGGACCTGAGGTGGTGGTGCCATCGGCACCGTCAGTGACAGTAGTGAGTGTTTTCATGTAGCCGTTTGGCAAAACATTTCTAGACTCTTGTTTATTTGTACAAGCATGTTGTGCTTGTTATCTTCCGCTATTTTGGACTTTAACTTAGCTGTGAACTGAACTGCTTTTAGTTTTACTTTTCTGTTATGGTTGGGTTGGCATAATTGTTGTGATATGGATTGTAGCCGGCGGAATAGGCGTCTTGTGGTAAAGGCTAACCCGTGCGTTAGTGCTACCGCAAGGCGGCTATTTCGGGCATAAGACTCCCCTCGTGCCGTGTGTTGTGTTCCGGGAGGGGGGTCTTACAAATGGTATCAGACTAAGCCGATCTTCACCTACAGCAGTCAGGTAACAATGGGCCACTCCCGTTCGATTAGTCGGTTTGGGGACAAACCGACTTAGCGGAAGCAGTGGTGTGCCCATATGTAATTCACACTAAGTTGTCCAACTTTGACATTAGTTTTAGCCAACCTGACCCTAGTTTGTACCTTGCGTATAGGTCCCAGCGCAGGTGGAGCCGGTTGGGGGCACTCCTACCCCTTCCGTCCCTTCACAATTCCAGCAGTCGGAACTGGGACAAACGCTGTCAGCCATATTGGATGCATTTAAAGCCCAACAAGCTCCGGTGCAACAACAAGCGCCAAGCTCCAACTGGTTGAGCACCTTCCGTGCCCTGTCCCCTCCTGCCTATCTTGGGACAGAATCGCCGGTGCGCACCGAGGAATGGCTTGATACCGTGCAGGAATTGATGGCTGGCATAAGATGTCCGAACAGCATGGCGGTGACATTGGTAGTGACGCTGCTAGAGCTGCACGCCAAAAGGTGGTGGAAGTCCCTCATGGGCTCCACTTTCCATGGGCGGTTGTACACGGACATCGGTTGGAACGAGTTCACCGAGGCTTTTCTGGAGCACTTCATCCCTTCTTCTGCTCGGGATGGACTTGAAGAAAAATTTCTGCAGCTGAAGCAGGGATCGAATTCGGTAACGGAGTACCAGAGGGAGTTCCAACACCTCGCTAGGTTTGCCGATTCCTATGAGTTGGACGATAGAGGCTATGCGAAGCGCTTCTACAAAGGATTAAGGGACCCCTGAGGCAGGCCCTTTTGTTTATAGCCGATGGAAGCCTGGCAGAAATCATTGACATGGCAAAGAGACTGGAGGCGGACCACATGGGATGTGGCAAGAGACCTGCGGAAGGTGTAATGAAGTCGGGCCCTAGTAATAGAAGGCGGAATGATCATGGCAGAGGAAGGGGAAACTACAGAGGCGGTCGGTGGGCCAACCGGAACTATCGGGTGGAGTACCCAACTCCGCAACCACTACCTTTACCACCACCACCGCAGCAGCAATATTATCAACAACCTGGGGGCCGACGTGAGATGATATGTTTTGAGTGCAATCAACCGGGCATGTCCGACGAGTTTGCCCCACGACTGATCGGTGGTACCCCTATTGCTCCCCCTCCAGTAGCTCCACGGGGGCGAGGGCACATACGTGGCCGAGGAAGAGGACCACCAGGGAGAAATCAAGGACATGCACGGGAGCATGTATTCGCATTGGATATGACTCAGGAGAGAAATCCGCAGGAAGTCATCACCGGTACGTGCAAAATTGTTTTAATATTATATGACTTGTTAGATTTATGATACAAATGATACGCGCTATTCTGAATAGTGATTACCTTTTGGAACCTAGGCACTGTCGTGGTTAGCGGAAGCCCGCCTATACGTTATTTGACACGGGTGCGTCTCACTCGTTCATTTCGGAGGACTTCGTGAAGGACTTGGAGGGAGTGCAACACTTCACGGGCATTACTCAAAGGGTGCGCCTTCCGACGGCTCTGAGATGACGTCGTCAGCAAGTTGCGACTTCGACACCCTTATTGGAGGAAAGTTCTTTGAAACTCCGGCAACAGTGTTAAGAATCCCGGAGTTCGATCTCATCCTGGGCATGAGGTGGTTGGACTGGCACCACGCCAGGATCAATTGTGCGGAGAAGCAAGTTATGTTGAGGCATGGAGACTCGGAAGTCATCTTCCAAGGTATTAAATTCGCACCCCGTAAATTATTGTCTTCAATCCAAGTTATGAAATCTCATATGGAAGGGGACGAGGTCTATGTAATTTGCTTCGAGTTGAAGAAATTGACATTAGAGGTCAAGGATGTGCGGGTGGTGCGAGAATTTCCCGAGGTATTTCCCGAGAAATTGCCAGGACTACCCCCGCATAGGGAAGTGGACTTCCAAATCAAGCTAATTCCGGGTGCCAAGCCCGTCTCGCGAGCTCCATACCGAATGGCTCCGAAGGAACTTGCAGAGTTTAGAGTTCAGCTTCAGGAATTGGTGGAAGCAGGGTTCGTTCGCCCAAGCTCATCGCCTTGGGGAGCGCCCGTTTTTGTTCGTCAAAAAGAAGGATGGCACCTTGCGGTTATGTATTGATTATCGAGAGTTGAACCGGTTAACGGTGCGGAACACCTATCCTCTACCGCGCATTGATGAATTATTTGATCAATTGGTGGGATCGTATTGGTTCTCCAAGTTAGATCTGCGTTCGGGATATTATCAGCTGAGGATACAAGAAGATGACATTCAGAAGACGGCGTTCAGTTCGAGATATGGTTTGTATGAATTCACCGTGATGCCGTTTGGGCTCACGAACGCCCCTTCTGCCTTTATGAGCTTGATGAACAAGGTGTTCAGCCCTTACTTGGACATCTTTGTCATCGTGTTCATCGATGATATCCTAGTCTACTCCAAGACTGAAGCAGAACACGCCGAACATCTAACTTTAGTGCTGAGGAAATTAAAGGAGCACACATTGTTTGCCAAGTTCAGCAAATGCGAGTTTTGGCTTCGAGAGGTCGCGTTCTTGGGCCATGTGATTAGTGGGGCGGGGCTAGCAGTAGATCCGGCCAAGGTGCGGGCCGTGAAGGAGTGGTCGCCATTGAAGTCAGCGGCCGACATACGAAGTTTTCTTGGACTTGCCGGGTACTATCGCAAGTTCGTGAAAGGCTTCTCGAAGATCGCCCTTCCCCTTACTACGCTGACCAAGAAGGGTGTGCCGTTTGAATGGACACCCCAGTGCGAAGCTGCATTCCAAGAGTTGAAAGACAGATTGACGACTGCACCCATCCTAGCTCTTCCATCTGGGAAGGAGGGCTTTCAAGTTTACACGGATGCGTCGTATCAAGGGATGGGAGCTGTGTTGATGCAGAATGGGCATGTGATCGCTTATGCTTCAAGACAGTTGAAGAAGCATGAAGCCAGCTACCCGGTGCATGATCTAGAGTTGGGAGCGGTGGTATTCGCCTTGAAGATGTGGAGGCATTATTTATACGGCGTCCACTGCGAGATCTACTCGGATCACAAAAATCTGAAGTACGTTCACACCCAAAAGGAGTTAAACTTGAGACAGCGGCGGTGGTTGGAGTTCTTGTGCGACTATGATTTCACCTTGAACTACCACCCCGGGAAGGTTAATCCGTAGCTGATGCCTTGAGCCGGAAAGCGCCGGAAGCGAGCACGGAATCCCGCTTGATGAGGATGGAGTTAATCCGGACGCTGCAAGAGATGGAAATCACTTTGGTCTTTAAGAATCAACCGGAAGAGTATACCGAATATTTGGCCGCGATGAGTATAGTTTGCAACATACGAGACGGATCCGTACGGAACAAAAGAAGGATGCGGCTTTAATCCCGGCTTTCAAGTCGATGGAGGATGGGACTACGGAAGAATACTCTCTAAAAGACGGCCTCGTCCATTTTCGTGGCCGGCTTTACATCCCCGAAGGTGACAACATTCGGGAGGATATTCTAAAGGAGGCCCATTGCTCCAAGTACTCGGTGCATCCGGGGATCGCGAAGATGTACACCGATTTGAGAAAAACAATGTGTTGGCCGGGCATGAAGAGGGATGTCAAGTACTTCGTTACTCATTGTGTGGCTTGCCAAATGGTGAAGGCGGAGTGTAGAAGCCCCGGTGGAATGCTACAGTCGTTGCCCATTCCGAATGGAAATTTGAGGACATCTCCATGGACTTCGTCCACGGGTTACCTCGCTCGCGCTCGGGGAATGATTCTGTGTGGGTGATAGTTGACCGGTTGACCAAGGTAGCCCGATTTATCCCAATGAAGAAGGAGGCGCAGGTGGGCGTCTTAGTGCGTCTCTTTGTGGAGCAATTTGTGCGGTACCATGGTGTGCCGAAGACGATCGTCTCCGACCGGGATGGTCGGTTTACTTCAAGAGAATGGAGGGCTGTACAGGCTTATTTGGGCTCGCGCCTCGCCTTTAGCACAGCCTTTCACCCACAAACGGACGGGCAATCTGAACGAACTATCCGAACATTGGAGGACCTATTGAGGTTGTGTGTGCTAGATAAAGGAGAACCATGGGAGAGACTCTTACCTCTCGTGGAGTTCTCTTATAATAACAGTCATCAAACCAGTATTGGAATGGCACCTCATGAAGCTTTGTATGGAAGGAGGTGTAGAACACTCTTGTCCTGGGTGCAAGACGAAGATCCGAAGACATTGGGAAACGAGTATATCGATGACACGGACGCAATGGTTAGGTTGATCCGGAACCGAATGCTAGAGGCTCAAAGCCGACAGGCGAAATATTACAACGCAAGACACCGTATGGTGGAGTTTCAAGTGGGTGATAAGGTGTTCCTGAAGATTCGACCGATGCACGGAGTGTCACGGGTACGTGGAGTTAAGAAGCTCAGCCCAAGGTATGTTGGGCCCTATGTTGTAGTGGAAAGGATTGGCCCTCTGGCCTATCGATTGGAGTTACCACCGGAGCTGGAGAACCTTCACGACGTGTTCCACGTATCGTCGCTTCGGAAGGCTTTGTTGCGACCTGAACAGTATATCCCCACGGCGGATGGTGCCGTGGCGTCTGATAGGTCTGTGCGACTGGAGCCGGTGCGGATCGTTGATAACGAGACAAGGACCTTGCGCCGCAAAAGTGTTCCCTTGGTGAAAGTGCTATGGTCTAATCATGGGAAGGAAGAGTGCACATGGGAGCCAAGGGATTTGATGCAAGAGCGCTACCCGGAATTATTTACTCCAGGTAAAAATTTTATTTGAAAGCATAGTTTCCTTTTTATGTGTTTCACCCCGTAGCCTTACCGTGATTTCGGGGACGAAATCTTTTATTTTGTTTATAGGATTTGTAACGTCCCAATTCGCGCTAGGCCCTTGTTTGCGTATTTGAGTCAAGGGGGCTGTGGTGAGTCCAATGGGGGATGAGGGGGAGAGGTGCGGACGTGCGGGAAATGAGGAAAACAAGGCAAAACAGCATTTTTGGCTGACACGGGTATGGACACGGCCGTGTCCATACCCGTGTGCCTCATAAAAATAGGCTTACCAGTCAGAGAGGTACACGGCATTGGGACACGGGCGTGTCCCTAGCCGTGTGCCATGGACACGGGTTGGGACACGGGCGTGTCCCTAGCCGTGTGCCAAGGACACGGGTCGGGACACGGCCGTGTCCCTACCCGTGTGCCGCAACCCTGACCCGGCAGAAAGTGGATCTGGGAGGAACACGGCCCTAGACACGGCTGCCACACGGCCGTGTCACCTGAACACGGGTAGGAACACGGCCGTGTGCCTACCCGTGTCTGCGATGTATAAAAAGGAAAAGTTGGGAAACCCTAGCATTCATTCTCCTTTCTTCTGCCCCGAAATTCCTGAGAGAGTTCTTGGCTGGAGGAGGAGGAAAAGCTTGCCGGAGCCATCTTTGGAGGAATCAAAACGCCGCCATCGTCAAGGGAAAAACAATGCCGCCGCGAAGGAGTGCGAGGCTCATGGCCGGCCATGGTGGTACCGCTGGACTTGAGGTGAGCTTCCTCCCCTCTCCCTTGGTGCTAGATCTATAGTTATGTTAGGAGAGACATCGACTCCATAGAGTCTTGATGTGAGGAGGAGAGTCTTAGGTTAAAGCCATACCTAGGTTTTCTAGTTTAGTCTCCCTCAACCTTCTCATCCTTCAAAGTGGAGATGAGAGGGGTTTTCGTTGGGGGTTTGGCTTTGGAAGGAGAAATAAGGTTGGGTGATTTCTGGAGAAGTTTATGCGAGGCCGTTGCAAGGAAGAAGATGAACGGATGCCGTTCATCTCGCCTTAAGATGCGTGCAGAAATCTGATTTCTGCACGCTGCGACCTTCGTGGCCAATTTCGGAGGTGTTCTGGCCAAATCTGGGTGAACGACTCAACACGAAAGTCGTAGCCCTCGAAATTACCTTTCCAACGAGTGGTTGCTCGTTTCCATGCGATACCTGTAGCCACGGGAAAGCTGGTTCGAGTCCGCTGCGTTCGGAAAATTCCTGTACAGGAAACTGTTTTCCTGTACGCGTTCGAGTTGAATTTTGGTATGTTGCGACCAGATCTGGGTGATCGACTCAACACGAAAGTCGTAGCCCTCGCGAATACCTTTCCAACGAGGGGTTGTGCGTTGTGATCGGATTCCTGTAGCTCCGGGAATCCCAGTTTTAGTATTGGACTATCCTATGTTATTGCACTTGTTAAATTATAATGCTAGCACTATTGCAATGATTGTGATTTACTCATTTGTTATTTTGTTCCCATACATCTATAATGTTGTTGTTACTATAATTTAGTATGGTTACTTATTTGGTTGTGTAATAAGGGATAACCATGCAATGGTAGAGAAATGGGTTGGATGGGAAGGCTAGTAATTAAGAGTTGAGATTGGTATTGAATTTATTTATATAGTTTGATGTTGAACATATTAATTATGCGAAGTATTGAGGTGAAATCAGTGAATAGAGGGGCGTGAATATGATGAACACTATGTGAGGAGTATTTTGTAACTGTAACCCGAGCCCAAGGGGTTTATTAACAACCGATGCTTAGAGTGGTAGTCTCCCTACGGGTAGCATCGAGTGAGTTGTTTTGGGCATGTGATGTGCGACGATTCATCGTGTCGCGGTGTTGAGATAATGAATGTGGCAGGTCTACGGGTTCGCCAGTCGTCACACCGATGGGAGCCAATGGGTAGACCTTGGGCGGTAGGGTTAGATACTTGGTGTCCATAACCCGAGATCTCCTCCGTGCCATGAGAACGGTTGGGCTTGCACCTCGTGCGTTTCCGAGGTTCCATCCGGTTCGAAATCAAAGGCCAGGTTGGGCTGTGTTCTTGGTGCACATTTACCCAAGACCCCTTCTGAGCCGTAGTACGCATGTGAGCTCCGCTGTTGTGTTCTTAGGTTGAGGCGTACGGGGGCCTAGGATAGGTAGTGTGATACCACCTAGTAGTGGAGACGCCCGCTCCACTGTCGCCGTCTGGCCACGACGGACGACGCCTGAGAGGTTAGCTACCTGCTCGAAAAGTGGGAACTTCTAGTCTGTGTCGACATAGCAACTTGCATGTGTGTGCGCATGAGTCGGTCATAACATAACATTCATAACATGTCATTCATTGCATACACAAGATCCTCATCGTATAAGTTTGTATGGGCACTCTTATACGATGAGTTACTTTACTGTTAAGCCGATCCTTAACTTATAAGTTTGTATGGGCACTCTTATAAGTTAAGTTACTATTCTGATTACTTATACCTGCTGTGATTTACTATGGATATTTGTAGAACTGCTAGTTGTGTAGTGTAGCTTATTCTCCACTATACTTATTGTCACCTGCTTGTTTACTTGCATATATATATATTGTACCTTGTTCCTTTCTCCGCCCGGTGCCGAGGAGTCGCCGGGGGAGCGGATGTGAAGCCACTTAGTCTTATGACTAACGGTTGCTACGTCTTCCTTTTTAGGAGGAAACCCCGCAGGTAGAGCGGCAACGGACTATGCAGCAGGACAGCCAGGCCCGGATGATAGGACCTGAGGTGGTGGTGCCATCGGCACCGTCAGTGACAGTGGTGTAGTGTTTTCATGTAGCCGTTTGGCAAAACATTCTAGACTCTTGTTTATTTGTACAAGCATGTTGTGCTTGTTATCTTCCGCTATTTTGGACTTTAACTAGCTGTGAACTGAACTGCTTTTAGTTTTACTTTTCTGTTATGGTTGGGTTGGCATAATTGTTGTGATATGGATTGTAGCCGGCGGAATAGGCGTCTTGTGGTAAAGGCTAACCCGTGCGTTAGTGCTACCGCAAGGCGGCTATTTCGGGCATAAGACTCCCCTCGTGCCGTGTGTTGTGTTCCGGGAGGGGGGTCTTACAGTTTCTTCGTTTTTAAAATTTCTCATATAAGGATATGAGATGAGCTCTCCTATCCTTCCTTTCATCTGCTTATCCTGTAACCATCTTATTTAAGGAATCCCAAATGGCCTTAGCCTATTCACATTCAGCTACCTTCTCAAATATGTCGTCAGACATTGTTTGTGCTAGTATATTCATGGCTTTTGCATCAACAATTTTTGCTTTCTTGTATGCATCATTGTAGTCTGGAAGAGGTACTGCATTCATATTTGTGGAAGTGCTTGGGGTGGCAGCTGGCGTAAAGGTACTCCTGTTAAGATAGAAGCATAATATCTTCATCAATAGAGTTCATATAAAGTCTTATTCTTGCCTCCAGATTCCAAACTTTTGTAAGTTGCAAACTGGAGGTCTGGTGCTTGCAAAATCCTTATACTGAGCCTTAGTTATAACAAAGAGGAATAGAGTAAGAAAATATCTATCAGAGATCTTAGGTTCAGGTGTTAGCCTGTATAACCTTCAACAAAAAAAACACACCCTCTGATACCAATTGAAGTGAGGGGATAGATAGGTTCTTACTCTAGAGGGGGGGTGAATAGAGTATTTAAAACTTATTTAAAAATTTAATTGCAGAATAGAAATACTAAATAAGGGAGACTAGAGAAAATAATAGAAGGACTACCACAACAACACAGCACACAAAGAAATCACAAGGCAATACAGACGACACAAGAAAATTATAGTGGTTCACCAAAACTGGTTACATCCACTCTTCTACCACCCAGGTAGGAATCCACTTAGTTTTTGATCAGGTACCCTATCACCACAGATCTTTTTCAGGTAGATTTAGAAAACCTTTGAGATTTTGATCAGGAACTCAAAATCCAATAGGTTTTTGATCAGGTGCCCTATCACCAAAGAGTTCACTTTTGAAGGGAGAGATAACCCTATACAGATGGAGGTAAAAGAAAAAAAGTATATGAGAATCTTCTCTTTCTCAAACAAGTGAGAAGATTATGTGGATTAAATAAAAAAGTCCATGCTCCCCCTAGGATATTATATGAATCAAGGAAGATGAAGCTTGGCCATGGGTGTAGGACTTCAAAGTGAAAAGGTTGTAAAGCCCTTTTCTAATCTGATAATTGTGGTTGATGTTGAGATTCTCTGTGAATCTTTGAAGACTGAAGAGAGAAAAAGACTGGTGAAAACTGTTCAGAGAGAGTTCTTCTTCTTCTTCTTAGCAAAAATATGCAATATCCACCGAGTGCAAAAGATTCTTTTCTTTCTGTTTGATTACTAACTTGTTTACTATCTCGTTCTCTTTTTTATATATTGAGATATATGTTCTGTCAGTGAGAAGAAAAACGGCCTGAATTTGAATTCCCAAGCAAGGCATAATTTACTGTAAGAAATAAGGAGCACAAACGGCTAGAATGGCTAGTAGTCAAAAATACAATCCATAAACTATCTCTACACAATATTCTGTGAATGTCATAATAAATGCTTCAAGAAATACGACATCATCCTTGGGAGTATAAGCATTTATTATCAGAATATATCTCGCCTTAAAATAATTGACCATAGCCATACCAAATAAAGACTTTTGACTGATCTGAAAAACTGATAAAAGAAGACAACATAAAATCATAAGGCTCGGATCAGAGATCGTCAACCAGGGATAAGAGATCATCGAGCTTCGATTACTTGAGAGAAACAAGAGATCGTCGACCTGAGCTCGTGGATCGTCGAGTTCAGTTCAGAGTAGGAGAATCTGAGATCGTCGATGGGAGATCGACAATCATCGAGCATAGTTCGACTATAGTTGAACTATTATAAATGGATAACAACATATTCTGAATCTGAGTCCAATGCAAAGCTGGCTTCCCAAACCTGATCTAAAGGGGATCTAACTAAGACTAAAGAAAAAGACCCTGGCTATACAAGAGGGTCTAAACAACCTAAGAGTGAACCTAGCATAAAACCAAACAGAGGTTCAAACATATAGATTCACAAGAAAAATTATGTTTAACAAAATTCGTCGAACAAAGATCAACAAAATCAGTATTTTTTTGTCGAACGGCGATCGACGAACTCTGAACCACAAATTTGGGTATAATAATTCAACAGCTTGTGCTCGACGAAATCAATATGATTCGTTGAATAGAGATTGACGAACGTGGAACGCAGAAAATGAATACTATCATTCTGTGAACCAAGCTCGATGAAAATCAGTACTATTCGTCGAATGAAGCTCAACAAAATAATATAATTTCGTTGAACCCTATTCCTCAAACAGAAATTTTTCTTAGTTTCAAAACAATAATCAAAAACAAAAAATGAAAAAACCACTTTACTCAGTTGATCATCCCTCTGAGGAGATATCATTCACTTGGTTATAAAGATCAACCAGATTGTTCTTACATTTCAAATTATCATTATGAAAGAAAATTAGGACCCAAGGTAACCTGTGTCAAGAACATCTAATTTATTTTTATTCATGTAAACAACTATCCTACCATAAAGGAATAGTGGTATCTGGATAGTGGTTGCTCAAAACACATGATAGGAAGCAAGGCTAATCTAATGGATTTTAAAGCAAAGCTATGACCAAAGGTTATTAGTGGAGACTCCAATTGTGGCCAAATAGAAGGCTATGTAAATGTCAAGGGTTGAGCATTTACTTTCAAGAAGGTAGCCTATGTGAATGGTCTCAAGCATAACCTCATCTCCATAAGTCAATTATGTGATGAAAGTTATCAGGTAACATTTAATAAGTCTTTATGTTCAATACTTTTAGTTTAAATAAAATAGTTTTAACTGGAGTAAGACAAGATAATATCTACTTCGTTAATTTAACTCAACAAAAACTAAAATCTGTTTATTTAATCAGTTTAGTAAAACAAGTGAACTTTGGCATAAAAGGTTAGGATATGTAAACCTTAGGACTATTACTAAAACTATCTAAGGACAACCTTGTTAGAGGACTATCTTCTGGCTCTTATAAGAAGGAAGGACTCTATAGGGCTTGTCAAATAGGCAAACAAAATAAAAATAGTTTTAATCCATTTCTAAAAGTGATTCATCCAGGATTTTTTATTTGCTACATATGGACCTTTTTGGACCTATTATAGTACAAAGTTTCGGAGGAAAGTCATATACCTTAATTATTTTAGATGATTGCTCTAGATTCACTTGGGTATTTTTTTTTGAGAAAAGTCAGATAACTTTGAAGTTCTCACAGATTTTCTTAAGAGCATCAAGATTATGTACTCTACTCCGATTGCATTGATCAGAAGTTATCATGGCACTGAGTTTCAATCTCTTCTAATGCAAGAATTCTGTGAGAAGGAAGGTATCATGCATTGTTTTTCTACTCCTAGAACTCCTAAACAAAATGGGGTAGCTAAAAGGAAAAATAGAACCCTAATTGAATCTGCTGGTTCATTATTTATAGAAGCTCACTTGCCCCTATCCTTTTAGGCGGAGGCAGTAAAAACAACCAACTATGTCCTTAACAGAAGTCTAATACATAAACTTAAGGGTAAGAATCACTATGAATTAGTTAAATCTAAGAATTCTAAAGTAAATTATTTTAAAGTTTTTGGTTGCAAGTGTTACATTCATAACAATAATAAGAAACATCTATGAAAATTTTAAGACAAAGCTGCAGAGGGAATTTTCCTTGGAAATTTCAAGTCAGCAAGGCTTATAGGGTTTATAAAAAATCTACTCTTAAAATGGAAGAATCTGTACATGTAACGTTTGATAAGACTAATATATTTTATAAGGAGAGAAATGTCTCTACCATATAATCTTTTTAGTTACCAAATCTTTGTGAGAAAATGGATGAATTAATCCTATCATAAGAGGATACAGTACATCCTTCTCAATAAATTACTGAAGACAGTGATGAAGAAAATCATGAGATTTATGCTGAAAATATTGCGGCAAATGAAATTCCAACAAAGGAATTAGCACCACAAACAGATGAATAACCAACTCTACTTGTTGATCTTGTCACACTTAGGGATCACCCTAGATCTCAAGTAATTGGAGACATATCAACTGGTGTTCAAACAATGCATCAATTGAATCAAGATCAGATGCATGTTATTTTATCTCTCAGATTGAACCTCAATCCATCAGAGATGCAGAACAAGATCCCCACTGGATCATTGCAATGCAAGAAGAACTCAATCAATTTGAGAGATGTAGAGTTTGGGACTTAGTTCCAAGACCCAAAGACTATCCAGTCATTGGAACTAAGTGGGTTTTTAGGAATAAGCTAGATGCTCAAGGTATTATTGTAAGGAATAAGGAAAGATTGGTAACTCAAGGATATTCACAGGAGGAAGGCATAGATTATGACTAGATATTTGCTCCTATTATAAGATTGGAGGCTATCAGGATCTTCTTGCATATGTAGCATTCAAGAAATTCATAGTATATAAGATGGATGTGAATAGTGCCTTTCTAAATGGAGAGCTCAAATAAGAAGTTTATCTTGAACAAACACCAGGTTTTTTCTCTCTAACTAACTCTTCTTATGTTTTTAGACATAACAAAGCCCTTTATAGTATTAAACAAGCTCCAAGAGCTTGGTATGAGACTCTTGCTAGTTTTCTTTTAGAAAATAAATTCAGTAGGGGCATGGTAGAAAGAACATTATTCTTTAGACATCATAAATCTGAAATTTTGCTAGTTCAAATATATATATATAATATAATATTTTGCTCTAACGATTCCAAATTATGCAAAAGGTTTTCTTACCCAATGCATTCTATGTTTGAAATGAATAATATGGGTGAACTGTCCTACTTTGTTGCTTTACAAGTGAAGAAATCCCCTGATGGTATTTTTTTATATCCCAATCTAAATATACTAAAGAGCTAATTAAAAGATTTGGGATGTTAGATGCCCAGCTATGAAAAACACTATGCCTCCAATGTTGTTATTGATAATGATGAATAGGGCAATCCTGTTGATAAGAAATTATGAGGACCATCATTGGGGTCTCTATTATAACTAACAGCTAGTAGATTAGACATAATATTTGCTACATGTATTTGTGCTAGGTTTCAAGTGAATCCCAAAGAATCTCACCTAATTTTAGCTAAAAGGATCTTGAGATATATAAAGGGTTCCCCTAATCTAGGACTTTGGTATCCAATAGAGTTAGAATTTGAATTAACTAGATTCTTAGATGCTGACTATGCTGGATGCAGAGTTGGAAAAGCACATCAGGAACTTGTCAGTTTCTTGGTGATAGGCTTGTGTCATGGTTTTGCAAGAATCAAACCTCTGTTTCTACCGCAACTACTGAAGTTTAATACATGGAAGCTAATAGTGTTGTTCACAGATCTTGTAGATTCTAAATCAATTACTGGATTATGGATACAACTTAAAGAATTCAACTATATTTTGTGATAATACCAGTGCAATTTCTATTGCACAAAATCCAGTTCTGCATAGTAGGACTAAGCATATAGAAATAAGACATCATTTTCTTAGAGATAATATAGACAAAAATAAAATTAATCTTGTCTTCATTTCTACTGATTTGCAAAGGGAAGATATTTTCACTAAACCCTTAGATGAAAAGAAACATTTGTTCTTTCTAAATCAGTTAGGAATGATAAATAGATAATCATTAATTTGACTTTTGTTTCTGAGATCGACGAATTACACACCTTTCGTCGAATGGAGCTCGATGAACTGTGTTCTTTTCATGAATCATTCGTCGAACGGAGATTGACGAACTTTCATTTAGAAACTTTCATCGAACGGAGATCGACGAATTAGTTTCAAGTATTTTTCGTCGAACAGAGCTTGACGAATCGTATTTCTTTCACAAAACTTTCGTCGACCGGAGATCGATAAAATGCATTTCCTTTGAGAATTTTTTCATCGAAAAAGAGCTCGATGCTTTGTTTTCATCGGACAGAGTTTGACATTTTGAATTCTGAAAACTTATATTTTGGTTTTCATCTAACTCTATCCCACGCTTTCTCTATTTTCCCTTGCACTTGATCTCTTCGTCTTGCAGGAAGATGGAGATTTCACAGGCAACCCTCTCGGCGATGAAGTTTGATGCTGGTTTTGATATATACATGGATTCCTTCCGCCTTTCTGACAAAAATATTCTAGGACATTCTGAAATTGTTTGAGGATCAGACTCTAAAGAACTTCATGACCATAAGGATCAAACTCCCAGTTACTGAAATTAAAGAATGGGTTTACACTATAAGGTTTCCTGATCAAACAACAATTACTTGATCAATCTCTGGAAATCAGGTTACTTTATGACCAAAAAAATTTTCTGAAGTTTTTGGCTTTGTTAATGGAGAAGATGAAATAGAATATCTAATACTGAATTTGATAAAATACTAGATAGAATGGGACCTAATCAGGGAAACCCTAATCACCAACTGAAAAAAGAATTTTTTTGTTGAATATAAGTTTTGGCCGATGTGGTCGGTAAAGTTTTGTTGGGAAAACATTCTGCACATGATTATGTAACCATGCAACAATTTATGTTGATGTGTGACTTGGTTAATAAGAAATCCGTGGATTTGGGAACAATATTATTTGATTCAATTTAGAAGAAAATTAATAAGAAGGATGTCTATTATGGTAGGATACTAGGAATTTTCCTACAAGCTAAGTGCCCTGAACTCCTTGTCTCACAGTCCACCCATATTAATGCATCCAAAAGGCTTACCTCTACCTTGTTTGGAAGATGGGAGAGGGTTATCCCTAAGCCTTTGAGGGATACCTCTTCTAGAACAGCTTCTTATGGCACAAGGGCTGTAACAGCTACTCTCCCAACCCCAGCAGAAGTTTCTGCTCCTCCTTCTTCTTCTCCTCTACCATCTCCATCTAATTCTACTATTCAGTCATAAACTCCACATGATGACTCCCACATTGCTCAGTCACCTATTCAGTTATCTATACCACCTTTTACATCTGAAGATATACCATCCACTTCAATTCAACCAGAATCACCCCTTCATCAGTCACCCTCATCTCCTCTAATTTCTAATCTACCTAATTTCAATCTACTTCCTCTTTCTCCACCTCACTCATCACCAATTCATGTATCTCCATCTCCACCTCACTCCTCTATATAGGAAGAAACTATTCCCGATGACACTCCTACTGTCATTCCTTAATCATCCATTCCACAAACATTCTATCTCTACACCAACTGTGCTAACAACTTCATCCCTTCTACCTCCATTCCTTCTACTTCCAATCAACCTTCAACATCTACTCAGAATCCTAATGAGTTTATGTATGTTGATTTTACTTCTATTTTTGCTAATATTCTTGAATTTATTACCCCCACACTCAAAAAGCTGATAGCTGAAGCTATAGCTCCTCTTACAGCTTCCATTTTTTGCTCTCTTCTCAGTTATCTTCCACTTCCACTATCCCTTCTTCTGGGGGCCTAGATTTAGGTCTCCTTGGATCTAGGTGATGAGTACTATTTATATACTTATTTTTGGACTCATTTGGGCTAGTTTTCTCGTTGATGCACTACACTTTAGAGCCATAATTGTTCATATTTGTTATTATTCCCATTCCATGTTAAGGTGCACTTTTGGCCCGTTTTCTGTGTGATTTCTTAGTTATTCATCTTTTGCCCTACTTGGTGTTATTCTGTGTATGGAGAATGTGGAATGCCTATTTTGGTTGCTTATCTTTCGTTATAGGTAAAAAGGTCGTGTGCGTGTCCCGAGATTGTTTGGGAATATTTTCTGCCAAAGGGCCACTGATCGTGCATTTTTTACACGCGCACGATCAGTGGACTCCTTAGCGCAAGACCGCTGGTCGTGCGAGACCTATTCGTCGAACCCTAAATTGTATAGGAACACTGCGCACAATCATTGGATCTATAACGCATAACCACTAGTCGTGAGCCACTGATCGTGTGCACTATTCTACATTTTTCCAAGTTATGTCTGAGGAATTCGCACGAGCATTGGACATAGTGTGCACGACCGCCAGTCGTACGCCACTGCTCGTGCGTATTTATTCCCTTTTTCTGGAGTTCTATCTAGGGCAATCGCATGACCATTGGACATAGTGCGCACGAACTCTGATTGTGCGCCAGTTCTTGTGCGCTTTATCCCAGGTTTTCTTTGAGATCTGCCATGACAATATACATAATCACTGGACACAGTATGCACGAACATTGTTCGTGCGCTACTGATCATGTGAAATGTTATTTCTGCAATCTATAAATTTGCAGGTTCTGCCCTAATTCGGGATAGTGGACTTTTCCTCCGCCGTTTTCGTCTCCGAGTAGGGTTCCGCCGATTTCCTTTATCCTCCACCGTAGGAAGGGGTTCCGGGCAAGCTTTCAATGTTAAATTCAAGTAGGAGCTACTTCTCGGCCTCCACCTTCATCCTTGAGCTTCAAGAAGGGTTTGACCTACCTTTCACCATCAAGCTCGGAGGAGTTTATATCATCCTCCACTTGATCGTGACACGAAGAAGACGGGTCCATTGGGAGTTAGTGACAGCCTCCTCTACCCCATACATAGTTGAGGACCGATCTTGGATGCGGACTGACAACCCGATGATTCCTTCCGTGAATACTTAGCAAGACTTCGGATCCGGTCGATTTCTTACTTTCTTCTTATCTTGTTGTTGATAGTGTAGTTTGATCTCTTTGTATTTGAAGAAGTATGCTTAATTTGATATTTGTTTGTGTACAATCATGTCTATGTGATTTTATATTGACGTTATTTTCTTGAGGTGCGCTATTATCTATCCTCTACCACATAGTGCCGCCCTAGAAATTGCTAGTGGCGTGCATAGTGAAGAGGTGCTCACGACCCTCATTCTTCCATTCTCACCACCTCATCCGCAAGCCTACTCGTCCATCCTCCTAGCGATTCAGTGCATAGCGGCCCGTATAGTTTTCCATCCGCCTGGCAAAGCATTGCATATTAGTATTGCATAGGAGTAGTTTTTTAGTGTTTTACCTTCATTTTCCGCAAACAATCAAAACCATCCTTCGTAAGCACCGGCCTAAGGACTTCATTCTCAAGTCCTCCTCAAAATTAACTCCACCTTACTGTGTTCCTTGAGAGATCGATACATGGGAAAATTTGCCCATTTTATATTACTTATGCGACCGGTACACTTATCGTAGACCGCATCAAGTTTTTGGCGCCGTTGCTGGGGAATACAGTCGTGAGAGTTTTTGGAAAGGGAGATAGGAGATAGAAGCCCTTTTCCATTTGTTCATTTCATGTTTCTTCTTTTCTTTTGTTTTTAAAATTTGTTGCTTATTTTTTTTTGTTCCTTTTCTAGTTTTAATTTTTTAGCAGCATGCATTCTATTTCTTTTATATGCTAGTGTGTAGTTAATTTTTGCTTAGTATATTTTTGTTGGTAGATTCATTCTTATTGCACCATGTTTTCTTAATCAATATCCGTTGCAGATGGTGCGGGGATTATAGGCATGGTAGTGATGAGTGGCCCACTGAAGATAATGAGCATAATTCTCGTGGTTCAGTGTATGGAGCACTGTCCTCTTATGGTACTTTATACACCACACCCAAGTCTTATGGTCACTTCTCTTCTACGCCTTGACCTTTTTCTTATTCCTCTCTGGTCCCACCAAGACTGAGGAGTAATGGAAAACAGTGTTTGTGTTGTCGTAGCACCGAGCACGTGTTGAAAGATTGCGCAAGATTTCAACGCCAGTTGGAGGAGGATAATGAACCGGATATCTGATTCATTCCATCCACCTCTTAATTGGCTATCCCTTCTAATTTTGATGATATATTTGTAGTACCACCTTGTCTATGAGGGACTATTGCGGATATACCCATCAGACTTTTGGTTGATCGGTGTGACGACATTGTGGTGCAGTCTCTCCCCATGAATTCTTCCCCTCCTTTGGATTCACCCCCGGAGGAACCCGCACATATTTTCTCCGATGTTGTTGTTCCTTCGCTTTATTTGTAAGAATTATCTATCCCATTTTTTAGTTAGTCGGTTGATGATACCGATGATGATCTATGCTTTCAAGAACACAACACATAATGTTTATAGTGTTCCCAAGATTATGGATACATCCACTTTCCCTCCCACCTTTCTAACAACTTGTTAGACAGGGCACTTCTCCAAATCTCGTCTCCTAAGAGCTTAAAATACAGATACCACAACATCTCTCAAACTCCTCCAAGACTTACCTCAGTCACAAAGCCCTACCTTAGATCCAAGACTTGATCCTACAGCTAAGTGATCCAAAGGTCACCTACCTAAGACTTGAGCACAAGTCCTACAACTCAGGCACAAGTGCCTTAAACCTAAGAGAGAATGACTCTCCTTCCCCAGGCTAAAAAGCACAACCTCAGGCACATATGCCCTATACTCAGATCAACAAATGATCCTACCTCAGAGAATAAATCTCCAATAGCTCAGGCCCTCAAGACCTACCTCAGATCCACAACTGGATCCTACTATCAGCCTTTATAACTTCAGGCTTACAACTCAGATCCAAAAGATCCTATAGCTCAGATCCAAGAATGGATCCTATAGAGGGAAAGTTTTGTTGGTGTGGATTTGACTCCAGAGAAAATTTCTCTGAGCCTGCCTTCCTGAGCTGAGATGAACTAGCCCAACCTTCTTCACAGCAACAAGAAACTGATCTTTAGGTTTACTTGGCTTGTACCGAGAAATATCTTGTAGAGCAGCATCTTTGAACTTTCTCTGCTTATTTTTCCTTTCCTGGACTAAGTAGATTCAGTCCAGTATTCTTCTTCTTCATAGCTTCCAAAAAATATTCTTCAGAAATTTTCAGTTGGAATTGTGAAGTGGTTGTAGCTAGGGTTAGCCCTTACTGCACCTTATTTCTCAGAGATTTACTCTGAACTTGCTGGTGTAGGAGAGAATGACACCAACTATCTTCTTTCAGCTTTTAGATGTTGCAGCTAGGGTAAAACCTTTCTATTTCTTCTATTACCTAAGAAATTTCTTTTGAACTTGCTGTAGCAGGTGAAGATAGCTATAACTAACTTGTATCAACATTCAAATCATCTGCAGATAGGGTTTTTCCTTGGCTGCTTCTTCATCTTCAAAGAAATCTCTGATCTTGCTATAGCAGATGGAAATCACTATAGCAAAACTTTTTGAACTCTCAGATCAGAAGTTTCTCCAGGCTCTGTAATAATGGCGAGGAAGAAGATGAAGTCAAGCTGTCTTTCCAAAAGCTAATTTCTTCGATCTGATCTCCACTTTTTATCCTTTAGTGATTAACGCCTCTTAAAGTTGTGGGACCAACTATAAGACCCCCTCCACCTTACAAAGGAGGTTATCCGATCTTATTCCAAAAACCGCCGTCTTACGGTGACACTAACACATAAGCTAGTCAACATCGCAAGATGCCGATCCTGCCGGTTAGTACGATCATTCAACCTGTTTGGCCAATCGAGAGAAGAAGTATAACAAGTAGTAAATCAACTAATAAGTCCACTAGTCACAGCAAAATCATAATATATATGAAAATGAAAATCACAATAGTCCATAATGAGTACAAAAGTGAGAAGGGCTTATGCCCGATACATGCCAAATCAAATCTCTCTCTCACAACAACACTATGCGAAAGTGGTAACTGAAACACTCATCATCACCTAGACGCTGATCTGCGGTAGTAGTACATGGTATCTGATTCTCATGTCATTTCACCTTGTCCTGTTGGTCGTGATGGTGCTCCTGCTCCTCAATCTCCTAAGGTCACAACCGACCGTTAGTCATAAAGACTATGCCATTATGTCCTTGCCTCACCTCCGTGACTCTTAGGTATAGATTGAGAGGATAAAGTAGAGCATAATAAGGGGTATAAAAAGGAAAGCAGGTGACAATGGATCTATTCTATCATGGATATATATTAATGGTTATATCTCTACTCTAGTAGTTCTATATAGTACAAGTAAAGTGTTGGGTACTGTATCCACAATTACCTGGATTTGAGGAAGCCACCTGTCAAGCTAAGATGAATCCACAATGTATTTGATGAATTATTTTCCAGTTGTACTTGCAGATATTCCATGCTAAGTACACACCAATGTCAGGGTGCAGTGGGTCAATATACACGGGTCTGTGTAACGTAATCCCTCGTTGAGCAGATTAGTGTGTTGGCCTACGTGTACTCTCTCTATTGGGGTGTACTTAATTTCAAGTACAGGGCTATGGTAAAGCAAGAGCAGACAAGGAGCAAGGATGGGCCAAAGACCAGCTCAAGGAAAGAAAGAGGAGAAATCACTCAAGTAAAAATCGACGAGAATCACTAAGTGATTCTCGCCGATTCGGCGAGAATCACTAGTGATTCTCGCCGAGTCGTCGAGAATCACTAGCTGATTCTCGCCGGTTGGAGCCGGCAGTTTCGACACCGCCAGAAATTTTTCTAAGGCAGAATCGTCGAGAATCACTAAGTGATTCTCGCCGATTCGTCGAGAATGACTTTGCATTCTCGACGAATCGGCAAGAATCAAGTGTGATTCCCGCCGATTCTCCCCGGCCTCTGTATCTGTGCAGTCAGATTTCGGCTAAGTAGAAGTCGGCGAGAATCATAAGTGATTCTCGCCGATTCGGCGAGAATCACCTATGATTCTCGCCGAATTTGACTTGGCAATTTTTCTGAAAGTTCTGGACCGGTCCAAGTTACCTGCAGCTGTTTGAACCGGACTTTGGTCCTTACTTTGGTGGGACCCACAACGGTCATCTTCTTGACCTAAGGTATATATACACTGTATTTGTGAACAGTAAAGAACACGGATACATGGTATTTCAAAAAGAACGAGCGGCCGACGACAAAACCCTAATCTCGCGATTTTGCTCCGCCGGTCATCTCCGCCGCTCGTACGGTTGTCGCCGCTGCTGATCTCAGATTCTTCCTGATCTCCCGGTGACAGAAGCTTAGGCTAGCATAGCGTCTCATGCGTCTAACCAGAGATCCCTTGTCTCTTGATTTGTTGATCGGGAAAATCCTTCCCCTTCCAAATCGATTGAGACGATCGATCCTAGTGTGACCGTTGGAAGACCTTGCTTCCTTTGCTACGAAGTTTGAATCAAGTTGGCACTGCTGCTGCTCTCCGTCGCCACTGCTGATTTTGAGAACCTTGCCGCCGCCTCAAGCCGCCGCCGGGTTCGGGAAAGATTCACTCCAAGTGAGATCTAGGGCTGTGCACTCTTCGTTGACTTCAAGAGCACGTCGTCAAACGAAGAGAGTCACATTCTCTCCAAACGTTGTTTGTATCTCTTACAAGCTAGATTTTAATTTCCTTGTAACGGACCGTTTGGTCCCTAGTTGTAGGGTTGGGTGCAACCCGGATTGTGGGAGTGTTGACTCCTACGTGTGGAAGGGTTCCTTCCGTTAGTGCAAGGATTGGATTTCAATCCTGTTGGTGAAGTGACCGAGTCGTCCCGTGTTGGGAGATAGGTCGAAGGGGGAAAGTGGACGTACCCAAATCGGGGAACCACTATATATTGTCTGTGTTCCTTGTGTGCTTGGTTGTTTTGTTTTCTTATGCAGGTAAAACTTTAATTCCGCAATTACGCTGCAGAGTCACCTAATCCCCCCCCCCCCATAGGTGAAGATAGTTGACACTAGGTGAACTTTCAAGTGGTATCAGAGGGAGGTTCCTCATCAAAGGGGTTAACAGCTCGAGTAAGCTCCTGCATCTAGTGTCAACTAGAAGATTAGACTCACGCATGGAGTTGGACTATGATGTCCATCCTCTAAGACTCCCCTCATGTACAAAAGAGTATTATCCTATCTGGAAGATGAGAGTTATGTTTCATCTGGAGGCCATCGACCCTCGGGTGTCAATCATCTTGGAAGAGGGTCCCTTCATTCCCATGAAGGCTTCTGAGTCTGGAGAGGATATCCTTATCCCCAAGAGTCCCGAAGAGATGTCTGAGACCGAGCTCTCACTGTACAACTTGGATAAGTTAATACGTCAGATCATCACTGACGTCTGGTCTGGTGTATCTCGTTCAAGAGTGGACAAGTGTAGGACAGCCAAGTCCATGTGGCAAACCATCTCAGACCTCATGGAGGGATCAGAGAAAGCTGGTACCGGTTGTCAGCAAGAGGATGAAGCTTATGTAGGAGTCCTTATTTCTGAAGATGAAGGGCATGATCAATATGTCAATATCAGGGCTCCTGTGTCCTTGTCAGAGACTGAAGAAGAAGCTGAGGAAAGCAGTTCTGATGAAGCTAACACAACAGCTTCTGCCAATCTGGATGGTAACCTTGAACAACAAAGTCTGACGCAGGTAACTTCTTCCTCATGTCCCTCTCCTCTTGAAGTTCCTGAAGACAGGAATAGTTTTGAGAGTAGTCCTTCCAATGATGCATGGGATACACATAGCTTCACTCAACAGATTGATAATCATGATTCCCTTGAGAGTGCCCTTCAGACGAGCAACTTACTTGTTGAGGAACAAGCTAAGGAGATTGCTCAGCTGAAGATTTTGATGAATCTCCAATTGGAATCCATCAAAGTAAAGGACTCTCAGATCTCGGATCTAGAAAGTCGTCTAGAGACCGAGAAGAGGATAGTTTCCAATTTTTCCAAGATTGATGCTATCAAGAGAAAGGCAGAAAATGGGTGGATCTCCCAAATTATTAAGTCATGGAGAAATGGGGAAACGGTGTTAAGACCCCCCACCCCGGGTAGGAAGGACACTCACCATGCCTTCAGGTATGACCATAGGAATAACCATGGTCACTGCAAGAATGATCAGTCCTCTTGTGGGAGCACTCAAAATGCAAGGGCTGTCATGGCCACCTAGAAGAGAATACCTCCGGCTTCCACCAAGCCCTTTGTATTCTCGGCCACAGCCCCTACTCGTCATGAATCTGCCAGCATCAGCTCACAATGCGCCTCTCACCTCCCTAGGACTCTGGAAAGGGGGGATAGAAATCATGTTGTTAGGACTCATGAGGTCCTTGGAAGGGGGCTGACTGAAAAGAAGGCACCACCTCCCAGGCCTCATGACGCCTGCCATATGCATTCTTTCCACCCTTCCAATAGTCACGGTGGACGAGACAATTCTGTGAGCATATCTGGCTCTATTCCGCTTAGACCCAGAACTATGACTATCTCTGTCATCGGTTCAGGTCACAAGCGGCGATACAACATTCATGAGTGTTGGTGTTGTGGCAAAGTGGGTCATTTTGCCATAGATTGTTGGCACAACTATTCTGTATCAATGGCAAGGGGACTTCCACATCCTCGAGGCAATGTTAGTCTTCCCACCAGGATTCCTGAGGGGAGGCACTCAAATTATTATGCTAACAGGAACCTAGGACCCAATACATATTGGGCTCCTAAGGTAAGGTAATCTTCTTTAGTGAAGGGTAGTCTAGACTTCCGAGTCATGATGGGAGCTAGACAGAAGATGTTCCGAGAATAATCTGGAACAAGCATCTGGAACGCAAGAAGCACTATCCTCAAATTGAACACCTGGTATGCTCTTCAAAGGGTCTAAATGACGAATCTTACAATCTCAGGTATCATTGATCAGCCTAAATAATTGAGTCATATTATGTCGACATCTACACACATATATATATATATATACATATAAACTTTTACACATCTATGTGTATTCTCCTAAGGACAGATCAAAGCTGTAAAATTAACCCTTAGATATATTACTAACGATGTGTCAGTATATCTCTGAAAGATTCGAGAAGGCACATCAATAAGCATATATTACAAGTTGAAAATTAAAGTCGACACGTCATTAGGAGTCACTGAGAATGACAACTAACTTCATGAATATCGCATTTATCGATCTCGACTTAATTTATGAAATCTGCTAGCCTATGTTAGTAAGTTAGAAATGTGAAACTTGCTATGACTCCTAAGCTGTGTGGTATGGTAAACCACACCTGGAGTAATAAATGATCCTCTCGACTTCGTTACAACCTTTGACGAAAACGTTATGGTGGAATACAGGTGGACTTTCAAATCTCGTTGAGATATTTAATCATCTCAAATCACTTAATCATCCTAATCATCTAATTACAAGTCTCGCCGATTGTCAAATCTCGTTGAGATATCCAGACCTGCCCTTCCAATATCACTCAGTTCGGCGGAAATCATTCGGCGGAAATTAGTCCAATATCCGGATATTCCTTAAACCCAGAGTCATTCCAAACCTGCCCTTCCGACGATACCCTCCGACCCTTCATATTCCGCAGTTCGCTTTTTCGCCGAGACCTCGCGCTAGAATCCCCTTCTCTCTCACCTCTCGAACTTTCGATCTACGCCTTCTGCTGCACCCTCTCACCGCAGGTCCGCGTCTTCGGCGTCCTCCGGTGCCCCGTCGTGAAGAATCCAGACCGTCCACTGCATCTCCTCTAGGTAATCTTCATATTTTCCCTTTCCGTAACTTGAGCTTAGCTAGATTTCGCTCTCTCTCTCTCGTGGTATCGGAGATCCTATTGGTCTTCTCCGTTTTTCTAGGTTTACTATGGCCCCTCGGACCACTGCCGGCCTAGTCACTGGATGTGAACTAGTGACAACTGGGTTCTCCCAGGCCTCAGATGAATTTCGGAATATAATCATCATGCTTGAAGAAGCGGGACTGAAGTTCGTACTGGAGCACCCATGCAAAATTTTGGACAAAGAAGTTTTGGAATTCTTTGCAACTGCGAAGCTCTATCATGATGACACCTCCATCAAGAGCAAAGTGAGCGGGAAGAAAATCAAGGTATCCGCCAGGAAACTGACTCAGTGCCTGCGGTTATCAAGTGTTGAAGACAAAGAGTACTGGAGGAAGAGGATAGAGCAAGGACTCTATCCTTCTGTGGGCTAGCTAGGGGCACCAGATCGATAAAGAGAAAAGAAATGAATGAGGAGGGGAAACTCTTGTCCGACATCATTGGGAAGGTACTGATATGCAAACCAGGCTCGCACGACCACATTTCAGCCGACATGTTCAAGATTCTTGTGGTGATTGTCTGCCGAAAGAGATTCAACTGGGGGGCCATGCTTTTCGAGAAGATCAAGGACACCCTCAGATCTCCAAGCTTTGGACGAATCATCAGTCTATTTCTCAATCAGTTGAACGGAGATAGGTTCGACATGAGCAAAGGAGTTCCCTTGCATTATTTGAAGAAAATGGACTCCAGCGTCTTTGACAGATGGGAGCGAATCATAGGGCAAGCTGCAGTGGTAGTTGAACAAGAAGAATCTCCTGCCGAGGACAACAGAACTTCAGCAGATTTCTTGGCAGCCCCCAGTGAAGTTCATGATGCATTGATTACAGGAACTGAGGGGGAGCCTGTACTCTCTTCTGCGAACACCATATCTGATATTTCTCAGATAGCAAAAGATGCTGTGGAGGCCGTGCAAGAAGACCGTGAGGAGGAAGTGGCAAATGTGGAAGAGGAAGAGAACGGTGAGGAAGATATAAATTACCTGGGTGATCAGGTGTCTGATGAAGAGGAGGTGGATGCAGTGGAAGAAGACACGCATAATTCTGCTGATCAAGCTGAGCACATGGAGACTGAGGAGGAGGAAGAAGTAATTGAGCAGAGGAAAGTGGTGGACCCTCAGGAGGATGCTGCTGGTTCATCAGAGGAACAAGCTCCTGAGAGGTCGCTTCCAGGAATACAGGGGGAGCCCTCTCAGCAACCCGCTGTCCCCCCGGTAGACTCTATTCTAGTGTCTAGCTCTCCAGTACTTCTACTGGGGAGCCCGACCAGGATCTGCCTGCAGCTCCTTCCCTCCAAGCAAACCTGGCAAATCTCACTGTTAATGTTGTCCAAGGGATACTGGATGAGCTCAAGAGTACGTTTAAGAAATCCCACAAAACGGTGCTAAAGAGGCTGAAGGAATCTGAGGATCTCATGCTGAAGAATGTGGTTCAGATCAACCACAAACTGGATTTGATGGAAAAGAAATTTGATGAGAAATATACAGAGGCAGGCACAGCTGTAACTCTTCTCATGCAAGGCCTCAAAAAGAATACTGATGACCTGGGAGTGGTCAATTGTAATGCACATGTTGTGGCGAACAATATACAGAAATTTGATGCCAACATGGTGCTCCTCAATCAAAATCAACAAGCCCTGCTGACTGAATTCTCCAACTCTCTGAAGCATATAGATGAGTCCCTGCACTCCTATGCAAACTCCATAGCACTCGAAGCCAAAAAGGGGGAGAAGGAATATGTAACGACCCCATCCGTTCGATGACGTATAGTAGAAGGTCCGGCCGGGGCCCCACACTATATGCCATAAACAGACGGTGAGGTCACAGGAGAGTACCAAACCAAACACGAATCCTAACTCAGAGCATTCTAGCGGAAGCTTTAAGTTACAACTTTGAACTCTTAACCGGAATGTCCAATATATAAAACCACATTTATATATATACAATGGAATGTACACAACCACAAGAGTTTGGCCTTACGGCCTTACAGTTCCTCTGAACATACATCATGTTTTACAAACCTCGGCGCGCAGGCCGGCCATACATGAGTAAAAAGAGAAAAACAAACAAAGCCATTCGCTTAGCCTTCCAGGCTAGCCGCAGCAGCAGCAGCAACAGCAGTAGGGCTCTCCCGCCCATCACTTACCACTTGGCTCTCCAGCACCTGCACGGGAAACAATTCCACCCAACCGGTGGCAAACAATGCAACGGTCAGCTTTCAGCTGACCCAATTATAACAATCCTACCCCTTTCTTGGGGCATGAGCATTCTTTCCCTGCAAGCATGGCATCATCAATAGCAACTATGTGCGCGCAGGCACATTCAAGCCATCACAACCATCGGCCACCCGGCCCGACAGTCCGTGCACTCAGGGCACATTTTCGGTGTACCGGAATACCAGGGTCAACACCACCGTCTACACGGTATTTGAGCATTTCTAGTCTTTCCGGCGCGCGGGCCTAAGACTCTCATTAGGCGCTCCAACAAAACCTATACCAGGCTTCCAAGTCGGACGGACCTAACGCAGGTACGGATCAGCCACCCCTCGTTGCTCAAGTCGCCGAGCCACCTCGAATACGGAAGTATCCATGGCATTTTATAGGCGCGGGTCGGTTTCACCTTTCCTGTTCGGCACTCAGCCTTTTCAACGAGTTGCAGCCCAACGGCTCAACTACTCACAAAGTGGCAACGCACGGCCACAAGAGTTGCCGCCAACCCTCTTCATTTCCTGGACATCGTCCAGTACTTCCTGCCGCACCAAGCAACAGGTAGGAACAAGGCATCACAAGCCATAGGCATCACAAGCCATTATCACGGAGCCTTCTCCGATATGCAAACAAGCATCACCAATCCAGATT
This sequence comes from Platanthera zijinensis, assembly GCA_039513925.1. Lineage (NCBI taxonomy): Eukaryota > Viridiplantae > Streptophyta > Magnoliopsida > Asparagales > Orchidaceae > Platanthera > Platanthera zijinensis. Next base: position 106,362,978 of record CM077088.1, read on the forward strand.
CCATCCAGATGGGCTTCACACAGCATGCCTAGAGCCGTACTCCAATTCCGGCCTCTAACAAGGGGGACTTCACATATCTACCCCAAGGGACACCACAACCCACCGCACACTCGCGGGGAAGGGTTTTCCCTATGCAATGCAGAAAAGAAGGACTTCACATGTCCAAGGAGGGAGATCGTTACCCTTGTCGATCTCTTCGGTGCCATCGCAGACTAGCCGGTGAGAAAGAACCGCAGCAGCCTTGCCGTCACAACGCCGGCTTCGGATCGCGTATCGGACCACGGGAGCTCCGCCGGTGGCTTGGTCTCCTCCTCCTTCTTCCTCTCTTCCTCTCTCTTTCTCTCTTCCTTAAGAATAAAAGAAGAATGGCTTTACCTCCTTCTCTCACGACTTATCCAGCCCAAGAAACCACCTGAGCCTTTGGATCAAAAGAGAGGAAACTGAACGGCCAAGATTTCCCCAGAATTTCACTTTTTGGCCGACACGGCATGTGACACGCCCGTGTCACAGGCCGTGTACCCCTGAAGCGGTGCACACAGCTTGAACCGACTGCACAACACGGGTCAACGACACGCCCGTGTCGGACCTGACACGCCCGTGTCAAACCTGAGACACGCCCGTGTCTCCTGCTCCATCGAGCTGCAACCAGAACACGGGTCGGAACACGGCAGCTGACACGCCCGTGTCCAGCCTGACACGCCCGTGTTCCCGGCCGTGTTCAAGGCCGTGTCCGGCTCTGCCGGAATAGGCCAATCTTGCAAAATAAATAGAACACGCCCTGGGACACGCCCGTGTCCCAGGCCGTGTCACCCGACACGCCCTGGGACACGCCCGTGTCCCAGGCCGTGTAACCTGACCTGCTACTCAAATTTCAAGTTGAGTCTTTTGGGGCCTTTTTTTGGGGTGTTACAACCCTCTCCCCTTATCAAAAATTTCGTCCCGAAATTTGCACGGTAAGGAAAGAAAACCAGCAATGCTATAAGCATGTTATAACAAAAAGTACACGGTCTACAGTTTATACAAATAACTCGGGAAACTCAGCTCGCATGGTCTGCTCTCGCTCCCATGTTAGCTCTTCACGGCCACAATTGTCCCATCGGACATTGACCATCCCGATCACTTTGTTCCGCAACTGTTTCTCGGCTCGATCCTCGATCCGAATGGGTCTAACCCTCGTCGTTAGCCCATACTCGACCGGTACCCGATCAGCCTCCACGACTTGAGCTGGATCCTTTACCGCCTTACGAAGGACTGAGATGTGAAACACATCATGTAATCCACCCAAGTCCGCTGAAAGTGCTAGTCGATAAGCAGCCTCCCCAACACGCTCCACCACCTCAAACGGACCAAGATACCTCGGACTTAGCTTTTTCAAACGCCGAATCCTGGACACACCTTTGAAGGGTTTGATCTTCAAATATACCCAATCACCCACCGCGAACTCCACGTTCCGGTGCTTGGCATTGTAGTACTTGGCTTGACGATCTTGGGCTATCACTAGCCTCTCCCGAATAGAGCGGATGAGCGAAGTAGCTTCTTCGACTTCCTTTTTCCCATTCAGCTTCGATTCGCCTGCTTCTGCCCAAGCTAAGGGTGTACGGCATTTTCGACCATACAACGCCTCGAATGGTGCCATACCAATACTCGCTTGATAGCTATTATTATAGGCAAATTCAACGAGAAATATATACTCTTCCCATTTCTTACCAAAGTCTAGGGCGCACATGCGGAGCATGTCCTCCATTGTCCTGTTGGTTCGTTCAGTCTGGCCATCCGTTTGGGGATGAAAGGCCGTACTAAACGCTAATTTTGTACCCAACATTTGATGAACGAGCCGCCAATCATTCGATGTGAACCGCCCATCACGGTCACTAACGATGCTCCGAGGAACACCGTGCAGTCGAACAACCTGCTCCACATACAGCTTGGCCAAGGTTTCCACTGAATCGTCTCTTCTGTTTGGAAGGAAGTGCGCCACTTTCGTCAACCGGTCCACAATCACCCAGATGGAATCATGACCGCGTTGAGATCTCGGCAACCCGTGCACGAAATCCATCGAAATATCATCGAACTTCCACTCCGGAATAGGTAACGACTTCAGAAAACCGCCAGGCTTCTGGCATTCTGCTTTCACCAACGCACAGGTGTTGCATTTAGCCACATAACGAGCCACATCTTTCTTTAGTCCGGGCCACCAGAACAACTTTTTCATGTCCCTGTACATCTTTGTGCTCCCTGGGTGCACTGAGTACTTTGCAAAGTGAGCTTCGTACATCAACTCTTCCCTCAGTTTACCCACACTTGGGACGCACACTCGACCATTTCTCCGTAACAAGCCGTTATCCCAAGAGAACTGATCATCCGGCCCATCTTTAGCATAGCGCTGGAGACTTTCATCAAGCTCCGTTGCTCGCCGAATTCTGTCCGTAAGGTCATACTGCACCTCCGTCCAGTTCAAGCACGCATCGGTTGACGCACCCTTGTCAACACACGATATCTCCATTGCTTCCAATTCTTGGATCGAACGCTGATCATGCCTCTGCAACCAGCTTGCCCGTACCGGAGTCTTCCGACTCAAAGCATCAGCGACCACATTTCCCTTCCCGGGAGTATAGTGAATCTCGAAGGTGTAGTCCCCGAGGAACTCCATCCATCTTCGTTGTCGCATATTCAGATCCTTCTGATCCAACAAATACTTTAGGCTCTTGTGATCCGTATAGATATCCACTTTCACGCCATATAGATAGTGCCGCCACAACTTGAGCGCAAAGATTACCGCCGCCAACTCCAAATCATGGACGGGATAATTCCGCTCATGCACTTTCAACTGACGCGAGCCATAAGCAATCACTTTCCCAAACTGCAGAAGAACGCAGCCTAAGCCGCTCCCAGATGCATCACTATAGATCTCATACCCATCGGTACCACATGGAGACGTCAACACTGGCGCCGTGGTCAAACGACTCTTCAAGTCTTCAAAAGCTCGAGCGCACTCGGCGTCCATATGAACTTTTGATCTTTCCTCGTCAGCGTGGTGAGAGGTAAAGCAATCCGTGAGAAGTTTTCCACAAACCGTCTATAGTAGCCCGCAAGTCCAAGGAAGCTCCTGACCTCGGCCACTGAAGACATCACTGGCCAATCTCGGATGGCACTTATCTTCAACGGATCCACCGCGATACCCTCTCCGCTTACCACATGGCCTAAAAAGGCTACTGAAGAGAGCCAGAACTCGCACTTTGAGAACTTGGCAAAAAGCTTATTCCTCCGCAGGGTATGCAAGACCAACCGCAAATGGTTTGCGTGATCCTCTTCCGACTGAGAGTATACTAAGATGTCATCGATAAACACAATAACAAACAAATCCAAGTACTCTCGGAACGTTCGATGCATTAGATCCATAAATACCGAAGGCGCATTACATAGGCCAAACGGCATTACCGTGAACTCATAATGACCGTAGCGTGTTCCAAACGCTGTCTTGGGAATGTCACCTTCCCGAATCCTTAGCTGATAATATCCCGATTTCAGATCCAACTTGGAATAGACCGTTGATCCCGCCAGCTGATCAAAAGGTCATCAATCGTGGGATCGGATACTTGTTTTTCTCCGTCAGCTTATTCCTCGCGGTAGTCAATACACAACCGTAAGCTACCATCTTTCTTTTTCACAAAGAGAACAGGCGCGCTCCAAGGTGACATACTTGGGCGTATATAACCTGCTCCAACAACTCTTGCAGTTGGACTTTCAACTCAGCCATCTCTTTTGGTGCGACGCGATATGGAGAGCGGGCCACAGGTTTCGCACCTGGCACCAACTCAATAGAGAAGTCAATCTCCCGCTGGGGTGGTACCCGGAAGATCTTTAGGAAACACATCGGCAAACTCTGACACAATGGCACTTCACTTCACCGACACTGGCCTTTGGCTCAACAGCCTGAATTAGCGTGAAGAATAACTCCGCGCCCTTCCGCACAGCATTGACGACTTGGAGTGCAGACAACAACGTTCCGCCAACTCCTCGCATACCAGCGAACTTCGTCACAAGCCCGGTATTCTGGCCCAGTGTAATCTCTTTGGAGTTGCAATCAATAAAGGCACGCTGCTCCGAGAGCTAGTCCATACCAAAGATCACATCAAACTCCGATAACGGTAGCACAGCTGCACTCAAACCGAAATCCCGACTTCCTATTTGCACATCCACATCGCAAGCCCTATCCGCAAGCATCACACAGCCATTCGGCAATAGCACCCTTGTACTATCCACCGTCACATGACTCTGTACCCCAATGCGAGATACGAAATCCTCAGACAGAAAAGAATGCGAAGCACCCGTATCAAACAGGGCTCTCGCTAAGTTATTCCGAATCAGGACAAAGCCTGCAGCACACACACATCATGCACAAGCTAAACAAAACCAAAACCAAAAGCACAGCAAGGAAACTAAATCAAATCGTACCTGTGACGACGTCACTTTGCTTAATCGCTTCCTGTTGGCCAAGTTGATAGATTCGGGGCTGCGCTGGGAAGCAGAGGAATCCACCACCGCTTTGCCCTTCTCAGCATACGACGCACCCGTCTTCTTTTCCCCTTTGGGCTGCACAACCCGGCAGTCCCGAGCAATATGCCCCACCCGGCCACAGTTATAGCACGTACGAGCATCCGGCCTTGATGTCGCTCCCGACACAACGGTCGTAGTCACTTGCCCCGATGGCTTGGATCTCTTGCCCCCTTTCTTCTGGTAAAACGACTTGCCTGGGCGAGGTGCTTGAAACTCTGGCTTAGACACCACCAAGCCCTTATTCCCTTGCACTCGCCTCATGTCCTTTTCCAACGCGCACGCAGTATCAACCAACGCCTGAAACCCTTGGCTCACAGAACTCGAAAGCAGGAATCGTAACTCATCCCGCAATCCTTCATAGAACCGATTCGTTTTCCTTTGGTCATCCGCGAAGATTGTTCCCGCATATCGTCCCAACCTGGTAAACTCGTGCAAGTAGATATCCACACTATCGTCCCCTTGCTTTAACCGTTGGAACTCATTTTCCATAGCAATACGTTGCGCCGCTGGGACATGTTTCGCCAGAAAGATTCGAGAGAACTCCTCAATCGACACTTGTGTTAATTGCTGCCCGCCAAATGGTGTAGCTCTACCTCATCCCACCACAACCGCGCCTCCCCTTCAAGCATGAAGGTGGCTAAGGTGACCTTGAGAGATTCCTCCGCCCTGATCGCTGTCATTATCCTCTTGACACGCGACAACCAATCTTCCGCCTGCGTTGGGGATCCCATTCCCGCAAACGTCGGAGGACTGAAGCTCATGAATTGCTTCAACTGTCGGTCAGCTGCTCGTGGATCTACAGCCTCAACCGGCTCGGGTCTTACATCAACACGAACTGGCACTACTGCCGGCTGCGCTTGCCCGGTCGGCTGAATCATGGCAAAGAGCGCCTCAGCAACTAAATGAACAGTTTCCGCAGATGGAGGAGGTGTTGGCACCTCAGCTGGTGCCGCACTCTCATCAGAACGCTGGGGCTCAGACTGCCCAGCACCACTACGTGTCACCTATAGGTGGACAAGACACACATTAGCGAACGTATGCAAGCAAAACAACACAAAAAGGAACGCGCAGATTCCTCAAACAAGAGTTTGTACATTCCGTAATGGACATTCCAGAGTTCATTAGCGTTACAGCAGGTCGCACAAACACGTGCTCGCCACCCCACAAAAGAATTCGACCACGAATTCGAAAGAGGAAGACCGAATAAAAGAAGAATGGCTTTACCTCCTTCTCTCACGACTTATCCAGCCCAAGAAACCACCTGAGCCTTTGGATCAAAAGAGAGGAAACTGAACGGCCAGATTTCCCCAGAATTCATTTTTGGCCGACACGGCATGTGACACGCCCCGTGTCACAGGCCGTGTTATACCCTGAAGCGGTGCACATAGCTTGAACCGACTGCACAACACGGGTCAACGACACGCCCGTGTCGGACCTGACACGCCCGTGTCAAACCTGAGACACGCCCGTGTCTCCTGCTCCATCGAGCTGCAACCAGAACACGGGTCGGAACACGGCAGCTGACACGCCCGTGTCCAGCCTGACACGCCCGTGTTCCCGGCGTGTTCAAGGCCGTGTCCGGCTCTGCCCGGAATAGGCCAATCTTGCAAAATAATAGAACACGCCCTGGGACACGCCCGTGTCCCAGGCCGTGTAACTGACCTGCTACTCAAATTTCAAGTTGAGTCTTTTGGGGCCTTTTTTTTGGGGTGTTACAAAATGTAACGACCCCATCCGTTCGATGACGTATAGTAGAAGGTCCGGCCGGGGCCCCACACTATATGCCACAAACAGACGGTGAGGTCACAGGAGAGTACCAAACCAAACACGAATCCTAACTCAGAGCATTCTAGCGGAAGCTTTAAGTTACAACTTTGAACTCTTAACCGGAATACCAGGGTCAACACCACCGTCTACACGGTATTTGAGCATTTCTAGTCTTTCCGGCGCGCGGGCCTAAGACTCTCATTAGGCGCTCCAACAAAACCTATACCAGGCTTCCAAGTCGGACGGACCTAACGCAGGTACGGATCAGCCACCCCCCGTTGCTCAAGTCGCCGAGCCACCTCGAATACGGAAGTATCCATGGCATTTTATAGGCGCGGGTCGGTTTCACCTTTCCTGTTCGGCACTCAGCCTTTTCAACGAGTTGCAGCCCAACGGCTCAACTACTCACAAAGTGGCAACGCACGGCCACAAGAGTTGCCGCCAACCCTCTTCATTTCCTGGACATCGTCCAGTACTTCCTGCCGCACCAAGCAACAGGTAGGAACAAGGCATCACAAGCCATAGGCATCACAAGCCATTATCACGGAGCCTTCTCCGATATGCAAACAAGCATCACCAATCCAGATTCCATCCAGATGGGCTTCACACAGCATGCCTAGAGCCGTACTCCAATTCCGGCCTCTAACAAGGGGGACTTCACATATCTACCCCAAGGGACACCACAACCCACCGCACACTCGCGGGAAGGGTTTTCCCTATGCAATGCAGAAAAGAAGGACTTCACATGTCCAAGGAGGGAGATCGTTACCCTTGTCGATCTCTTCGGTGCCATCGCAGACTAGCCGGTGAGAAAGAACCGCAGCAGCCTTGCCGTCATAACGCCGGCTTCGGATCGCGTATCGGACCACGGGAGCTCCGCCGGTGGCTTGGTCTCCTCCTCCTTCTTCCTCTCTCTTTCTCTCTTCCTTAAGGATAAAGAAGAATGGCTTTACCTCCTTCTCTCACGACTTATCCAGCCCAAGAAACCACCTGAGCCTTTGGATCAAAAGAGAGGAAACTGAACGGCCAAGATTTCCCCAGAATTTCACTTTTTGGCCGACACGGCATGCATGTGACACGCCCGTGTCACAGGCCGTGTACCCCTGAAGCGGTGCACATAGCTTGAACCGATGCACAACACGGGTCAACGACACGCCCGTGTCGGACCTGACACGCCCGTGTCAAACCTGAGACACGCCCGTGTCTCCTGCTCCATCGAGCTGCAACCAGAACACGGGTCGGAACACGGCAGCTGACACGCCCGTGTCCAGCCTGACACGCCCGTGTTCCCGGCCGTGTTCAAGGCCGTGTCCGGCTCTGCCCGGAATAGGCCAATCTTGCAAAATAAATAGAACACGCCCTGGGACACGCCCGTGTCCCAGGCCGTGTCACCCGACACGCCCTGGGACACGCCCGTGTCCAGGCCGTGTAACCTGACCTGCTACTCAAATTTCAAGTTGAGTCTTTTGGGGCCTTTTTTTGGGGTGTTACAGAATATACTACTAAGATGGAAGGGCTTCAGCACATCATCATTGAAAACTTCGATCAGTCCAATGTTTTTGTTTATGACAGCTGCCAGTGGTTGCTTAACCAAGCATTAGGCAATAATATACCTGAGGTTAATCTGTTCATGAAACTACTGAGCACAATACTGTGGAGGACGAAGGAGCAAGTGCAGAGGGTGTTCCGTTAAGCGAAGCTGAGATGAAGAAAGCTGCTGAAAGGGCTGAACGCAGAACTTGGTTTGATCAAGATGCCTTAGCTAAAGCCAAAGGAAAAAGGCAAATCCAAGAGGGAACCTCAAGGGAAACACCAGCTGAAAAGAGGATTCGATTGACGGAGGAGGATGTGAGAAATGAAAAATGGAGTCCTGTATCAAAAAGTATCATCTTGGACACATTCTTGTTACAGCAGAAGGGGCACATAAAACGAAGTGAGGTATACAGTCAATACGAATGGGAGAGGCACAAAGAATTTGAAGCCAAACGCAACATATTTTTCAGAAAAACATAGTGGCAGATAAAGTTCCTCCTCCCAGATATCATCCTAAGCCCAAAGAATATTTCGAAAGACAGAGCAAGAAATTCCTGGCCCAGAAGCTTAAGGATGATCTAGCTAAGGAAAAATAGACCTAGGACCTTTTTGTTCCTCACTGCACTTCTATGTTTTTATATTGTCTTACGAACAAGTATTGTGGTTTTATATAAATATATATATGTGATGACATGTTGTGACTCAAGTATTATTTTGTCTGTTCTTATTGTCTTAAAGTTTTAATTATTCTGTGGTGGTGGTATTCATCTTAGCTAGTAGGATTTTGGCTTCGTCAAATAGGGGGAGATTGTTGGGTACTGTATCCACAATTACCTGGATTTGAGGAAGCCACCTGTCAAGCTAAGATGAATCCACAATGTATTTGATGAATTATTTTCCAGTTGTACTTGCAGATATTCCCTGCTAAGTACACACCAATGTCAGGGTGCAGTGGGTCAATATACACGGGTCTGTGTAACGTAATCCCTCGTTGAGCAGATCAGTGTGTTGGCCTACGTGTACTCTCTCTATGGGGTGTACTTAATTTCAAGTACAGGGCTATGGTAAAGCAAGAGCAGACAAGGAGCAAGGATGGGCCAAAGACCAGCTCAAGGAAAGAAAGAGGAGAAATCACTCAAGTAAAAATCGACGAGAATCACTAAGTGATTCTCGCCGATTCGGCGAGAATCACTAGTGATTCTCGCCGAGTCGTCGAGAATCACTAGCTGATTCTCGCCGGTTGGAGCCGGCAGTTTCGACACGACACCGCCAGAAATTTTTCTAAGGCAGAATCGTCGAGAATCACTAAGTGATTCTCGCCGATTCGTCGAGAATGACTTTGCATTCTCGACGAATCGGCAAGAATCAAGTGTGATTCCCGCCGATTCTCCCCGGCCTCTGTATCTGTGCAGTCAGATTTCGGCTAAGTAGAAGTCGGCGAGAATCATAAGTGATTCTCGCCGATTCGGCGAGAATCACCTATGATTCTCGCCGAATTTGACTTGGCAATTTTTCTGAAAGTTCTGGACCGGTCCAAGTTACCTGCAGCTGTTTGAACCGGACTTTGGTCCTTACTTTGGTGAAACCCGCAATGGTCATCTTCTTGACCTAAGGTATATATACACTGTATTTGTGAACAGTAAAGAACACGGATACACGGTATTTCAAAAAAGAACGAGCGGCCGACGACAAAACCCTAATCTCGCGATTTTGCTCCGCCGGTCATCTCCGCCGCTCGTACGGTTGTCGCCGCTGCTGATCTCAGATTCTTCCTGATCTCCCGGTGACAGAAGCTTAGGCTAGCATAGTGTCTCACGCGTCTAACCAGAGATCCCTTGTCTCTTGATTTGTTGATCGGGAAAATCCTTCCCCTTCCAAATCGATTGAGACGATCGATCCTAGTGTGACCGTTGGAAGACCTTGCTTCCTTTGCTACGAAGTTTGAATCAACTTGGCACTACTGCTGCTCTCCGTCGCCACTGCTGATTTCGAGAACCTTGCCGCCGCCTCAAGCCGCTGCCGGGTTCGGGAAAGATTCACTCCAAGTGAGATCTAGGGTGTGCACTCTTCGTTGACTTCAAGAGCACGTCGTCAAACGAAGAGAGTCACCTTCTCTCCAAACGTTGTTTGTATCTCTTACAAGCTAGATTTAATTTCCTTGTAACGGACCGTTTGGTCCCTAGTTGTAGGGTTGGGTGCAACCCGGATTGTGGGAGTGTTGACTCCTACGTGTGGAAGGGTTCCTTCCGTTAGTGCAAGGATTGGATTTCAATCCTGTTGGTGAAGTGACCGAGTCATCCCGTGTTGGGAGATAGGTCGAAGGGGGAAAGTGGACGTACCCAAATCGGGGAACCACTATATATTGTCTGTTTCCTTGTGTGCTTGGTTGTTTTGTTTTCTTATGCAGGTAAAACTTTAATTCCGCAATTACGCTGTAGAGTCACCTAATCCCCCCCCCCATAGGTGAAGATAGTTGACACTAGGTGAACTCTCATAAAGTATATAAAATAGTACTGAAAAGAAGTGTGGTAAATAAAGTAAAGGAACAGAGCAGAATATAAACTAGCAACCTCTATGCTAACATCACAGAAGTGTCTTAATCTATAAGAATGCCCATACAAACTTATAAGTTAAGATTTCACAAATATAACTTATCATATAAAATAGACCATACTAATTTATATGATAAGGATCTCTGGTGATTATGTCCTAAGTATGCATATATGATATGGTATGCGGGTTATGATTCATACAAATGAAACTCATGCACACGACTCTGTGATCACAGACCTTTAGTTAACACTTTTTGGAGTTAGCTAAACTCTCAGGTACCACAGTTGTGGCTACGACAGCAGCGCAGCGGGCATCTCTGCATCCTAGGTGGGTATACACACTACCAGTCCTAGACTCTTCGTACCAATCCACATATGTCCTAGGTGCACATTCTAGAGTTTTTGTGTGCTAATTTGCTGGCAAATCCACTATTCTTTTTGGTCGGGTGTGCGTTTTTGGGTATTGTCCTCCAGACCATAGTATAAATAACTTACTGGCCCATCAAACCATCACACCACTCCATAGTCACTTTACTACCATCTGTGTGATGATTGGCCCAGTACTGCATGACCCACCACTAATATGTTCTAGGCACATGCAAATTATTTCCAACCAGAGCCTCCAACTCGCAAACACTAAACCCATCTTGTATCCAAACATCCGAGCCTCCAGCTCGCAGGACTAAACCCGTCTTGTAACCCTCCAACCATATGTGGGTGAGTTTGTCATATCGTTCCCTTAACCTCTTAGACTACTCTTTTCTAATTCTTATTATACATAACAATTTAGGGTTAGTCCTTGGATTGCCCAGGGCATACCCGGTGAAGGGCTCTTTGGGGGCAGTAGGAACTACAATGGGCTGAATTCCAAAGCTCCCTTTCTCAAGGACACTTACTTTTATTGGTGTATACCCATTATTAATACTCCAATCTCATTATTGCTCTTGAGGAGACTTAATGGTTTGAAGTAGTTATTGGGAAGGACGACGATCTTTCGCTGGACCTCGTTATAATTTTTCTCCTTATGACTTGCACTCTAACACTCGCTATAGTATAACGACATACTTGAGAAACCAAGCAGGGTTTCAACACCCCAATACAGCTCTCAATCTAACCATCTATCATTTTCTCGTGGGTCCTAATGTTACACGTCACTTTTGTTAAGTGCAGCCCATGACCGAATTCTAACCCAAATGAGATGACTTCCAATTCCTTGGGCCAAAGGCCCCTGAATATTTATCATGAGTTTGTCATGTGTATGAAGTTGACCATTTCAAATTTCATCATTTTGATAATTATTTAGGACCATAAATTAAATCATTTAATTAGGTGACCTAGGTCACTTTGTACATGAGCTACTATATCAAATGGTCCATTATGTCTAGATAATTTACCTGAAGTTCATCTAGGTTAAAAATAGCTGTTCACCAAAGATACTAATTTTCCCACTTGATTTACCATTCAATTTTCAATTTATGATTATAATCACAATTATTCCATTTTCCAAATGAAGTACCTAAAATATTCAACTGAAAATTCATAGGAAATTACTCATGATTAACATTGTCATAAAAAACACTCCAAATAGAAATTCATACCCCTAACAAGTGATTTGACCTAAAATAATTACATATTAACATTACTAAAAAAATGCCCCAACCATGGTTTTCAACATACTCAATCATCCAAAATTCTTAAATAAATTCACAGAGGTTTATACCACAAAAACAAGACAGTATACATTTTTTCACAATTTTCCAAATAGTATTACCCCTTTATTTAATTTAAATCCCAAAAGGGTAAATTGTAAATCTACTAAATACACAAGATATAATCCTCAAACAGACTCATAACATTTTCCAGAGATGTAAAATGTTTTATTAGGGATTGTATCAAAACTTTAGATATTTACAAGGTCAGTACACCTATATCTCATTTTTATTTCTAAAAGAGCTTATTTTCCAATAATTCAAAATAATGGGATTTTTTATCCCACTGGGAAATCCCATCTATCTATGGGAGGTGTAATTCATCACTATAAGCCTCTATCCAAAATCACATGGACATGCATTGGGACAAATGGGCTAACTTCCCACTTTCCCATTTTTACTATTGACACACCATTTACAGTCAACCTCCACCATGCATATTGGATTTCCCCAACACGTAGAGGTCCAAATGGTCTAAAACTTTTACCATGGTCATATAATTACCCAATGGCCATGCCATCCAAATTTAGGGACATTTGGATAAGGGGATCTCCCTATAGTCCTTTTATTTAATAAATAAAATTTTTAAATAAACTATAGAACAATACCCTCCAAAAATTCTTTTTTTTGGGCAGGGCCTAAGTCTAACATAATCACATGCATGACTTAAATTTCATTGCATATGGACTTAGGGTTTGACCTTGGCATCCATTTGAAATTCTGCCCTAGTATAGGAGCAGTCCTAGGAGAATGAACCTATAAGGAGATACCGAGCTCGAAAGTGCATGTTTAGGGTGTCATTTTAAAGGTAAGACTTATCTCTACAATATTGGTGTTGGTGACTAGTTCTGGATTTCCATTTAATAGGACTAGATTTAGCATTCAAGTGGCAGTATAAAATATGATAGAAAATTGCACAAATAGTTATTTCCTATAGTTTATTTCATAAAAATCAAGGGCATCAAATTGTCTTCTCCAAATGAGCCAACGACACAGATTTAACCCGCCTGTTGCAAATCGATCTCCTAATTCCAGCCACTTGGGCCACTGCCACCGCCGAAGATTATCTCCATCACCTCTGTTTAGGTGGCGACTGGCATTTCCCAGTGACATGGCCGCTGGAGGCGGCTCCTCCAGCGAACCCAAGCAAGAAGAAAGGCTCAATTTTTCTTCCTCTTTCTCACATGGCATCAGGCTAGGTTTAACCCAATATCTCTCCTATTGAATCTAGAAGACTAGAACCGAGGGAGGGGAGGAGAAATGGACTCAACTAGACTCAATGAAGAATAACACTTAGTGGATTTAGAAGATTAGCCCGCTATCTCCTTTCTCCAGCTAGTGATTTCCACTCCACTACACTCAATAAAGATGTTGGTGGCCTTAGTTTTTGGCTGGGAGTGGACAGTTTAAGGACTTTGAAATAGGGGGGGTTGCTGGGAGTGGCTGGGAGTGGTTGGGAGTGGCGGGGCATGGAGGGTCATGGCTGGTCGTCCTTGAGCATGGTTCCACCTTGCTGCCAAGTGTCACTATAATATTGGACCGTCCAATTATTACTTTATTTAGGCCTTGATTGAAAGAACTGTGTACAATAGGTCTATTGGTGCTCATTCCGAAAATCTGGTTCTACTCGTACATAAGAACCAATGCCGTGTTGAGACCGAAAAATACTAAAGTCCAAAAGCGTTGAGTGGTGTTGAGACCACTCAACACAATGTTGAGTGGTGTCAAGAAAACTCAATTCCGTGTTGAGTCCCAGGTTTTCTAAGTCAAAAGAGTTGAGTGGCGTTGAGACCACTCAATGCTTCATTGAGTCCACTCAACACCTCAACATCCAGAATGTTTATAAGTCAAAAGCATTGAGTGGCATTGAGACCAATCAATGCCACGTTTAGTCCACTCAATGTCTTAGCATCCAGAAAGTTTCTAAGTCAAAGGCTTTGAGTGGCGTTGAGTCCACTCAATACCGCGTTGAGTGGCGTTGAGTGGTATTGAGACCACTCAACACTACATTGAGTGGCGTTGAGTGTTGTTGAGACCACTAAATGCCGCATTGAGTGGCGTTGAGTGGTGTTGAGACCACTCAACGCCGCGTTGAGCGGTGAAAGATAATCTTATGGGTAGATAATCACCTATAGGGGGGGGGGGTAAATAGGTGTCTTTTTAAAATACTTTATCAATTCTTTGTCACTTAATTATTTTGTAGAAATTTTGCTTAATTGTTAATTTACTTGAGAGATTAGCTTTACAATAACTCAGCACAATTAAACCACTAAACTCAGCACTTGAAAATTTCAGATCATAACACAATCAAAAGAAGATCACATCACACATCACACAAGGAATTTACAGTGGTTACCCTATCTAGGGTACATCCACTGTCCCCCTTCTTCCTCACTAGCAATATGCAAGATAAGATTATAGCTCCTCTTCAACTCAGATCAAAAGATCCTACAGGCTAAGTTTCTATTAAGAAACCTACATTCCGACCAACAAGTCCTACCTCGGAGATTCTCCCAATCACCTACCTCAGGTCCCTCAAGAACCATACCTCAGCCTTTATAAATCAGGCTTACAACTCAGTGATCCACTCTAATCACCTACCTCAGGTCCCTCAAGAACCCTACCCCAGCCTTTATAAAATAGGCTTACAACTCATAGATTAGATCTCCCACCCACTCAGATCTCAAGGAGATCTTACAAAATTAAAAGGTAAAATAGAAAAAGAAATCTTTAGAAAATAGGAATTCTAATATCTGACTTATCTGATAACACAAATTCTTCAATTCAACAACATTGGGTTTCTTCTTAATTAACTGACTAGCTGAAAAGATACTTCTCTTTATCAGCAATCTTCTTGATGTTGATTGGCTTGATTTCCTTGAAAAAATTGTAGATCAGATCCACCTTAATCTTTAGATTAACTTTATAAAAGGATATGGAGATTTTCTTGAAGACCTTCGTCTTCTTCCTCCTTCTCGGGATTGTCGCCTTGGGATGAGTCCTCTTTATATAGCGATTTTCGGACTCATCTGGGCTTGTTTTCTCACTCGTGCACCGCATTTCAGCCGATAATTGGTTACATTTTCTTTGTTCAGTCTATGACCACTTTGTGCACTGTTTTTGCCTATGAGTGTGCAATTTTGCATTCTATTGTTGGGGGTATGCACATGGTGCTCCCCATGTCTCTTTCTGTTTGGTTTTTTCTGCATTTTGGTGTCGTGAGCTTGTGCTCCAGCTTGGTTTCAATGCTGTGCAGGTGGTCGTGATTTATAGGATTCATTTTCCAGCTTTTGTGTAAAATGCACGGTCATGCGAATTTCTTCTCGCACGATCTCATGGCAATCGTGTGTTATACATAGTAATTCTGGGTACGTTTATGGCTACCCATGTGTTTTATTCCCGCACAGTTTCGGCCAAACCGTGTGAGAAGGAAACACACGGTCTGCATATTTTTCCCTGAATTTTAGCTTTCTGGGGTTAATCGTGTGTTCCCTTCATACACGTGCATACACGCCCGTGTGCGAGTAAAATGCATAGTTTCCTTGTATTATCTTGTTTTCCTGTGCTCTGTGTTTACCCGTGTGATTTCCTTCATGCACAGGCAGAAATGCACATGTGCGAGTAAAATGCACGGCTCAACGCATCTTCATCCGCAAGCTTGGCCTGGAAGTTAATAATGCATGGTTACCGCACAGTCGTGCGCCAAACCGTGTGTGACTATTTTTCTGATCTGCTTCTATTTAAGTGCAGATTTTCCTCCATTTTGGGAGAGCTTAATCTTGAGCCATTCCAGCCGCCAGTTTTGTGCAAAGCTCCGCCCTTACACCTCCGCCCTCCATCTTCCACCAAGGAGAGAAGCTCCAGCCATGCTTGCGAAGCCTACACCTTTTCGGTGCTTGCTCTCAGCCTTCTCCTTCATCTTTTGAGATCCATTTCATTGTTTGACACTGTATCCATCAAGAAAAGGGAAGCTTGCAACTTTCTTTCACATTGTGAAACGAAGAAGACGGGTCCATTGGAAGTTAATGACAACCCTTCTCTACCCCGAACATAGTTGAGAACCGAGCTTGGATGCAGTTTGACAACCCAGTGATTCCTTCTGTAGCTCCTCGACGAGCAATCGGATTCGGTCGATCTCTTAACTTATGCTTAATTTCTTGTTGAATACGTGTGTTTAAATCTATTTATGTTGATGATGTGCACTTTAGTTATAATAAATATAAGTTTCATGTCTATGTGAGCTTGATGGATTTACTGCTTTAGTTGCATGAGTAGCGCCCATATTTCCATCCACAACCATAACTGATTTTGCCGCTCTAGCGATTGCTAGAGGCGTGCGTAGTAAAGATGTACTTTCGAACCTCATTCCGCCATTCTCACCACCTCATCCCCAAACCTACTCGTCCATTCAGCTAGTGATTCCATGCATAGCGGCTCGTGTAGTCTTCCATCCCGCCTGACGAAGCATCGTATAACGGCATTGCATAGGAGTAGTTTATAGTATTTTACTTTCTTTTTCCGCAAAAAACCAAACCCCCTATTTTGTAGGTTATACCTTTGGACTTCAATCTCAAGTCCTCCTCAGAATTAACTCCACCTTGTTGTGTTCCATAGAGATCGATACTTGGGGAAATTCGCCCATTTTATATTACTTGTGCGACCGGTACACTTGTCGTTCAACGCATCAAGTTTTTGGCGCCATTACCGGGAAACACTGTCATGTGAGTTTTTGGAGAGGGAGATAGGAGATAGAAGCCCTTTTCCATTTGTTCATATCATGTTTCTTCTTTGCTTTAGTTTTTAAGTTTTCTTGCTTATTTTCTTTGTTCCTTTTCTAGTTTAATTTTTTAGTTGCAGGCATTCCTTTTCTTTTATCTACTAGTGTGCAGTTAATTTTTGCTTATAATATTTTTGTTGGTGAATTCTTTCTTGTTGCACCATGTTTTCTTATATGAATATCCATTGTAGATGGTGCGGGTATTATAGGCATGGTAGTGATGATTTCCCAACTGAAGATAGTGAGCATAATTCTCATGGTTCGGTGTATGGAACACCGTCCTATTATGGTACTTCATACACCATACACAAGTCTTATGGTCACTTCTCTTCTACGCCTTCACCTTTTTCTTATTCCTCTCCGGTCCCACTGGGACTGAGGAGTAATGGAAAATGATTTTTGTGTTGTCGTAGTACCGAGCACGTGTTGAAAGATTGCGCAGAATTTCAGCGCCAGTTGGAGGAGGATGATGAACCGGGTATCTGATTCGTTCCATACATCTTATAATTGGCTGCCCCTTTTAATTCTGATGATATATTCGCAGTACCACCTTGTCTATGGGGGATTGCTGCATATATACCCATCAGACTTTCTGTTGATCGGTATGACGAAATTATGGTGTCGTCTCTCCCTATGCATTCTTCCCCTCTTTTGGATTCACCCCTGGAGGAACCCACATATATTTTATCTGATGTTGTATTTCCTCCACTTTCTTTGCAAGAATTAGCTATCCCATTTTTTAGTGAGCCGGTTGATGATGTTATGCCAGATAGTGATTCAGAGCCTGAGGTTGCGCCAATGTGGGACGAGGACGTTATTCTCTCTAATAAAGAGTGTGACACCTTGGAACATAATGATGCACCGAGGTGGGAAGATGAGGAGATCCTTTCTGATGAGGAAGTTTTCACTTCCTTGTTGGATGAGGAGGTCCAAACCACCACCGAGGACCTCGAGCTCTCGGATTCCCCTGGCCATGACTCATATGACACCAACGATGATCTATGCTTGGATCGTGCTGGGAGTGAGACCGGGACCACTCCCATTATTTTTGATTATTTTAGTTTTTCATCTCCTTTATTTCCTGATCCCCTTTCTGTATCTGAGCCTGTGCGGGTTGAGTCTTCGCAGGTGCTTCAGGAGGAATTGGAGATTTCTTTCTCCTCCTCCCGTCTCCCTATAGATGATACCTTGTTGGGCAAGGATTTATTTTGTGGTGAGATGAGTGAGGACCAGAGCTCCTCCTCTTCTTACTTCATATTTCCTCTACCTGTGTTGGGCAGGTATTATTATTTAGGTAGAGGGATAACCGTTTTATCATCGTATCGATACCCATTACCGAAACGGATAATGGAACAGTTACCTGTGCACTTTTCTTTTCATAGGCCCATTAGCTAGAAATGTATAGAATTTAATAAGTTGTAATGGGAGGACAATAACCCCAGTAGTTATCTTATATTTACTACATTTTTATTTTTCATGTCTATCTTAGTTTTAGTATTTCTTTGTATTTTGTCTATTTTTCTTTTGTTTTTGCGGAGACCACCCCTACAGGTATTCATGGCAAATTCTTATTGGCGGGGTTGTGATTCTTCATTTGGCAAACCTACTTCTATTTTTTACGCATCTTCTGGTATGCTCACTGGCTGAGCAATGGGTAACCTCTTCCCTTGTCTCTATCAGATTTAAATTTCAATATCATATGCTGTGTAGCTTAGTTTATGTCTGGGGGAGAGCCAATATTTGTTACATTTTTGCACGCGAACATTTCATTTGCATAATAGAAGCTTTTATTATTTTATTTTGATTAGTTCATTGCATCGCACACCACTACACCCACATGAGAGCGTGCTTAGGTGTTAGTGTGCTGCGAGTTAAACTCGTTTCTTTTGTATGATTTGGGAAAATAATTGTGTTGTCATAGGATTGTGAGACGGAGTAAAATGTTGACTCCTACAGTGCTCCTAGTCGAGTGTTCTGGTCTCGTGTATAAATTTGAGTAAATTTAATTTTTTTTTATATGCTTATAGTTTTATAGTTTTCTAATTGCGTAAAGACTATTTATTCTACTCAAAAATTTTTTGAATCTGGAATGAATCGAACGGTAGTGTAGGGATGTGTGTAGCCATCACTAGACTCATTTTTCTCGAGTCGGGTGGAAGGATCATCTTTCTCGGTGTCTAAGAACTTGCCCAAAGCTACTCTCGAAGCATTGGTGCATGGTTAGTCAAGAGTGAATGTGAAGTAGGCCATAATTTTGGCCCGGTTGAGCTTTCTACCGTTACTAACGTCTTACAATCGCTAGCCCCGTGTTGCCTACCCTTTCTTTTGATTCAGCTCCACAATTATTTCACCAAAGCCTCATAGCCGATCCTAGTCACACACCCAAGTCGAGCTTTAGTGTTTTACATTTTTATTTTGGGGTGTTGATGTGGTGATATTCCTTGTGAATATGTGGATATGCTCCTAAGTTTTTATTTGGTAAAATTGTTAAAAGAAAAAAATGATTTGAAAAAAATATATGAAAATTATTTGTGAAAAGAAAAAGTGTAATTGAAAATTCTATTTGAGACGAGACTGTATTTGGAGTAGGCGGTGCACACACCCATATTTTAAAAATTAAGTCTTTGGGTGTGGTGTACCCGCATGCATTTTGGTTAGCGGATCGATTATTTTTTATGCTAGCTCGTTTGGGTTAGGTGTGTAGCCTTCTTATTTATCTTTGTTTACCTCACTGAAACCCAAGCTCCATCTCTTCACCTAAAGTCCTACAGATTCACGCTTGAGTCTAACTAGTATAATGGAGAGAGTGTGAACGGGCAAGCGTATGGTCCCCGACATTGAAGGATTTCTTTGGAGGTGATCCTGAGCCCTGATCTTTGGCAAAGCTCACCTTAGTGGCCTACCTACTTAATCCCTACGCGTGACCAGAAGATTCACTGTGATTCCATTTTTGAGTAGTAATAAAATATTGATTCACATGGTGAAAAGTATAAACTATTTTGTATACTTAGAAATTTCCTCTATAATATTTTTACACGCGCGAGCATGCGACTTCGCATGGTACTCTGTATCTTAATTTCTATGTTAGCTAGTTTATTTTCCCTTTCTGCATAGATTTTATTTTCTTAGGATGCGCAAATAGATAAGTCTGGTGGTGTGATGAGTCTTATTTATATACTTATTTTTGGACTCATCTGGGCTAGTTTTCTCGTTGATGCACTACACTTTAGAGCCATAATTGTTCATATTTGTTATTATGCCCATTCCATGTTATGGTGAACTTTTGGCCCAATATCTGTGTGATTTCTTAGTTATTATTCTTTTGCCCTACTTGGTGTTTTTCTGTGTATGGAGAATGTGGTATGCTCGTTTCGGTGGCTTGTATTTTGCTGTAGGTACAAAGGTCGTGTGCGTGTCCCGGGATCGTTTGGGAATGTTTTCTTCCTAAGGACTACTGATCGTGCATTTTTACACAGGCACGGTCAGTGGACTCCTTAGTGCACGACCATTGGTCATGCGCGGCCTATTCGTCGAACCCCAAACAGTACAGGAACACTACACACGATCATTGGATCTATAGCGCATGACCACTGGTCGTGAGCCACTAATCATGCGCACTATTCTCTAATTCTCCAAGTTCTATCTTAGGAATTCACACGAGCATTGGACATAGTGCGCACGACCACCGATCGTGCACAACTGCTCATACGCATTAATTCCTTTTTTTTTGGAGTTCTGTATGGGGCAGTCGTACGACCATTGGACATAGTGCGCATGACCTCTGGTCGTGTGCGGCTGCTCGTGCGCGTTATCCCAGTTTTTCGTTGAGATCTGCCATGCCAATACGCACGATCACTGGACATAGTGCGCACGACCATTGGTCGTGCTCCACTGATCGTGTGCATTGTTATTTCTGCAATGTATAAATTTGCAGGTTCCGCCCTAATTCGAGATAGTGGACTTTTCCTCCACCGTTTTCATCACCGTGGAGGGTTCTGCCGATTTCCTTCATCCTCCACCGTAGGGAGGGGTTTAGGGCAAGCTTTCAATGCCAAATTCAAGTCAGAGCTACCTCTCAGCCTCCTCCTTCATCCTTGAGCTTCAAGAAGGGTTTGACCTAGATTTCACCATGAAGCTCAGAGGAGTTTTTTTTATTCTCTACCGGATCGTGACACGAAGAAGACGGGTCCATTGGGAGTTAGTGATATCCTCCTCTACCCTAAACACAGTTGAGGACCGAGCTTGGATGCGGACTGACAACCCGTTGATTCCTTCTGTGAATCCTCCGCAAGACATCGGATCCGGTCGATTTCGCACTTTCTTCTTCTCTTGTTGTTGATAGTGTAGTTTGATCTCTTTGTATTTGATGAAGTGTGCTTAATTTGATATTCGTTTTTGTACAATCATGTCTATGTGATTTTATATTGATGTTATTTGCTTGAGGTGCGCTATTATCCATCGTCCACCATATAGTGTCGCACTAGCAATTGCTAGTGGCATGCGTAGCGAAGAGGTGCTCACGACCCTCATTCCGCCGTTCTCACCACCTCATCCGCAAGCCTACTCATCCACCCTCCTAGCGATTCAGTGCATAGCGGCCCGTGTAGTTTTCCATCTGCCTAGAGAAGCATTGCATAGTGGCATAGCATAGGAGTAGTTTATTAGTTGTTTACCTTCTTTTTCTCCAAACAATCAAAACCCCCCTTCGTAAGCACCGACCTAAGGACTTCAATCTCAATTCCTTCTCAAAATAAACTCCACCTTACTGTGTTCCTTGAGAGATCGATACTTGGGAAAATTCACCCATTTTATATTACTTATGCGATCGGTACACTTATCGTAGACTGCATTACTAGGCAGGTGGAGATGCTTTATGAAGAAGCTCCAAACAATTCTACAGTTCCAGTCCCAAAAGTAGAAGCAGTTTTTTATTCAGATATAGAGATGATAAGTTTAGCCGCAGCAGTAAAAGCAGAAGATGTTACTGTTGGTGAAGTCTTTATTCATCCCACGGTTAACTTGCAGTCTTTATTATCTTGTTTTGATACTCTACACACTGGTTTTCCTGTTTTTGAGCATGAACATTCTAAAGCTATAATATGTTATACTGCCCAAGTTGATCTTTCAGTTTTAGAATAGCTAAGGAACAGTCTTTCAATTGTTTCTCCCAGTTATAATATAATCCTTGAGACTATAGCAGCTATTGAGAATATAGATATTATAGAGCAAGTTTGTTCCCCTCTAACTTACACATTTAGATGATATTCTTTTTAAAGATATGGAATAACTTGATGATAATGTACATATAAAGCTGATACAGAATACAATGCCATTAGTTTCAATTCTCGATCAGTCAGAGTTAATTAAACAGATCGATGATTTATATGATCTGGCTGAAGATGAATCTGATGATTAAGAATATATTGAGTCAGATGACTCTAGTTTTAAGAAAAGAAAGTATAAGAAAAAGAAAGTTCCTATAAAGGTTGCTCCTTAACCTTCGTCTATTGCTGATATTCCATACTACATCTTGCATGGATTAACTCTCACTCCATATCTTCCCCACTGGATGAGATATTGTAGAAATGAATAAAAAAGGAGGAAGAAAATGAAGAGATATCAGTCACTCCAAGGTCTAGCAGAGGACCTCCTCCTCCTCATGCAGTAGGTACAGCAGGAAGAATTTCTAAATGGTCTACTTCTTCTCATTATAAATCTAAACCTACTCAGAGCAAACATGATAGACCCTCAAGGTCTGATTCCTAAAGAAGTAAAAGCAGCAGTCAACAACAAACAGATTAAGAAAAGCCTCCTTCACCAATTTATGATCAAGAACTGGATCAGAACTTCAGAATGTCAAGATTTTATGAAGTTGTTGCTTTATCTCAGATTAAGAAAGCTATAGGTGAAGGAAAGGACACCTCCCAGTTCTCCACTATGTCCTTTTACAGAAAGAAGGAACTAGATAAATACCAGGTAAAGAACTTATTCAATGTTGATCAATACATGAGCTTACATTCAGGGGCAGTGGTTCCTAGGACTACTTCTTTGAAGATTATTGGCTCTCAAGATTTGAAGATGAGTCAAAAGGAAGCTGATGATCCTAACAGGAAGTTAATCTTCACCAAACCTTCTTCATAATCTTCCTCTAATTCTCTTAAGAAAGACAAGTGATTTCTGATTTTATGTTCTTATAACTGTGTTTATGTTTCTGTACTCTCAAAGCACTTTATTTTATATTTGCTGAATGTTTTTCTGGTAGATATTTTATGCTTTGGGTTGTTTTTTTTCTTTGTAAATAGTATACTCACCCAAATAGGGGGAGATTGTTTGAACCCTATTACTGGGCTAGGATTACTATTAGGATGTTTAGTTTGACCCATTTTGTATAGTCTAGGGTCATAGGTTATTTCTAGGGTTGTTGCTCCTTCAGAAGAATTCTAGCAGAATTGCAGTTAGTCGAATGCAGAATTCAGGTCGACAAATTCTGAGCGCAGTTAGACGATTGTCGAGCTCAGCTCGACGAACTCATAGTTTTAACTCTAGTTTAGCTCGACGAACTTTGAGCTCCAGTCGACGAACTCCGATCTCTACTCAAAACTAAGCTCGATGAAAGTCAAGCTCGGCTCGACGAACTCTGAGCTCAGGTAGACAAATAAGTAGATTCAGTTCGATGAACTCAAGGTTCAGGTCAATGAAATGCTTGTGAGTTCGGCTAATTCTCTGTAGTGTTTTTAGGCAGTTTTGTTTACAGAAGGCAGAATAAGTTTTAGGCTTAATTTCAGGCTGACTATATTCTGAAGTCATAATGATTTAAAGGCTTAATTATAGACATCTATGACTCTGATATTTAATGCCAAATATTCTAATGAATATAGTCATTTAGAAGTAGCATTAAATATGGATTTATCACACGGTTTAAGGCTGACCTATTTTCAAGGCAGTTACCATTCTCGGGAAATCTCTCAGACTTTTCAAAATCGACTAATTCAAATGTTTGAATTCTTCTCAACATCATATATATATGTACAGAAGATTTCTGCCTCATGGTTACTCACCAAGGTTACTCACTTAGAGATACTCACCAAGACATATAGTCTTAGAGATACTGACTTAGAGACTTGCAGATCAACACATACTCTTATAGAATTAGATCTTCAATCTTTGCTTATGCAAAGTCTTCATTTTCTCAGATACAAGAAGACCTACACCCTGAAGAAAAGACTCCCTCTCCTGATCATAAACTCTACTCAAATTAGGGGTAGCTTTCTGCTTCAACATCCACTAGTCTTCTCAGAGATTCTTGACAAAGACGACACCATCATTCTTTTGTTTAGTTTCATAAACTGTGTACAAGGTTCTTAACTCCCTTTAAAAGTAACCCTTTTGGTTTCTAAGTCTCCCGATCAAAAGAATTATGTTGGTTTTTAGGCACCTGATCAAAATCTCAAAGGTTGCTAAATATCCCTTAAAAAATAGATCTTGTGGTGGCAGGGCACCTTAGAAAAAACCTGTGGTGGTAGGGCACCTAATCAAAAACTTGTAGTGGATTCCTACTAGAGTGGTAGAAGAGTGGATGTATCCAGGTTTATTGGGGAACCACTATAAATTCCTTGTGTCATCTGTGATTGTTATTCTATTTATTTATGTGATGTGATTGTTTCTTTATATATATATCACAAGTTTTTAAATCCACTATAAAACTAAATCAAGATTTTAAAATACCCTATTCACCCCCCCCCCCCCCCCTCTAGTGTAAAGTTGATCTATCCCTCACTTTTAGTGTAGAACCCTGTCGTGGGTCAGACTGTACATTTTCCTCTTGGTACTCTAGTGCCTACAGGTCTACTGCCACCAGAGGTTAATTTCATTTCACACTTCTAGTGATTATGACCTCCTTCTTATGATGGGAGAGCTGATTTCATCGCATTTAATGACTGGATTATTTCCATTGAGGAGATGTTTTCATATTCGGGAATTTCTGCGGAGCAAAAGGCAATTATTACAACTTACCAACTGAAGGGCCCTACTAAGAGCTAGTGGATCCGAGAGAAAGTGAGCCTCTTGGAGGGTTGTTTATGGGAATCTTTCAAGGGGACGTTGCTAAATTTTTTTTTTCATCGGTCGAGAAAGACCGTCTGATGAATAAATTTCTGCACCTGAAGAAGATGCAGATCACGGTTAGTGAGTATGAGGTAGAGTTTAGTAAGTTGAGTCGGATTGCTCTGGATCTAGTGGCCTCTGAGGCGGGAAGGGTGAAGTTATTCCTGGGAATACTTTGAAGTGACATCTAGCAGTTGGCTAGGGCATACCGGTCAGAGACGTATGCTGAGGCAGTTGAAGCTGCTCTGAGAGTCGAGGCTATCGACATTGCCAAGAATCAAGGTGCGCATATGACGAAGGATAAGAGAAAGTCTGAAGGCAGAGGAAGCTCTCAGGCATCTGGCCTTGCTACCAAGAAAGGAATTAAAGAAGTGTATACTTTCTGTGGCCGGCCAGGCCATCCATTCGAGAAGTGTTTCAAGAGATTGGGAGATCAGAAGTAGCAGCAGGTGCTTGTAATTCAGAACACACCCAAAGGAGATCTGGTTTGTGATTCATGTAAGCAGAAGGGGCACAATGTTGCCCACTATTGGATAAAGGATAAGGCATGTTTCAAGTGTGGGTGGAAAGGGCATGTGAAGCCTAAGTGCCTGCGACCTCATCCCCCGCTACAGTTAGTCCTACTTCAAGGCTTGCCGCTGCCGTAGCATCCGAACAAGGGGAAGGGAAAGTTGAATGCGGTGACCTTGGAAGAGGCACAGACTTCCACCCAAGTGATCTCAGATTAGATTCTAATCTAGTTCTTAGCTTCTCGATTTAGTTATGGTGTTGTTCGGCTAGTTACGTATACGATTTTATAGGAGAATTTAAGGTAAAGAATCGTTGGTCACGCATTCTTTTTGATTCTAGTGCTACCCACTCGTTCTTGGCTAGGATTTTTATATAACATCACCATCTTACCCTCGATAAACATGACGATTCGTTTCGCATTAAGTTTCCCTATGGTTACTTGGTGGTTTCGGACCAGGGAATTAGGAGTTGTCCTATCCTTTCAGGTGACTTTTTAGCCTTTATCGATTTTAAGGTGCTAGACCTGGAGGACTTCGATGTGATTTTAGGCATAGACTGGTTGTCTAGATATGATGTTGTTATCCAGTGCCAGGTAAAACGTTTGTACTTCTAGATGGACAACAGCCACCCCATGAGTGTGTATGGATTTCCGCGCAAGGATTCCCCGATTATTTCTGCGATATGTGCTCGAAAACTCTTAGACTCTAGTTGTCTTGCTTATCTTGTTTCTATTTTGGGAACAATTAGTAGTTTGTCGCGCAATGAGGATATTTCTGTGGTGCGAGAGTTCCCCGATGTTTTCCCCGTTAGTATTCCTGGTCTCCTACCTGAGAGAGATGTGTAATTTGTGATTGATCTTGAGCCTGGTACTCGCCCTATTTCAAAGGCACTGTACCGTATGGCCCCGCATGATCTGGAAGAGTTACATACCTGCCTAGATGAATTGCTTCAGTTTGGATGTATTCGGGCAAGTTCTTTGCCTTCGGGTGTTTCTGTCTTGTTTGTGAAAAAGAAGGATGGTTCTATGAGGCTGTGCAATGATTATTGAGAGTTGAATAAGGTAACCATCAAGAACAGGTATCCACTGCCACAGATAGATGATTTGTTTGATCAGTTTCATGATAGTACGGTGTTCTCGAAGATTTATCTTCGTTCGGGCTACCATTAGTTGAGAATCCGTAAGTCGGATGTTTCGTGGACATCTTTTCGTTCTCGGCATGGACATTTTGAGTTCTTGGTGATGTCCTTTGGACTGACGAATGCACTCTCTGTCTTCATGGATATGATGAATAGAGTGTTTAAGTATTTCTTAGATCATTTTGTGATCATTTTCATTGACGATGTTCTAGTATATTACCGGAGCACTGAGAAGCATGCTCACCATTTGCGCCAAGTTCTGTCTACATAAAGAGAGCATAAGTTATATGCAAAATTGAGTAAGTGCGAGTTTTGGCTTCCCTAGGTATCCTTTTGGGTCATGTTGTGAATAAGGATAGAATTTTTGTTGACCCAGAAAAGATAACTGTTGTGTTAGATTGGAAAAGACCTGCCACACCTAAAGAGATAAGACGCTCTATGGGGTTGTTAGGCTATTATAGAAGGTTTGTGGAGGGATTCTCGTTATTGTCTGCAACTTTGACCAAGCTTACACAGAAGAATGATGCGTTTGTGCGGAGAAATGAGTGTGAAGGAGCCTTTCAAGAATTGAAAAAGAGACTGTGCACTGCTCAAGTATTGACTTTGCCTAACAAAGGAGTAGAGTATACAGTTTATGTGGATGCATCGCACGTTGGGCTTGGATGTGTCTTGATACAAGAGGGAAAGGTGATTGCGTATGGGTCAAGGCAATTGAAGGTCCACAAAAAAAATTACTCTACTCACGATTTGGAGTTTTTGACAGTGATCTACGACCTAAAGCATTGGTCACATTTATTGTATGACGCTCTATGCAAGATTTATACAGACCACAAGAGCTTGAAGTACGTCTTCACTCAGAAGGAGATGAATTTGCGCCAGTGTAGGTGGTCGGAGTATGTCGCAGATTATGAGGTTGATATCCATTATGATCCTGGCAAAGCAAATATTGTAACCAATGCTTTGAGCAGAACGACCGCTCAAATCTTTAACCTTTCTGTGCAGTCCTTGGTGGAGGAGTTTTTAATAATGAATATAACGGTTGGGAGTGGCGACTCATCGAGTAGCTTGGAAGTGGTAGATCCTTCATGGATTACGCTTACAAGGCAACATTAGAAGGACGATCCTGATTTGGAGCATATCCGTAGTAGAACTGAAAAAGGGGAATTATTAGACTTTTAGATTGATGAAGTGGGTACTTTGAAGTATCGTAGCAGATATTGTATTCCAGATGTTTGTGATATTTAGGCAAGGATTTGCAGTGAAGCGCATGGGTCTAGTGTAGCATATCACCCTGGCTCTACAAAGATGTATAGAGATTTGAAGCTGATTGTTTTGTGGTATGAGATTAAGAATGATAAAGATTAGTTTGTGTCTGAGTTCTTCACCTGCAAGCGTGTTAAGGAGGATCATAGAAGGCTAGGTGGCAAGTTAACACCTTTGGATATTCCAAGTTGGAAATGGGAGAGCATTTCTATAGATTTTATTACCGGTTTTTCGAGGTCTACCAGAGGGCATGATTCTGTGTGGGTAACAGTTGGCAGGTTGATGAAATGTGCTCACTTTGTGCCTTTTAAGATTGGCTACTCCATAAAGAAGATAGCGGAACTGTATTTGGATGAGGTTATTAAACTGCATGGAGTTTCGGTAAGCATCATGTCCGATCGAGACTCTAGATTTATGTCGCGGTTCTGGAAAATTTTAAAGGAAGGGTTGAGCACCGACCTCACGTATTCAACTGCTTACCACCCGCAGACCAATGGCCAAACCGAAAGAGTTAATCAAATCCTGGAAAACAAGATCAGATGTAATATTTTGGACCATAGTGGAGCTTAGGATCAGCATCACAAACTTATGGAGTTTACTTATAAAAAATAGTTACCAAGAGAGTATGCAGATGACCCCCTTTGAGGCTTTGTATGGGAGGCATTGCCAAACTCCATTGTTTTGGGTAGAAGTTGGAGAGAGACCATTGTTGGGTTTGGAAGCCTTGGAAGATATGAGTATTTATGTAACGCATATTCCTGAAAATCTTTATGTAGCTCAGGAGCGATATGAAAAGTATGCAAATCGACAGAGGTTTGATCTGGAGTTCGCGGTTAGGGACATGGTTTTCCTAAAGGTTTCTCCGATGACAGGTGTTAAGAGATTTGGAAGGAACCACAAGTTGGATCCCACATATGTAGAACCTTTCCAGATTGTTGAGCGCATGGGAGTATCACCTTATAGGTTGGATTTGCCCGCTACTTTCCCCTGTTTTCACTATGTGTTTCATGTGAGCCAATTGCGAAAGTGTGTTCTCAGTGATCAGTAAGTCCTTGGCTCAAAGCCTCTGTTGTAGCCTAATATTTCTTATGTCGAGGAGCCCGTTCGTATTTTGGAGACTCGGGATCAGGTGTTATATAGAAAGACTATACACATGATAGAGGTTCTTTGGCGAAACCAAGATGTCGTGAGCGGGACAAGGGAGTTGGAGTCAGCTATGAGAGAGAGTCTCATCCTCATCATTTCTCCTAGTTTCCCTTGGTAAGTTTTCTATATGATAACCTTTGGTTACTTCCTTTTCTATTCCGAATCGATTTGCATTTCAAGTTTCAGGACGAAACTTCCTTTTAGGGGGAGTGGATGTAATGCCCCTAGTTTTTCGATAATTTGTTTTTAATACCTTTTGTGGCGTATTAGTTACATAAGGGCATTATGTTGACTCATAATTAGCGGGGTGACATCATTAGTACGTAATTTTGTTCATTGGAATTAGAGTTTTTGACTTGGGAAATTTAAGTGGTTAATTTTAAGCATTTTTGTGAAGTTTGATGGCGATCCAGGCTTAATTGGGATCTCGGTGAATTTTACGAGGATTATTGTTATTTTAACATCGGGGTATTTTAACCCAAGTCAGGTTTTTCGGATCCTGATTTTGACTCTGCCATTGAGTTCGTAGTGTCTTCATTTAGTTTTGGTGTGAATTTCATCAAAAACTGAGGTGTTTTAGTAATATGTGTCATTTGGATTTTTCTTGGACTTATATAGATAATATAATTTTGTATATATATATATATAAACGTTTAAAGAAAACTATTCATCATCTTCTCAAACTGACGGTTTTCGCGAAGAGCAGAAGAAGAGGACGACACGTCGTTGTAGAGTCTTTCGGCCGCCGCTGACCAGAGATCCGGTGCACAAAATTCTCTACTAGGCATAGATCCGAAAAGCTCTCGCCGAGATCTTCACATATACGGTGAGATTTCCCGTTTTGTGGAATTTTTGGCTCTAGGGTAACTGACCTTAACCCTTGTTTTGCCTGAAAAGTTTCAGAGGTTGTAGCAGAGGAGTCCTTGCGGCCGATCCTTGCAGTGGAATGCTCGTGAGACCAGTTTTCTGACAATTTTGAGGCAAGTGGTGATTTTTCCCCGCTTCCTATTTCTTTTGTTCTTATTCCCTCTTCCTTTCTCTTTCTTCGTGGAAAGTAGGAGTAGAGTAGGGTTTGACAAAGTTAGAATTTGTCCAGTATGAGAAGGTTTTGGTTAAGTCCTTTTCGTCGAGTATATGGGAATAAGCCGGCGTGAAATTTTTCGAGTGAAATAGTCTTGGTATTGAGATCATTAATTGAAATTCATCGAGTATTCTCCACGAATTCGTCGGGTATTCTTGAGTTTCAGCTAATTTCGTGAAGTCTTTTTTGTCGTATATCACTTAACGTATTCAAGTTTGCCAAGTCTTTGTCGTGGAATATAGTCATTGAGTTAAGTCATTTTTGTCGTGTGCAATTCAATGAGTATTCTCGACGAATTCGTCGAGTGACCTCAGTAATCGGTGTCTGGTGTGTGGATTTTGCAAAGTGTATTCGCCGAGTATTCTCAAAGAATAAGTCGAGTATCCAGTGATAGTATCGATTGTTCTTGAGAGGCTAAGTCCAACTCATCGTGTAATCTCGACGAATTCGTAGAGTATCCTCTAGTTTCGTTTTAATTCGCCAAGTCAATTTCGTCGAGTATCGACATGAGGTCAAGTCAATTCGTCAAGTATCGTTAGGTTTCAGTCAAACTCGCCGAGTACAATCCATCGAGTAAGCACCAATTTGTCGAGTATATTCGACGAATCAGTGTTGACTTGGAATTTTCTTATCGAATGAAGTCCAATTTGTCTAGTTTTGCCTTAGAAAAATCTCGGGAATTTTCCTTCCTCTATGTCATTGCGGGATTTTGATGTTGAGTTTTTGTGTTTTATCGGTGTTTTTAAGTGTTTTAATTGTGGCCTTGGGTGGCAGTGGATAATGGACCACCTCCCTAGTGCTAGATTGTGAATCATTATGACTGGTGGATTTTTCATCTCTTTTTATGGACTGTTGGGTTGTGTTGGACAATGTGGCCTCCACCGCAGTGCCTTTTTAAATGTTCGGTCTGAGGGTTTGTGTTGGACAATGTGGCCACCGACTCAGTACCGTTATATTTTTACTAGTGTTAATGATTCACATGTTGAGCTGATCAGTTTCTTTCTTTATATATACATCCATATGTTCATACGCATAATCTTGCAGATATTATTGAAGCACGACTTTGCTTCGCACTTGGTGAACCTTCTGATATTTAAATCTCTATGAAATCTTTATTGCTTACTATCTTATGATTTTCATGTTGTGGTTTGACAACTATTTTTTTCCATTTGGGTTGGTAACCCTCTTAACTTGCTTAACTATTTGATTTTATTTCTAGTTACCACTTGTACATTCTTGCTAAGGCATTCTTTTCTTTTGAATGCCTCAGGCTCGGAGTAGTGGCAGACTAAGAAATTAGTGTTGGTGGCTTCAGGCGTTCTGCGGTAGTAGCAGTGGTTCTTCCCTCATATCCGTAAGGTAGTCTTGTTCTTCCTCTTTTAGTTCAGACATACATTTTGTCATACGGGTTCGTGTCAGGTTATTGATGCCCATAGTGATTTGTTGAAGATGATAGACTATTTGCTAGCTATTATGCTTATATCTTGTTGTTTGTTGTACTCTTTTGCTATCTAGGATGGCTTTATGATAGGATGCATGTTAGTTACTTTCAAAAGTATAAAAAGACAAATATTTTTACCTTGTACTCATAGTTTCTCTTTAAATCAAACATCACTTTATTTTAAAGAACATAAAAGCTCTTCTCGCACTTATACTAAATCTAGAGGTGTGCATAGCATGAATAGTCCTGTTGGACCTTCATACTCATATAGGATAATAAATGAACTAAACAAAGTATTTTTACGCTGTATATGTGTATATTTGCACCCGTGGACTAGTTGATCCATTAAGTTGAGAGACACGGCCATTAAAACGTAAACTCAAACTATTTCTTCATCGTAACAAACTGTAAAATTTTATGAAAAGTGTTTGGAATAAGTTCTTGTATGTGAGTCTGTAGTTGTCCCCTGCACGGCGTGGCATCATGGCGTGCATTTTCTCTTACTCTGATACCTTATTAAATTCGAAGGAAATGCGGGTTGTGACACCGAGGCATGGTTGGAGAGAAAGATGTGAGGAGGTGTAAAGAATTTTTTGCCAAGGAAGGAGAGGAAAGATAGTTGGGAGTGGGGTAAGGAGGAGAAGAAGGTGAGAAATTTCCTAGTTATAGGAAATTTTCTCGGGCCACGCCCCCAAGTTACGCCCATAACTGGGGGTGTGTAACATTAATGGGTGGTTCGATGCGCCCTTCGAGAATAGCCACTGAGATGTTTCCATTGTCATTCTGCAGGTCACGCCCCTCAGTCACACCCGTGGCTGGGAGGCGTGAAACTCTAATTAAAGATTAGAGAGAGGAATCTGAGACGTGACCTGGTCAACGCCTTGGACTCCCGTGCCACACATAAATTCATGTATCGTGACTCTATGGCGTGTCAAGCAGGAAAAATGTCTCTCATGATTCTTTTTTAGAGGTCATGCGATGTTATCATGCCCCGTGACACTTAGTCACACCCTATGACCAAGTTAATGCCTGAAAAAAATTTGTAAATATAATTTTTTTACTAAATTTTGCTTTTTCTTGTAATTTTTTTAAGAATTTTTTATCTAATAATAAAAAAATTAACTAAAACTAATTAAAAGTTATCTACTTGAAGTGTGAAACAAATACTTGACGCCCACGTCTAATCAACCGTCATTCGTCGAACCATCTTCAAAATTAAAATAAACTCAAAATAAAATTAGCAATAATAAAATAATAACAACATAAACTTTGGTGCCTCCTAAGAGTGCTGAAAGAATTGGTTTCAAGATACCCTAAACACCTAGAGGGGGGTGAATATGTTCAATTCTTATTTTATTTAAGAAGATAAATTATATGACAGTTAGATAACCTATGCTACAACTATCACAGCACAGATTAAAACAAACACAACCAACACAACATACACACAGGTTTATAGTGGTTCCCAAGAGATGGGCACATCCACTTTCCCCCTTCGCCTATCTAGCAGTATACTAGATTTTGCCTAACACTCTTCTTTCTTCTTAGATCTTTAGATCTTACAACTCAGAACCTAGAATGGTTCCTACAGCTCAGACTTCAGCAAGTCCTACAAATCAGATTCTTTCAGAGTTGACAGCTCCCCTTCACCTCAGAGTGAGTCCACACTCCTAAACTCAAGCTAGCAAGCCCTACCTCAGCCCTTATAACCAGACCTACAATTCAGATTACAAAAATCCTACCTTAGATCTATAAAAGATCTTACAAAATTTGATTGAGAGAAGGGTTATTTATTCACCCAAGAAAAAGATGAATGGATGAAGACTTCTTGATCAGTTTCTGAAAGAATTGACTCCTTAGGATCCAACATGCCTTAGCTTCTTCAAAGCTTCTTGAATCTGAACAAATTAAGGTTGATCTTTCTTTAAAAGTTGGAGTCGATCCACAATCCAGCTCTTCTCTTCTTTCAGATATAACTCTGAATTCTTCTAGCATACTTGTTCAGGATCTGCCTTCTCTTTAACAAAGACATGTTTATTTCAGGATAAAACAGCTACTCAGTTCTTCTCTCTCACTTTTTTCCTTTGATAGAACAGGTCTTTATATAGATCCCATCTGAGGTTACTGGCTGATCCAGTTTATAACTACCTTCTGACAGATGTGACAGCTTTGTCAGTTACGACAGCTATCAAGTCTTCACTCCTGACATCTGAAACTTTTTCACTTTTACCTCAATAGAAAGTTTCGAGACAAAACTTCATATGTGTCTACACAAATGAAACATGTGTCGACACAATTCTTGATGATGTTGATATAGCTCATAGAATGTCGACACAGCTCTTCTTTATTTTCTCGACACAGCTTCAGAAGAATGTATCGACACGAGTCCGGTGTGTCGAAATAATTTGAATCCAGTCTTGACATAGTTGGTGTCGACAGAATTCTTGAGTATGTCGACACAATTGTTGTAGACTAAATTTCTGTGTGTCGACATAAGTCCTGTATGTCGACAAAATTGTTGTAGACTGAATTTCTATGTGTCCACACAAGTCCTGTGTGTCCACACAATTGCTGTAGATTGAATTTCTGTGTGTCGACACAAGTCCTGTGTGTCGTCAAAATCTGGCTCCTGGTGTCGACACATTTCCTTCACAAGTGTCGATACATATAATAAGAATATTTTACTGCATTTCTTTATCCCACACATTGAAACTCAACATCTCATCAAATACACAATGATGTATATCATTGAGTTAAGTGAGGCTTCTCCAAATCAGGTACACAGTTTCCAATGTACCCAACAATCTCCCCTTATTTAGAGAAGTCATAACCCTTAGTCTATAATATACACCACTTATAATAAAACAAGGATTAAGATGTAAACAGTCATTTCAAAGACAAGGTTAACCATAAGCAGAAATAATATGTAACAATATTATCAAAATATATTATAAAATAATAATCATGTATCATATAAACTTAAGTATATAATATCAAATCATGGCTAAACCAAGGAATTCATTTATATATATTCAACAATTCAGAATAACAAGGATTTAGTCCAACTCTATTACATAGACCTAAACCTAGTCAATCTAACCCTAGGATTGATCAGGTTCCTTAATGACATTTCCTTTGCCAGGCTGAATCCTAGCTTGTACTGAAGCTCCAATGTCCTCAGCCAGCTCCTTACCTTTAATATACTTCTTCTTTAGCTCTTCAGCCTTGATCCTGCTGAACAAGGCTGTTCTACAACAGAAGGGAGTTATCCTTAATCCTGCTGGACAATGTCTGGAATATGTTTTCAATATCAGCTAATATTTCATCTTTGATCTTGTAGGGTTCATTCTTGGAAGAAAGTGTCTAGTAGTCAACCTAAATCACCTAGAGGGGGGGCGAATAGGTGAGTTATGCGTCTTTTAGTAGAATAAAATTAGTACAATATAAGCACACAAAAACACAAAAAATTTATAGTGGTTCCTCGAGTTGGGTACGTCCACTTTCCCACCTTGCCTATCTACCACAAAGGTCTAGATTCGGCTACTTCACCTTTATCTTAGATTGAACACAATCTTACAACTCGGAGCATCAACTCCTATAATTCGGAGACTAGGCTCCTACAATAAGTAGAACAATCTCTCCTATAACTCAGAGAATAACCTCTCCTCAAACTCAATCCTATAATCAAGGATCTACAACTCGGAGGCAAGACCTCCTACAATAGTAAAAAAAGATTTATAGAAAACTAGATTATGAATAATCTTCTTCAGATCTTAAATCTTGTGTCTTCCTTTCCTTTGAAATGTAAAACTTGAAAATCTTGAGGAGAAAGAGAATCTGAAATCTTTAAGGTCTTGATTTGAACACTAGGGATCAACAAGATCTAAGGGGAACTTGAACTTTCAGAGAGTATACCATTTTGTTATGGAGTGTGTAGAGATGAAAACTCGTGAATGATACCTTGACTTGCACAGAATTTTTTCATGGAACCAGACTCAAATTCTATTCTGTGATCACTTCTGATTTTGACCACTAAGAAGTTTAATTCGTTCTGAATTTTCCTAACAAAATTGGTGAAAGACTCAAAAGTGTCTGACTTGTGTTTCAGAAAGAACACCCAAGTAAAACAAGAGTAATCATCAACAACGACCAACGTATAAACTTTACCTACTAAACTGTGAATTTGCATAGAACCGAATAAGTCCATATGAAGTAAATATAAGCTTCTAGAAGAATCTTTTTCAGAAATACCATTGAAGGTAGCCCTTGTTTGCTTACCCATTTGGCACGCATGACATGGACTCTCTTTAAGGTACTTAATGATGGGTACATCACGCACTAAGTTGTGAGAAAATAACATATTCATAGTTTTGAAATTAATATGTGTTATTCTCTTGTAACATTGGTCACAGAGAGACGCACTAACTTTTTCAAAAAGAAGCACACTGGTGTTGAATTGTCTAAATATAGAAAATTTAAGCAGAAATTATTTCTATTCCAAGTGCCTGTTAAGATTGTCTCCAATTTAGCAGACGATTTTATCAGACACTTATCCTTGTAGAACTCAACGATACAACCTTTATCACATAATTGACTTATGCTTATCAGATTATGTTGTAATCCTTCAACATAAGCCACATTTGTAAAAGTGACTATACTGTTGTAAATCATACTGTAGCCTTTGGTGATTCCCATATTAGACCCTCCATAGATAACTTTTGGTCCATCTTTGACTGGGGTAAATTCTAGCAGTAGGCTTCTAGTCCAGTCATATGCTCAGAGCATCCACTATCCAAGTACCAGATTGGAGTTTTGTTGGCCTTTGGACATACCTGCAATCATAAATATTTTACCTTAGGAACCCAAACAGATTTGGGTCCTTAGTTCCTTATTAGATTAACAACACTTGGAACATTAATGTTGTGAGTGGTCAGTCTCACACTAATAACTCGTGGAGTTTCAAGCTTTACTGGATTAAACCAGCAATCTACAACAAAGTGACCAATCTTGCAACAATACCAACAGTCAAACTATTATACCTTCTCTTATACTCACGCTTTACCTTTGGAATGAGAGGTCTAGCAGGGGCCACTGACTTGGATGTGGAAGCCTCGTAATTGCAGTACACACAAGGCTTCACTTTTTCCTTAGCCTTGATAACAGCCGTTTTGGCTTTTGGAGCCTTCTTGCCACTTGGTCCATGAACGTATGGACCAAAACTTTTGAGTGCAATTTATTCATAAGGTGCTTTGAAAACACTAGCACCAAAGTCTCGGGTATGGGTCCATCCCTGGTAACGCTTTTTAGGCTCCACACAGGTTCGCCTAGACAAGTGTCCCTAGGACGTCTCAAAGTCATATTTGTTCGTGGGAAAGACAACCTTCTAAAATTAGGGTTGACTTTGAGGTGCCTTCCCTTTGCCTTTTGTACTGGCTCTCTTAGCAGCCTTACCTTTCTCAACTATATGGAAAAGACCACTACCCTTCTTCGCAGTAGAGAATTCATCAATGAGAGGAAGAATAGTCTTTGATTTAGAGTAACTTTCAACAAGTTTCCTCCACCAAGAGTTTTTCTAATAGCTCATCTAAATACTTCTCCTTCTGACTTAACAGTTCAGCTGAGCATTTCAATTCTTCTTTCAATGAGTGAACTTCATTTCTGAGTGGAGTTTGTTAAGTAATTTCCCCCTTCAGGCTTGACTCCACTACCTTGAGAGAAGCAATCTCTTTTGATTATTTTTTGACTATCTTACGGTATTTATCAAAGGCATTCAAAAGTTCTTGATGCTGAGTCATCACGTCAGATTCATCTTCCTTAGAAGAATAGTCTTCATGACCATTAGTTAAGGTTTCAGATTAAGATAGCATCGTGTGAGTGTTTACCTTCACATAGAATTAGGAGTCACCTACTTCCTCATCTGATTGATCCAAGAGCCCGAAGTAAGTTTCTTCATCTTTAGAGCTCGACTCACTTGAGTCACTATCGTTAATAGACTTTTACTTTTTTGCAACGAAGCTCTTCTCTTCCTTCTTCTTACCATTGAAGGATCCTTTGTCTTCCTTCTTGTATCCTACCTTCTTCTTGTACGAACACTCCACAATCACGTGTCATGGCATATTGCAATAATAACAAACTATCTTAGAGTAAGAATGTTTGTTCGGTTTAGATTTATACATGTCCTCTCGGTTTTAGCCTTTCTTAGACCGATCAGATAACTTAGAGCCTGACGTGCTTGGCGCAGAGTCTTCTAGGGTATCTGGAGCTCGTGTCCTTACTAGTGACATAGCTTTAGACTGTCTTGTCCCTTCATCTTTCATATCTACCGACTTCTCTCTGCTTGAAGTCCTGCTACTTTGCTCCTCTTTCTTTCGAGTGTTCAATTGTAGTTCATAAGAGAGGAGCTTTCCGAACAGATTCTGAGGGTCAATCTCGGGCAGCTTTCTAAACTCCCTAATGTCTACCACTTTTGTGTCCCAGTACTTGTCAGGAATGTGAGGAATTTTTCATTTAGCTCACCATTAGTGATGGTGCGACCATAGTTTCTGAGGCTATTAACGATCTTGAAGAATTTCTCAAAGCTGTCAGCAATAGAATCATTTATACCTTGCTTGAAGGCCTCGTATTCATGTTTCATCAAGGATCTACGATTGTCTATAACTTCTTTAGTTCCTTCCATGAGAACAATTAGACAACCCCTCATCTCCTTTGCATATTTGCAGTGGAATAGTATTTTTAGCATTGAGTCGTCCACTACACTGGCTATGATATTATTTGACTTTTTGTCCAGGGAGACTTCGGAAATTTCATCCTTGGTCAAATCCATCATTTTCTTTGGAATCATAACCGTAGGATTCAGAGTATAGGGCTGTGTAGGAATGTTTTGTCCTTCTTCCATAATCTGAAATATGCGTGGATCAACATTTTCCATATAGAATCTAACTCTTTGCATCCACATGGGGAAATTCTCCTTAGTGCACACTGACAACTTCGTCAAAGACATATCCTTGCTTCTGTCCATAGCAGCTGCGCGGTATCTCTTGACAACTAGATAGGAGATCTTGTTCAAGGTGTTAACCATATATCGAACAACACCCCTTTGATACCAATTAAAAGTATATGGTGTCAACCTAAATCACCTAGTGGGGGTGAATTGGCGAGTTCTGCATCTTTTTGCGAAATAAAAATAACTAAAAAAAAAAGCACACAGAAACACAAATATTTATGGTGGTTTCCCGAGTTAGATACGTCCACTATACTGCCTCGCATATCT
Source organism: Platanthera zijinensis (assembly GCA_039513925.1). Taxonomy (NCBI): domain Eukaryota; kingdom Viridiplantae; phylum Streptophyta; class Magnoliopsida; order Asparagales; family Orchidaceae; genus Platanthera; species Platanthera zijinensis. Next base: position 106,401,824 of record CM077088.1, read on the forward strand.
ACCACGAAGGGCTAGATTCAGCTACTTCACCTCTATCTAAGATTACAAACAATCTTACACCTCGGAGCCTTAAATCCTACAACTCGGAGAAAATTCTCCTACCACTCGGAGAACAAACTCTCCTACAGCTCAGAGAACAACCTCTCCTACAACTCGATCCACAAAAGTGGATCTACAACTCTATCCACAAACAAGGATCTACAACTCGGAGTATAAAACCTCCTACAATAATGAAAAGTTTTACAAAAAAAGATTAAAAATAATCTTCAATATATATCTGAAATCTTCGATCCCTCGTTCCTCTAAAAAGTTGATCGTGATAGTCTTGAAGAATATAAATCCGAAGACGTGAAAACCTGATCTCAATGCACAGATCGACTAGATCTTAGAGAGCCGGAACCTTCAGAGATCAGAGATCTAGTCGATTTTCTTGAAGAAGAAAGAATCGTGCTGTAAAGATTCGTCGGCCGAGCGGAGTAACGAAGAACGTGAAAGTGCAGGATAAGATCAATCCTAACTCTAGAGGGGGGTGAATAGAGTTATTTAAAATAATCTTGCAAATAAAAACTTGTGTGCAGAGAAAATTTGTATTTACTTAGTGTATGGTGTTATAGCAAATAATCAGAGTAAAAAGAAATTCACAGCACAAAGCAAAACATAAAGAGACAAGCAATCCAGACGACACAAGGAGCTATAGTGGTTCCCCAAATCTGGGTACATCCACTCTTCTATCACCCTTGATAGGAATCCACTTCAAGATGAGTTGATCAGGTGTCTTGAGCACCAGAGAGTTTTTGACCAGGTTCTCACAAACCAAAGGAGCTGATTTTGACCAGGTTTCAGCAAAACCAAAAGTAACTTTTAGGGAGTTATAACCCTGTACAGAAAGAAAAAGAAAAAGGGATGAGGTTGTCTTCTCCATCAACAAGCAGAGAGAAGCAAAAGTGGATCTGTAGTTGTTGTCAAAGCTCCCCCTGAGATCAAGAAGAAGTTCAGGAAGGAGAGCTCTGCACAAGGGTGACAGGTCTTCAAAAGATCTGATTTGCTCCAGCAAGAGATGATCCAAGAAGGTTGGAGGGTTGTGTCTGAAGCAATCAGAATTCCTGTGAGTGAGCTTTCAAAACAATATCATACTGAGAAAGAAGCTGAAGTCCTGTGTATGTTCTTCTGTGTGTTCTGTATATCCAAGAAATTAAATTATATATATGGGTCTTCTCCTTCCTTTTCTTTGATAGCCGTTGGAAGTCAGCATTAATTTCTTTCCTTAAATGTCCATGCCTCAAAGGAAATGACAGGCAGACATTCCTTAGAAAATTCCTTGAGCCATGCACCAGATATGCTGTAACGGCCAATAAATCTTCAGTATTAATTGTCTGACAGAAGGAATTTGAATTCCTATTCAAAACTGACGGAGGTCTGAAAAGCGTCGAGCTCACAATAAAACGTCGATCTGAGCACGACACACGTCGGCCAGAGAGTGTTTTCTGTAAGTAGAACTGGGTTCGACGGAACGTCGAGCGGAGGTCGACTCTACATCGAGCTGAGGTCGACTCTGCGTCGAGCTGAGGTCGACTCAGCGTCGAGCTGAGGTCGACTCAGCGTCGAGCTGAGGTCGACTCAGCGTCGAGCAGAGATCGACTCTACGTCGAGCTGAAGATTATTCTTACTAGCCTATGTGACCTTTATAACAACAAGGAGGTCACAAACCAAAATCCCTATAACAATCTCCCCCTATTTGGATTAGGATTACTATTTACATGAATTTTGGGATAAAAAGAAAGATAAAGCAGATACAATACACTATAATACAACCAGACATGACAGAATAAAAAGCAGCATATATATAATATTATATAGCAGCACAATTGTTCAAATGTCCTGAGTCCAGCATATATAGAAAGAATTAAAGCATCTTACTTTACTTTCCCTTTGAGGCTTTGTCTTGATCACTCTTTTTGAAGATGATTTCTCTGTTTGGATTTGAAGCTTCCTTTTTAGATCTGTAATCATCAGCTGCACCTAAAGACTTTTGATCTCTTGCACTGGGTGGTACAGCTGCAGGATGGAGTTGCATATATCTGTCTGAATCAAAGAATTTCTTAGACTTATATTTCTCCAATTCCTCTTTTCTTTGGTCTGACATTGTACTGATATGAGAGGTGTCCAGACCTTTTTCTCTAGCTTTATTAATCTCATTTAAAGCAGCCATTTCTGTCATTCTAGCTTTCCAGTAGGCTGGAGTTTTGGTGGGATCTTCAAAGGGTACAGCTGGTTCAAATCTGTTAGAGGAGAGTTCTTGAGAGGTAGTTGGGGTGAGGTCAGCTCTAGGTCTATAGGGATAGGGACCAGAGGTTGGATCAATGGCTCCTCCCCTTTGATAAGGTTGAGAACCTGATCTTCCTCTGGACTGCCTGCCCCTATAGTTTCCTCTTTGCTGACCTCCCCTTTGCTGACTGTCTCCTTGATATCTTCTTGCTTGATATGTCTTTCCATGTAGAGCTGAAGGGGCTGGATTGGAAGATAGACTAGTACTTGCACCTGCATCTGGAGGAGGTGGAGGTGGAGGCTGATGGACAGGTTTGGATGGTCCTTCATTAAACTTTCTTTTCTTCTTCATTGCTTTTCTCTGATTTTGGGAGTACTGCATCCATGGCTCTGTGATTTCACAATTGTATTTGATATAGTAGGGAATGTCATGGTCTGTAGCTCTGGCAATTGGAACTCTTTTCAAAGCTTTTGATCTAGCTTTCCTCTTCCTTGCAATAGTTGCAGAGGAGTCATCAGAATCTGTAGTAAACTCATCTTCTGAACTTTGAGATTCTTCATATGGATCTATGTACTTCCTTTTAGAGATAGGAAAACTGATGGAGTCTGGAGCTGCTGAGGAGGAAACTGAAGGAAGAGCTGCTGTCAGAGGGGGGGGAGGAGTCTACCACTACAGAAGAGAGCACAGCCTCAGGAGCCATAGAGACTAAAGAGGCTGGTTCCTGAAGGGCTTGGGAGACATGGGTCTCAACTGCATCAGGTGTCTCAATTGCTTCACCTGAAGTTTCAACAGCTGCTAACATTTCAATTTCATTATTAGCAGGAGCCACTGCTACCACTGCTGCATCAGGGATCTTGTGAAAAGGGACAATAGCCCTGGACAGATCTTCTTGAATCTGAGCTGGAGGGGAGAAGCTCTGAACAGAAGCTGGAGGAGGAGCCTCAGATACTATCTGAACTTCTGCAACTGATACTGTCTCTGAACATGTCTGAACAAACTGAACTGAAGAAGGAGGCAGCTCTTCTTCTGCTGACATCTCCCCCTGCCTAGAATCAGTGGTAGCTGACTCTAGGCCCCCAGAAGAAGGGCATGCTAACTGAGAGGAGAGGGAGGAGACAGATGCAGAAAGAGTGCTCAGGGAAAGAATTAGAGGAGCCAGCTTGGCATCCAGGAGGGAGGAGAGCCTAGGGGACAGAAGATCAAAAATTTGATTGGCTAAGGGCAGGAGGGCTACTTGCTCAAGGGGATCTTGAGTAGAGGTAGATGGAGTAGCAGAAACTGTAAATGAGGAAGATGTTGAGGGTGGTGCAGACAGTGGAGGTGTAACTGGCTCATGGATGGAGGAAAAAAGTAGCTCTGAAAAAGTAGATGAATGGGGGAATTCATGAGGAGAGGAGGTAGATGCATCCATGAAGGAGTCTTCATGCATGTCAAAAGAAAAGAGATCCTCATGAGGGGAGGAATCCAAGCTTATGGGAAGGAAAGTAGTGTGAGGTGGAAGGGAGGAGGCAATGGTAGAGATGGAGGAAGGTAGAGGTTGAGAGAATGAGAGAACTGTGGTTGAGGGGATGAAAGTGGATGGGAGGGTGAGAGAGTCAGATGGCACAGTCCCTGCTTCTGGACCAGTGGACTGAGAGGGAGTGACTTCTACAGTCCTGGTGTCTGTAGAGGATTTCATTGCTGCTGCTGCCCTGGGATTCACAATTCTTCTGTCCCACTTGCCAATTAGGGCACATGTGAGCCTCTTGGAAGCATTGATGTGCTTCTTGGAGGACACAAGCAGTTGAGGGCAGCAATGGTTGAGAATCAACCCAAGAACTCTTCCAAAGTGGACAGAGTTTTTATCCAATTTTTTCTTAATCAATTCAAACACAATCAATCCCCAGTTGGGATGTTTCTTATCTATAAGTGCAGCCATGAGGCAGAACTAATGCCTAGTAATTGCATCATGTGCAGTCCTCTTTGCACAGATCACTTTGCCTGTAATGTCGGCTAATAACCTATATTCAATGGCTAGGTTAACTTTGAGGAGTTTAGAGGGGTTACCAGCAGCATGGCCCATCCTGTCCAGCATCAAGGCATACTCTTCCACAGATAGTTCTATGCCATCATCTCCAGCAGCAAAGTTGAAAACTTCTGTAATGATTTGAGGTGAGATGGCTACCTCATTTCCTGAAACTTTCCCAGTCAATGTATTGTTATCTGAAATAACTGCTGTAAGACTCCACTCTTTGATTTCTGACTCTGGGAGAGGGATCCTGGTTGACATAAAGTTAACCAGTTGCTGCTCCTTGAAGAGGTCCAGTATATCCAAAAAATATTGTGGAGATCCATCAAAAGAGTCGAAGTCGATATCGAATCCAGAATCGAACTTCATAGCCGCCAGAGCTCCTGCTGTGATCGCCATTTTCCTGCAAAAAGAATACCTTCCAAGATCAAGAGTAAGGAATTTGGAGGGAGAAAGCTTGAGCAGAAAGATATGAAAGCGCAACTGCGAACGACGATGAGAAAATGATTTTATACTTAGGGTTCGACGCAGGAAAGGAAAGAACGTCGAGCTCAGTTCGACGCTCTAAGGCTCTAGGAGAACTGAAACGACTCAACAGCGTCCAGCTTAGGTCGACGTTCGACGCTTTGGCTGAAGCTATACGTCGAGCTCAGGTCGACGTTGAACGAAGACGTCGACCGGGGAGAGATAAACTGAAGAAGCCAGGGAGCTGTGAACTTAGTTCGACGCTAGAAGCTGAGTTCGACGTTCGACGCTTTTGAGGGCGACGGACCGTCGATCTCCGTTCGACGCAGCGTCGAGCTTAGTTCAGAGCTTAGAACAACCACTCAGACAGGAAAATTTTTAAAATGAAATTTTCTTATTCCTGTTAATTATGGGTTTCAAAATCTTGGAGTTTTAATTTATGCTGTCTCCATCTAGCATTCCCAACTGATTGAGGAAAAAGAAGTGCTTCTTTTCATCCAAGGGCTTGGTGAAAATATCTCCTCTTTGTAGTTCAGTGGAAATGTATTCTAGTGCAATTTTCTTCTTTTCTACATTATCCCTTAAGAAGTGATGTCTGATCTCTATGTGCTTGGTCCTACTATGGAGAACTGGATTTTGAGCAATAGATATTGCACTGGTATTATCACAAAAGATTTTAGACATCTCTAAGTTGTACCCATAGTCTAGGAGCTGGTTTTGAATCCATAAAATCTGTCAGCACCAACTGCCTGCAGCCATGTATTCAGCTTCAGCAGTTGATGTGGACACAGAGGTTTGTTTCTTACAGAACCAGGAGACAAGTCTATCACCAAGGAATTGACAAGTTCCACTGGTGCTTTTCCTGTCTACTCTACATCCAGCATAATCAGAATCTGAAAATCCAATTAGATCAAATCCTGAGTCATGTGGATACCAGAGACCTAGATTAGGACAACCTTTTACATACCTAAGAATCCTCTTAACTAATGTGAGGTGGGACTCTCTAGGGCTTACTTGGAATCTAGCACAAATGCATGTGGCAAACATTATATCTGGTCTAGTAGCTGTTAGATAAAGTAATGAGCCAATGATTGCTCTATAGCTTGTCTGATCAACTGGTTTTCCAGATTCATCAGCATCTAAAACAGCATTTGTAGGCATAGGTGTTTTCATAGAGGATGCTTCAGACATTCCAAATTTCTTAATCAATTCTCTAGCATACTTGGTTTGAGAAATGAAAATGCCATCCACATGTTGTTTAACTTGCAATCCAAGAAAGAAAGCAAGCTCACCCATGCTACTCATTTCAAACTTTGAGTGCATAAGTTGTGAGAACTTTTTGCATAAGTTTGAATCTGTAGACCCAAATATGATATCGTCTACATAAACTTGTACTAGTAGGGTATGGGACCTATGGGTTCTAACAAAAAGAGTTTGGTCTACTCTACCCCTTTTAAAATCATTTGTCAACAAGAAACAAGCTAAGGTCTCATACCATGCTCTAGGGGCTTGCTTGAGACCATATAAAGCTTTATGCAGTTTAAAAACATGATCAGGAAAGGTTGGAGAGATAAAACCTGGAGGTTGCTTTACATAAACCTCTTCCTTGATGTCTCCATTGAGAAAAGCACTCTTGACATCCATCTGATATACCTTGAATCTCTTGTGAGCTGCATATGCAAGGAAGATTCTTATGGCCTCCAACCTTGCAACTGGTGCAAAGGTTTGGTCATAGTCAATTCCTTCTTCTTGGCAATATCCTTGTGCAACAAGTCTTGCCTTGTTTCTCACAATTATTCCTTGATCATCCAACTTGTTTCTGAATACCCATTTGGTTCCAACAATTTGCTGGTTCCTTGGTCTTGGTACTAATTCCCAAACTTTATTCCTTTCAAATTGATTCAACTCTTCCTGCATTGCAATGATCCAGTTTGGATCTTGCTCTGCATCTTGTATGGTTTGAGGCTCAATTTGAGAAAGGAAGCAGGTGTGCATAATATTTTGATTAACTTGATTCCTTGTTTGCACACCCACTGAGATATCTCCAATTATTTGTGAGATTGGGTGATCTCTTGTTGTTGCAAGATCAACAAGGGGTGTTGATGATGCACCAACCTGTGTTGTTGTTTCCTCTTGTGGAACAACAACTGGTTCTTCAATTTGTTGGCCTTTTGAACTTTCCAAAACCTGAAATTCCTCTTCATTGTCACTGAGTTCAGTGTCTTGCTGAATTGGTGAAGGTAATGACCCTTTGTCTGTGATGGTAAGCTGCTTCAGATTTTCTGAAATTGAATGTTCCTGCAAATTGCTTATGGTAGAAGTCTCCTTCTCCTTATAAGACATGTCAGTTTCATCAAATGTAACATGCATGGATTCTTCAATTTTATTTGAGCACTTGTTAAAAACCCTATAAGCCTTGCTAGTCTTGGAGTATCCCAGAAACACTCCTTCATCAGCTTTGGCTTCAAATTTAGCTAGGTATTTCTTGTCATTATTGTGAATGAAGCAAATGCAACCAAAAATTTTGAAATAATTCACTTTAGGTTTCTTCCCTTTGAGTAACTCATAGGGAGTCTTACCCTTTAGTTTATGTATCAGGCTTCTATTCAAAACATAGTTGGAGGTGTTCACTGCCTCTGCCCAAAAGGTTAGAGGAAGGTGAGCATCTGTCAACAATGTTGTGGCAGATTCAATAAGGGTTCTATTTTTCCTTTCAACTACCCCATTTTGTTGAGGAGTTCTTGGAGCTGAGAAGGTGTGCCTGATACCTTCCTTCTGACAGAACTCTAGCATGAGAAGAGAATCAAACTCTGTCCCATGATCACTTCTGATTAGGGCAATGTGAGTATTGAACTCAATCTGTATGCCTTTGAGAAAATCTGTCAAAATCTTGAAGTTATCAGACTTCTTCCTCAGAAAGAACACCCAAGTGAATCTTGAGAAGTCATCTACAACTACTAAAGCATAAGATTTCCCTCCTAGGCTTTGTACATTAATTGGTCCAAAAAGGTCCATGTGCAATAGGTACAAGATTCTAGGTGAGTCACTCTTATTAAGTGACTTGAAACTGTTTTTAGTTTGCTTGCCTAACTGACAGGCCTTGCAAAGTCCTTCCTTCTTGTAGGGACCAGAAGGTAGTCCTCTAACAAGGTTGTCTTGGGATAACTTAGCAATGGTTCTAAGGTTCACATGTCCTAGTCTTTTATGCCAAAGTTCATTAGGTTTGCTAAGGGAGTTAAATAAGCAAATATCTACTTTAGATGAATTGAAATCAACTAGATATATGTTATCTTGTCTATTACCAATTAAAACAATGTTGTTATTTAATGCAATATTACATGCTGAGTTGGTAAACCAAACCTGATAACCAGCATCACATAGCTGGCTGATGCTGATTAAGTTGTGCTTTAGTCCTTCCACATAGGCCACTTTCTTAAATGTGATTGACCCTATTTTGACTTGGTCATAGCCTTTTGTTTGTCCAAAATTTGAATCTCCAAAGATTACTTTGGGTCCATGTTTAGCTTTGAAGGACACAAGGTTCTCCTTGTTGCCAGTCATGTGCTTTGAGCACCCACTATCCAAGTACCACTGCTGGTTCTCAATTGGATATGTCTTTATCTGCACATACAACAAATCAATTGTTTTTGACCCAGTTTACCTTGGGCCTTTCTTGATATCCTTTAAATTCTGAAATAAAAGACATCTCAGGTTGACTCTTATAGCCTACAGGATGATATCTCCTAGGAGGTATTATCCATTCAGCATAAGGGTTAAAGTGATGAGATGTGGAGCTGGAATTAAATCTTGAGTTAACCCCTGAGAACTGATTTTTGCTCTGAGCTTGGCTCGACGCACGTCGAGCTTCGGTCGACGGACTCTGGTGAGTACGTCGAGCTCCATTCGACGGCGAAGGCTTGCTTTGTTCAGAGGGTAGAAGACGTCGACCTGAGTTCGACGTTTTCTTGCGATTACGTCGAGCTCTGGTCGACGTCCGTCGAGCTTCGTTCGACGCTTCTTGTCCAGTTTCCTGGGTTAAGTCAGCATTCTTCCTAGCCACTATCAAGACTCCTTTACCTTTCTCACTAGTAAACTTGATTGGAGTTGTCAGCACTATGGGTTGGCTGGATGAAGCACCCAAGCCCAGTGAACCATTTAATCTTGAGTTCACTGTACTTGTGATGTCCATCAATTTGATACTTCTCCCATTAAGGGTTTCTTCAAATTGTTTGGCCTTAGATAGCTCACTTTTCAGTGAAGCTATCTCCTCCCCACACTGCTTCAACTCTTCTAAGAGTCTAAGATTATCTGAGTTAATGGATTTGCATTCAATTAATTGTTCTCTGAGAGTTTTAATCAACTTTTGAGATTCAATCAAGTCAATGCACATAGATTTGAACTCAGATTTAAATTCATCAGAAGTAAAATCAAATGAATCTATTACCTGATCCTCAGTAAGTTCCTGATCAGATAGGTAGTCAGCATCAGGCTCTGAATCAGTGTTCTTTTGAGATGCACTGATGGCCATCATGCAGAATCCTTTTTCTTCTGCATCATCCTCATCATCACTAGAGCTGGATGATGAATCAGACTCATCAGAGTCACTCCAGGATTCAGCCACAAATCCTTTTCTGGTGTGCTTGCTGTTGCTGGAGGAAGGCTTGTCATGGTATTTCCTTGACTCCTTATCCTTCCTTTTGTCTTTTCTTTTCTTCTTGTCCCTTCTGTCCTTATCTTGATTTTCTGGACAGTTGGGGACAATGTGTCCTGGTTTCCTGCAGCCAAAACAGATAACATCTTTGTTAGTAGATCTGTCATACCTTGGCTTGTCTTTGTCTTTGGACGACCATCTTCTGAAGTTCTTTTTATTCAGCTTATTGAACCTTTTGACAAGTAGGCTCATAAGCTCTTCATCTCCCAACACCTTTTCTTTAGGTTGTTCTTCCTGTGCCTTGAAGGCAATGGTTTTCTCAATCTTTTCTATTGGTGTGGCTGTCTTCTGCTCTTCTTCTCTCTTCTTAATGAATTGCTCATAACTCTTGAGCTTTCCTAGAAGATCTTCTGTGGATAACTCACAGACATTTCTTCCATCTTTAATTGACCAGATTCTTGAGTCCCAAGAGCTAGGGAAACAAGTCAGTATCTTGTCATTTATCTCAGTGAGAGATATGTCCTTCTCTAGTGATCTAAGCTCACTGATGATTAGACTCAGTCTGTTGTACATGTCAGCAACTGACTCAGACTCTGCCTTTTTGAAGTTCTCATACTGGGTGATGAGGTAGGATCTCCTATCCTTTCTTTCATCTGCAGAACCTGATACAATTTCTGAAAGTTTTTCCCAGATCTCTTTAGCAGTATTGCAATCAGCTACTTTCTGGAAAATGTCATCTGACATGGTTTGAGCCAAGATGTTCATGGCTTTAGCATCTGCTGCCTTCCACTTCTTTATGTCAGCATCATTCCCTGAAGGAGGAGGAACAGCTGATGTACTTGTTCCTGTGGGAGGTCTTGGACAATCTGTCAACACAGAATTAAAAATGTCTTCATCAAAAGAGTTCATGTAAAGTCTAATCCTTGCCTTCCATAGTGCAAACTTAGATAGATTGCACATAGGAGGTCTGGTACTAGCAAAGTCCTTGTTTTGTGCCATGAGTTTTAAGGATACAAAAAACTAAGGAAAATAACCCTTTGAGAGAAATGATCTTATCAGGGATCTTTTGATCCAGGTGTTAGCCTGTATGAATGATCAACCTCCCTCTGATACCAATTGAAAGTGCAGGATAAGATCAATCCTAACTCTAGAGGGGGGTGAATAGAGTTATTTAAAATAATCTTGCAAATAAAAACTTGTGTGCAGAGAAAATTTGTATTTACTTAGTGTATGGTGCTATAGTAAATAATCAGAGTAAAAAGAAATTAACAGCACAAAGCAAAACATAAAGAGACAAGCAATCCAGACGACACAAGGAGCTATAGTGGTTCCCCAAATCTGGGTACATCCACTCTTCTATCACCCTTGATAGGAATCCACTTCAAGATGAGTTGATCAGGTGTCTTGAGCACCAGAGAGTTTTTGACCAGGTTCTCACAAACCAAAGGAGCTGATTTTGACCAGGTTTCAGCAAAACCAAAAGTAACTTTTGAAGGGAGTTATAACCCTGTACAGAAAGAAAAAGAAAAAGGGATGAGGTTGTCTTCTCTATCAACAAGCAGAGAGAAGCAAAAGTGGATCTGTAGTTGTTGTCAAAGCTCCCCCTGAGATCAAGAAGAAGTTCAGGAAGGAGAGCTCTGCACAAGGGTGACAGGTCTTCAAAAGATCTGATTTGCTCCAGCAAGAGATGATCCAAGAAGGTTGGAGGGTTGTGTCTGAAGCAATCAGAATTCCTGTGAGTGAGCTTTCAAAACAATATCACACTGAGAAAGAAGCTGAAGTCCTGTGTATGTTCTTCTGTGTGTTCTGTATATCCAAGAAATTAAATTATATATCTGGGTCTTCTCCTTCCTTTTCTTTGATAGCCGTTGGAAGTCAGCATTAATTTCTTTCCTTAAATATCCATGCCTCAAAGGAAATGACAGGCAGACATTCCTTAGAAAATTCCTTGAGCCAAGCACCAGATATGCTGTAACGGCCAATAAATCTTCAGCATTAATTGTCTGACAGAAGGAATTTGAATTCCTATTCAAAACTGACGGAGGTCTGAAAAGCGTCGAGCTCACAATAAAACGTCGATCTGAGCATGACACACGTCGGCCAGAGAGTGTTTTCTGTAAGTAGAACTGGGTTCGACGGAACGTCGAGCGGAGGTCGACTCTGCGTCGAGCTGAGGTCGACTCTGCGTCGAGCTGAGGTCGACTCAGCGTCGAGCTGAGGTCGACTCAGCGTCGAGCTGAGGTCGACTCAGCGTCGAGCAGAGATCGACTCTACGTCGAGCTGAAGATTATTCTAACTAGCCTATGTGACCTTTATAACAACAAGGAGGTCACAAACCAAAATCCCTATAGAAGTATAGTCATCCTGGTCCAAATAGTAATAGGGTATTCCAACAGAACATATCGGTGTGGACGGGAAGAATTTCGTTTTATGATTTCTCGATTTTTCCAAATAAGCACGATTAGGGTTGGTTGAAATCCACCTTACAAATATATAGAGAACCTTCTTCTGCAACCGCTAGAAAAATGCTTCCTAATCGAGAGATCCTAAAATCACTGTACATGGCGATCTAGACAACCCGAGCCACATATTTGAAAAGAGAAGAAAATAACCCCAAGTAGAATTATTCAAGTACTGTCGAGTATCTACGGGTGTACTCGTCGAACCCCTAGGAAACCCGACAATTTTTTCTTAGACAAATCCACTATAACGCCCCAAGATTTTCGAAGCAGGAAAAAGGGTATTCTGGAGGTTACTGCCCGGCAGTAGGGCTAACACCAGTGGTAGCTCCGGGTTAGTTGGCCTCTGAGAGCGTTGAGAGCATTGATTGAGGCAAGGTGACTCAATGCCTAGTCTACCGTGCAGCAGTAGGTTTCTAGCACGCAGCGTTAGCCATTTTATTGTCCGAGTTCTCGGGAAGTAAGCACCCATCATTAAGGTTACCGTAGGAAGTAACTTGACAATTTATTTGTCTAAGCACCCGTGTTTCTACCGCTTGGAGATAGTAGCTTTCACGTGGCGGTAGCTAAAGAGGTCGTGTCGTAACTTTCGCTAGCTACCGCGATGCATTAGCATCTTATCGCTTTGTGATAACGATTCTATGATCGTGTGGCCATGTGTCAACCTATGATAGGAGGGTTTGGGCGGTTGCACTCGAATCGAGGCATTAAATTGAGGTACCGTGCGACGGTAGTTAGGAACCGCGCGGCGGTAGCTTTGTTTATATTCCAGGACCGGCCATTTCACTTTATCTTCTTTGGATTTAGGACTTGGTCGGGTCTTTTGGAGGAGCAGCAATGCCGAAAGAGGGAGTTTACGCTGCCGTTTGAGATTCGAAGTTCGGATTCGCAAATCGAGTTCGGATCTACGGAGGCAGGCCAGAGCGATCGATTTCAACCGTCTAGATTTCTCCCATGGCGCCAAAGAGGACTACAACGTTAATGATCCTCTTCCTTGGACATGTGAAGTCCTTTATTTGACATTTTAGGGTAGACGCTCCACGAGCACGTAGATGTGCTTCTCCCAACGGGTAGATCTGTGTATCCCCATAGTTTAACATTTAGATCCGAAATCAAAGTACAGAATAGGCATGCTGTATGAAACCAATCCGGACAGGTTGGTCTGGATTGGTGATGTTTATATATTTTGTATGTCGGAGAAGACTCTGTGATAAACGCATGGATTTCAGAGTCGCGGGGTGCGTTGAGAGTACTGGGGGTAGTCTCCCGGAAAACACTTGAGCGGGGGAGAACCAATAGTCTGTCCCCTACCACGCAATGGTAGTGCTACTGCCGGCGATAGCTTCCAATAAGCTAAGTGTTGTTTGTGAACCCTGTCTCTGGGAGACCTAAGGGATATAATTAGATTGAGCGTGAGCTTAAATTACTTAGTAATTGAGGCTTGTCTATCGAAGACCTAGTGGTCTATTTTGTGGAGCGTGAGCTTAAATTGCTCAGCTAAGGTAGTCATGAGAGCTAACCTAAAATCATAACAGGGTTATGAATTATACGGAAATGGGAAAGTGAATGCCGACCCATATCGTGGCTGACGAGCCTGATGAATTGGGCACGGGAAATGGCTGAACTGTACCCAACCCTTGTCATCCATCTTGGAGTGAGTTATACAGTGGATCTACAGATCATTATGACTTTGCAGGAGGCTTGGGGCTGTGTATCTGGATTTGGCCCTATGAGACTAAAAGCTTAAACGTTGTTGACTGTCAGTGAATGGTGGTGCGACACTTGAGGTCTTGTGAACCAAGAGTATGTCTGAGAGCACGGGGCGTTGGACATTTTTGCCAATGTCTGTGTGATGGCGATGACGGCCCTCAACAAGGTGAAGACGATGATGGCGCGCTTACGGATTCCATTTCTCTGCCTCCAAATAAAGTCTGGCGGCGCTGTGACGATCATGTGGAACGGCGCCAGAATATCCGCCCGCGGCGCAAGCCCATTTTTAGTTTATTAATAATTATTATTAATAAATTAATATGGAGAATTAATATAGTTTATTATCTATTTTATCGCGAGATTAATATTTTTATTTCATGTATTAATTTCATGTAGATGGAGACGTATAACCATCATAGCTATTTTATTTCATGTACGGACTATAGTTATTTCATGTCATGATGGGTGTTATTAGCCATCATGAGTGTTTTCATTTGTATGGAGGAGATGGAGTGGTGTAGCCTATATAAAGGCATGTTTGTTCTCATTTTAGGCATTGAAGATGAAAAATTGAAACCCTAAAATTTTCCCCCCTTGGAAATTTCCCCCCTTCTTTCTCCTTGGCCGAACTCTCCCCACCCCTCTTCCTCTTGGCCGCCGGTCCTCCTCCTCCTTCCTCTTGCTCGGCTTCTCTTCCTCCTCCTCCTCCTCTCCCTTTATCTCCAAGGAAATCCGACCCTCTTCTTGCTTCCACAAATTCGGCCACCACCATAGTCGCCAACCTCCATCTCCTCCTCTTCATTAGGCTCGGCCACCACTATAGCCGCCAACCTCCATACCCCAAACCCGTCCATCCCCCTTTTCCCCAATCCAACATCCGACTACCCTCAAAAGCCCCAACCCCTTGGTGTAAACATCGGCCAAGATCAAAGGTGTTTCCTCCTTTGTGGTTTGCCTCCACCGGCGTGAAGCGACGAAGGCGAGCAAGATTATCATTTCCTTCCGGCGCAACTCCAGCGGATCCGTTGAGAGACGATCCAAGTAGAGAAATAATTGGAATCATCTATTCCGATTGGGGTAACGAAACGTTTCTATTTCCCTTGTGATTTCCTTCTTGAATATTCTTGTGGTGGAATAATCCGTAGCGTTACGTTGAATCGTTGAAACCCATCGTGGTTGATTTCCTATTGTATTGCTTTTCTCTTGTTATGTTATTTGATCCTACGGGTTTGGCGAACCCTCGTTTTATTTTCGTTGGGAGAGATCTACCTAATCCGAATCGAAGCTTAATCGGTAGATCTCTTTTGGTACAACGCCGCTCGGCCGGACGCAATATTCGTCCATTTAGCTCGATCAAATATTGGCCTCATAGCCCTTATTTGATCCCTACCGGTTTGGCTACCCGTTGGCTAGCGTTAATTGATAGATTTAGTTGTGTGGTATTGCGTAGGGCGAAGTTGCTAAAATAAGATTTAACCATAACGAGTCGAACGTGAAGGATAATAGGCTTAATCCATTGATCTTCGGATATCCCCCGGTATCCCTACATCAATTTGGTATCAGAGGGAGGTTCACGTCAATTTCCTAATTGGCACTCCTCCCCCTTGTATGTGGCACGTTTGCACGCACATTTTTATTTCAACGAAAATTCACTAAAACTAGTTACCTTCAAAGTGGTTTGCAAATAACGACTTTAATTGCCCAAATATTTTTCAAAATTAAAAATTTAAAATTTCTGGAAATTCTTCATATAATTTTCAGTAATAAAACAAAAAAAAAATTATTTTTCATCAAGACTTTGTTTTTATTAATTAATTTGAAAATTTAGTATTTGGTGTGCCAATAACGGCCTAGATTTTTATTTCCTTAATAAAAAAAATTCCAGAAAATTTTTTAATAATCCTTATATTTTTCCAGCAAAAACCCTATTTTAAAATGTTTAAAACCTTAGTGGTTAAGCGGGAACAATTCCGTCTTTGATAGAGTTAAGTGGTCCAGATCTTATTTCCCTAGCACATGCACTAATTCCGGGTGAATTTTCACCTCCGGTTCGCGCTAGGATGGCTTACGATGTCCATGCGACTCGTTCCCACATCTACCCTCCCACAAATAGTATGACCCCCACTTATGACGGTTTAGGAGGTCTACGTGTTTTCTTAGATTGGGTTAAGGATATGGAGTATTACTTTGAGTGGTACGATTTGAACAACGCGGATATGGTGCGAATAGCTAGACTTAAGTTGATAGGAAAAGCTAAACTATTTTGGATAGTGGAAGAGATTCAATTAATAGTTAAGTATGGTAGATCACGTCTAAGTTGGGATAGCATGAAGGCCATATTGAAGGATGAGTACGCCTCTCCGTACCATCGTACGCTAGCGTATGAGTCTCCTCCTAATTTACCCAAGTTAGTCGTTGATTCTCTCTTGAAATCTGAGGTTGTGATTACAAGTGTACCCGTCACTAAGGACGAGGTTATTATTGATGACAATTTGAGTGACGATGAGGAGATTGGTTACCCAAGTGACTTGGATGAGGATTTCTCATTTGAGGAACCACCCCCACTTCCCTTCGACGACATTTCACAGTCATCCCCTCTAACCGTTGTGGAACCTTTTGATGATCCTAAGTCGATTGATATTTTGTCTGAGACAGAAGAGTTACAGTCTGCTGATGATCTTGAGTTAGTAGATATGTTGGCTGAGATAGTAGAGTCGTCCGATGTAGAGAGCTTACATGTTACTGAGTTAGATGATGACTTGCTTGGACCCGAAGTTATATTGGTTGACCCTGGCTTATTAGTTGTTCCTACGATATTGGACGAGTCACCTTGGGATGGTTGTTCAGTCTGGGATAATCTTAGTGTGATACACCCGGGAGTTAGTTCTTTGACGATATCATCGCCGCTTGGGATTCAAGCTAATTATAATACTCCCTTGGATTCGATTTGTCTATCCCCTATTTTTGACGATGTCCCTACCTCATGGGAAGAATTATGTTTGGAAGAATGTCCTAGTAAGAGAGTTTTATTTCTAGAAGACGTTATTGGAGTGGAACCGGATAAGCATTCCCTGATGCTAACCCCGTTGCCTGATATGGAATATGAACTTAACTCTCTCCCGTCTGTCGTGCTACCAACTCTTTCTTCTGACCCGATCACCGAGTTGGAATTACACGAATTACCTCATGAATTGGAAGACACGTCGGATGAGTTTTCCGTATGGGTGAACCCCCTGTTTGAGTTTTTCTATGATTTTAATGGTTTGCAACCGGATGTTCCTTTCTGGACGTCAAATCCGTGTTTTGGGATTTCGAGTCGGACTGCTAGTGATCCCTTGGCTATAGTGCCTTATGAAGTGATGTCGCCTCGACACACTTATCTGCCAAGCCCGATCGCACGCATTTATCCTCCTCCATTTGTGGACCCTATCATGCACACATCCGTGATGGAATATGGGTACTTTGAGTTAGGTCACTCGCACTTCCCTTCATGTCTGCAAGCGTCCACGTCTATATTTGGTGATGAGTGTTTTCCGTTAGTTTGTATTCATGACGTTCTAAAATTTAAATATAAGTCTACTTGTATTAGTGAAGAGCGGCTTACCTTGGCATATCTTTGTGCCAAGCGTTATCATTTTAATTATCACATTAGAGCTGTGAAGTTTATGCCTCTAAAAATCATCTTTGCTTTTAAGGCCCCCATTCCCCCGGACTTAAATCCTTTATGTTTTGCATATGGGGTCAGTCACGTTGCACATGGTTTCACACCACACCGTAACCATTTCTCTCGGTACTATTTTAATGAATTTTTCACTTTGGTATCATTTCATGAGTTACCCGCTAGTTTGTCGCCGACTCTCACTCCGGATTATGCTACTTATGATTTCTTCTTATGTACGCACGATCGTAATGCGCTAGCCATACAAATTATCTCATATCATTTTATTGCTAGCTTACAAAAAAGAGTGTCTTACTTTAAGAGTGATGATTTTGTTTTGGTGTTTCTCGTCCCTGAACGGATGCCTTCGGGCACTTTAGAAAATTGGCGAGTTGGTAAGTTGGACCCTATTTGGATTTTAATAACGTTCGGAGAATACACATGTCATTTGGAATCTCTCACTGATTGGGATTTTTCCCTTGTTTTTGATGTTTTTGATTTAACGCTATACGATTCTCCGCCACTTGAATTTCATATCTATTCGTGTGGGTCCACTTTGTTCTCTTTGGGTATGGGTAGTGAGTTGTTACTTGGATTGTTTTCTTCACCGGTCTTCTCTGGAGGTATGTTGGTTGATGATGTTAAATCTTGTTTTCCTTTATTGCCTAATGCTTTTCCAAGGTTCCCCAGGGACATTTTATTGCATGACAGGATACTCCAGGTGGATGTGCTTTGCTCTCCAAGTGGTGACGTGTGCCGCTTCATGGTTCTAAAGGTTGATGCCTCCCCGCACCGGTACTCATTGGTGATGAGTAATTTTAAGAGGGGGAGGATTGATGGCGACGACGGTCCTCAACAAGGTGAAGACGATGATGGCGCGCTTACGGATTCCATTTCTCTGCCTCCAAATAAAGTCTGGCGGCGCTGTGACGATCATGTGGAACGGCGCCAGAATATCCGCCCGCGGCGCAAGCCCATTTTTAGTTTATTAATAATTATTATTAATAAATTAATATGGAGAATTAATATAGTTTATTATCTATTTTATCGCGAGATTAATATTTTTATTTCATGTATTAATTTCATGTAGATGGAGACGTATAACCATCATAGCTATTTTATTTCATGTACGGACTATAGTTATTTCATGTCATGATGGGTGTTATTAGCCATCATGAGTGTTTTCATTTGTATGGAGGAGATGGAGTGGTGTAGCCTATATAAAGGCATGTTTGTTCTCATTTTAGGCATTGAAGATGAAAAATTGAAACCCTAAAATTTTCCCCCCTTGGAAATTTTCCCCCCTTCTTTCTCCTTGGCCGAACTCTCCCCTCCCCTCTTCCTCTTGGCCGCCGGTCCTCCTCCTCCTTCCTCTTGCTCGGCTTCTCTTCCTCCTCCTCCTCCTCTCCCTTTATCTCCAAGGAAATCCGACCCTCTTCTTGCTTCCACAAATTCGGCCACCACCATAGTCGCCAACCTCCATCTCCTCCTCTTCATTAGGCTCGTCCACCACTATAGCCGCCAACCTCCATACCCCAAACCCGTCCATCCCCCTTTTCCCCAATCCAACATCCGACTACCCTCAAAGTCCCCAACCTCTTGGTGTAAACATCGGCCAAGATCAAAGGTGTTTCCTCCTTTGTGGTTTGCCTCCACCGGCGTGAAGCGACGAAGGCGAGCAAGATTATCATTTCCTTCCGGCGCAACTCCAGCGGATCCGTTGAGAGACGATCCAAGTAGAGAAATAATTGGAATCATCTATTCCGATTGGGGTAACGAAACGTTTCTATTTCCCTTGTGATTTCCTTCTTGAATATTCTTGTGGTGGAATAATCCGTAGCGTTACGTTGAATCGTTGAAACCCATCGTGGTTGATTTCCTATTGTATTGCTTTTCTCTTGTTATGTTATTTGATCCTACGGGTTTGGCGAACCCTCATTTTATTTTCGTTGGGAGAGATCTACCTAATCCGAATTGAAGCTTAATCGGTAGATCTCTTTTGGTACAACGCCGCTCGGCCGGACGCAATATTCGTCCATTTAGCTCGATCAAATATTGGCCTCATAGCCCTTATTTGATCCCTACCGGTTTGGCTACCCGTTGGCTAGCGTTAATTGATAGATTTATTTGTGTGGTATTGCGTAGGGCGAAGTTGCTAAAATAAGATTTAACCATAACGAGTCGAACGTGAAGGATAATAGGCTTAATCCATTGATCTTCGGATATCCCCCGGTATCCCTACATCACTGTGGCTAACAGTGCTTATATTGCACGTTTTGATTGCCATTATAAGTTTATACTAATGCCTACAGGGAAGGAGCGCCGCCACCCCGAGTGAGGGGTGGTGTCGTTATAATTTGGTCAGCTAATGCTGATTGTTGCTTATGTTTGCCACCTTTGCAGTGGAATGTTGCATGCAGGTGCAGCTGAGCCAAGCGGGAAATTGCGGGCTTGTGCCCAGAAATGCTATGCTGGCCCTTGAAGGCATAAGCGAATTACTTGTGTTATTTTATCATTCATGTGTGGCCGGCGTGCGTGCCAAAATATGTAACACATTTTAATTCAAGTTGAACATTATAAGGTCGTAAGGCCAAGACCTTATTTATGTATTTGTTTTACATTCCTAGTTGTGGTAGTGGACATTCATGTTGTTGTTGGGTTCTATTTATAACCACTTAATTACTTCCGCTAGAATGTACTCTAGGTTAGGATACGCAATATTGGATTATGGTTTCAATTTGGTAACTCCTTGGTCTGTCTATGGTATATGGCGTCAGGCCCCAGACGGACCTTCTATTATATGCTATGTGATGGATGGGGGTGTTACAAAGTTGGTATCAGAGTCTTGTGTCGGTCTTTCTTATTTGAATTAGTGGGCAAATTCTTTTAAGAGGTGGTGAGCACATGTATGTGCATTACCGTTATAACATAAAAGAACCCATGAATATCCACTTAGGAATGAAAATACACATGTTTGAGGAGCCTGTGTGTTCCTATGATTGCATTTTGGCAATCTGTTTGTCGCCTAATCTAGTGTTTTACAATTATAGGTGACTAGGAGAAGTGTGGGGCAGTCGCAACGCCAGCACTCCGCGGAGAGTAGTGAACCTAACGACCATCCTTCAACCCCTCCTTCTGCTGAAACCAAACAAATGGTAGTGTAAGTGGTGTTCGCTATGATCAATTCCCAACCAGGGAGGCAAGTGCAGCCTCCTGCTCCCGAGCTAGGTAAAGTACCGCTTGAAGTAGTAGATCCTATAGTTGCGGATCAAGTAGCGGTAGATCCCATGGTGCAGAGAAGAGCTACTGAGAAAGTGCTAAAGCACGTGATGAGCTTTAACCCACCAGTGTTTTTGGGATTGAGACCCCAACGCAAGCTAAGAACTTGCTTTCTAGGGTGAAGAGAGTCATGTCAGTAATGGAGACTGAGCAATGGCAGAAAGTCACGATAGTTGCTTTCCTTCTGGATAGTGAAGCAAGGTTATGGTGGTAGGAGTTAGAGATTCATCACTTCATTGGGAGGCAACTTTCTGATATCTCGATAGACGAGTTCTCAAGACTATTTCTGGCACAGTTCATCCCGTCAGCGTAGAAAATAGCTATGGAGAATCAGTTCTAGAGATTGACTCAAGGCAGAAGTAGTGTGGACGAATACCTTCATGAGTTCACGAGATTGGGACGTTATGCTGGCTCCACTTTTGCTGATGAGGAGTGCAAGACCAACCGGTTTTATGAAGAACTGCGTGATGATCTAAGGTTGTTACTTTCAAGTCCTATGATGTAGGACTTTCTAGTCTTAGTCAATACAGCCCGATATCTTGAGTAATATCTGAATAGGGTTCAAGGCAAGAAGGACTCGACGATGAAGAGGTCAGACTTCAAAGTTCCAAGTTCATCAAAGTCTGGGTACCGAAAGTGGAACAAGAAGCCCAATAATTCTGGACTAGCTTCTCTAGCGGTTACTACTAGGGCATTCTCTAGGTAAGGAGACCCAATTCACTGTTATAATTGTGGCAAAAAGGGACACATGGCCCGTGACTATTGGAGTGTTAAATCAGAGAAGAAGGTAGGAGCATCCTATACGGAGAAAGGGAAGGCATTGGAGTGAACCGCATCCCATAAGGCTCCAGCCCAACCGAGAGTCTACAACCTTGGCCAGTAGGAGGCCATCAAGCAAGGTGATGTGGCGATAGGTTTGTGCTAGATTTTAACTGTAAAACTTTGCATACCTTGCGTCTTATCCTTTGGTCGTACAACTGTCGTGTTTTAGGCATTATTGTGGTTATGAACTATCTGGCTCGAGCACTATTTAATACAGGAGCTTCACATTCTTTCTTATCCAAGGACTTTGTGTCACGCATGAGAGTTCCTATTTCAGTGGCGAAGGATAGGTTGGATATGCTGCTGTTGAACGGGTGTTTTATGTGCGCAGAGAGAGTCTGTTACGTGAAAGTGTTGATTGGTAGTCAAACTTTTGACTTGGAAGCGTCACTACTACCGATAGTAGAGTTTGACGTAATCTTTGGAATTGATTAGCTCTCGAAGCAACATGTGTTCATCGACTATAGCTTGAAGACTATTAAACTAGGGTCGAATACCAGCCAAGAAACTACTTTATCTGGTATGAAGGGGCCGAGAAAGATGATGATGTCTGCTCTCCAAGTAGTTAAAGTTGTTCATGAGGGTGTAGAGTTGTACTTCACACTTCTAGAGGCAAAGAAGCCCAAGCCTAGCTTGGTCAGTATTCTAGTGGTGTCAGAGTTTGCCGACGTATTTCCTAAAGATCTCCCTAGAGCCCCACCTCATATAAAGATCGTTTTCACCATCGAGTTACTGTCGGGTGCCAAACCTATGTCGCGGTCTCCTTACCGCTTAGCACTGAGGGAAATGGCGGAGTTCAAGGTGCAGCTTCAAGAGTTAATAGAGTAGGGGTATGTGCGTCCAAGTTCGCCACCTTGGAGCGCCCCGGTTCTCTTCGTGATGAAGAAGGACGGAAGTATGCGATTGTGTATCGATTATCGGGAATGCAATAAGATAACGGAGAAGAACAAGTACCCGATTTCGAGGATCGATGATCTATTCGACCAGCTTGTTGGGTCGAATGTGTATTCGAAGAAGGATTTGAATTCTGGTTACTTTTAGCTCATAATCAGGGAAAGTGGCATTCCCAAGACGACGTTTTGTACTCGATATGGGCATTACGAGTTCACGGTCATGCCTTTTGGGCAGATGAATGCGCCATCGGTGTTTATGGACTTGATGAATAGAACATTCAGGGAGTATTTGGATCGGTTCGTGAGAGTGTTCATTGATGATATCTTGGTGTACTCCTAGTCCGAGCTTGATCATGCGGAGCATCTGCAAATTATTCTGGAGACCCTGAGAAGCAATCAGTTGTATGCCAAATTCTCTAAGTGTGAATTCTGGCTTTCTTCGGAAGCATTCCTTGGGCACATCATTAGTGGAGAGGGGATAGCGGTTGATCAGGCGAAGATTGCTGCGATACGGGAGTGGCCTGTGTTGTCTTTAGTGGCGGAAGTTTGGAGTTTTCTGGTACTTGCCGGCTACTACAGGCGCTTCGTGGAGAATTTCTTGCGAATTGCATTACCTCTCACGACTCTGACAAGGAAGGATCAGAAGTTTGTTTGGTCGCAAGCGTGTGCGCGGGCTATCGAAGAACTGAAAAGTTGTCTGACCACGATGCCTACCCTATGGTCATCATGTCGGAGAGAAGGCTTTGAGATCTACAATGATGCTTCAGGGAATGGCTTACGCTGTGTGTTGTTACAACATGGGAGATTAATAACTTATGGTTCGCACCAGTTGATGGTGCATGAGAGGAATTACCTGGTCCATGACTTGGAGTTGGAAATCGTGATATTTTCTCTGAAAGTCTGGAGGCATTACTTATATGGCGTGAAGGTCGACATTTACATAGATCAAAAGAGTTTCAAGTATCTATTGGATCAGAAGGATCTAACTATCCGTCTGCGAAGGTGGATGGAGTTCCTTGGGGATTACACCTTCTAGATACACTATATACCTGGTCAAGGTAATGCAGTTGCAGATGCGTTAATTCGCAAGGTTCCCACACAGGCTAACTGGATAAGGATGCATGATGAGCGTCTTATTCGAGATTTGGAGGCCTAAGAGATCTCTTGCGTGGATAAGAGGTCTAGTGTTAAAGCACGATTGTATTGGACAGAGGTATAGTATGACCTCACCGACTAGATTCGACAGGCATTGGTATTGGACTACAGCATGAAGCGCTACATGGCTGAGACTTTGGAAGGGTCAAATACCCAATTTACTGTTGATAAATGGTTGTTGTGGAAGAACAGTTGTTTGTGCGTCCCAAAGATGGGTAAAATACGGGAAGAATTAATGTACGAGGCTCGTTATACTAAGTACTTGATTCACACATGCAGCACAAAAATGTACAAAGATATGAAAAAGTTGTTCTGGTGGACAGTACTGAAGAAGGACATTGCTTTATATATTGAAAAATATCAGACTTGTGCCTTGGTGAAGGCCGAATGCTAGAAGCCCAGAGGATTTTTGAAGTCTTTGCCTATACCAGAATGGAAGTTGACGATATATCTATGGATTTTGTGCATGGTTTTCAGGGATCACAGAAGGGAAACAATGCCATCTGGGTGATCATTGATCGTTAAACTAAAGTATCGCACTTTATCCCGAATAGGAAGGATGATTCTGTGGAGAAATTAGCAAAATTGTATGTGGATAATATTTTCTTACTACAAGTGTGCCCCATAGCATCGTGAGTTACCGAGATGGGCGCTTCACGTCAAATGAATGGAGGCCAGTTCATCAACTGTTGGGTCCAAACTGATGTTCAGTACGGCCTTTCATCCGCAAACAGATGATCACACCGAGAGGGTGAACAGGACGATGGAGGAAATGCTTCGTATGTGCGCCCTAGATTTCGGGAAAAAGTGGGAAGATCACTTGTATATGATCGAATTTTCTTACAACAACAACTACCAGGCAAGCATTCAAATAGCGCACTTCAAGGTCCTTTATGGTAGAAACTGTCATACTCTGTTGTCATGGTTGGAGACGGGAGAGTCAAAGTTATTTAAGCGGAAGGTATTTGAGGATGCGACCTCTATTTTTCGGACAATCAGGGAGCAGTTGTTGATAGCGCAGGATAGATCGGCTAAATATTACAATGCTAAGAACAGAAATGTGGAGTTCACCGTGGTCGATTGGGTTTACCTAAAGATCAAACTTTTCAAGGGCGTGTCTAGAATTCGACGGCTAAAAAAGCTAAGTCCGAGATATCTTGGGCCATTTGAGGTTTTAGAGCATGTTGGTGAAGCCGCCTATCGATTAAATCTTTCATCGGAGCTTTGTGGTCTACATGACGTATTCCATATATCGGTGTTGCGGAATGCGGTGCTGGAGCCCACGCAAGTGGTTGTGGCGGATCAAGTGCGGATTATTGTAGGGTTGACAACGAAGGTCAGGACCGTTTGTATTGAAGACTCAGAAGTTAAGCAGCTTCGCAATAAGTCTATCAGAATGGTCAAGGTCTATTGGGACAACTTTGGTCGAGAGGAGCTATCTTGGGAGAGGGAACAAACCATGAAGGCCGAGTTCCCCGAGCTTTTCGTTTGAGGTATACTTTCGTAGTATTAATTTTCTTTCTTTTCCTACAATTCATAATTTCGGGACGAAATTCTTTAAGTGGGGGAGATTTGTAACGCCCCATGATTTCTTAAGCAAGAAAAAAGGTTTTTTTGGAGGTTACCGCCCGGCGGTAGGGCTAATTCCGGCGGTAGCTCCAGGTTAGTTGTAACACCCCAAAAAGACCCCAAAGAGACTCAATAGAAAATTTGAGTAGCAGGCTGTTTGACACGGCCTGGGACACGGGCGTGTCCCAGGGCGTGTCGGGTGTACACGGCCTGGGACACGGGCGTGTCCTAGGGCGTGTTCAGGTTAGTCGACGATTGAGAGTCAACGAGCGTCGAGCCTGGGACACGGCCTTCGACACGGGCGTGTCCCAGGGCGTGTGCGAATTATTTTTCGAAATTGGCCTATTCAAGTCAGAGCCGAACACGGCCTTGAACACGGCCTTGAACACGGGCGTGTCAGGCTGGACACGGGCGTGTCAGCTGCCGTGTTCCGACCCGTGTACTGGTTTTGGAAATCGGTGAGTACCGTGTATCAGGAGACACGGGCGTGTCTCAAGAATGACACGGGCGTGTCAGGTTCGACACGGGCGTGTCGATACCCGTGTTGTTCAGTCGGTTCAATACCGCGTGTGCCGCTTAAGGGTACACGGCCTGTGACACGGGCGTGTCACAGGCCGTGTCAGCCAAAAATAGAGTTTTTTGGGCAGATCGTGGCCGTTCAGATTCTCTCTTTTGATCCAAGGGCTCAGGTTGTTTCCTGGCTGGATTAACTCCGTGAAGGAAGGATGAAGATTCATTCTTCATTTGTCCTTAAGGAAGAGAGAAGGAGAGAGGAAGAAGAAGAAGGAGGAGGAGAGCAAGCCACCGGCGGAGCTCCCGTGGTCCGATTCGTGATCCGAAGCCGGCGGTGTGAAGGCAAGGCTGCTGCGGTTCTTTCTCACCGGCTATTTTGCGATGGCTCCGAAGAGATCGACAAGGGTAACGATCTCCCTCCTTGGACATGTGAAGTCCTTCTTTTCTGCATTGCATAGGGAAAACCCTTCCCCGCGAGTGTGCGGTGGGTTGTGGTGTCCCTTGGGGTAGATATGTGAAGTCCCCCTTGTTAGAGGCCGGAATTGGAGTACGGCTCTAGGCATGCTGTGTGAAGCCCATCTGGATATGTTCTGGATTGGTGATGCTTGTTTGCATATCAGAGAAGGCTCCGTGATTATGGCTTGTGATGCCTTGTTCCTACCTGTTGCTTGGTGCAGCAGGAAGTACTGGACGATGTCCAGGAAATGAAGAGGGTTGGATGCAACTCTTGTGGCCGTGCGTTGCCACTGTATGAGCAGTTGAGCCGTTGGGCTGCAACTCGATGAAAAGGCAGATTGCCGAACAGGAAAGGTGAAACCGACCCGCGCCTATAAATAGCCATGGATACTTCCGTATTCGAGGTGGCACGGCGACTTGAGCAACGGGGGGTGGCTGATCCGTACCTGCGTTAGGTCCGTCCGACTTGGAAGCCTGGTTATAGGTTTTGTTGGAGCGCCTAATGAGAGTCTTAGGCCCGCGCGCCGGAAAGACTAGAATGCTCAAATACCGTGTAGACGGTGGTGTTGACCCTGGTATTCCGGTACACCAAGAATGTGCCCTGAGTGCACGGACTGTCGGGCCGTGTGGCCGATAGTTGTGATGGCTTGAATGTGCCTGCGCGCACATAGTTGCTATTTGATGATGCCATGCTTGCAGGGAAAGAATGCTCATGCCCCGAGAAAGGGGTAGGATTGTTATAATTGGGTCAGCTGAATGCTGACCGTTGCATTGTTTGCCACCGGTTGGGTGGATTGTTCCCGTGCAGGTGCTGGAGAGCCAAGTGGTAAGTGATGGGCTGAAGCCCTACTACTGTTGCTGCTGCTGCTGCGGCTAGCCCTTGAAGGCTAGCGAATATGTTGCTTATTTCTCTTTTACTCATGTATGGCCGGCCTGCGCGCCGAGGTTTGTAAAAACATGGTGTATGTAAAGAGGAACTGTAAGGCCTTAAGGCCAAACCTTTGTTGTACATTCCATGGTTTTATATATAAAGGTGGTTTTATATATATTGGACATTCCGGTTGCGAGTTCAAAGTTGTAACTTAAAGCTTCCGCTAGAATGCTCTGAGTTAGGATTCGTATGGTTTGGTATTATCCTGTGACCTCACCGTCTGTTTGTGGCATATAGTGTGGTGCCCCGGCCGGACCTTCTACTATACGTCATTTAACGGATGGGGTCGTTACATTTTGGTATCAGCTTGTGTCGGTCTTCCTCTTTCGAATTCGTGGTCGAATTCTTTTGTGGGGTGGCGAGCACGTGTTTGTGCGACCAGCTGTAACGCTAATGAACTCTGGAATGTCCATTAAGGAATGTACAAAATCTTGTTTGAGGAATCTGCGCGTTCCTTTTTGTGTTGTTTTGCTTGCATACGTTCTCTAATGTGTGTCTTGTCCACCTATAGGTGACACGTAGTGGTGCTGGGCAGTCTGAGCCCCAGCGCTCTGATGAGAGTGCGGCACCAGCTGAGGTGCCAACACCTCCTCCATCTGCGGAAACTGTTCGCTTAGTTGCTGAGGCGCTATTTGCCATGATTCAGCCGACCGGGCAAGCGCAGCCGGCAGTAGTGCCAGTTCGTGTTGATGTAAGACCCGAGCCGGTTGAGGCTGTAGATCCGCGAGCAGCTGACCGACAGTTGAAACAATTCATGAGCTTCAGTCCTCCTACGTTTGCGGGAATGGGATCCCCATCGCAGGCGGAAGATTGGTTATTGCGTGTCAAGAGGATAATGACAGCGATCAGGGCGGAGGAAACTCTAAAGGTCACCTTAGCCACCTTCATGCTTGAAGGGGAGGCACGGTTGTGGTGGGACGAGGTTGAGCTACACCATTTGGAGGGCAGGCAATTAACACAAGTGTCGATTGAGGAGTTCTCTCGATTATTTCTGGCGAAACATGTCCCAGCGGCGCAACGCATTGCTATGGAAAATGAGTTCCAACGGTTAAAGCAAGGGGAAGATAGTGTGGATATCTACTTGCATGAGTTTACCAGGTTAGGACGATATGCGGGAACAATCTTCGCGGATGACCAAAGGAAAACGAATCGGTTCTATGAAGGATTGCGGGATGAGTTGCGATTCCTGCTTTCGAGTTCTGTGAGCCAAGGGTTTCAGGCGTTGGTTGATACTGCGTGCGCGTTGGAGAAGGACATGAAGCGAGTGCAAGGGAATAAGGGCTTGGTTGGGTCGAAGCCAGAGTTTCAAGCACCTCGCCCAAGCAAGTCGTTTTACCAGAAGAAAGGGGGCAAGAGGTCCAAGCCATCTGGGCAAGTGACTACGACCGTTGTGTCGGGAGCGACATCAAGGCCGGATGCTCGTACATGCTATAACTGTGGACGGGTGGGGCATATTGCTCATGACTGTCGGGTTTTGCAGCCCAAAGGGGACAAGAAGACGGGTGCGTCGTATGCTAAGAAGGGCAAAGCGGTGGTTGATTCCTCTGCATCTCAGGCGCAGCCCCGAATCTATCAACTTGGCCAACAGGAAGCGATTAAGCAAAGTGACGTCGTCACAGGTACGAGTTGATTTCGTTTACTTGCTGTGCTATTGGTTTTGGTTATGTTTAGCTTGTGCATGTGTGTGTGCTGCAGGCTTTGTCCTGATTCGGAATAATTTGGCGAGAGCCCTGTTTGATACGGGTGCTTCGCATTCTTTTCTGGCTGAGGATTTCGTATCTCGAATTGGGGTACCAAGTCATGTGACGGTGGATAGTACAAGGGTGCTATTGCCGAATGGCTGTGTGATGCTTGCGGATAGGGCTTGCGATGTGGAGGTGCAAATAGGAAGTCGGGATTTCGGTTTGAGTGCAGCTGTGCTACCGTTGTCAGAGTTTGATGTGATCTTTGGTATGGACTGGCTCTCGGAGCAGCGTGCCTTTATTGATTGCAACTCCAAGGAGATTACACTGGGCCAGAATACAGGGCTTGTGACGAAGTTCGCTGGTATGCGAGGAGTTGGCAGGACTCTGTTGTCTGCACTCCAAGTCGTCAATGCTGTTCGGAAGGGCGCGGAGTTATTCTTCACGCTAATTCAGGCTGTTGAGCCAAAGGCCAGTGTCGGTGAAGTGCCAGTTGTGTCAGAGTTTGCCGACGTGTTTCCTAAAGATCTTCCTGGGTTACCACCCCAGCGGGAGATTGACTTCTCTATTGAGTTGGTGCTAGGTGCGAAACCTGTGGCCCGCTCTCCATATCGCGTCGCGCCAAAAGAGATGGCTGAGTTGAAAGTCCAATTGCAAGAGTTGTTGGAGCAGGGATATATACGCCCAAGTATGTCACCTTGGAGCGCGCCTGTCCTATTTGTGAAAAAGAAAGACGGTAGCTTACGATTGTGTATTGACTACCGCGAGTTGAATAAGTTGACGGAGAAAAATAAATATCCGATCCCGCGGATTGATGACCTCTTTGATCAGCTGCCAGGATCAACGGTCTATTCCAAGTTGGATTTGAAATCGGGATATTATCAGCTAAGGATCCGGGAAGGTGACATTCCCAAGACGGCGTTTGGAACACGCTACGGTCATTATGAGTTCACGGTAATGCCGTTTGGCCTATGTAATGCGCCTTCGGTATTTATGGACCTAATGCATCGAACGTTCTGAGAGTACTTGGATTTGTTTGTTATTGTGTTTATCGATGACATCTTAGTATACTCTCAGTCGGAAGAGGATCACGCAAACCATTTGCGGTTGGTCTTGCATACCCTGCGGAGGAATAAGCTTTTTGCCAAGTTCTCAAAGTGTGAGTTCTGGCTCTCTTCAGTAGCCTTTTTAGGCCATGTGGTAAGCGGAGAGGGTATCGCGGTGGATCCGTTGAAGATAAGTGCCATCCGAGATTGGCTAGTGATGTCTTCAGTGGCCGAGGTCAGGAGCTTCCTTGGACTTGCGGGCTACTATCGACGGTTTGTGGAAAACTTCTCACGGATTGCTTTACCTCTCACCACGCTGACGAGAAAAGATCAAAAGTTCATTTGGACGCCGGAGTGCGCGCGAGCATTTGAAGACTTGAAGAGTCGTTTGACCACGGCGCCTGTGTTGACATCGCCATGTGGTACCGATGGGTATGAGATCTATAGTGATGCATCTGGGAGCGGCTTAGGCTGCGTTCTTTTGCAGTTTGGTAAAGTGATTGCTTATGGCTCGCGTCAGTTGAAAGTGCATGAGCGGAATTACCCCGTCCATGATTTGGAGTTGGTGGCGGTAATCTTTGCGCTCAAGTTGTGGCGGCACTATCTATATGGCGTTAAAGTGGATATCTATACGGATCACAAGAGCCTAAAGTATTTGTTGGATCAGAAGGATCTGAATATGCGACAACGAAGATGGATGGAGTTCCTCGGGGACTACACCTTCGAGATTCACTATACTCCCGGGAAGGGAAATGTGGTCGCTGATGCTTTGAGTCGGAAGACTCCGGTACGGGCAAGCTGGTTGCAGAGGCATGATCAGCGTTTGATCCAGGAATTGGAAGCATTGGAGATATATTGCGTTGACAAGGGTTCGTCAACCGATGCATGCTTGAACTGGACGGAGGTGCAGTATGACCTTACGGACAGAGTTCGGCGAGCAACGGAGCTTGATGAAAGTCTCCAGCGCTATGCTAAAGATGGGCTGGATGACCAATTCTCTTGGGATAACGGTTTGTTACGAAGAAATGGTCGTGTGTGCATCCCAAGTGTGGGTAAATTGAGGGAAGAGTTGATGTACGAAGCTCACTTTGCAAAGTACTCAGTTCACCCAGGGAGCACAAAGATGTACAGAGATCTGAAAAAGCTGTTCTGGTGGCCCGGACTAAAGAAAGATGTGGCACATTATGTGGCTGAATGCACTACCTGTGCGTTGGTGAAAGCAGAATGCCAGAAGCCTGGCGGTTTCCTGAAGTCGTTACCTATTCCGGAGTGGAAGTTCGATGATATTTCGATGGATTTCGTGCACGGGTTGCCGAGATCTCAACGCGGTCATGATTCAATCTGGGTGATTGTGGACCGGTTGACAAAAGTGGCGCACTTCCTTCCAAACAGAAGAGACGATTCAGTGGAAACCTTGGCCAAGCTGTATGTGGAGCAGGTTGTTCGACTGCACGGTGTTCCTCGGAGCATCGTTAGTGACCGTGATGGGCGGTTCACCTCGAATGATTGGCGGCTCGTTCATCAAATGTTGGGTACAAAGTTAGCATTTAGTACGGCCTTTCATCCCCAAACGGATGGCCAGACTGAACGAACCAACAGGACGATGGAGGACATGCTCCGCATATGCGCCCTAGACTTTGGTAAGAGATGGGAAGATTATATATTTCTTGTCGAATTTGCCTATAACAATAGCTACCAAGCGAGTATTGGTATGGCACCATTTGAGGCTTTATATGGTCGGAAATGCCGTACATCGTTAGCTTGGGCAGAAGCAGGCGAATCTAAGCTGAATGGGAAAAAGGAAGTCGAAGAAGCTACTTCGCTCATACGCTCTATTCGGGAGAGGCTATTGATAGCCCAAGATCGTCAAGCAAAGTACTACAATGCCAAACACCGGAACGTGGAGTTCGCGGTGGATGATTGGGTATATTTGAAGATCAAACCCTTCAAAGGCGTGTCCAGGATTCGGCGTTTGAAAAAGCTAAGTCTGAGGTATCTTGGTCCATTTGAGGTGGTGGAGCGAGTTGGGGAAGCTGCTTATCGACTAGCACTTTCAGCGGACTTGGGTGGATTACATGATGTGTTTCACATCTCAGTCCTTCGTAAGGCGGTGAAGGATCCAGCTCAAGTGGTGGAGAATGATCGGGTACCGGTCGAGTATGGGCTAACGACGAGGGTTAGACCCATTCGGATCGAGGATCGAGCCGAGAAACAGTTGCGGAACAAAGTGATCGGGATGGTCAAGGTCCGATGGGACAATTGTGGCCGTGAAGAGCTAACATAGGAGCGAGAGCAGACCATGCGAGCTGAATTTCCCGAGTTGTTTGTTTAAACTGTAGACCGTGTACTTTTTATTATAATAGCGTTATAGCATTGCTGGTTCTTGTTTGCTTACCGTACAAATTTCGGGACGAAATTTTATTAAGGGGGGGAGGGTTGTAACACCCCAAAAAGACCCCAAAGAGACTCAATAGAAAATTTGAGTAGCAGGCTGTTTGACACGGCCTGGGACACGGGCGTGTCCCAGGGCGTGTCGGGTGTACACGGCCTGGGACACGGGCGTGTCCCAGGGCGTGTTCAGGTTAGTCGACGATTGAGAGTCGACGAGCGTCGAGCCTGGGACACGGCCTTCGACACGGGCGTGTCCCAGGGCGTGTGCGAATTATTTTTCGAAATTGGCCTATTCAAGTCAGAGCCGAACACGGCCTTGAACACGGCCTTGAACACGGGCGTGTCAGGCTGGACACGGGCGTGTCAGCTGCCGTGTTCCGACCTGTGCACTGGTTTTGGAAATCGGTGAGTACCGTGTATCAGGAGACACGGGCGTGTCTCAAGAATGACACGGGCGTGTCAGGTTCGACACGGGCGTGTCGATACCCGTGTTGTTCAGTCGGTTCAATACCGCGTGTGCCGCTTAAGGGTACACGGCCTGTGACACGGGCGTGTCACAGGCCGTGTCAGCCAAAAATAGAGTTTTTTGGGCAGATCGTGGCCGTTCAGATTCTCTCTTTTGATCCAAGGGCTCAGGTTATTTCCTGGCTGGATTAACTCCGTGAAGGAAGGATGAAGATTCATTCTTCATTTGTCCTTAAGGAAGAGAGAAGGAGAGAGGAAGAAGAAGAAGGAGGAGGAGAGCAAGCCACCGGCGGAGCTCCCGTGGTCCGATTCGTGATCCGAAGCCGGCGGTGTGAAGGCAAGGCTGCTGCGGTTCTTTCTCACCGTCTATTTTGCGATGGCTCCGAAGAGATCGACAAGGGTAACGATCTCCCTCCTTGGACATGTGAAGTCCTTCTTTTCTGCATTGCATAGGGAAAACCCTTCCCCGCGAGATTGCGGTGGGTTGTGGTGTCCCTTGGGGTAGATATGTGAAGTCCCCCTTGTTAGAGGCCGGAATTGGAGTACGGCTCTAGGCATGCTGTGTGAAGCCCATCTGGATATGTTCTGGATTGGTGATGCTTGTTTGCATATCGGAGAAGGCTCCGTGATTATGGCTTGTGATGCCTTGTTCTTACCTGTTGCTTGGTGCGGCAGGAAGTACTGGACAATGTCCAGGAAATGAAGAGGGTTGGATGCAACTCTTGTGGCCGTGCGTTGCCACTATATGAGCAGTTGAGCCGTTGGGCTGCAACTCGATGAAAAGGCAGATTGCCGAACAGGAAAGGTGAAACTGACCCGCGCCTATAAATAGCCATGGATACTTCCGTATTCGAGGTGGCACGACGACTTGAGCAACGGGGGGTGGCTGATCCGTACATGCGTTAGGTCCGTCCGACTTGGAAGCCTGGTTATAGGTTTTGTTGGAGCGCCTAATGAGAGTCTTAGGCCCGCGCACCGGAAAGACTAGAATGCTCAAATACCGTGTAGACGGTGGTGTTGACCCTGGTATTCCGGTACACCAAGAATGTGCCCTGAGTACACGGACTGTCGGGCCGCGTGGCCGATAGTTGTGATGGCTTGAATGTGCCTGCGCGCACATAGTTGCTATTTGATGATGCCATGCTTGCAGGGAAAGAATGCTCATGCCCCGAGAAAGGGGTAGGATTGTTATAATTGGGTCAGCTGAATGCTGACCGTTGCATTGTTTGCCACCGGTTGGGTGGATTGTTCCCGTGCAGGTGTTGGAGAGCCAAGTGGTAAGTGATGGGCTGAAGCCCTACTGCTGTTGCTGCTGCTGCTGTGGCTAGCCCTTGAAGGCTAGCGAATATGTTGCTTATTTCTCTTTTACTCATGTATGGCCGGCCTGCGCGCCGAGGTTTGTAAAACATGGTGTATGTAAAGAGGAACTGTAAGGCCTTAAGGCCAAACCTTTGTTGTACATTCCATGGTTTTATATATAAAGGTGGTTTTATATATATTGGACATTCCGGTTGCGAGTTCAAAGTTGTAACTTAAAGCTTCCGCTAGAATGCTCTGAGTTAGGATTCATATGGTTTGGTATTATCCTGTGACCTCACCGTCTGTTTGTGGCATATAGTGTGGGGCCCCGGCCGGACCTTCTACTATACGTCATTTAACGGATGGGGTCGTTACATTAGTTGGCAAGTTGCACCGAGAGCATTGAGAGCGTTGAGTGAGGCGAGGTGACTCAACGCCTAGTCTACCGCGCGGCGGTAGGTTTCTAGAGCGCGGCGTTAGCAATTTTATTGTCTCAGTTCTCGGGAATTTACCGCCCAGCGGTAACTTGGTAATTTATTTGTCTAAGCGCTCGGGTTTCTACTGCGTGGGGTAGTAGCTATCGTGTGGCGGTATCTAAAGAGGTTGTGGCGTAACCATCGCTAGCTACCATGAGGCATTAACATCTTGTCGCTTGGAGATAACGATTCTGTAACCACATGACCACATGTCAACCTGTGATTGGAGGGCCTGGGCAGTTATGCTCAAATCGAGGCGTTGAATTGAGGTACCATACGGTGGTAGTTAGGTACGTGCGGCGGTAGCTTTGTTTATATTCCTGGACCAGCCGTTTCACTTCATATTCTTTGGAGTTGGGACTTGGCCGAGTCTTTTGGAGGAGGAGCAGCAGCGCCAAAAGAGGGAGTTTATGCCACAATTCTAGATTTGGAGTTCGAATTCGCAAAGCGAGTTCGGATATACGGAGGCAAGGTCGGAGCGGTCGATTTCAACCATCTAGATTTCTCCCATGGCACCAAAGAGTACTACAAGGGTAACGATCCTCTTCCTTAGACATGTGAAGTCCTTTGTTTGGCATTTTAGAGTAGATGCTCCACGAGCACGTGGATGTGCTTCTCCCAACGAGTAGATCTGTGTATTCCTGTAGTTTTGCATTTAGATTAGAATTCGAAGTACGGAATATGCATGCTGTGTCAATCCCATCCGAACGGGTTGGTTTGGATTGGTGATGTTTATATATTTTGTATGTTGGAGAAGACTCCTTGGTAAACACATGGATTTCGGAGTCGTGGGGTGTATAGATGACTCCGTTGAGATTACTGACGGTAGTCTCGAGGAAAAAACCCGACAGTGGGGGGAGAACTGATAGTCTGTCCCCAATCGTGTGGCGGTAGTGCTATCATCGGCGATATCATCTAGTAAGCTATGTGTTGTTTGTGAAGCCTATCTCTAGGAGACCTGAGGGCTATAATAAGATTGAGCATGAGCTTAAATTGCTTAGCTGTTGAGGCCTGTCTCTCGGAGACCTGGGGGCCTATTTTGTGGAGAATGAGCTTAAACTGGTCAGCTAAGGTAGCCATGAGTGCTAACCTAAAATCATAACAGGGTTATGAATTCTTCGGAAATGGGAAAGGTGATGCCGACCCGCATCGTGGCTGACACGCCTGACGAATTGAGCATGGTTAATGGCTGAACTGTACCTAACCCTTATCGACCGTCTTGGAGTGAGTTATACAGTGAATCTGCAGATCGTTATGACTTTACCGGAGTCTTGGTGCGTTGTCTCTGGCTTTGGACCTGTGAGACTAAAAGCTCAAACATTGTTGACAGTTAATAAACCTTGGTGCCGCCCTTGAGGTCTTATGCACCAAGAGTGTGCCTGAGTGCACGAGACGTTTGGTGTTTGCGGCAATGTCTGTGGCTAACGGTGCTTAAGTTGCACATTTTGATTGCAATTATAAGTTTATACTAATGCTTGTAGGGAAGGAGCACCACCACCCCGAGTTAGGGGTGGGGTTGTTATAATTCGGTCAGCTAATGCTAATCATTGCTTTTGTTTGCCACCTTTGCGCTGAAATGTTACGTGCAGGTGCTGCCGAGCCAAGCCGGAAATAGCAGGTTGGTGCCAAGAAATGCTATGCTGGACCTTAAGGCCAAAGCAAATTACTTGTGTTATTTTATCATTCATGTGCGGTCGGCCTGCGTGTCGAAGTATGTAACACATTTTAATCTAAGTTGAATATTGTATGGCCGTAAGGCCAAGACCTTATTTGGGTATTTGTTTTACATTCCTAGTTTTGGTAGTGGAAATTCTTGTTGTTGTTGGGTTCTATTTATAACCTCTAAATAACTTCCACTAGAATGTACTATGTGTTAGCATACACAATATTGGATTATGGTTTTAATATGGTAACTCCTTAGTCTGTCTATGGTATATGGCGTCGGGCCCCGACCAGACTTTTTGTTATATACCATGTGACGGATGGGGGTGTTATATCCACCCAGATCGATCAGATAACTCAACGCTTGGCAGAAGAGATACTCGACGAATTTGACGAGTATCGACTAGTATACTCGACGAATTCGACTAGTATAGGCTAGCTGACTCGATGTATTCGAAGCCTAACCAAGTTATATTCGATGAATATCACTTAGAGAAATCTAGAGAAGTAAATTCGAGATAACTCGATGAATCCGTCATGTATCGACATGTATATTCAATGAATTCTACGAGTATCGACAGATAAACTCGACGAATTCGACGTGTATACACGATGATACTCGACGACTTTTACTTAACTAATTTCTATGAATTCTTAGATTATTCTCTAAGTAAATACAATGAATTTGACGAGTTCCAGTAAGCATACACGACGAATTCGACAATTATTCATAAGTATACTCGACAAATTTGACGAGTATCCTTTACTATACTCGACAAATTTTACTTGGAGAAAATCTTCTCTTCTTAAGGCCCCAACTTGATCTTCTTGCATTCTTCTAATATACTTGAAGTAGAAGTAGACACCAATAGAGAGATTACACGTGAGTCAACACTTTGGCCTACACAATGAATGATTACATTGTATAGTATTGTGTTTTAAGACCCACTGTAACCTGATATTGGTTTGTACTTAACAATATCATCGTGCAAGAACACAAATAGAAAACAACAACAAATACAAACTCAATTCATCTTAGTTCAAGGGGTACTTCTTCAAATCAGAGTTATCGTGTATATAATACCCAACACAATTCAAGCATTTCTCTTTAGCAATCATGTATCTACCTATTGTTTTATGTAATTCCTCCATCAAGATGAGTAGCTAAATTTCCAATAGCACTTGATCAAGATGACTTTTGAATGAAATAAACATTATTTTCTCTTTAGAAATTACCAATCTTTCTTATTTAGCTTACTTTGATTTATCTTTGATTTTTATTGCATTAAATTCATATGTCGCGAGTTTGCTTTTTGATTTAATATCCACATGCTAGTTGATTGAGAGATCCATGCAAGAGAGAAGATCACTCCAAGATAAAAGGATTTTCATGCACTCCTCGAGAGAGGATGACAAAAATCTTATGGATTGGATTCAAATCCAATAATGAGGTTCATCTCCTAAAGCAATTTTAGGGGTTTCGAAAGGCTGAGGAGTCTTAATCGATCAACCTAAGGTTAGATATTAGTGTATTTTCGAGAGAGGCTCTTTCATAATTTAGGAACCTCTATAGTCAAAGTAGATTTTTTTAGAAGCTTGCGGTTTTATCTTTTATAAAGTTTATTTCAGCACAAAGGGATTGTAGATTTAGTGCTAGACTTTTTCTCAACAATTTTCTCTCTAGTTTTGTTCAAGCTTCTCCTCATTTCGCAATCCAACAAAATTTATGTTAGATAAAATGATAGCACTTCCTCGTGAGTACAAGTACTCGACAATCCCAGAGTCTAAATACGACACATGATCCTATACTCTAAAGAGATAGGTACACTTGCCATATCGATTTAATGTGGGAATTGCGCTCCCGCAAAAATAAACCATCAATACACTCTCCTCTACCCTCTTTTTATTTTACCAAAATGTCGGAGAATATCTTGCTTAGATAAAATGGATCATGCTTTGAAAATTGTGTTGTTATTACATCTCTTGGTTCATAGTTCAAAAAATGTTGTATCAACTTTAACTACTTTAAGCTTGATCATGTCATAATAACTAAAAAAGTAGTAACATACATTTCCACAAGTAGTATCCTCACATTATTCTATATATAGAAAAAGTTTATTTACCAAAACACTCGACCCCACCCACTTTTGATAATAATAAAAGGTGGAGAATAAATTTTAAGAAATAGGTCATTTTGGGGGACTACAAACTAGAAAGCAATTTTGTAGGGCGAATATCCATCTAGGAAGAGTATGCTCATAACGCTTATTGACTACAAATAAACACAAACACTTTTCTCATATGAACTATTTCTTCATAGTTGGTTCATTGTAATCAAAAGGGCGAGTTTATTAGAACATGCATTCTGCATCTCTTGGTTTGAGAATAATAAATCTCAGTTTGTATTTGAACACGTTTGTTATGTGTTTATAGTGTGCAGAAACTACAGGTTTAGTATCCCATGGAAGAACAAACTAAAAAAGACAAAGAAGCCAAAGTTTTGTTGCTACCATAGGCGGTATCGCTACTGCTGGCGAGAGCTCTGACTGAAAATGAAGGAGACCTAACGTACAAGGAAGTTTTTGAATATGGAAAGTGCTACCACCGGGCGGTACTGCTTCCGCCGAGCGATAGCTTTTGGAGAGTCCATTTTTTTATAATTAGACGCCAAAAGACTTGTTTCCAAAGTTTAAAAGTTTCCTAAAATGGAATTGAAAAGTTTCCTAAAATTGCGTGGAAAAGTTTCCGAAAATGGCGAGGAAAAGTTTCCTAAAATGACGTTAAAAAGTATTTTAAATTGGCATGGAAAAGTTTCTTAAAATGGCGATGAAAATTTTCTTATAATGGTGATGGAAAGTTACCTAAAATGCTTATTTCCAAAGGAAGAAGAACGCTGCCTAAAGAAGCTATCGCCAGGCGATAAGGCTACCGCTGGCGGTAGAATTCGATGCATATTTAAAGTGCGTCTCCTCTCCATCCTTTTGTGACAATTCCTTTGCTCAACAAGACACAGCTCCGAATTAGTTGAGAGAGGCTCGTCTCTAGATAATAAGAGAACTCCATTGGGTGAACAAAAAGATCAAAAGGAGTTTTTGAAGGGGAAGTGCTACCAAGCTTATTTAACACGAAGGACAAATGCACCAAGAATGCTAACGTCAACCTCGCCTTCGTCTTCACTTTCAAAAATCCTTGGAGAGTTTTCACATACTTATTTTATTATCTTACAATCTTTTTATTTTATCCTTTTGTAACTTAAGTGGATAAATTATTTGAGGAGAACATCATATTTCAAGAAGGATTCCATAGGAAATTCATCACAGGCAGGATTGACTAAGTCTTGCAAGACTTAGGCGGAATATCGTCTGGTGTGGAAGTCGGTTTCCTAGGAGGATTCTGTAATTCGCCGCATGTTATGGAGACTAAGTAGAGGGTAGATCTAGGGGAGGTTTGAGGCCTTATCTAGGAGAGATGGGCTAGAACACACCTTTCCTTAGGAGAAGGGTCGGCATAGAAAACGAAAGAGTTTTTCATATTGTGCCTTGATTTCTACCATTATAGAAATCAAACATTTTGTACACAATTTCTTATAAAATAAAATCATGTATTTCATATTGTTTTAGTAAATTGATTATATTTCGTATTCTGAAATATTTTAAATAATATTTCAGCATTAACACTACCTTTGCAACAATTGTAATACAAAGGAATATTTTCTAAGATATTAAACTATATTGTTCAGAGTGCCACGTGCCTTTCGTACAACCGTTGTAATGCTCCCTCTCCAATCTCCCTTTATCTCCAGAGTGCCACGTGCTCTTTCTAAGATAATTTTTTATCTTAAAACAAAATTTATTCACCTTTACAACAATTATAGTTCACCCTCCCTCTAAGGGCACCTAAAGATCCAACAACTTCCATACTTTTGGGAATACCCCTTTGCAACAATTTTATCCACCGATGCCTCTTCGAAGCTTGTAGGGGTTAAGTGGAATAAAGAAAATTTTGTGTCCTCATATATATCTTGCAATGATCAAAACTTTTGGGAGGTGATGACTCGGACATCTCAAAATCTAATGTTTTGTGTTCCTCTGGAGATGGTGGTGGTGGATTATCCTAATGGTTAGCATTAATTTGTGTCTTATAGAGGGGGTTTTTTATAGAGTAATTCAAGATACTTGGAGATTGGCTAATGGAAACATCCTTTTCTGATACCCAGTTCCAACAGTGGTCTTCATGGAAGGCTACATCTCCAGAAATGAGTTGCTTTTGTGTCGACTAAACAAGTAGTCGATATGATTTGTTTGTTTCACTATATACCACAAAAATGCAATTTTCACTTGTAGGATCTTGTTTGTCTCTCTTACCTTTTAGTACATGGGCAAAAGATATGCACTCAAAGGTTTTCTAGTGATTAAGATTGGACTTTTATTTTTCAGCATTGTATAAGGTGTTGGAACCCCTAGTTGGATTTGGGCTAGGTTCACTAAGTTAGGATATGACCCAAAATGTATAGATCAGGGAAATAGTCATGTCCTAGAGTCTAGATCAAGTCCTTAGAGTCAACAGTACAAAGGACCAGCCTTCAACACTGCTAAAGACTCAAGACTTGGAGAATTCAAGACTTAGAAAAAGGAGTTCTACGTTCGTTGACCTCTGGTCGATGAAAGTCGAGCTCAGCTAGATGAACTCAGGGAAAATTCTCTGATCCCAGCTCGACGAACTCAGTCCCCAGCTCGATGAAGTCATACTTTATAAGTCTAACACTCAGTCGACGAACCAAGAACATCAGCCAGAAGAACTTTGATCTTTGATCGACTAATTCTT
This sequence comes from Platanthera zijinensis, assembly GCA_039513925.1. Taxonomy (NCBI): domain Eukaryota; kingdom Viridiplantae; phylum Streptophyta; class Magnoliopsida; order Asparagales; family Orchidaceae; genus Platanthera; species Platanthera zijinensis. The sequence goes on from CM077088.1 coordinate 106,442,504, forward strand.
ATTGGAGTGGTTCAACACCAGAAAATATTCTAAGTCCAGACTACAGACTCAGCTTGACAATCTTAGACTTCAGCTCGATGAACTTGATGCACAGAAGAAGAAAGTTATCAAGCAGCATTCACTGTTCAACAATCTTGGATCTCAGCTCAACGAACAGCTATTCTCAGCTCGACGAAAGCCATTCTCAGGTCGACGAACCTAGAGCACAGTATCCGTCAATTTATACAGTTCAATTGTTTGCAGAACTCAGGTTGACGAAAGCTGATCCCAGGTCAACGAACATTGATCTCTGGTCGATGAAAACTGTAAGACATATTGTTATTTATTCTTTTTTTCTGTCTCCTTATTTTATATCTATTATAGGCTGTTAATTCCTTTGATAATCAATTCTCTTATATCCTTTGGATCGAGCCGTTACAGGCAGCATTGATTGCAAATATCCCTAATGGAATTAATTGCTTATATCTCAGGACAGACATAGAATAGAATATATGACAGCATTCTTGTTGATTTCGGCTGAGCATTGATTGCACGATTTTGAATTCGACCAAGAGGTAGTTATACAGAGGATCATCTCTAAGTGAACAACAACAACACAACACAAAAACCTTTCAGAATATAGAATGTTTTGAAAAACAACAAGTGCAGTGCATACAGCCATCTGAAGAAAAATCAACTGCTCTCAAAAAGAAGAAGAAAGAACAACAATCACTATCAAGAGTCTTTCTTCTCCTTCTTCGATTTCTGGGATCTCAAGTGTCAAAAATATTCAAATTAGTCAAAGGATCTCAGAAAGTAGATCTTACAGCAGAAGGCCTACTCACCCTTTGCAAAGTTTCTACTCCTGAACCATTCAAGATCTCAGGGGGAGCTTTGACAACATCACAGAATCCACAAAGTCTTCTCATTTTGATTTGAGAAAAGATGACTTCAATCAACCTCTCTTCCCCCCCCCCCTCTGTATAGGGTTTTAATTCCCTTCAAAATTATTCTGGTTGCAAGTTTTCTTCCAAAAGACTTGGGGTTGTTTTTGAGCACCTGATCAAAAGCTAATTGGTGGCAGTCACCTTATCAAAACTTGTAGTGGATTCCTACCTAGGGTGGTAGAAGAGTGGATATACCCAAGTTTGGGGAACCACTATAAAATTCTTGTGTTGTCTGTGTGGCTGTGATTTTATTGTGTGCTTGTGCTGTGATATAAATTGCTTGTGCTGTGATATATTTTGTTGTGTAGCTTAGTTATCTTTTCTCTAGTTTACTTGCAGCACTAGTACACTCATACACCTATATCATAGTAACATATTTTGTTAAAGACTTCTTATTTCTGCAAGAATCAAAAAGATTTTAAAAACTCTATTCACCCTGCCCCCCCCCCCCCCTCTAGAGTTATTCAGAGCTTACCCTATCTTTTAATTTGTATCAGAGGAGGTTAATCACCTCATACAGGCTCACATATGGATTAATCAAGATCCTCATGATAAATTCTAAATAAGTCTTACTAGTTTCTCAGTTTAAATTTTACTTTCTGATATCATGGCACAAAACAAGGATTATGCCAGCACCAGACCTCCAGTTTGCAACTTGCAAAAGTTTGGAATCTAGAAGGCAAGAATCAAACTTTATATGAACTCTATTGATGAGGACATTTTTAATTACATCTTGACAGGACCACCAGCTCCAGTGGCCTCTACTTCAACCCAAATAAATCTCAGTACAGTGCCTCCTCCAAATCAAATTGATGCACATAATAAAGCAAAGATTGTTGATGCCAGAGCTATGAATATACTGGCCCAAACTATGTCAGATGACATATTTTAGAAAGTTGCTGAATGCACATCTGCCAAAGCCATTTGGGATTCCGTCAACCAAATGCTAGCAGGATCTACTGATGAGAGGAAGGATAGAAGATCCAACCTTATATCCCAATATGAGAATTTCAGTAAAGATAAAGCAGAATCTGTGGAAGTAATGTACAACAGGCTGAGCTCCATCATCAGTGAGCTCAGAACACTGGACAAAGAAATTACTCTGACTGAGGTCAATGATAAGATCCTTATGTGCTTCCCTAGCACATAGGACTCTAGAACCTGGCCAATCAGAGAAGCCAGAAGTATGGCTGAAATATCAACAGAATCTCTGCTTGGAAAGCTCAAATCCTATGAGCAATTGATTAAGTCAAGAGAAGCTATAGTTGAACCAAAAGCTTCAACACCTACTCGAAAGGAACAGAACTTAGCACTCAAAGCTGTAGAAGAATCTCTCAACTTTCCTGCCAATGAAGATCTTATGGCTCTCTTTGCTAAGAGATTCTATAAAATGGCAAGGAAGGACTTCAGGAGGAAACCTTCAAGGAATGTAGATAAACCCAGGTATGACAAGACCCCTTCTAAAGAGGTTGTCTGTTTTGGGTGCAGGAAACCTAGACACTTCATCTCTGAATGCCCAGGAGCCCAAAAGAAAGACAGAAGGTCAAGAAAAGTACTCAAGAAGACATCAGCACAGCAAGGCCTCCTCCAGCAAGTACAAAAAGATGGAGAAGGACTTTGTAGCTGAAACCTGGAGTGATACTGAAGATGAAACATCCTCCTCCAGTTCCAGTGAAGGTGATGAAGAAGAAAATAAGGCAAGGGAAGTTTTACTTATGGCAATAGATGTAGGAAGCAGTAGATCAGATTTCGAAGAATCAGATGATGAAGAATTCCTCTCTGAAGAGGATCAGGTAATTACTTCCTATGACTTTCAATCTAAAGAATTTCAATATGAATTTAAACTTTTGTGTTTAGACCTAATAGGATCTGAGAAGGAAATCAAACTTCTCAGGGAAAAACTTTTAGAACAAGACAAAATCATTGTTCAAAGTGAAAAATTAACTGAAGAATTAAGCTTAGCCAATCAACAAATAGTTTCTCTAAAATCTGAATTAAGTAAGGCTAAGGAACTAGAAGAATCCCTAAATGGTAGAAGCCTACAACTGTTCGATATAACTAGCACAGTTAATAAAAGATCTAACAATAACAAACTAGGATTAGGAGCCTCATCTAGTGAACCAATCCTAATTAAGAAAAATCAATTATTAAAACCTATTAACTTCATCTCTGAAAATGGTAAGAAAAATACTGAACAGGTAGAGAAGGTTAACAAAGTTCTTAAACAATTAGAACTTAATAAAACCAATCAGAAAAGGGAAAACAAAAAAGCATAACTATGTTCAGCATATTTCGTCGAACGCAGAATGACGAAATGGGTATGGTTCATCGACCTCAGAATGACGAACCTTGAATGAAAATAATAATGTAAACTATTCTTCGAATTGGGATCGACGAAATCAGTATGGTCTATCGACCAGAGATCAACGTTTCTGGGGCTCTAAGAATGGATACCTCCATTGATCGAGCAGAGATCGAAAACTAAACCCAGATCATCGAGCTCAGATCGACGAACATACTCAACTTTATCAAACTCAGTTTATAACCAGAGTAACCTAAAAACTAATAAACCCTTTAATCACTTTAGTCAGTGGGTCATACCTCCTAGAAGGTATCATCCTTTAGGTTATAAGGATCAACCTTAATGTTCATTTATTTCAAGTTTCAGTTATGTTAAACAACAAGGACCCAAGGTAACCTGGGTCAAAAACTGCTAATCCTTTTTGCAGGTAGAATAGAACCCTGTAACTCAAAACAAGTGGTACTTGGACAGTGGTTGCTCTAAACATATGACATGTTGTAAGGAATGCCTTATTAACTATAAAGCCAAGATTGGACCTAAAGTAATCTTTGGGGACTCAGGCTTTGGACTAACAGATGGCTATAGAGACTTCAATTGCGGAGCTATCACATTCAAGAAAGTGACTTATGTAAATGGTCTTAAGCATAACCTGATATCGGCAAGCCAATTATGTGATACAGGTTATCAAGTAAGCTTCACTAACTCTTTGTGTCTTATTTCTTTAAACAACACAAATGTTTTAACAGGAATTAGACAAGGCAACATCTACTCAGTAAATTTTGAATCATCTAAATCTGAAATTTACTGATTCAATTCAGTTAGCATTCAAACTAGCTTATGGCACAAAAGACTAGGACATGGAAACCATAAAAATATAGCTAGGTTATCTTAAGACAATCTTGTTAGAGGTTTACTTTTTGGTCCCTACAAGAAGGAAGGCCTCTACAGGGCTTGTCAGCTAGGAAAGCAAACTAAATCTAGCTTTAAATCAATTAATAAGTGTGATTCACCTAGAATCTTGTACTTGCTCCATATGGATCTTTTTTGCCCTATTGCAGTACAAAGTCTAGGAGGAAAGTCTTATACATTAGTTATTATAGATGATTTCTCTAGATTCACATGGGTTTTCTTTTTGAGAACTAAGTCAGATACTTTTAAGATTCTCACAGATTTTCTCAAGAACATACAGATTGAGTATTCTACTCAAGTTGCATTGATTAGAAGTGATCATGGTACTGAGTTTGAATCTCTTCTTATGCTTGAGTTCTGTGAGAAGGAAGGTATCAGACATTGTTTCTCATCTCCAAGAACTCCTCAACAAAATGGCGTAGTTTAAAGGAAGAATATGACACTCATTAAAACTGCAGGTACATTGCTTGCAGATGCTTACATGTCTCTTTCCTATTAGGCAGAGGCAGTAAGCACAACAAATTATGTCTTGAATAAAAGCCTAATACATAAACTAAAGCTTAAGACCCCCTATGAACTACTCAAAGGGAAGAAACCTATAATAATCTATTTTAAAGTATTTGAATGTATATGTTATATTCATAATAATGACAAGAAACATCTTAGAAAGTTCGAAGTTAAGGCTGCAATGAGAATTTTTCTAGAATATTCCCAAGTCAGCAAGGCATAAAGGGTGTTTAACAAAATAACATTAAAATTGAGGAATCTATGCATGTAATATTTGATGAATTTAATATGTTTTATAAGGAGAGAGACATCTCTACCAACAAAAATCTATAGGTACAAAATTTGTGGGAGAGCTTGGATGATCTAAATCTTACTTCAAAGGATGAATCACATCCCTCTCCACAAGCTATATCAGAAGTTGAAAGTGAAGAAGAGACTGTGGAAGCAGTTCAATTTCCTCCAACAGTTGATATAATTCCACAAGAGGAATTAAATCAAATAACTGTTGTTGAACCAACTCCACCTAATGATCTTGTCACACTTTGGGATCACCCTAGATCTCAAGTAATTGGAGACATATCATTAGGAGTGCAGACAAGACATCAACTCAACCCTGATGTGATGCTTGCCTGCTTTCTCTCTCAAATTGAATCTCAATCCATATCTGATGCAGAGCAAGATCCAAACTAGAACACTGCAATGCAAGAGGAACTCAACCAGTTTGAGAGGTCTAGAGTTTGGGACTTAGTTCTAAGGCCCAGGGGCTATCCAATAATTGGGACTAAGTGGGTATTCAGAAACAAACTTGATGCTCAAGGTGTGATAGTAAGGAACAAGGCAAGGCTTGTTGCTCAAGGATACAGGAAAGAGGAAGGAATTGATTATGATCAAACCTTTGCTCCAGTTACAAGACTTGAAGCTATAAGGATTTTCTTAGCTTATGCAGCATTCAAAAAGTTTAAAGTCTACCAGATGGATGTGAAAAGTGCATTCCTAAATGGTGAACTCAAAGAAGAGGTGTATGTTGAACAACCAGCAGGTTTTATCTTCTATCTCATCCCTCTTATGTTTTTAAATTGCATAAGACTCTCTATGGTTTAAAGCAAGCTCCAAGAGCTTGGTATGAGACCTTAGCCAGCTTTCTTTTAGAGCATGGTTTTTCTAGAGGCATGGTAGATAGAACTCTTTTTACAAAACTGCATCATGATAAAATTCTCTTAGTGCAAATATATGTAGATGACATAATTTTTGGTTCTACTGATCCCAAACTGTGCAAAAGATTTTCTGATTTAATGCACTCAAAGTTTGAGATGAGTAGCATGGGCGAGTTATCATATTTCCTTGGTATCCAAGTGAAACAAACCCCTGAAGGGATCTTCAACTCTCAGTCTAAATATGCTAAAGAGCTTATTAAGAAGTTTGGGATGAATGATGCCTCTGCCATGAAAACTCCCATGGCTGCCAATGCTGTTGTAGATGCTGATGAATCTGGAAAACCAGTTGATCAGACCATATATAGGGCCATTATTGGATCCCTACTGTATTTGACAGCAAGCAGACTAGATATTATATTTGCCACATTTCTTTATGCTAGGTTCCAGGTGAACCCTAAATAATCTCACTTTCTTTCCTTGAAAAGGATTTTAAGATATATAAAAGGTTGACAAGATCTAGGCCTCTGGTATTCAACAGAATCAACATTTGTGTTAACTGGATTCTATGATGCTGATTATGATGGATGCAGAGTAGACAGGAAATGCACCTCTGGAACTTGTCAGTTCCTTGGTGACAAACTTGTATCTTGGTTTTGTAGAAAACAAACATCTATTTAAATTTCCATTGCTGAAGCTGAATATATGGCTGCAGGTAGTTGTTGTTCACAGATTTTGTGGATACAAAACCAACTACTGGATTATGGTGTCAACTTAAATAATTCAACAATTCTATGTGATAATACAAGTGCTATTTCAATTGCACAAAATCCAGTATTGTATTCTAGAACCAAGCATATAGACATTAGACATCATTTCATTAGAGATTGTGTTGACAAATAAAAGATTAAACTTGAATTTATCTCTATTGATTTGCAAAGAGCAGATATATTCACTAAGCCATTGGACTCATCCAAGCATCTATTCTTTGTCAATCAGCTTGGTATGATAAATGGTCAGGATTTAATCTATTGTTGTCTTTAGTCAAAGAATTATCTCTGTTCGTCGACCTAAGATCGACGAACTGATAACTGTTCTTGAGATTTTTCTTCGACCTGAGCTCGACGAAATCTCTTAGTGAAGTGATTTTCGTTGACCCAAGATCGATGAATTTTCTTCAGAAACCTTTCGTCGACCAGAGATCGACGAAATGTATTATATCCTTCAAACTGAGTTCGACGCACTGTTTAAACTTAAATTATTTCGTCAACCTCAGAACGAAGATTTTTTTCTTTTTCGTGGACCGGAGCTTGTCGGTTCATATTCTGGAAAACCTTATATTTTGGTTTTCTTCGACCTCTGTCCCGCTCTTTCAGTTCCCTTTGCACTTGATCTTCGTTTTCCTTTTTCAGGTGCTTTAATGGCGATTCCCGCTGGCTCTCTCACTGCCATGAAATTTGATGTTGGTTTCGACATAGATATTAAATCATTCAAGTATTCTGATCCATTTTTCCTGAACATTCTCCAACTACTAGAAGAAGAACAACTCAAGTCTCTACTCTCAACCCGAATCAAGATATTTGTCATAGAATTCAGGGAATGGGTGTATACAGCTATTGTAGATGAGAACAAGATGACCAGCACCATCGCGGGTAATGCAATTTCTCTTACCCACGATATTATTACTAAAATTTTTGGATTGAAAAATGGTGAGGAAAATTTAGAAATTGATTCAGAAGAGTTTGATTTAATGTTGAATACAATGGGGGTATTCTGGAGACACTCCAAACAAGCTCCTCAAGAAACTTCTGTCTGCCAAGTTTAAATTTCTCGCAGATATAGTCGGGAAAGTGTTGCTCGGGAAGCACACTGTGCATGATTATATCACCAGGCATCAGTTCCTGGTCATGTGCGCCATTGTAAATAAGAAAGCTGTGAACTGGGCACAGATTTTGTTCGATTTGATCACAAAGAAGAACAGCAAGAAAGAGGTATGCTTTGGAAGGATCCTAGGGATATTCCTAAAGGAAAAGGCTGCAGGATCCCTGCTCTCCTCGACCATATCCATCAATGCCTCAAATAGACTCACCTGTGCTCTTTTTGTCAAGTGGGAGAGGACCATCATCAAGAAAACTAAGGCTACCTCCTCCTCCACTAAAACTTCAAAGAGTACAAGGGCTGCACCAGCCTCTCCCCACCCCACCGAAGGGCTCCCCTCTACTCCTCCATTCAAACAACAAGTCCACCCAACCCGACCTTCCACTACCATCCACATCCATACCCCAACACCACCAGCCTCCCCAATTCCCTCTTCACCTACACATCTCCCATCTCCCCCTCCTTCACCTCAACCTGACACCTCAATCCCTACACCACCTCTATCCCCTCTACCATCTCACATGGTTAACATTCCCCACTTCAAACTCTCCTCCATCCCCTCCTTTAACGTGCTCTCCTCTCCCCTGAACTCTCCATCTCCACAAAATGACTTTCCCTTAGAAATTCCACCTCCACCTCCACCTCCATCAACCACATCTACTCAGTCAGCTACTGCCCTAGTTTCTGCCTCTCCAACTCTGGACCCTCCCTTACCACCACCCTCATCTCCCTTCTCACCACATTGCTCAAAGCTCTTATAGTAGAGTCTATTTCTCCTCTAGCTGCCTCCATCTCTTCTCTTGCTACCCAAATATCTGCCCTCACCACTGCTCCATCTTTAGTTGGGGGCCTGGCTTCAGCACATGCTGAAACCAGGTAGGGGGAGATACTTGATGAAGAAGTAGCAGGAGCAGCAGTAGTTTTAGTAGCAGCAGGACTAGTAGTACAGATATCAGATACATCAGACATGGATACAGAAGCAGAAGAAGATTTATCAGAATTGATTCATTTTATTGAAACTGACATGGACATTGATGAGTCAGTAATACCAAAAATAAATACTGTGTGTAACATTTTCATTAATCCCACAGTAGACTTGATGAGTTTGTTAAGTTCTTTTGATACAGCTCATCACAGTCTTCCTCCAGCTGAGTACACCAAGCCATCATTAGCTATTATTCAATATTCTTCCCCAATAAGCCCTGATGTTGTCAAACAACTAAAGGCCAGTTTTTCCATTCCTGCCACTCCATCATCTAGACAGATTGCCTCCCCAATTGTATCCTCTCCTATGGCCCTAGTCTTTGTAATGGAGGAAAGAAAAGGGATAGATACTACTCTAGAGGGGGGGTGAATAGAGTGATCAAAAATTACACTAGCAAAGTTGACTGTCTACTCAACTCCCTTGGAGTTAATTGCGGAATGAAGGTTATAGATATTTGAGATTAAACCCTAAAGCCTAACACAAGTGATGTGCACGAAAGGCAGCCAACTGTAATTACAGTTAAGGCTTGGAATCCTAAACAACAACTAGTAATCCTAGTTAAAATCTAATCACAGCCAATCAGCACAGAGAATTAATTAAACAATCCAGACGACACAAGGAATTTATAGTGGTTCCCCAAACAACTTGGGTACGTCCACTCTTCTACCAACAAGGTAGGAATCCACTCAGGTTTTTGATCAGGTGCCCTGCCACCAACAAGATCTGCTTCAGGTAGATCCAGAAACCCTTTAGACTTTTGATCAGGTGTCTAGAAACCAACACAGGTTTTTGATCAGGTGCCCTGCCACCAAGGGATACTTTTGAAGGGAGTAATACCCTTTACAGGAGGGGGAAAGGATGTTAAGATGTCTTCTCTATTTTACAATAGATTAGAGAAGCACAAGAACTTGCACTGAGCTAGAAAGCTCTTAAAGAATCAAGGCTCCCCCTGGCTAAAAGAGCGTCCAGGTGAAGTATTGCTTCAGTGCAGAAACACTTCAGAAAATCTGAAGGAAAAAGCTACAAGAAGATAAATAATATGAAATAAAATTTCTTCTTCAGACAGCTATCTTCTTCTTCAAAAAAAAAAACTCTGAGTGTATATCTTCCTGGAGGCAGGAGAACTCAGGTTGAAGAAGAGTGAAGAACTAAAGCTTCTTCTCAGTTAAATGTGAATGAGCTGAGAGTAATTGAAAACTGTAAGTTTTAAGCTTGAATGCTGCTGTTAGCTTTTTGTATATCAGAACTAGTTGATTTCTTTCTTCAAAGACGTCTTTATATAGCAGCAGCAGCAACGGCTCTTACTTGAGTTTGAATCTTGTCTTCTACTGAACTCTGCAAGCTGGGCTGCAAAAAGCATAAAGCAAAACAAAATACTGCAAACAGATATCCTATAAGAGGATAAAGCTTTCTAAGAAGCTGCAAATAACTCTGATGAAATAATACTAGAGAAAGTCACATCAGAAGAGACTCTTTACAGCCAAGGAAGACTTTTTGAGTCTAACAGCTATAAAGGACAGCTGGCAGATAAAGCAGAAATCATATCTCAGCTAATAAGACAAACAACTTTGTCAGAAAAAGATTAGCTCATGCATAAGGAATGAATAGATATTGCATGGAAATAATATCACAATTTATTCAGATAATCTTTTATAAAATATGCCAAAATAAATATGAAATTAATCACATCATAGAAGACGACAAAACTACTCAAAACATACAGCAAAACGTCGAACGACCCTCAGAGATCGTCGACCTAAGCACAGAGATCGTCGACCTATCAGACAGATAGTCGAACGATCCAGATAGTCGAACTATCAAAGAAGATAGTCGAACTACCTCAGTAGATAGTCGACCTATCAGAACAAATAGTCGAGCTATCAGATAGTCGATCTAGCCGGACAGATAGTCGAACTACCAAACAAAACAGATAGTCGACCTATCAAACAGATAGTCGACCTATCACAGAAAACAGATAGTCGACCTATCAACAGACAGTCGAGCTATCAAGCAAAACAGATAGTCGACCTATCAACAGATAGTCAAACTATCAGATAGTTGGACTATCCAAGCAGATAGTCGAACTATCAAAGAAGAACAGATAGTCGACCTATCAACAGATAGTCGAGCTACCACAGAAAACAGATAGTCGACCTATCAACAGATAGTCGAACTATCAGATAGTTGAACTATCCAAGCAGATAGTTGAACTATCAAGAAGAGCAGATAGTCGACCTATCAACAGATAGTCGAACTATCACAGAAAGCAGATAGTCGACCTATCAATAGATAGTCGAACTATCAGATAGTTGAACTATCCAAGCAGATAGTTGAACTATCAAGAAGAGCAGATAGTCGACCTATCAACAGATAGTCGAACTATCACAGAAAGCAGATAGTCGACCTATCAACAGATAGTCGAACTATCAGATAGTTGAACTATCCAAGCCGATAGTTGAACTATCAAGAAGAGCAGATAGTTGACCTATCAACAGATAGTCGAACTATTAAGGAAAATAGATAGTCGACCTATCAACAGATAGTCGAGCTATCACAGACAACAGATAGTCGACCTATCAAGAAGATAGTCGAGCTATCAGGAAGACGATCGTCGATCGGCTGATCGACGATAGTCGAGCGACGTTCGACCATAGTCGAACCAGAAATTACTTAGCCAGATTTTCATCTGGACAGGCAATTCTACACAACTAGAGAATCTATCCTATCAACTAACATTTGACCATAGATAAATCTTGGGTCAAGAGACTAAAAGAGAGGACTGAACTCAAATCAAAACCTAGGGTACCAACAATCTCCCCCTATTTGAGTTAAGTCTCTCAACAACTAAAACATACAAAACTAATTACTGAAAGTAAATAAAATGCATGAAAAAAAATAACTAAGCAGATAACATCAATCAAACAGATAAGCAGTTAACTGTCAATCAATGAAATTTTAAGATGCTTCAGAGTTAGGTTTAGGATCAGAAGAGCTAGAAACAAAAGTATTCTTTCTAGAGGGATCTAGAGCTTCTTTTCTCGACAACTTCAGGTCTTGTTCTCCAATGATTTTCAATTCTGTTGTTATTGGGACAACTGCCTCAGGATGCTTTTCCATGTACTTTGAAGGATCAAATATCTCAGGTCTAACCTGGAATTTATCGAGCTCCTTCATTCTGAATTTTGACATTATGGTCAATCCTGCAGTGTCTTTTCCTTCTGCTTTTGCTTTCTTAATTTGAGCAGCTCCAACAAGTTCAAGAAAACGAGCCATCCTAAAATTGGGATCTAGCTCTGGGCTTTCATAAACATTCTCAGAAGATGTATCAACTGGTTCTTTATCCTGAGTAACTAGATAAGAAGGAGGAGCAGACTTAGCAAATGTCTTGCTAGAGATTTCAGATAAAATAAATCACTTACCTTTTGAAACATCCTTCACAGAATTATCTGGCTTAGGAGAGGTTGAGCTTTTGAGTTCTTTAGAATGAGGAGGAGAAAATGTTGGTCTTTGATACACCACCTCCTTTACTTGTTCCTTAACAGCATCAAGCCTTTGATAGCCAGTTTGAGTTTTACCTTGGTATCCTTGTGAACTTCTCCTTTGAGCTGACTGAGATGGATTTAATCTTTCAGACTGAGCAGCAGGTTTTACAGATAAGTTTCCTGAGGCTCCTGCACTGGGAGGTGGAGGAGGAGGACCTCTAGGAGTCCATCTTGGGACAGGAGAGTCATACCTCTTTGACTTCTTTCTTTGCTTCTGCTGATTTTTAGAGAAAACCATCCAGTGCTGGAAATCTTTTGATTTAGGATCAATCCCTTTCAGGATATAGTAAGGAGTATCATTATCTGGATTAGGAGGAGGAGGGGCTACAACTTTCCTTTTCTTTTTAGCAATTCTTTTTCTTTTTGACCCAGCAGACTCATCAGAATCAATTTCATCTTCAGAATTAGAAGAAATGGGCAGATCATATGGATCAATTGCATCTTGCATAGCTCTTTCCTTTTCCTTTAGAGGAGTTTTTTCTACTTCTTCTTCCATGGCATCCTGTGCCAGGAGAGTATGTAAATCCAAACCCGGGGAATCATCCCAAACAGTAGACTTTTCAATTTGAGCTTCTGCAGCCTTTTCTTGATGATTAGAAACTATCATGGTGACTAGTTCTGCTTGCACTTATGGCTGAGCAGCCTTAGAAACTTGAGTAACTTGTTCTGTTTCAGATTCAGCTTCTGGAGCTGGTTGGATAATAGGCTCTTGAACATCTAGTACTTCTTCCATTTTATCTGTAGTATTATGAATAAAAATTTTCTAAATGACATCTAATCATCCCTTCTAGGTATTCCCATACAAGCATATCAATTATCAAGTCTAAAAAGTAAGTAAAGGGGATACCTTCAGAATCGACCTTTGCGTGTCCTAACTCCCATAATTCATCTAGAAAGGAAGTGATAACTCCTTCTAGGTACTGGGCGACCAGGGGAGTAGAACATTCTTCTAAGCAAGCTTTGACAATAAATTCAGACTTTAATAGTGCATCAGAAATTTCTTTTTTAGATAAAGGAGGAGGAGCTGAATCTTCTATTTCTTTCTCTGCTACTACAGGAGGATCTGTTGGAGGGGAGGCCAAAGGCTGCTCAGAGACATCTTCATTAAGCATCTCCCCCTGCCTGATTTCAGTAGATACTGAAACCAGGCCCCTAGAGGAAGAGGGCTCAGCAGACTTTGAGAGTGCCTGAATAGCAGCAGTCAAAGAGGAGATAGAGGAAGCAAGGGGAGCAATCGCCTCTTCAATCATGTTTTTGATTGAGGGGGTAATTAACTCCACAATGCTAGAGATAAATGCAGGAGTTATTTCAAAGGATGATGATGATGATGGAATCTCAGAGGATGGATGATCAGCAGGGATGGTGTATTCATGATGAACTGGAGAATGAACTGGAGATGGAGAGTGAGCTGGAGATGGATGAGAGGATGCAGGGTGATCAATGTGATCAGAAGAAGGAATTGGAGACTGAGGAGGAGTAGAAATCTCAGAAACCAATAAATCAAAACTAGGATGAGATATCCTAGCAAGATGAGACGGGAGAGGAGATGCAGGAGGAGATGCAAGATGAGAAGCAGAAGGTCGTACTTCAATTGAAGTTGATGGAACTTCAACTGAAGTAGACGGCAAAGCAGATGAAGAAGATGGAAGGGAGAGGTTTGTTGAGCCAGCTTCTTGTAGGGGAGGAGTGACTGAGGCAGTCCTGGTGCTCTCAGATGTAACTGGAGCAACCCCTGCTGGAGCGGGCTTCAGGAAGGTCCTTTTCCACTTGGCGAACAGGGATGGATCCATCTTTTTGCTGGCGTTTATGGAGGTAGCAGCTGAAACTAACAGATGGGGATACTTTTCCTTCAAAAAAATTCCAACTAGCCTACCCAGGGTAACTTCTTTCTTGCCATTATTTTTTCCTGATCAAATCAAACAGAATACCTACCAATTAATCTGTTTCTTATTCACAATTGCACACATCAGTGCAAACTGCTGCCTTGTAATATTGCCGTGGGCGGAGTGCTTTCCCAGTAGCACTTTTCCGACTATTTCAGCAAGAAAATTAATCTTAAACAAAATTTACTTTAAGCAGCTTAGAGGGAATGCCTTCGGCATGTCCCAGCTCTGTCAGCATCCTCCCAAACTCTGGGGTATCTTGCTCGTACTCTTCTTCCCCATTTATCAATCCAAATATTTCAGTTAAAATAGCGGGAGTCAATGTTACCTCTTCTCCGCCAATAGTTCCGGTCATTGAATCATCATTAGAAGACGAAGTAAATGCCCATTCTTTGATCTCTTGAATATTTATCTTTATCCTGGAGGACATGAGCTTCTCTAACCCTTGATCTTTGCACAGATTAAGAATTCCACAATTCCGGATTCGCAGCAGCTGAAGGAGTCGAAATCTACACTGAATCCTGCATCGAACTTCACTACTGCCAGGAGCGCTGGAGAAATCGCCATCGAGAGGGCTGGAGAAGACGAAGGAGAGACGGCGAGGACGGAGCGGCAGAAATCGCAAGACAAAGAGCAAGCGGGAAGACGGAATGCGAAAAGACGCTCTCCGTCGACGATAAAAGCAACTATCTCTTAACCTAGGTCGACCATCGACTTTATATTAAAACAACGATCGTCGATCTATTTAAAAGATACTGGAGACGATGGTCGAACGGTCGTTCGACGATCGGTCCTGAAGCAGAGTAGTCGATCAATCGTTCGACTATTTCTGTCTTCACAAACAGCAAGCTGTCGTCAACCATAGATCGACGATAGGCTCGACCTGTTCGACTATCTTCGAACGCCGGTCGACGATCTTCAAGCAGATAAGCTATCTCAACCATAGGTCGACGATAGGCTTGATCCGATCGACTATCTTCGAACGTCGTTCGACGATCTTCAAACAAGTTTCAACAAGGCAGACGTCACACTTAGTCTCTTCCATTAATCATGCCTAGTTGAACAAAAAGAACAGATGCTTCTGTTCATCTAAGGGCTTGGTGAATATATCACCTCTCTGAAGGTCTGTGGATATGAACTCAAGGCTGATCTTGTTCTTTTCCACACAATCTCTCAGGAAATGGTGCCGGATCTCAATGTGTTTCGTTCTAGAGTGTGGTGCACAGGATTTTGTGCAATAGAGATAGCACTGGTACTATCACACATGATTTTTGTGTTCTTGTGTGAGTACCCATAATCCAAAAGTTGATTTTGTATCCACAGGATCTGTGAACAACAACTAGCAGCTGCTATATATTCAGCTTCTGCAGTTGAAGTTGAGACAGAGGCCTGCTTTTTACAGAACCAAGAGACCAATCTCTCTCCCAGGAACTGACAAGTTCCTGAGGTACTTTTCCTGTCAACTCGACAGCCAGCATAATCAGAATCAGAATATCCAATTAATTCAAATTCTGACTCAGCTGGGTACCAAAGTCCTAGATTTGGACATCCCTTCAGGTATCTCAAGATTCTCTTGAGAAGAATCAGATGAGATTCCTTGGGGTTGACCTGGAATCTAGCACAAAGGCATGTAGCAAACATTATATCTGGCCTACTTGCAGTTAAATACAATAGGGAACCAACAATGGCCCTATAATTCTTTTGATCAACAGGCTTTCCCTGATCATCAGAATCAATAACTACATTAGTAGCCATAGGTGTATGCATTGCTGAAGCATCAGCCATCCCAAACTTCTTTACCAATTCCCTGGCATATTTGGATTGGGAGATGAAGATGCCATCAGCATCTTGCTTTACTTGGAGACCAAGAAAGTAAGACAGCTCACCCATACTACTCATCTCAAACTTAGAATGCATCAAGTTAGAGAACTTTTTGCACAGTTTGGGATCAGTGGAACCAAAAATAATGTCATCCACATACACTTGAACTAACAGGATTGTGTCCTTGTGGTGCTTGACGAAAAGGGTTCTATCAACTACTCCCCTAACAAAGTTGTGCTCTAACAGGAAACTAGCTAGAGTCTCATACCAGGCTCTTGGTGCTTGTTTGAGTCCATAAAGAGCTTTTTGCAACTTGAATACATGTGAGGGCTGAGTTGAAGAAACAAACCCAGGTGGTTGTTCAACAAATACCTCTTCCTTTAGCTCACCATTTAGAAAGGCACTTTTGACATCCATCTGAAAAACTTTAAACTTCATATAGGCTGCATAGGCTAAGAAGATCCTTATTGCCTCTAGCCTTGCAACAGGAGCAAAGGTTTGGTCATAATCTATACCTTCCTCCTGTCTGTAGCCCTGAGCTACAAGCCTAGCTTTGTTCCTTACAATGATTCCATTTGCATCCAACTTGTTTCTATACACCCACTTGGTGCCTATGATCAGTTGGCCTTTAGGTCTTGGAACCAAAGTCCATACTTTACATCTTTCAAACTGATTGAGTTCCTCTTGCATAGCAATGATCCAGTGGGGATCTAGCTCAGCATCTTTAATGGTGAGGGGCTCAATCTGTGAAAGGAAACAAGCATGCATCACATCCTGTCTTAACTGATGTCTTGTTTGAACACCAGCTGATATGTCTCCAATCACTTGAGATGTAGGATGATCTCTAAGTGTGACAACATCAGCAGGTGGGATGTGATCTTCAGCAATAGTTGGGATTAATTCCTCAGGAGGAATTTGATCTACTATTGGTGGTACAGCAACAACTTCTGCAAGGTCTTCATCACTGTCTGATTCAGTGATATGAAGAGTTGAAAGATGGAGAATCTCTTGAGTGACATCTTTGGTAGATTCTTGTACCTGCAATGAACTTGAGGAAGGGGAAGTTTCCTTCTCCTTGTAAAACATTTGAGATTCATCAAAGGACACATGAACAGACTCTTCAATTTTAGAAGAAGATTTATTAAATACCCTATAAGCTTTGCTTACTTGGGAATATCCAAGAAAAATTCCCATTGAAGCTTTTGCTTCAAATTTTCTAAGGTATTCTTTATTATATTATGAATATAAACTACACAACCAAAAACTCTAAAATAATTTATTTTAGTTTCTTTCCTTTAAGCAACTCATAAGGAGTTTTACACTTAAGCTTGTGTATCAGACTTCTATTCAAGACATAGTTGGCTGTACTAACAGCTTCTGCCCAATAGGAAAGAGGCATATTAGCATCTGCCAACAATGTGCCAGCAGCTTCAATTAGTGTTCTGTTCTTCCTTTCCACTACCCCATTTTGTTGGGGAGTTCTAGGAGCTGAGAAGCTATGTTTGATACCTTCTCTCTCACAGAATTCTTGCATGAGAAGAGAGTCAAACTCAGTACCATGATCACTTCTGATCAAGGCCACATGAGTAGAGTACTCAGTCTGCACACATAATAGAAAATCTGTAAGGGCTTTGAAGTTATCAGCCTTAGTTCTCAAAAAGAACACCCAAGTGAACCTAGAGAAGTCATCTACAATGACTAGGGTGTAATACTTCCCTCCTAAACTCTGTACATTTATTGGGCCAAATAGGTCCAAATGTAATAAATACAGGATTCTAGGAGAATCACTTTTATTTACTGATTTAAATGAATTCTTGGTTTGCTTGCCTAATTGACAAGCCTTGCATAGGCTCTCCTTCTTGTAGGGGCAAGAAGGTAAACCTCTAACAAGGTTGTGTTTAGATAACCTAGATATATTCTTGAGGTTAACATGGCTAAGCCTTTTATGCCATAATGTATTGTTATTGGTTACTTCATTAAATAAGCAGATTTCAGAGTGAGTTGAGTTAAAATCTACTAAATAAATGTTACCTTGTCTAATACCTACTAATACAACATTATTATTTAAAGTAATATTACAAAGGGAGTTAGAAAATGATACCTGGTATCCAGCATCACATAACTGACTTACTGAAATTAGATTATGCTTCAGTCCAGTTACATAAGCAACTCTCTTGAATGTTACAGCTCCAATTGTCATCCTGCCATAGCCTTCAGTTTGACCACAGCTTGAATCTCCAAAGATCACCTTTGGGCCAAGCTTTGCCTTGAACCTTGACAGATGTTCTTTATTTCCTGTCATATGCTTGGAGCAACCACTATCCAAATACCACTTATTTTGAGTGATAGGATAGGTCTTCACCTGCAAATAAATCAATTAAACATTGTGGACCCAGGTAACCTTGGGTCCCTTGTTTTTCACATAAGAAAAACTGGAAATAAATGAATAAGCAGGCTGAGGGTGATAACCTAACGGGTAAGATCTCCTAGGTGGGATTCTCCATGCAGATGATGGGTCAATGAACCTAGGGTTTCTATTTTCATTCTGGTTTCTAAAGTTCTGGGTGAAGTTTTGAAATTCATGTTGAAAACGTCGATCAGCGTTCGACGATGGGTGCCCAGATCGTCGATCTCCGTTCGACCATTGGGCCTGCGATCGTCGAGCAGCGTTCGACGCTCTTTGTATTTCCTTAAATTTTTATTTTCTTTTTCATCTTTTGAAGTTTTATTTTTAAAGCTTTATTAACTGATTTACTTGCTCAGTGTTCTTTATTCAACTAGATGTAAAAAACTTCACTGGAGTGGAAAGTGGTTTTTAAGAATGATTGGGGTTCACTAGAAGATGCTCATAAGCCTAATTTGTTATTGCCTGACCTAGTGTTAGACATGCTTGTTATTTCAAGCAACTTAAGGCTTCTACCATTCAGAGATTCTTCTAACCTTTTGGACTTAGCTAATTCATTCTTAAGGAATTTTATTTCTTCACTAGAATTAGTGAGTTCTGTTGTTAGCCTAATGTTTTCATTAGAAATTAATTCAGATTCAGCTAGTTTAATTCTAAGCTCTATTATTCCTTTTCAGAGCTAATTAAATCTAAACATAAAGATTTAAAATCTGATTTAAATTCATCAGATGTAAAATCGTAAGAAGACAATACCTCATCTTCAGTTGGCATTTCTTCATCAGAATCTGAGCTCTCTACAGCTGAGTGATTGCTGCAGGCATCAATTGCCATCAGGCAAACTTCCTTTGCCTTCTTTTCTTCTTCATCCTCACTAGAGCTTGAGGAGGAAGAATCCTCATCAGAATCGCTCCAGGTTTCAGCAACAAAGCCTCTCTCCTTCTTTTGTTCTTGTAGGAGGATGGCTTGGAATGCTTCCTGTGCTGATCCTTGTCTTTCCTTTTATCTTTATTCTTTTCCTCTGGACAATCTGGAAGAATATGTCCAGGCTTCCTGCAACCATAGCAGATTATTTCTTTAGAAGGAGTACGATCATACCTTGGTTTTCTTCATACTTTGAAGACTTCTTTCTGAATTCTTTCCTTCCCATCTTGAGAAACCTTTTGGCAAATAATGCCATCAGTTCCTCATTGGACTGGCTGCCTTCAGAAGTATCAGCAGCTTTGAGAGCAAGGGTTTGCTCTTTCCTTGTAGGAGTTGGGGTCTTTGCTTCAGCCTTAGCTTCCCTGGACTTCAGCACTTGCTCAAAAGACTTGAGCTTGCCGAGAAGGGCTTACTGTTGAGATTTCTGTTCTGCTTCTGGCCTCCTTGATAGGCCAGATCCTCAGATCCTATGTGCTAGGGAAGCACATAAGAATCTTATCATTGACCTCTGTCAATGAGATATCCTTATCAAGAGTCCTCAGCTCATTGATGATTGAGCTGAGCCTTGTGTACATAGCTTCAACTGATTCAGCATCAGTTTTCTTGAAATTCTCATACTGGGAGATAAGGTTGGACCTTCTGTCCTTCCTTTCATCAGCTGAACCAGCTACAATTTGGTTCAGTGTATCCCACATTGCTTTTGCTGAGGAGCAATCAGCAACCTTCTGGAATACTTCATCAGACATTGTCTGAGCCAGAATGTTCATTGCCTTAGCATCTGCTATCTTTGCCTTTTTGTATTCATCATTGTAATCTGGAGGAGGCACTGCACTCATATCAGTTGATGATGAAGTAGTAGCTGCAGCAGGTGCTCTTGGTGGTCCTGTCAAAATAGAAGCAAAAATGCTCTCATCAATAGAGTTCATATATAGTTTAATCCTTGCCTTCCAGATGCTGAACTTGGCTAAGTTGCATGTTGGAGGTCTGGTGCTAGAGTAATCCTTGGACTGGGCCATGATAGTGAAAGGGAATATCTATAAACTTTGGTATCTATCAGGATCTTGTGACTTAGGTGTTAAACTATTCAGTCAGTAAACCTCCCTCTGATACCAATTGAAAGAAAAGGGATAGATACTACTCTAAAGGGGGGGGTGAATAGAGTGATCAAAAATTGTACTAACAAAGTTGACTGTCTACTCTACTCCCTTGGAGTTAATTGCGGAATGAATGTTATAGATATTTGAGATTAAACCCTAAAGCCTAACACAAGTGATGTACACGAAAGGCAGCCAACTGTAATTACAGTTAAGGCTTGGAATCCTAAACAGCAACTAGCAATCCTAGTTAAAATCTAATCACAGCCAATACGCACAGAGAATTAATTAAACAATCCAGACGACACAATGAATTTATAGTGGTTCCCCAAACAACTTGGGTACGTCCACTCTTCTACCAACAAGGTAGGAATCCACTCAGGTTTTTGATCAAATGCCCTGCCACCAACAAGATCTGCTTCAGATAGATCCAGAAACCCTTTACACTTTTGATCAGGTGTCTAAAAACTAACACAGGTTTTTGATCAGGTGCCCTGCCACCAAGGGATACTTTTGAAGGGAGTAATAACCCTTTACAGGAGGGGGAAAGGAGGTTAAGATGTCTTCTCTATTTTACAATAGATTAGAGAAGAACAAGAACTTGCACTGAGCTAGAAAGCTCTTAAAGAATCAAGGCTCCCCCTAGCTAAAAGAGCATCCAGGTGAAGTCTTGCTTCAGTGTAGAAACACTTCAGAAAATCTGAAGGAAAAAGCTACAAGAAGATAAATAATATGAAATAAAATTTCTTCTTCAGACAGCTATCTTCTTCTTCTTCTTCTTCTTCAAAAAAAACTCTAAGTGTAAATCTTCCTGGAGGCAGGAGAACTCAGGTTGAAGAAGAGTGTAGAACTAAAGCTTCTTCTCAGTTAAATGTGAATGAGCTGAGAGCAGTTGAAAACTATAAGTTCTAAGCTTGAATGCTGCTGTTAGCTTTTTGTATATCAGAACTAGTTGATTTCTTTCTTCAAAGAAGTCTTTATATAGCAGCAGCAACAACGGCTCTTACTTGAGTTTGAATCTTGTCTTCTACTGAACTCTGCAAGCTAGGCTGCAAAAAGCATAAAGCAAAACAAAATACTGCAGACAGATATCCTATAAGAGGATAAAGCTTTCTAAGAAGCTGCAAATAACTCTGATGAAATAATACTAGAGAAAGTCACATCAGAAGAGACTCTTTACAGCCAAGTAAGACTTTTTGAGTCTAACGGCTATAAAGGACAGCCTGGCAGATAAAGCAGAAATCATATCTCAGCTAATAAGACAAACAACTTTGTCAGAAAAAGATTAGCTCATGCATAAGGAATGGAATAGATATTGCATGGAAATAATATCACAATTTATTCAGATAATCTTTTATAAATTATGCCAAAATAAATATGAAATTAATCACATCATAGAAGACGACAAAACTACTCAAAACATACAGCAAAACGTCGAACGACCCTCGGAGATCGTCGACCTAAGCACAGAGATCGTCGACCTATCAGACAGATAGTCGAACGATCCAGATAGTCGAGCTATCAAAGAAGATAGTCGAACTACCTCAGCAGATAGTCGACCTATCAGAACAGATAGTCGAGCTATCAGATAGTCGATCTATCCGGACAGATAGTCGAACTACCAAACAAAACAGATAGTCGACCTATCAAACAGATAGTCAACCTAGCACAGAAAACAGATAGTCGACCTATCAACAAACAGTCGAGCTATCAAGCAAAACAGATAGTCGACCTATCAACAGATAGTCGAACTATCAGATAGTTGGACTATCCAAGCAGATAGTCGAACTATCAAAGAAGAACAGATAGTCGACCTATCAACAGATAGTCGAGCTATCACAGAAAACAGATAGTCGACCTATCAACTGATAGTCGAACTATCAGATAGTTGAACTATCCAAGCAGATAGTTGAATATCAAGAAGTGCAAATAGTCGACCTATCAACAGATAGTCGAACTATCACAGAAAGCAGATAGTCGACCTATCCACAGATAGTCGAACTATCAGATAGTTGAACTATCCAAGCAGATAGTTGAACTATCAAGAAGTGCAGATAGTCGACCTATCAACAGATAGTCGAACTATCACAGAAAGCAGATAGTCGACCTATCAACAGATAGTCGAACTATCAGATAGTTGAACTATCCAAGCAGATAGTTGAACTATCAAGAAGAGCAGATAGTCGACCTATCAACAGATAGTCGAACTATCAAGGAAAACAGATAGTCGACCTATCAACAGATAGTCGAGCTATCACAGACAACAGATAGTCGACCTATCAAGCAGATAGTAGAGCTATCAGGAAGACGATCGTCGATCGGCTGATCGACGATTGTCGAGCGACGTTCGACCATAGTCGAACCAGAAATTACTTAGCCAGATTTTCATCTGGACAGGCATTTCTACACAACTAGAGAATCTATCCTATCAACTAACTTTTGAACATAGATAAATCTTGGGTCAAGAGACTAAAAGAGAGGACTGAACTCAAATCAAAACCTAGGGTACCTCCCAACAATGGATGATTCTCTAGTACCAGATCTGGATGCATTGAATAGGGCTGACATAGAGGAAGAAAACAAGTTAGCTACTCAGAGCTGATACACAGAAGTATACAGTCTCAGTTCCCTCCCCAGTTCCCCCATCTCATGCAACAATGAAAACAAGCTCAGATGAAGCACTAAGAGAGATTGATGCTATATATGACAAACCTCAATCCTCTGATGATTATGATGATGATGATGATGATGACGAGGAGGAGGAACCTAAGAAAAGGAAAATCTCTAAGAAAAGAAAGGCTCCACCTCCTCCTCCTGCTCCCAAACCTAGAAACACCAATGATCTCCCTACTATATCCTACAAAAAATAATCCCATACAAGGGAATGCCGTCCTGGATGTGGCTCTCAAATAATGAACAAAAGGCCAGGAAGAAAAGTAAGA
Source organism: Platanthera zijinensis (assembly GCA_039513925.1). Lineage (NCBI taxonomy): Eukaryota > Viridiplantae > Streptophyta > Magnoliopsida > Asparagales > Orchidaceae > Platanthera > Platanthera zijinensis. Next base: position 106,465,769 of record CM077088.1, read on the forward strand.
GGTACTCTCCTCCCCCAGCTTACAAATACAGGAAGGATCCCCCTCCTCCTCCTCCACCAGCTGCTGGTGCTTCTGGAATTAGTTCTCAAAAGTCAGATGCACCTTCCAAGCCCTCATTCACCAGAACTTATCAGATGCAAGAAAGGCCATCTAGACAGCAATCACATGGAAGCAGTCAGCAAAGAAGTACTAGTTGCACATAATAGATAAAAGAAATTGTATATCAGAAACCAGAATTCTCTCCTCCTAAACCACAGGCTGGATAAAGAAGACACTCTGTATCACATAAACCCAAAGGAAAATACAGTGAAGCTGCACCTCCAAAATCTCTGTACACTCAAAGTAGTGAAAGCTAGATTGCAACAAACTTCCAAGAACAGTCAACACAATTCAGGCCTGTCACCCTGCTACCCTCTCAAGAAGATTAGTCACATGTTAGTCAGAATGATGATCAAAACTTCAGGATGGCTAGGCTTCAAGAATTGATTGCTCTATCACAGATGAAAAAGGCTAGTGAAGAAGGACAGGATCCAACAAAATTCACTATAATGTCTACTTACAGAGAAAAAGAACTTGAAAGACTTCAAGTGAGCAAGAAACTGTTTGACCCTGCTGATTATATGGCTAGACATCCAGAGACAATTGTTCCCAGAACTTCAACTCAGACAGTGATTGGAGCAGCAGATCTATATAAATCAAAAAGAGAAGTTGACAATCTTAACAGGGAAATTATATTTACCAATCCTGAAGAAAAGAAGAAGGAAGAAAAATCCAAAAAGTAGAAACAGAAAATCCTGAAGAAGAATTGCTACTATTGGTATACTTTGTTAAAATGATGTTCTTTTTTCTGTTACAAAGCTGACTATGTACATATATCTGCTGCACTTGTTATTAAATTATCTTCTAGATATATATATTGTGTTCCTGCTTTGTATATTTTTTTTCTTATATTGAGTCTGTTATTAGTGACCTCACCAAAATAGGGGGATATTGTAAGAACCCCTAGTTTGATTTGGGCTAGGTTCACTGAGTTAGAATATGACCCAACATGTATAGATCAGGGTCATAGTCCTGTCCTAGAGTCTAGATCAAGTCCTTAGAGTCAACAGTACAAAGGACCAACCTTCAACACTACTAAAGACTCAATACTTAGAGAGACTTAGAAAAAGGATTTCTACGTTCGTCGATCTCCGGTCGACGAAAGTCGAGCTCAGCTAGACGAACTCAGGGAAAATTCTCTGAGCCCAGCTCGACGAACTCAGTCCCCAGCTCGACGAAGTAATACTTTCTAAGTCTAACACTCAGTCGACGAACCAAGAACATCAGCCAGAAGAACTTTTTATCTTTGATCGACTAATTCTGATTGGAGTTTCATGTTTCAACACAAGAAAATATTCTAAGTCCAGGCTGCAGACTCAGCTTGACGATCTTAGACTTTAGCTCGACGAACTTGATGCACAGAAGAAGAAAGTTATCAAGCAGCATTCAGAGTTCGACGATCTTGGATCTCAGCTCGACGAACAACTATTCTCAGCTCGACGAAAGCTATTCTAAGGTCGACGAACCTAGAGCACAGTATCCGTCAGTTTATGCAGTGAAGTTGTTTGCAGAACTCAGGTCGACGAAAGCTGATCCCAGGTCGACGAAAGTTGATCTCAGGTCGACGAAAACTTTAAGATATATTGTTATTTATTCTTTCTTTTTCTGTCTCCTTATTTTATATCTATTATAGGCTGTTAATTCCTTGGATAATCAATGCTCTTATATCCTTTGGATCGAGCCGTTACAAGCAGCATTGATTGCAAATATCCCCCATGGAATTAATTGCTTACATCTCGGGACAGACATAGAATAGAATATATGACAGCATTCTTATCGTTTTCCTTCCCGAGATTTCGGCTGAGCATTGATTGCAGGATTTTGAATTCGACCAAGAGGCAGTTATCAAGAGGATAATCTCTCAGCCAACAACAACAACACAATACAAAAACCTTTCAGAATATAGAACGTTTTGAAAAACCACAAGTGCAGTGCATACAGCCATCTTAAGAAAAATCAACTGCTCTCAAAAAGAAGAAGAAAGAACAACAATCACTATCAAGAGTCTTTCTTCTCCTTCTTCGATTTCTGGGATATCTAGTGACAATAATATTCAAATCAGTCAAAGGATCTCAGAAAGTAGATCTTACAGCAGAAGGCCTACTCACCCTTTGCAAAGTTTCCACTCCTGAACCATTCAAGATCTTAGGGGAGCTTTGACAACATCACAGAATCCACAAAGTCTTCTCATTTTGATTTGAGAAAAGAAGACTTCAATCAACCTCTCTTCCCCACCTCTATACAGGGTTTTAATTCCCTTCAAAATTATTCTGGTTGCAAGTCTCCCTTCAAAAGACTTGGGTTAGTTTTTGACCACCTGATCAAAAGCTCATTGGTGGCAGTCACCTGATCAAAACCTGTAGTGGATTCCTACCTAGGGTGGTAGAAGAGTGGATGTACCCAAGTTTGGGGAACCACTATAAAATTCTTGTGTTGTCTGTGTGGCTATGAATTTCCTGTGTGCTTGTACTGTGATATAAATTGCCTTTGCTGTGATATATTTTGTTGTGTAGCTTAGTTATCTTTTCTCTAGTTTACATGTTGCACTAGTACACTCATACACCTATATCATAATAACATATTTTGTTAAAGACTTCTTATTTCTGCAAGAATCAAAAAGATTTTAAAAACTCTATTCACCCCCCCCCCCCCCCTCTAGAGTTATTCAGAGCTTACCCTATCTTTCATAAGGTGTGGATTTAGCAAGGTATTTGGTTGAATCTCTTTGTAGGATGTGCATGGCAGTTGTTGTAGCTTCACTAAGTAGGAATTTGAAAGGTTCTTTTTGGTGAGCATAGACCTAGCTATTTTGATAATAGTCTAGTTTCTCCTTCCACCACCCAATTTGATGGGGGGGGGGGTGTCGGGTACAGAAAACTCATGCTTTATGCCATTGTTTGAACAAAAACGTTTAAACACATGGGAAGTGAATTCCGCTCCATTATCACATCTAATCGTTTTGATATTTCTCTCTTAATTATTTTTCTATTTCCCTCTTAAAACAAACAAAGTATGAGAAGGCTTCTAATTTATGTTCTAAGAATTTAATCCGCATGTACCTTGAGTAGTTGTCCATAATTTGGAGGAAATATCTCTCGCCACCCAAAGTTGGGGTTAAGGAAGGACCCTACAGGTCACCATGAAGAAGCTCAAGAACATTCTTAATGCGACTCCGGGATGGGGAGAAAGGCAACCTATGTGACATGCTCATAGCACATGTTTCACAAAGGTTATGATGAAACTTCATATCCGGCAATCCGTCGACTATCTTGTCACTTACCAACATTTTCATATTATCGAAATTTAGATGTCCAAACTTATAATGCCAGGTTGACAAGCAATCAAAGAAGCATCTAATAGTGGAGAGGGACTTATGCTTAGGAGTCTCCAAAGTTAGAGGAAAAACTCTGTTTTTGGACATTGTGGTTCAGGCTATGGATTTGTCACTTCCATCAATAATATTGAAGGTATTTTACTTAAAGATGATGTTATAGCCTCTTTACATAAGATGGATGACGTTGAGAAGGTTCTGAGCCAAACCAAGAACAAACAACACATCAAAGATTTCTTTACTTCTTCCATCCGAGTCTTTTATCAATATGTAGCCTTGTCCTTCTATTTAGTGAGAGTTGCCATCTCCCATGCCCGTTAGACAAGATATTTTTCTTATTCATACAACTTTGTAAATAGTGTTTTATAATATGCCATGTAGCTTGAGCAGCCCGAGTAATTGTACAACTGCGATGATTTTTCTGAAACTGTGGTATCATTGCTATGAGTTAAGAATATCTTCTCTTTTGTTTCTTTGTCTTTCTCGGTGAATTTAGATTCCTCCTTGTCCTTAAACCAACAGTCACAATCAAAGTGAGTGGGTTTCTTACACATCATGCATTTGTAAAAGCTTTTTTGGTTGTCGTGAGTTGGTTCCTTACAAAGAGTGCAGTATAAATCACAAGGGGGATCAGACCCTCCTCCTTTGTCTTTCGGCTTCAAGCTGGGACGATTTTGATGTGTTTGAAGTTTATAGCTTTCTTTTTGATGTTGAAACTTATTTTTATACCTGGGTTTTTTGTCTTTGTTATTTGCTTTTGCAAGCTGCTTTCTGGACTGAAAGGCTTGTGACAGACTTGGTATATGCCTTTTAAGCCACTTTTCATGTGATTGGATCGTTCCAATTAGAGCTCCAACTTGAAGTGTGTCAAGGTCATTGCTCTCCTCGATGGTCGCTGCAATGTCGTCATATATTTTAGGAAGAGTTGTGAGGATTTTGAGAACGATCTCCTTTTCAATTACAGGGGCTCCAAGGTAAGTTAATTGATTAGTGAAGTGTGTCCCATGGAGCTTTTGATGTCCTTGCTCCCATGATCCGTGGAAAATTTGATGAGGTGACGACCTGTTGGATAAAGAGCAGTGTTAAGAGTTTTTTTCTCCCTATGTTATTCTAGCATGCTCATCCTCTTTGGTCTTCCCTTCAACCTTAGGACCGTTTTCTACGATCTCCCATAGATCCGGTGAATCAAGCATTGTTTCCATCTCACAACCCAATGATCATAGAGTTTCCCAATGAATATTGGGGTGGTGATGGGAGAGCTATGGTGTATTATTGACGAATGATGTAGATGATTAGCTCATAGTTTCCTAATGAAATAGTGTAGGAACTACTATAGCTCTAATACTACTAATGGAAAAATAGATCCTAACTCCATTCAAACAAGTGGAAAGAAAATGTGAGAAGATCGAAGAACACGAAAGTGAAACAACTTCAATTCATGCATTTCATAGATTGCATCATACATTCCTTACTAGATTTATAGCAGGTACAAAACAAGAAAGGCGAGAGACAAAGGCTAATTCCCAAAGTTATAAACCTCTTTGGGAATCAATAGATTAATTACATTTTACTAATAGAGTGGTTGCAAGTCCAATCTTCAATAATTGGTGAGACCGTCGGTGCATTGTTCAACATGGGGACTGCCGGTTCATTCTTCAACAGTGAGAACCCGACGGACAGCTCAATGCGGAAGGAGAAGAAAATCTCACACAATTAGAAGGCAATTCCTTTTTTTAAAAAAATGATGAATCGCCCACAATTCCCTTTAATTCTTCCAACACCTTCCGACCGAGCGACCGTGATTTTTTCTTAAGGGAAGTGTAAAATTGGCTCTTATTTTTGAAATTTTATTTTTAACTAATTTATTTTTGTCAAAAAATAATAATGTTTAATGACATAATTTTATTGGATTACCAAATAATAAATTTTAGTGATGAAAAATATGTTATTCACGTAAATAAAATAAGTAGGTTACTTAAAACAAAAGGCATAGAATTTAACTAACAATAGCCTCTCGGAGATGCTTTCACAATCACATAACAACACAATTATAAGAAAAAAGAAACATTCAAATTTATTTCTTATGCTATTATATATAACACATAAACCCTGGACAGAACTTACATATGCAAACTAAAACCATTATGCACCTCATAGAATGCACAATTACAACCTTAGACCCACCCTTCCACCATCACTATCAAGCGGCCTTGTTAAGTCTCCCCTCAGGCATGTAAGCCCTTCCCTTATCCTCCAAATATCCACCTTTGTCCAACCCTTTCTCCTTCACCTCCTCCCTTTTACCCATCACTACCCCCTTCATCTTTCTCCCCACATCCTCTGGCAACATCCCCAACACGGACCTGAGAGCGTGCGCCACCGCCATCATCCCGGAGATTGCCAGTAACGCCGAAAATCCAAAACACGTCATGGCGGCGATGATAACAAGCGCAGCGGGACTATGACAGGACTGAACAGCACGAGGAGCGGAGTGGTGACGGAGAGGAAAGCGGTGGTGGTGACGAGAGAAAAGACTGTTAAACCGAGGAGTGGACCTCCTATGGCAAGGGACGTAACTGCCACTGTAACAGCTGAGAGAGTGCCACTGCCGGCATAGTTGGCAGGGCTGAGGAGGCGGCGGTGGTCATTGTCATAACTGGATGCGTAGTGCTCGGCCATAATGCAATCGTTAGACGGCCGGCGGTGCATGGAGAGTAATATTATATAGGACAGAATGCTGGGTGTTGACAGGGACACGAGGCGGGAATTTGGATTACTCCTGACACGTGTGTAATAGCTGACACTTGGGTTGCATTTTGTCTGCCACGTAAGTAAGTCGATCGAGTTTGGGGAGTGCGGGATTAATTCGGGAAGCAAATTTGGTTGTATTGTTGTGCTTTCAAAATTAATTCCTGTAAATTATCCGATATATAAGAAATTGGAGTGGACTGCCCTGATGGGCCGTCTGGGCGTGACCCCTAGTCCAGGCGGTCCAGTAAAGCTTAATGCCATGTTTCTATTTCAGCTCAAATGTTGCCCGTTGAAGCGCATGGTCGGTTCATGAAACATGGAACCGGTCCGGTTTCGGTAACTAGTCCGGTTGCTTGTTAATCCACGATTAGGTTTCTGACGTCTGAATCAATCAATGTTATAATATGGCTTCGTTTGTCACAGTGGTGGCGGTCAAGAATACGAGCGTTAAATTGTCATTTGTTAATGTCCACCTAAGAAACTTCATCCACTTTTATGTTCAAACAGAGGACGTTTTTAAGTGATACTTAAAGAATGACGTTTTAACCCATGCGCTTATGATCACCACCTTCATGCCAAACAGAGCCTAAGTTCTTAAAGGCAACGTTTTGAAAATCGGATGAGACATTAAACTGTTGGAGGGAAAAGTTCCAGATTGAACCGCCAAAGCACGCGCGCCCCCGACGCGCGCGTGCTGTCGGCCGGCCCCGACGCGAGTGTGCCGTCGGCCGCTCCCGCCCCCGCCCCACCCCCATCGCTGGGAAACCTGCTCGGGTCGCCCAGACAGCACGATGGGCAAATTCGTCATATTTGGAAAATTGGTGATCCACGTGACTGAAACGGAGTAACGTCATTCGTCAGCTCAAGATTTAGCAAAACTAATTACAAACAAGTCCCTTTAAAAAAGCTATATACACTACAACATTTTTGGTCTTTAGCAACACTTGACTTGGCAACATTTACCAAAATGTTGTCTAAAACTTGATAGAGAACAGTTTGTAAGTGTTGCAATAGGTTAGCAAATTTAGGCAATACTTTTTGTGGAACATTCAAAAACTGTTCTCTAATCCCTTATATGGAACAGTTTTGAAATGATGTAGTTGACGGTTCGCTTTAGACAACAGTTATCACATGTTGCATATTTAAAAAATAATTTGCAACATGTTAGAAGTGTTGCCTAATGTTTTTCAACTTAACCAAAATTTATTCGAACACCTAAACTATTATTTAAAAATTAAATTTAGAAAATTCATTACAAACCCTCCCACAGTTTCCCCTCGACACTTTCCCAATGGATGATACTATTCCTCTTCCTCCCGTGCGCGACTTCCTCGCCATTATCTCGGATCGATTCACTTCCCGGCGACATCTCAGCTCATTTAATTTCTTCTCCCAACGTCTACTCTTGTTCTAAAAAGAAGTTAAAAATGGTGAGCTCTCTAATAAGGTTTTGCTGCGACACCCTCTCCTCGATCATGATCTCCTTTACAACATAATGACTTTACACCGAAATTTATTTTGCAGCGTGTTAACAAATGCGGCGAAAAATTTTATTTTTTGAGGATGTTTTAGGCAAAGTGATGTAGGTTTCCATTAGGTTTCAATTCGCGGCATTTTAATTTCACGCCCGCCTCTTTTTTTTGATCACTTCTCCGCCCTTTTTTTGCCCTAGCCGCAGCCCGCGACACTCTCCAGTTTCCACTTTCACGCACGGCGCATCCGGCATCACTTCTCCAGCGACGGCATGCCCGATCATCCCCGTCAACAACGAGGTTCATGAGAGAGACCTTGCTTCCTCCTGTCAAATTTCAGTAGTTGCTGCCTGCTTCCATGGGTTTGCGTTTCTTTTCTCCTCTCGTTTGCCCATCAATTAGTTTCTTTTTATATATAATAGAAAGAAAAGAATTTGGGAACTTTTCCCCCTTTTCAATAATCTGCATATCGAAAATCAATCAAAGATTAATAAATAAGTTAAATTTCTATGAAAAAAAAGTTGCGTTTTTGATGGATGTGTATGAAAAAGAACATTGATTGATCGATCGATCGTCTTATTCTGCTTGATGCATTTGATATTTGTTTTTCAGCTCGAGCATTTGTGATTATGGGCGTTAGCGGCTCCGGCAAAACGTTAGTCCCTCTTCATCCCCATCCCCATCTATCGGCCATAAATCTACTGCAAAAAACAACTTGAGACAGCGTTCAATTTATTCGGTCTCTGTTTTATCAAACTTTTGGCTTCTTCTGGTGTTAAATTTATTTTCTTTGGGAATTTATGCTTTGATTCTGGGAATGAAAGCAGAGGACACTGATATCTGACCTTTTAAGGGTCTGTTTGGGACAGCGGCTGCGGATCAAAAAACTGCTCTCTGATCCGCAGCAGCTGTTTTTGCTGTTTGTTTCAGGTGCGGATTCAAAATCACGTTTTGAAAAAGAGCCCATGGAGCGCTTTTTTGAGCGCTTCCTTTTTATCGCGTCTTATTCCGCAAACGCTGCCGCTCGCTCCCAAAAATTTCCGCAAGCCCTCGGTGAACTCCCGCAGCCCGCCGATCTCCCTCCCGCAGCCTGCCGATCTCCCTCCCGCAGCCTGCCGATCTCCCTCCCGCAGCCTGCCGATCTCCCTCACGTTTTTTCAGGGACCGGAAACCGATCGGCGCTCGGTGATGGAGATCAGGGAAGCTATTCGGGAGGAGAGGACGATGCCGGGTAGTCCACTTTGCCGTCCAAGTGTCGATCCCTTGCCGGCGTTCGAGCTCCGGACGACAAGTTGATGACGGCTCCGGTAATAGAGGTATACGGCGTGCTAGCATGTTTTATTTCAGAATTCCATCTGTCTCATTCAATCGATTGCAGGGTTGAAGGGGGAAGCGATGAGGGAGCCAGGGGATTCAGCGAAGCAGAAAGCCATTGATGGTGCTGCAGAGATACTGTCGAAGCTGATGCAGTACAGTAAGCTCTATCCGGACAGAACACCCAAACACTCTGCAGCTTTTCAAAACTGCTCCCCAGAGAGCTCTTTCAAAACAGCTCTATCCGGACAGCAGCTTTTTAATCCGCCAGAGCTGTCCCAAACAGACCCTAAATTGCTTGAAATCAAGCAAATTGATTCAGAAATTACTCTGTAGGGATTGTGCCAAAAGGGTATTATAGTTGGAAGACATCTATTTTCAATTCAAAACTTTATTAATCTATGAGATAGAGAGTCTTTTGATTTATTTTTGTGAGATAGGCTCAATGCTTCTATGTGCCTTCACCAATATATCCCCTATCCTTTTTTTTCAACATAATCAAGTGTTTGTGCTCTAGAAAACTGCTCAACCATTTCGGGGGGCATTGAGTGAACACCCTTGAGAGCACACAAACCATTCGATCTCAGCTGATTTGTCGGAAACTCGGAGTTGCCCCCGGCTTGATAGAGAGCATGCCAAAGAGTTTATCCCTTCGAGCTCTTTATATTAAGTCTTTGTCCCTTAATTGGTTCTTTTTTCTTCAACTTAATCGAGTATTTGCATCAAGAGACAGCTCAACCATTCGAGCTCAGCCGAACCATCAGAGTTGACCACTTGTTAGAGACCAATGTTGACTCTGATCATCAATCCCTGTGGGAATGCTAGACTAAGGCTTTGTTTGGTGCGGTGGTGGTGGTCATGAATGCGGTGGTCATGAACCGTCTTTCGTGAACATCTGAACTCACCTAAAACAATTCGAGCATTTTATGCTCACAACTAATTTATTCTCTTGGTAGCGGTCGTAACCTTTGTCTTGCCAAACATACATTCTATGATAATGACATTTTGGCAAATAAGCCACGCCAAATGAAGCCTAATTCTGATACTCTTAGAACTTATTTTCAAGAGATGAATGTACTATTATTTTTTATTCACTGATTTTAGGGGTTCAGGGATATGCGGATTCTCATACTGATTTCATAATAGATTACACAACTTGTTTGCTTTCTCTTTTCACACATTTCTTTTATAAAGTTATGATTGCTTCATACTAGGATGAGATGAAGACTCTGGATTGAGAGCTGTCACGGGCAAAAGTTTCTGCAAATAGGGTAGCAGTAGTTGTTGCAAACGAATGGAAAGATGCAAATGACAGAGTTATTCCGGTTAAACAATGGGTTGAAGACCGAAGATTTATGCAGGCAAGTGTTTTTACAAACTCCTTATTTTCTTAATTACTTCTTCCAATTGTCCTCCGATAGTAAATTTTTTAGAATTTAGTTTTTCAAGGCTCTTTATGTATGTTATTTGTTGATAAACATAGCAATATAACTTTCTTATAGGGAGAAATGCAACAGCTGCGGGATAAGCTCACTGTAGCAGAGCGGACTGCTAAATATGAAGCTTAGTTAAAGGTATTTTTACCCTTGCTTTTTACGAGTTTACCTTGCTATTGCACAGTGAAGCATTTATCAATGAGAATCTGATTTAAAATCGTTTGAATTTGGTAGGAAAAATATCATCTGCGACTGAAAGTACTTGAAGAGGCTTGAAAATGTCATCTGGTAGCGTTCAACGAACCAACTCAGAGGGTAAGAGTGTAGGCAATGGTTCTTCACGCAGACAATCATTGGGAGGTGCTGATAATATTTCAAAGGCTTCACCCAATGGTCTTCTGACTAGGAGAACGTCATCCGTCCAGTTTAGATCTCCCCTCTCAAGTGGCTCTAGCACTGTGTTGAAGCATGCAAAAGGGACATCAAAGTCATTTGATGCTGGAAAGAGAATGAAAAATGACCCCCAAAAAATAAACAACTTGCTGATTGTGCTATTGTTGTTGAGCAGAAATGATATAACATACCGTCTCCTTGTTCTATATGATGTAATTTCTCTTCCAGCATCTTATTCTATATCTTTAACTTTGTCAAATCTAAGTGGAAATTGTTAGATATTGTGTTGCTCAAAGTAAGTTGTCATTTTTGACATTATAGGCCCGAATCCGCTGCCTCTAAGTTGTCAAGGGAAAGAACCATGGCTGCTAAGGTTTATTTGTCTGATCAAATGATCAAATTTTTATGTTAGGTATCTGTAAGTGCATTATAGTTTTTGTGCATTATAGTTTCTTATTTTATTTGTTCTCTTATCGGTGATATGTGATCACATTTATTGATGCATGCCATGCATAATAGGTGCACATGGTAGGGATTGCGGTCGGGAGGGCGGTCGACCTGACGAGGCTGGAGGGGTACACGGATCTCCTCGGGAAGCTGGAGGAGATGTTCGGCATCCGTGGAGAGCTGCTCGGGGATGCGAAGAAATGGAAGGTAGTCTACACCGACGATGAGGACGACATGATGATGGTCGGCGACGACCCTTGGCAGTAAGTGGTGCTGAGTATTGCTCTGAATGGATAATTCAAACTTGCACTAAACATAATTCCGCAGATGCAGTGAGTTCTGCCGCATGGCGAAGAAGATATACATCTCGACCTTCGAGGAGGCGAAGCGAATTTCCCCTAAGGTGATGCCGAAGAACCTGCCCTTACCCGAGGCTGAGATTCCGCTGCAGGAGCCTGCGGATAATGGTTGCTGACCCATGGCTCAATTCATGCAGGTATAACGCATACTGGACTCTTTTATCTTTGCATTCCTTCCTGTATTTGGCTTCTCTTCTCGTAATTTGGCTTGATGTTTACACGATGTGGTATCTTCAGCACCAACCAGCATATGCTTGCAGATGCAGTAACATTATATATTATTCTCTAATAATATATAATATTAATTTCTCATACAAATAACAAAGCTTCATTAGTGATTGTCATCCATCTTCAAGGAATATTTTTTATTCAATTTGTGCGGCATCTTGCTCTTTACCCTTCCTTCTATTATACTTGCATATGCTTGCAGATGCAGTGAGTTTGCGCTTGTGTTGCACCTCAAACAATTTTTGAGATTATACTTCCAGATGATGGTTGATGAGGGTCTCACTGTTGTTTGCGCTTGTGTTCAGTTTCGTTGGATGGTGAATGACCGAGGCTCTCAGATAGGTGATGGAGAAGCATCGATGGTATTTGACCGAGGCGGGCATCATGCTTAGTATGGTAAAGGTTTCTCCTCTCATGCCACTATCTGAGATGTGTTTTGGCCTTATCCAGTTAAACTCTGAGATGGTCCATGTCTATATCCCTCCCTCTCTCTTGGGATGAAAAACTATTTGACAGTAAGTAATCCTGCAGGGCTTGAGTTATTTTTGTTTGTCTAAGCATTCATTTTTTTTATTTCTTACTTATATTTCTTGCTTTACTGATGTTTCATTTCTCTCCATTGAAGGTTGTAATGAACAATGAGGATCTCTTCAAGCACAAATAAATTTTATGAAACATCCAGCGCTACCGACATGAATGAGGGAAGCCCGCATGAATGACAGTGCTGCCCACACGGATGATGGCGCAGCACGCACAGATCTAGATGATAGCGATTAGCGCAAAAGCATGGATGAGGGCGCGCGCAGCCTACTGAATTATCTCAATCTGAAACCACTATATGTATTGGTGTTTCTGATGATATTGATTTGCAACAGAACTTTATTAATTTGTTGTTGTGTTCCAATGTGCTGTGTTGTGAATAACTTCTTTTAAGTTATTATATATGCAAATATAGATTTTTGGAGTACAATAAATTTATGAGTTGTTCTTTTATTAAATGCAATTTTGTGAAATTATCAATTCAGTTTTGGGGTTATTTATATGCCTCTATTTCAAACACTTCTAGTGATTTCCAAACACATCATTATATGTTACGCTCAACATCCTCTGGCGGCATTGGCGTTTTTTAAAAAAAAAATCGCAATTTTTTGACAACAGTTTTAATGTTGCCTTTGTAGCTTTTGGCAACGTTTTTTAATTGTAACAGTACATGTCAACAGTTCTAAAATGTTGCAATAGGTCAACCAAAAAACTGTTGCCTATTCTAAGGGTTTAGACAACAATTTTTGTATAGTGTTGCCTAAAGGTATGAAAACTGTTGCCTTAGATCTTTGGCAACATGCCTATTTGAGACACCCCTATGGCAACAGTTTTTGATGTTTTGGCAACACTTTGCAGTTTTAGGCAACAGTTTTGAAGTGTTGTTAAAGGCCGAAAATGGTGTAGTGATAAAGGCCCTCACACCTTCATTAGAAGACAAGATACTCCCGAGACTAGAGAGCACTCTGAGTTTTTTCGGCAAGAACATGAGATTTAAATCATTCATTCACTTAGAATTTACTCTGCTCCCTTTCTAGTTTGCTGAAGCCCCGCGCACACGCGAACGCAGTAGTAGGCATATGAAGTCACTCTGGGGAATTTACGGGTGTCTGAGCCATACGCAAGTGCACCCGCTATCATTGTCAAGTAATAATTATAACGAGGAGTTACTCCCATGTATCGAATCTCTTAAAGAGCACAAGAATGTGGATTCTCTGAAGGTCAAATGTTGCTACTCAACTACAAGGAGAGGGGGGGGGGAGGGGGGGTGAATAGGTGATTTACTTAGTTTAGTTTTTCTGGATGTTTTCTTCTATGAGCACAGTAAGAGTATAAACCAAAGAATCAAACCACATCACACTGAGATTTATAGTGGATCCCCAAGAATGGGTACATCCTCTTTCGCTCTTCACCTATCTAGTAGAGAGCTAGTATATGCCTAACTTCACCTAACTTTTTCTCAAATTCTCAGATCTTATAACTCAGGAATACAAGTTCCCTACCTCAGACCTTCACACATGTCCTATAACTTAGATCTCCAAATGCAAGATCTTACAGCTGAGATCTTCCACAGATGCTACAACTCTAGCTTACCACATGCCCTACAACTCATGCTTACCACAATCACTACCTCAATCTCTATCTACAGAGATCTACACTCAGATCTTTTACAGATCCTACAACTCAAAGGCACAAATGAATCCAACTCTCAGATCCTTAGAGATCTTATAATGAAATACGTTACAGATTTTTGACTCAACACCCTAAAGCTTGAGTCTTCAGATAGAAGCACACAGTAGGCTTCTTCTTCTTTCCCTTGATCAACACTTCATATAACATTCTTTTAATGGACTAGGCTTGATCAAGAGTACTTGTACCAGAGAAAAGATTGTAACTCCCCAGAGTTTTCGATAATTAATTTAGTCGCATATTAGTAACGTAAGGGCATTACGTTAGTTCTAGAGTTTCGATGCGTCGACAATTTCTTCCTAGAGCAACTATGTAATATAATAACAAAGAAATTTTTTTATTATTATTAAAAAGCCCCCCTTATAAAAGTCGGACTCTTTAATTAGGTTTTTACGAAACTTCTTCTTCTTCTACCGAACCTGACCACGCGACAGAGGAGAAGTCGGCCTTTACAGAAGTCTACCGCCTGCCGCCGCCGGAGCTAGAGTGCAGTAAATCATCGTCGGAGTAAAGATTCAGACTGCTCTTGTCGAGACCATTGTGTGTGCGGTGCGTTTTTCAGGTTTCGTGGATTTTTTGAGTTGGAGCGAGTAGTCGTAACCTTCGTTTTCACCCCCAAAACTTTCAGATTCTTCTCGTTTGACATTTCTCAAGGCCAATGTGTTGCGTGGGGTGTTGTAGAGGTGATTTCGTCAAGATTTGAGGCAAGTGACGATCTACCCCTCTTGCTTTGTTGTTATTGTTCTTCTTCCTTCTTTTCTTTCTCGTTAAAGTCCAAAAGGAACGTGTTTTGTCTCCTTGGTGTTTGAAATTTTGGAATTGGAGATTTGTTAAATTTGGTCTATGCATATTCGTCAAATGTTCCCTAGAAGTCAAGTTGAATTCGTCGAGAGGATAAGTAGAATTCGTCGAGTGTTCACGAGAGGTCAAGCCGAATTCGTCGAGTGTTCTCGTGAAGTATAGACGAATTCGTCAAGCGATATCGTGAAGTCTACTCGAATTCGTCGAGTGATATCGTGAGGTCGAGCCTAATTTGTCGAATGTTCCCGTGAAGTTTGCTGAGTTAGTCGAGGAATCTAAACAAAATTTGTCAATAGTTTAAGAAAATTCGCCAAGTGTTCTAAGAAGAATTCGTAGAGTGTTCATAAGAGATCAAGCCGAATTCGTCAAGTGTTCTGGTGAAGATAAGTAGAACTAGTTGAGTGTTCACGAGATGTCTAGCCGAATTCTTCGAGTGAACAGTAAATTCGTCGAGTATAACCTTAGAAATTTCTGGATTTTTCTTCCCTTGAGTCATTGTGGAAACCCGATGCTAAGTCTTAGGAGATTTAAATTTATTTCTGTATAGTATATGAATTATTATTGTTATAATTTTGGACTTGGGTTGCCAGTGAATAAAGGACCACCACCTTAGTTCCTACTGTGAATCATTACGCCCGGTGACTTTATTATTTGGTACTTTTGGTTGGTAGTGGATAAAAGACCTATTGGGAATATTGCCCTTCAATGTTCCCTAAATTGAAGAGGCATCATCATCAATGCTAAGTGCATAATTATATTTGATATATGTTCAAGTTCAGTCTATGCAGGTTGTCTATCATACCATGATTGGACAGGATGTTAGGGCACAATACTAGTTGGACTCAGGACAAGTTGCTGGCAAAACAGAAGTTGGGTTTAGTCCAGAATCATTGAGTGAAGGCAGTTCACTCGACACAAGAAGAGCAAAAGCGTTGAGAGAACTACATACATTCAAAGCCGCAATATTGCCAACTATAAATCTGGCTTATCTAGAAGCGTTAAGTGAAGGCAGTTCACTCAGCGCAAACTCAACTAGATATCTGGCTAAAGACAGAAGTGTTGAGTGAAGGAAATTCACTCAATACCAACTCAACAAATATCTGGCTAAGTCCAGAAGCATTGAGTGAAGGCAGTTCACTCAACGCAAACTCATATAGATATCCGGCTAAGGACAGAAGCGTTGAGTGAAGGCATATCAATCAACACCAACTCAACAAGATATTTGGCTTAGGGCAGAAGCGTTGAGTGACAAGGCTTCACTCAATGCCTCAATCAAAAAGACTTGTTACTTGACAGACAGAAAATTTACCAAGTCCAGAAGTATTGAGTGAACTTAAATCACTCAACGCCAAAAGAGCAGAAACGTTGACAAAAGCTTAATCAGTCAAAGCCACAGAAGAAGAAGGCATAAAATCTAAGTATAGAAGCATTGAGGGAAGGCAGTTCACTCAACGCCGACTCAACAGACAATTCAACTAAGTACAGAACCGTTGAGTGATGAAGGCTCACTCGATGCCTAATATGTTAAGACTATAAAAGACAGGATGCGCTGAATGATGAAGACTCACTCAACGCACTCAATGCCTGGAGATGCAGAACTCTTATAAGTACTTTTGCATTGAGTGACAAGGCCTCACTCAATGCCTGGCAGTCTGTCTGGATTTTTCTATGTCCAAAAGCGCTAACTCATGCTGACATCAGTAGAAATTCAAATGTCGCTGGATTTCTTTGCTAGAAGACAAAAGGCGCCGCTTACCTTTAGTACTGCATTTAATGCAAAAGTTGTGTTGTAGTTGCCCATTCAAGGAGTCCATACTGTGCATAGAGCTGTTGGATTTACATAAATAAAAATCGAGTTTCGAGGATGAATAAATGGTTAGATGTTGACTTTAGCAAGAGAAGATTTTTTTATGGATCATCTTCTTCCTGAAATAAAACGTTGCAAAGCTTGAAGAACTTGCTCTCACTGTTGGTCTGAAGAGTTTAGACAGTTAGTTGTTGAAAGTCACATCTTCAACAACAAGTTCAAAAAGTTCACTCTCTGAGTTAGAAGGAGTAGAGCAAGCCTAAAGTGCTATTCATCTTCAAGTCCACATCACTCAACTCATCTACTCTAAAGGCTTGAAGAAATAACGCTCTACAAGGTACTTCTCAGCACAAGCAGAACATTCTTGAAGATCAACCATCTTGTTATTGTGAAGGAGATAGGACCGAGCTTTCTCAATTTAGGAAAATGAAGACTCAGAGGACCATTTCCCTGGATTCAAAGTTAGGGCTGAGTTCAAGCTGTCTAGGAAGTTATACTGAGAGAATTATTTCTTTGGAGTCATATCATCATTAACAACTTATCTTTTTTATAGTATCCTAATTGATCTTAGTTGTAAGACTTATTTATAAAGGCTGAGTGTAGGATGTAAGACCCCCTATTTTTTGAAAGCTCGGGGTCTTATGCCCAGAACCGCCGCTTTGAGGTGACACCTTCGCACCCAGGAAGGTCGTCACTGCAACGCGCCGATTCTGCCGGCCTTTTCGATCACAATAAGTAGCAAGCAAGAAGAGTAAGCAAGTCCACCAGAAGAAAATATCACATATAAATAAAACTCCACGAAGGGAGTGTCCACAGAAATCATCAGAGAACAAAGATACTAGAAATATAAGGGATCATGCCCAGTACATCAAGTCCTCACTACAAAATCACTCAATACGGAAGCAAAACTAAAACTCTACTAAAGGTCGGGACTCACGGTCCCTGCAGTCTGGACTCCAGTGCTAAACTGCCCCATCTCCAAGCGTACCGGCCTCCTGGGCTGCTCCTCCGGGCTGGGCTCCGCGATCCCCTAATATGATATGGTTCAAAAACCGTTAGTCTAAAAGACTAAGCCCTATCATCCCCCACCCCTTCCCCCACGCTCTAAGGCACCGGGCGGAGAGGAAGAAAGGGGAGGACATGAAAGTGGAGATAAATTCCAAAACAGATGACGGTGGACCTAACTAGAAAGTTATAACAGGTGAACAATCTAAGTGTTGTAATAGGTATAACAGAAAGGAAGTAAGTAAGAAATTAAACCTTCGCTTACGTGAGTACACATAAGCCAAGGGATCTTTTGCAAGGCTCCCATCGTATAACGCGTCCCATGCCGCTTATACGTTGGGGTGTCGGTTATCAAGCAGCAGATATACATATATCAAATTGACCTTAATTTATAAACTTGCCCATACAAGCTTATAGACTAAGGGGTCGTTTTGCAAGTCCTAAAGTATAAGCATCCCATTCTGTTGGAACACCCTTTTTATATTTGGGTCAGGATAACTATGCTAAGGATGTTGACCTAATTGTATAGCATAGGTCATTGAGTGTGAGTTTAGAACTTAGATTATTTGAGATTTAGTTCTGCTCAGCTCGACGGAGAGTCGACCCCAGCTCGACGTAGAGTCGTCCTCAGCTCGACGCATAGTCGACCGCTGCTCGACGCACAGTCGATCGCAGCTCGACGCAGCATCGTTCTCAGTTCGACGTAACGTCGAGTTCTGCTCGACGTTTTGGCGTGTATCTCTCTGCTTCAATTTTACTCTCTGATCGACGGTCAGTCGAGCT
This sequence comes from Platanthera zijinensis, assembly GCA_039513925.1. Taxonomy (NCBI): domain Eukaryota; kingdom Viridiplantae; phylum Streptophyta; class Magnoliopsida; order Asparagales; family Orchidaceae; genus Platanthera; species Platanthera zijinensis. Next base: position 106,484,224 of record CM077088.1, read on the forward strand.
CAGATCGACGCTTCAGGAAGAGTTCGACGTTTTAAGTTCTCCCGTCTGTCAACATTTGAAATTCAAATGAGAGATTTTTCAAGCAGTTATTGCAAGAGATCCCCTGGCCGTTTCAAGACTTAATTGCACCATATCTCAAGGAATTTTCAATGGAAATCAATTAAGGCTTTCCTTCTAGGCATGGACAGTTATGGAATATATTAAATGCCCTGCCAACGGCTATCCCATTACTCAGAGATCTATTCGAGAGAGACAAGGAAAAAAAAAGGACATTCATTCTGACAACACAGAGAACATCCATCTTCATCTCCCTCTCAAGAAATCAGTCTGCAGAGAATTTACAGAGAAGAACTACACTCAGAGAAACATCTTGATCAACATTCTCTGAAACCTCTTCTGCCTCTGCATTCAACTCTTCTCAATTTGCTTTCTACCTTCAGACATCAAACACTCAGTTTCTGAGTCATCTATTGCTGAAGAAGGACAAGCAGTGAAGAGCCTGTCACCCTTGTGCAAAGCTTCTTCTACCTGAACTTCTATATCTCAGGGGGAGATTTGACAACATCTACATCCACTAGCTTCTCTCTGATTGTTGACAGAGAAGCAAACTCAACCCTTCTTATTTTACCTCTTCTGTACAGGGTTTTAACTCCCTTCAAAAGTTACCTTTTGGTTAGCTGAGACCTTGTCAAAATCAGTGGTGGCAAGACACCTTATCAAAAAATCTGGTGGTGCCCAGGACACCTGATCAAGCATCCTGCAGTGGATTCCTATCAAGGGGTGATAGAAGAGTGGACTACCCAAGTTTGGGGAACCACTATAAATTTCCTTGTGTCTTCTGTGGATTGCTTTTCTTCTTGCTTGTGTGCTGTGTGATTTTACTTTAAATATATTTATCTGTTTGCATCACTCACTACCTACACTAAGTAAATCTAAAGGTTTTAAATATATCAATTTATTTGAACTTACTCTATTCACCCCCCCTCTAGAGGCCGTTAGATCTTATCACCTAACTTTCAATTGGTATCAGAGGAAGGTTGGTCTTTACTTCAGGCTAACACCTGGACCACAAAGATCTTTGATAAGATCAAACCCTATAGAGTGGTTACTTTATTTTGTTTTGTTATAAATTGTTTTTATAAAACTCATGGCACAAAACAAGGAGTATGCAAGCACAAGACCTCCAGTGTGCAATCTTTCCAAGTTTGGACTCTGGAAAGCAAGGATAAAACTTTACATGAATTCTTTTGATGAAGATATCTTTAATTGTGTCTTAACAGAATGTCCAAGACCTCCTACTTCAACAAGTACTTCAGCTGTTCCACCTCCTGCAGGAACAGACACTGATATAAAGAAGTGGAAAGCTGCTGATGCAAAAGCAATGAACATATTGGCACAAACTATGTCTGATGACATATTCCAAAAAGTTACTGAATGCAATTCTGCCAAGGAAATCTGGGACAAATTAACTGAAATAGTCTCAGGTTCAGCTGATGAAAGAAAGGATAGAAGAGCTCAACTGATAACACAGTATGAGAACTTCAAAATGGCTCCAGCTGAATCTGTGGCTGACATGTACAACAGATTCAGTCTCATTGTCAGTGAGTTGAAAACTCTGGACAAGGATATATCTCTCACTGAGATAAATGATAAAATTCTCATGTGCCTACCTAGCACTTGGGATTCAAGAATCTGGCCAATCAAAGATGGCAGAAGTCAAATTGAGCTATCCACTGAAGCTCTCTTAGGCAAGCTCAAGTCCTATGAGCAATTTGTCAAGACAAGAGAAGGGGAGCAAAACACATCTTCTCCTGCACCCAAAGTGGAGAAGACAATAGCTCTCAAAGCTTCAGAGGAAGTACCTAAAGAGAAGGAGATAGTCAATGAAGAACTTCTAAGCCTACTAGCCAAAAGATTCAACAAGATGGCTAGGAAGAATTTCAGAAAATGGTCTTCTAAGGACCAAGACAAGCCAAGGTATGATAGATCTAATAATAAAGAAATTATTTGCTATGGCTGCAGGAAACCAGGACACACTGCTCCAAACTGTCCTGAGAATCAAGGCAAAGACAAGAAAGATAGGAGAGAAAGAAAAGACAAGAGAAGAGAGAAAGATTCAAAGAAATATTATGAGAAATCCTCTTCCAGCAACACCAAAAATACAAGGAAAGGATTTGTTGCAGAAACTTGGAGTGATACTGAAGATTCTGAAGAATCATCCAGCACAAGTGATGATGAGGATGATGCCACAGAAAAAGGATTCTGCATGATGGCAATCAATGCATCACAAAGCAGCTCAGACTCAGAGCATGAATCTGAATATATGACTGATCAGGAATTGAGTGAAGATCAGGTACTTGACTCATTTGATTTTTCTTCTGATGATTTCAAGTTTAGATTTAAATCAATGTGCATAGACTTGCTGACAGCAGAGAAGACAAATGATTCTCTTAGAAGTCAACTGTCTGATTACAGCACATTAAGTGCAAATAATCTCAAGCTCTCTGATGAGTTAGAGTGCTGTAGGGAGGAGATAGCTTCACTAAAGAGTGAGCTATCCAAGGCTAAACAGCTAGAGGAAACTCTCAATGGGAGGAGCCTCAAGCTAATAGACATCACAAGCACAGTGAACTCAAGAATGAGTGGTTCACTAGGTTTGGGTGCCTCTCCAAGCCAACCTATAGTGCTAACAACTCCCATAAAATTTACCAGTAACAAGGGTAAAGGAATTATGGTAGTAGCCAGAAAAAATTCTGATCTACCTAAGCAACTTCAAGTTCAACAGAAAACGTCGAACAGAGCTCGACGTCCTTCGACCAGAGCTCGACGCCGTTCTAACAAGAATCAGCAACACCTTGCTGAAGCGTCGAACTCAGGTCGACACACGTCGAACTCAGGTCGACTTGCTGTTGTCCCTGAAAGTAGGCCTGTTCAAGCGTCGAATGGAGCTCGACGTCCTGAAACTTCAGCGTCAAACTTAGGTCGACGTGCGTCGAACAGAGCTCAGAGTTCTGGGTTGTCTGCACAGGATAAATCTAAATTGAATATCAAGTATCCTACATCTCAGCCTAACCCTTATGCTGAATGGGTGATTCCTCCTAGGAGATATCATCCTGAAGGCTATAAGAGTCAGCCTGAAATGTCATTCATTTCTGATTTCATTGGTTATCAACCTCAACCCAAGGTGAACTGGGTGAAAAACAACTAAGCTGTTACATGTGCAGATGAAGAGCTATCCAGTGGTGAACCAGCATTGGTACCTGGATAGTGGTTGCTCCAAACATATGACAGGAACCAAAAGCAATCTTTCATCCTTCAAAGCAAAGCTTGGACCAAGAGTAATCTTTGGTGACTCCAATTTTGGACAAACCAAGGGATATGGTCAAGTCAAAATAGGCTCAATCACTTTCAAGAAGGTAGCCTATGTGGAAGGACTGAAGCACAACTTAATCAGCATCAGTCAACTTTGTGATGCTGGTTATCAGGTTTGGTTCACTGATCTAGTATGTAATATTGCTCTAGATAATAATATTGTGTTGATTGGAAATAGGCAAGATAACATATACCTAGTAGATTTTAATTCTTCTAAAGTAGACATATGCCTTTTTAATTCCCTTAGTAAGCCAAATGAGCTTTGGCATAAAAGATTAGGACATGTTAACCTTAGAACTATTGCTAGGTTGTCTAAACTCAACCTTGTTAGAGGACTACCTTCTGGTCCCTACAAGAAGGAAGGACTCTGCAAGGCTTGCCAACTAGGAAAGCAAACTAAAAATAGTTTCAAATCACTTAACAAGAGTGATTCACCTAGGGTTTTGTATCTGTTGCACATGGACCTTTTTGGACCTACTACAGTACAAAGTCTAGGGGGGAAATCTTATGCCTTAGTGATTGTAGATGACTTCTCAAGATTCACTTGGGTGTTCTTCCTAAGAAAGAAGTCTGATAACTTCAAAATTTTGACAGATTTTCTCAAGAGCATACAGATTGAGTTCAATACTCATATAGCCCTGATCAGAAGTGATCATGGGACAGAGTTTGATTCTCTTCTTATGCAAGAGTTCTGTCAGAATGAAGGGATCAGGCACACTTTCTCAGCTCCTAGAACTCCTCAACAAAATGGGGTAGTTGAAAGGAAAAATAGAACCTTAATTGAATCAGCCACAACATTATTGACAGATGCTCATCTTCCTCTAACCTTTTGGGCAGAGGCTGTGAACACCTCCAATTATGTTTTGAATAGAAGCCTGATATATAAACTAAAGGATAAGACTCCTTATGAATTGCTCAAAGGGAAGAAACCTAAAGTTAGCTTTTTCAAAATTTTTGGTTGCATTTGTTTCATTCACAATAATGACAAGAGATATTTAGCAAAATTTGAAGCTAAGGCTGATGAAGGAGTGTTTCTGGGATACTCTTTGAACAGCAAAGCTTATAGGGTGTATAACAAATCATCTCATAAAATTGAAGAGTCCATGCATATTACCTTTGATGAATCTAATATGTCTTATAAGGAGAAGAATTCTTCTACCATAGATCACTTACAGGTACAATCATTAGCTGAAAATATTAATCAGTTAACCATCATGGATGAGGGAAATCTATCTTCAACAACTCAACAAGAAGCTGCTAGCAATAAGAGTGAAGATACAGATCAAATTTCAGAACCAAATGGAGAGCCAGTTGTTGTTCCACAAGAGGAAACAACAACACAGGTTGGTGAACAATCAACACCCACTGTTAACTTAGTAACAATAAGAGATCATCCAATCTCCCAAGTGATTGGAGAAATTTCAGAAGGTGTGCAAACCAGAAATCAGATAAATCAACATCTGATGCACACCTGTTTTCTCTCCCAAATAGAGCCTCAAACTATTCAAGATGCAGAGCAAGATCCAAACTGGATCATTGCAATGCAAGAGGAACTAAACCAGTTTGAAAGGAACAAAGTATGGGAATTGGTTCCAAAACCAAGAAACCATCAAATTGTTGGAACTAAGTGGGTTTTCAGGAATAAGCTAGATGATCAAGGGATCATTGTGAGAAACAAGGCAAGGCTTGTTGCTCAAGGCTATTGTCAAGAAGAAGGGATTGATTATGACCAAACCTTTGCACCAGTTGCAAGGTTGGAGGCCATAAGAATTTTCCTTGCTTATGCTGCACACAAGAAGATCAAAGTTTTCCAAATGGATGTTAAAAGTGCATTTCTCAATGGAGACATCAAGGAAGAAGTCTATGTCAAGCAACCTCCAGGTTTTATCTCTTCAACCCTTCCTGAACATGTTTTCAAATTACATAAGGCTTTATATGGCCTCAAGCAAGCTCCAAGAGCATGGTATGAGACCTTAGCCTCCTTTTTGCTTGAGAATGATTTTAAAAGGGGTAGAGTAGACCAAACTCTTTTTATTAGAACCCATAAGTCCCATATCCTACTAGTACAAATATATGTAGATGATATAATATTTGGGTCTACTGATACAAGCTTATGCAAAAAGTTCTCACAACTTATGCACTCAAAGTTTGAAATGAGTAGCATGGGTGAGCTTTCCTTTTTCTTAGGATTGCAAATCAAACAACATGCTGATGGCATATTCATCTCTCAAACCAAGTATGCAAAAGAATTGGTTAAGAAATTTGGTATGTCAGATGCATCTTCTATGAAAACACCTATGCCTACTAATGCTGTCTTAGATGCTGATGAATCTGGTAAACCAGTTGATCAGACTAATTTTAGAGCAATCATTGGCTCTCTTCTATATCTTACAGCTAGCAGACCAGATATTATGTTTGCTACATGTGTATGTGCTAGGTTCCAAGTGAGCCCTAGAGAGTCACACCTCACATTAGTTAAGAGAATTCTTAGATATGTAAAAAGTTGTCCAAATCTAGGTCTCTGGTATCCACATGATTCAGGATTTGATCTCACTGGATTTTCAGATGCTGATTATGCTGGATGTAGAGTAGACAGGAAAAGCACCAGTGGAACTTGTCAATTCCTGGGTGATAGACTTGTCTCCTGGTTTTGCAAAAAGCAAACATCTGTGTCTACATCAACTGCTGAAGCTGAATACATGGCTGCAGGAAGTTGCTGCTCACAGATATTGTGGATTCAAAACCAGCTCCTAGACTATGGTTACAACTTAGAGAAGTCAAAAATTCTTTGTGATAATACTAGTGCAATTTGTATTGCTCAAAATCCAGTTCTCCATAGTAGGACAAAGCACATAGAGATCAGACATCATTTCTTAAGGGATAATGTAGAAAAGAATAAAATAGCACTAGAGTATATTTCTACTGATTTACAAAGGGGAGATATTTTCACCAAACCTTTAGATGAAAAGAAACACTTCTTCTTCCTTAATCAGTTGGGAATGATAGATGGAGATAGCATAAATTAATTTACAAGATTTTGAAACCATAAAAATAACAAAATCTAGGCAAATGTATCTCTTCCTTAAGGATCTAGAGGCTGTTAGATCTAGAGGTTCTGTCTGAACTCTGCTCGACGCTCGACGCTTTTCACTTGAAAACGTCGACCGGAGATCGACTGACCGTCGATCGCTATATAGCGTCGACCGTCGACCTCATCTTTTGCGTCGACCAGAGATCGACTCGGTCTAGAGTTTGTTAAGTTTCTGTTTCGGTCGACGACGTTAATTGACGTCGACCAGAGCTCGACGTTCAGCATCCCTAATAGCGTCGACCGACGACCTTCAAAACGTCGAACGTCGAACTCAGCTGAACACCATCGAGTCTCTTCGTTTCCCCTAGAGCCTCTTAGCGTCGAACTAAGCTCGACGTTATTTCCTTTTCTGCGTCGAACCCTAGTATAAAATCATCTTCTCGGCGTCGATGTCATTTGCGCTTTCGTATTTCCTGCAACTACATTCTCCCTCCAAAGCTTTTACACTTGTTCTTGAAAGGTATTCTGCAGATAATGGCGATTCCAGCAAACATATTGACGGCAATGAAGTTCGATTATGGTTTCGACATCGACTTGGATTCCTTTGAAGGTTCCTCACAGAATTTTCTGGATATCCTGGAGCTATTTAAAGAACAGAAACTAGTGAAGTTTATGTCAACAAGAATGCCCATGGCAGAGACTGAAATTAAAGAGTGGATATATACAGCAGCTAATACAGATGAGAGCACTATTACTGGTTCTATTTCTGGAACTCAGGTATCAATATCTCCTGCTACTTTTATTGAAGCTTTTGAATTAGAGAATGGAAATGACAGCTTGGAATTGTCAAATGAGGAGTATGCTGCAATGCTAGACAGAATGGGTCATTCTTCTGAGAATGCCTCCAAACTGCTGAAAGTGGATCTTGCCATTGAATTTAGGCTTTTAGCTGATGTGGTAGGCAAGGTCATCTGTGCTAAGAGGACAGCACATGATGTTATTACCAGGCAACAATTCTGCATCATGGCTGCCCTCCTAGATAAAAAGCACCTAAATTGGGGAGAATTACTGTTTGATTTAGTGAAGAAAAAGGTCAATAAGACCTATGTTCATTTTGGAAGGACTTTGGGATTGTTGCTTCATCATGTCTGCCCACAGCTTCTGGTAACCTCCAAGCACATTAATGCTTCAAAGAGGTTGACCTGTGCCCTGATTGGAAAATGGGACAGGAAGATTGTAAATCCCAAGGCTGCTGCAGCAATGAAATCATCTACTGAAACAAGGGCTGTTGTGGCCACTCACCCTCAGTCAACTGACCTAGTAGAAGAAGCCAGGCCATCAATCACCATCTCTCCTTCATTCAGCTTTCCAACCACCTTCACTCCATCAACTTCTCAGCTCTCATCCCCTTTGCAAACATCATCCATTGACACTATTGCATCTTCTCTTCATCCATCCATTACCACCACTTCTGAAGTATTTGATCCTCTTCATTACTTCCCTTCAATGGACATTGAGATCAATCAAGATGATTCCTTCTTGGATGATTCACATGATAACATTGCTGAGCCCTCATTCTCAAACCTCATCATGTCCTCCATTATTGAACCCTCCATTCCTCTTCCTTCTATACCATCATCTTCTCCTGCTGCATCTGTTTCTCTCCCCTCTACCTCTGCTCAACAGTCTGAGCAAGTAGATCTGCTTCCCTTGGCTAATAAGCTCTATGAGCTCTTGGCTCCAAGGTTGTCCTCCTTATTGGATGCTTCCCTAGCTCCAATAATAAGATCTTTGGACTCTATTTCTTCAAAGCTCTCTTCCCTCTCTCCTGCTGTGGCTGGCCCTTCTTCTAGGGCCTAGAATCAGTTACTACTGAATCTAGGCAGGGGGAGATTTTGGTAGAAGAAGAGCTGCCTTCTGTTGATTGTGAAGAGATGCTTGTTTCAGATGTTCAGATTGCAGATAGAGAATTCAGTCCACCTCCAGTTGAAGATTCTATTGTGACAGTACCAGCATCATTTTTCAGAAGATCCTTCAGCTCTCACAAGTTACTGCTTGCTGAAGATCTGTCCAGGGCCATCATTCCCTTTGCTGCTGCTGTTGTTGGTTGTGATAAGATGATTCTTGAAGATGATGCAGTGGTAGCTGATGCTCCTGCAAATGAGTCTGTTGCTCATATTTGTTCTGATTCTGTTGATATTATTGATGATGATCAGTCTGTTGATAACATGACTGTTGATAAGGTTCTTAACACTTCTGATGCAGTGGAAGCCCTTGCTCCTGCTGAAGTTGTTGTTTCTGAGGCAGTGGTAGCTGTTGCTCCTGCCAGTTCTTTTGTTTCTTCTGGTTCTGATGCAGTGGTAGCCTCAGCTCCTGCTAGTGAAAGTTATCCAGCCATTTCTGTTGAGGCTGTGATTTCTGAAGTCTTGAGTGACTTAGCTGATTCAGTGCCTGCTGCTCCTGAAACCATTTCTTTCCCTGCAGTGCTAGATAAGTCATCTACACTGGCAGATGCTCCTCTTCCTGTTTCAGAAAGTGCATCAAAAGATGATTATTATGATCCCTATGATCATATCCAAAGCAGCTCCTCTGATGAGTTTGCAACTAGCTCTGATGACTCTTCTGCAACTATTGCTAAAAAGAGGAAAGCTAGAAGCAAAGCTCTAAAGAGAGTTCCAATGGAAAGGGCTACTGACCATGACATCCCTTATTACATACAGCACAAATGCAAGATTACTGAGCCATGGATGCAGTTCTCTAAAAATCAGCTCAAGGCAATGAGAGAGAAAAAGAAGTTCAAGAAAGGAGATTCCAAGTCTTTTGACTTTCCTCCTCCTCCACCTCCTCCTTCTCCAGGTGCAGGAGGCAGTGCTAACCCAGTAAGCAAACCTCCAACATCCTCCTTCCAAGGCAAGACTTATCAGTCAAGGAGAGGACAAGGAGGTGGCCAATCTAGAGGTTATCAATCAAGAGGAAATCAATCCAAAGGATCTTCTAGAGGTAATCAAGCTAGAGGTCAAGCCAGATCCCAACCTTATCAAAGGGAAGGAAAGACCATTGCTTCAACCACTGGTCCCTTTCCCTTTAAGCTCAATGAGGGTATAAGGCAGAAACCTATTCCTTCAGATCAAAGTAATAAGTATGAGCCTCCTATTCCATATGATGATCCAGTTAACAACCCTACTGCATGGAAGGCTAGGATGACTGAGCTTGCTGCCCTAGACCTAATTAAGAAGAACAAAGAAAGGGGACTGGACACATCCAACATAAGCACAATGTCAGACCAAAGAAGACAGGAATTAAACAAATATCATTCTAGCAAATTCTTTGATGCTGATAGATACATGGAGTTACATCCTGCTGCTGTTCCTCCCTCTGGAAAGAGCATAACTTCATTGGGGACTTCTGAAGATTACAGATCAAAGAAAGACACTGCCAACCCTCAAAGGGAAATCAAATTCAAGAAAGGCTTTGAAGAAGAGCCTAAGAAGAAGTAAATGTAAGATGGCTTATCTTCTATGCTACTGCCATAAACATCTTTGATAGTTGCTTATCTGCTCCTGCTTCCATCTGTGTTCTTGATTTTCAGTATTTCAAATGTCTGTATGCATTTTTTTAATTTCCTTAAATTCATGTGAATAGTAATCCTAATCCAAATAGGGGGAGATTGTTGGAACACCCTTTTTATATTTGGGTCAGGATAACTATGCTAAGGATGTTGACCTAATTGTATAGCATAGGTCATTGAGTGTGAGTTTAGAACTTAGGTTATTTGAGATTTAGTTCTGCTCAGCTCGACGGAGAGTCGACCCCAGCTCGACGTAGAGTCGTCCTCAGCTCGACGCATAGTCGACCGCTGCTCGACGCACAGTCGATCGCAGCTCGACGCAGCGTCGTTCTCAGTTCGACGTAACGTCGAGTTCTGCTCGACGTTTTGGCGTGTATCTCTCTGCTTCAATTTTACTCTCTGATCGACGGTCAGTCGAGCTCAGATAGACGCTTCAGGAAGAGTTCGACGTTTTAAGTTCTCCCGTCTGTCAACATTTGAAATTCAAATGAGAGATTTTTCAAGCAGTTATTGCAAGAGATCCCCTGGCCGTTTCAAGACTTAATTGCACCATATCTCAAGGAATTTTCAATGGAAATCAATTAAGGCTTTCCTTCTAGGCATGGACAGTTATGGAATATATTAAATGCCCTGCCAACGGCTATCCCATTACTCAGAGATCTATTCGAGAGAGACAAGGAAAAAAAAAGGACATTCATTCTGACAACACAGAGAACATCCATCTTCATCTCCCTCTCAAGAAATCAGTCTGCAGAGAATTTACAGAGAAGAACTACACTCAGAGAAACATCTTGATCAACATTCTCTGAAACCTCTTCTGCCTCTGCATTCAACTCTTCTCAATTTGCTTTCTACCTTCAGACATCAAACACTCAGTTTCTGAGTCATCTATTGCTGAAGAAGGACAAGCAGTGAAGAGCCTGTCACCCTTGTGCAAAGCTTCTTCTACCTGAACTTCTATATCTCAGGGGGAGCTTTGACAACATCTACATCCACTAGCTTCTCTCTGATTGTTGACAGAGAAGCAAACTCAACCCTTCTTATTTTACCTCTTCTGTACAGGGTTTTAACTCCCTTCAAAAGTTACCTTTTGGTTAGCTGAGACCTTGTCAAAATCAGTGGTGGCAAGACACCTTATCAAAAAATCTGGTGGTGCCCAGGACACCTGATCAAGCATCCTGCAGTGGATTCCTATCAAGGGGTGATAGAAGAGTGGACTACCCAAGTTTGGGGAACCACTATAAATTTCCTTGTGTCTTCTGTGGATTGCTTTTCTTCTTGCTTGTGTGATGTGTGATTTTACTTTAAATATATTTATCTGTTTGCATCACTCACTACCTACACTAAGTAAATCTAAAGGTTTTAAATATATCAATTTATTTGAACTTACTCTATTCACCCCCCCTCTAGAGGCTGTTAGATCTTATCACCTAACTTTCACATTCCACTTATATTTTAGGTGTCAAGGTTGTTATGAATGATTATGACATGCAGCTATATGTTGGGTTATGATGTTCAAGCAGTGCAACTCACACACCCAACTTTGTGTACACAAACCTTTAGTTCCCCCTTTCTGGAGATAACTCCCAGGTTACTCCCATAGTGGCAAACGAAAGCGGTGGGTTGGGCCTCGCCCTCCTCAAAACCAGTAAAAGCACCACTGGTCTGACCTATCGTACGCCCTCAACGCCTGGTGCACGAGGCGGACTCCTTCGTACTCTTGCCGACTGGTCCGCCGGACTTAACCTTGGCTAAGTGCTAGTCACCTTGCCGAGTCAACGATATCGGTGTTGGTGCAATCAAACTCCCCGATATCGAGAACCCACCACCTTAATCTTTCCTATTTTTATGCACATGTAGCAGTTTAATATATAACAATTTAAAGTGTCAAACTCCCGGACTAAACAGTCCGTATTAACCACATCCGAGAACAAATTCCCCGGACTAAACCGTTCGGCTCATCTCCAGACTTCATCCCTTAGAACACCATGAGACGGCGCCCCCTTGAACACCTCAGGATGACTTAACCATTACCAACCCTAACTAATGAGTGTGTGCAATGTGAATCCCTATTAGGCTAATTACTCTTTCGTTTGTTTTAAGATTTACGTTAGCCTAGGACTGCCTCCGGAATATACCCTGTGAGGGGTTCTCAATAGGCACTAGGAACCAAGACGGCGGCATTACGGCCCGAAGTTCCCTTTCGCAAGACACTTATTGTTATTGGTTGTTTTTCCCTTACCCGTTCCCTTATAAATTGCATCAAACTAAACCTAGGGTGGATTTGACTCTTCACTCTTACGGGGACGACGATCTTTCGTCGGTCCCGCGCACCTTCTAGAGCGCATCAACTCATTCCTCACCACACTTGAAACCTCCTATGGTGATCCATCCTATTTCTTTAAATCCAACCAACACAAGCTGTCCTTACGCTAACCCAAACCTTATCCTGTTACTCATTTCCCAAAGTTACTAACTACAAACCACCTTATACTAAGTAATGTCTATGATAGGATGTCCTTTGTGTTTTCATCCAAATAGCCTAAGTTATTTACTGGGGGCCTATCACGACATAATTGAATCAATTCCCGGTTATAACAATTTTCTCAATTAATCTATTAATTAATTAATTTTACTAAAATCCAAGGTCTTCCAAATTTGAACAAGGAGTATACTTTTCAGTCATTTATAAATCATAATAAATTTAAGACAAATACTACTATGTCTAAAAATGATATATCTAAGGTTTGGCAATTTTCACTAAGGTCTAATAGGCCTAAACATATTTTTGCAATAATCCATTCCTTTCATATCTAATGAATAAACTACATCAGATTCTCTTCTAAATAATTTGGATTAATTACAGGGTACTAGAAATACCATGAAAACAGTACTTTAAAAGTTTCATAATTTTCCTGCTGGAAATTAATTTATAATAAATTATTTACTAAAAACCTAATCTAGCATGCTTGTGAATCAAGTACTATATTCATAACTCCAAAAATCCAGAATAAAATCCCACTGATTCAAAATTATTTAAAAACCCTATTTACCAACTTTCATAATTTTCCAAAAACTATTTATGCCATAAAATATTTTTAAACCATAAAGCCCTTTAATAACACTTGTGAAAGAACTACTCTATTTATTCAACATAAAATTAAACTAAAATTCATGAGCATTCCTACTGGCCAACAACATATAATTCCATAGTTTCAAGGGGGCCTTATTTGAATTAAAAATCTTTAATTAATAAAACATCAAATAGGGCTATACCCATATTCATGAATGAAGTACTAAAAACAATAATCTAAAAATTCTAGTAAAATCAGCCAAGGGTCCTAACTACCCTAGAAACACACTACCCAAGTTTCATAGCTTTTGAGTGCATTTAATCTACTACTTTGACCTAAAAGCCCTTCTACTATAAAACTAGGGTTTAGGTTTTGAGGTACCAACCTACCTCAAAATTCTCTAATATTACAACCAGAGGGTTAAATACCCATTAGCTACCTCTCCACCAAAACCCAAGGCCATACAAGGGCATTTGCCCCTATGTCCTTCACAAGCCCCCAAAGTCCACATTTAGGGTTTGAACCTGGGCCCTAGGGTAAACTTACCCTAATCCATCCCATTTTCCCTAAGGGAGTTCTTAGTACCATTTTAAACAAGTGGTCAGAATCTCAAGCTCTTTTGAGGTGAGATGATCATACAAGTGTCAAAAGAACCTTTCCCTAAGCTTCCCTTCACTAGGTCAAAACTAGGGTTTAGAGGATTCCTATTCAAAACTCAACCAAATGAGTTGAAATTTGAACCAGACCTTGATAACTATACCAGGGACACCTCACAAAAATTTGGGAGGGTATGGAGGTCATTTGACCCTTTAAATATCTTACACTAGCTTTTCTAGGGTTAGGGCAAAACCCTAAGCTACACTATCCCAAATGGTCTCCAATTTTTACAGGAGCTAGATCTAGGTAATAATAAGCTTCTGTACAAAATTCAGGGAATTTGGACCAAGGGTTAGGTGTGGGGAATTATTTTAAAATCTGCCCTACATATAGGACCTACCCTAGAAAAATGGCCCTAAAAGTCAGTAGACTTGTCCTAAAATTTTCCATAACATATCAAACTTTAGATAATAAAAAGACCTACAACATTTATATAGATCATCTTTGATGAAAATGCCCTAAAGGGCCTAAATAATTTTTATAACAAATCTGCCCTAATTCTAGGACATACCCATAATAAAATGGCCCTACAGGTCTTGGTTCCCTACCAAAATTTCACCACAGTATATCAAATTGTAGGTATTTAAAGGACCTACAACTTTCATGCTATAAACTTTTTCAGGAGGTGCCCAGAAGGGGCCTAAATTCCATTTACAGTAAATCTGTGTAAATAAAATACAGAAAATTGAAGATATAAAATCATTAAACTTATTTAATAGGGGTTGCACGAATCTTAAAGCAAGATCCAACGGAGGCTGTTTGTCTTCTCCGATTGAGCAGAATTTCAGGCCGTGGGGGAGGTGTTTCACGGGCCATATCCCGGCGGCCTGAGGCGGCGCCACCACCGGAAAATGTCTCATATGTGTTCCCGGTGGTGGGGGCTTCCCTTTGCCGGAGGTGGCGGCGCCGCCCTACCCGAGAGCTCCAAAAGTCCATGAAAAATGGAATTTTTCTGAAATTTAAACTCCTATTCCGTCTTGTTTGAGCACGACATCAACTCCTAAACATTCCTAGGATCTAAGCATGGAAGAAGAGGTGAGGGAGGACCTTATTTGGGGTTCGGCGACGATGGCGACGGCGGTTTGTCATGGCGTTTTTCCTCTCCGGCGAACTTGTCCGATCCCTCGTTACCCCACCAAAACTATTGATCTTATATGCTATTTTGACTGCCATGGACGCTTTGAGGGAGATGGAATAGTCAAAAATGAGAATAGGTGGCTGCAAATGAGGTTTTATATTATTTTTTTTCATGGGAGGGGAGGTGAAGGGATGTTCGGCCATGGTGGTTGGGCTCCTCCATTGATGGTGGCTGATGAGAAAATGATGGGAATCTCTTCCCAAGGGTTAGGAAGGATGAATGGGGGCATGGGGAGGTGAATGGGATGGCTCATGGTTTCCCTCCATAACTCCTCTCTCTCTTTTCCTCTTTCTCTCTCCTCATTATTCATGAAAATGATATTTTTTCTCTCTCCTAATTATCATGGATGAATTTGCTCATCTCCCTCAACCTATTGGCAGCCCACTAAGGTTTATAATTCCCTTAGGAAATATCATGAAGGGAGTGGTTCACCTTCCACCATAAGTGGCCTCTTTAAACACTTTCTCTCTCCTCCTTATTTCTCTAAATTTAGGCTTCTCTCTCTCTCCTAGTCACTAGGTTGAGTATTCAATGGTCTAGGTTATTGGCAGCTATGAATAATCATATTAATCATGCACTCAAGGTTAACTTAGAGGAGAGAGTGGCTTGAGCTTGGGTTAACCCAAATAGGCTATGTTGACTTGACTTGGGTTAAATGTTGACTTAGTGACTTTGACATTTTGGGTCAACATTAATGGGTCCTTAGTGACCCATTGGGCTCCCCTAGGGCCTAGGTAGGGTTAGTTGGGGTTGGCTTGGCACCTTGGAGGTTACATGACTCTTAGGAAGGGCACTTTGAACACTTTTGGGCTAGAGTTGACTTGAGTCAATTTAGTCACTAGGGTTGAACCCAATGAGTCCCTAGTGACTCATTGGCCCCATATTGGGTCTAAGTATGCCTTGGGGTCAGTTTGAACCCACTAGGTCACTCAAACCCAGTGTTTTAGAAACTTGCCATTTGCAACCCAACTGAATCTCCACTAGGTCTTTAGGTCACTTGCTCTTCTTGGTTCCCTGAGAACTTGTCATGACCTATTCTTGCTCAAAGCCACTCCTAGGGGGGGTCCAATTTGAAAATGGGATGTTACATAGGATCCTTCTGTGGATCTGAGGTAAGGCTTGTGTGCTTAAGTTGTAGGAGATTTATTCTCTGAGGTAGGATCCTGTGGTGGATTTTAGTGTAGGGCTATCCTTCTAGCCAGAGTGTAGGACTTTGGTTAAAGACTGAGGTATGTGATCTGGTGCATATTACTGAGCTTTAGGATATATATTATATCTCTGAGTGTAGGGCCTTGGGCCTAAGGTAGGACTTAGAGGATGTTGGGTCCATCATCTTAATGTCCTAGATTTGAAGAAGGTCTAAAGGACAATGGTATACACATGTTTGTATCTGATGCATTATATAAGTTCGATGTATGCAGGTGGCTCTTTGGTACTTTGATTAAACATGTTATCCAAGACAATGACAGGAGGATATAGGACAGGATGCTGACAATGCTCAAATTTGTCTAAGTCCAATTGCGTTGAGTGAAGGTAGTTCACTCAATTCCACATGTCCTTAAGCATTGAGTAAAGATTAGACAGTCAAAGTCTCAACATTGTCAAGGCAGAAATTTGGTTAAGTCCAGAAGCATTGAGTGAGGAAGTTCACTTAACGCCAAGAACGAGAAGCGTTGAGTAATGCTCAAGCATTCAATGTTGTAGAGAATCTGCCAAGAAATCTGGCTGTCAAGATGCATTGAGTGAAGGCAGTTCACACAGTGCCATGCAGAGAAAGCGTCGACAGATCATAGTTCGGTCAGAGCTGCTATATTATTTGACAGAATTCTGTGTAAGGACAGAAGTGTTGAGTAATGTTAACTCACTCAATGCCAATTCAACAAAAAAAAGTCTTAGGACAGAAGCATTGAGTGAATGATGTTCACTCAATGCCTCTTCAATAAAATAGGCAAAGCCAGAAAGCGTTGAGTAAAGTCAACTCACTCAACGCCTTCATACAAAGAAAATCGACTAAGTTTAGATGCATTGAGTGATTAAGGCTCACTCAACGCCTATTCAGTTAGACTGCAAAAATCAATATGCGTTGAGTGATGACAGATCACTCAATGCTTGAAGATGCAGAAATCTTCCCAAGTTTTTTGGTATTGAGTGACAAGGCTTCAATCAATGCCTAAGAAGAATTGTGAATTTGGCTAAGTCTACAGATGTTGTGTCAAGATGATGTCAGTAGAATTTCAAATGTTGTTAGAACTGAACAGTAGACGACAAAAGCACAGCTTGCTTGTTGTACAACATTTAATGTTAAAGAGAAGTTACAACTATCAACTCATGGTGGTCCCACTGTCGAAAGAGTATTTGGATGGCAGAATAGAAAAGGAAGAGATCAAGGAAGAAGAGAATTACTTTTTGGAGATTTACAGAACTTCATCTTCTTCATCTTGACCTAGTTACGGAGTTGAAGAACTTGCTCCTTCAGTTCAAATAAGAAGCTCAAGAAAGTAAGTTGTTGACATTCATATCTTCAACAACAAGTTCAGAGAGCTCTCTTTATCTGAGGTAGAAGAAGAAACAGAGCAGCCCTTTCTTGCAGAGACTTTACAGCTCAAGAAGAACTAATCTTGAAGATCCATTCCTGGAGCTGTGAAGAAGAAAGGACGGAATCAATTCAATTCAGGAAAAGACTGACTCATAGATTGTTTCTCTACAGTCATTCATCAACACCAACCATTCTTTTATTTGTAAGATCATTACTGATCTGAGTGTAAGCATGATCTATAAAGGCCGAGTGGTAGGATCCTTATGTGAATCTGAGGTAGGGCCAAGTGCCTGAGCTATAGGGCCTTTGGGCCTGAGTTGTTGGATTCCAGTTGGGAATCTGAGTGGTAGGATCCCTGTGTGGATCTAAGGTTGGGATAAGTGTCTGCGCTGTAGGAGGTTTATTCTCTGAGGTAGGATCTAGTGTTGGATCTGAGTGTAGGGCTTTCCTCCAAGACTGAGTGTAGGACTTTGCCTAAAGTCTGAGGTAGGTAGTCTGTTGCAGATTACGGAGTTTAGGAGATTGCATCTCTTAGAGTAGGGACTTGGGCCCGAGTGTAGGACTTGGAGGAGTCTGAGAAATCCCGAGGGATTTCTATTTTAAGCTATTGGAGTCGAGTTTGGAGGAGCTGGTCTTGTCTAACAAGCTATTAGAAAGGTGTGAGGGACAATGGATGTACCCATACTCTGGGGAACTATATACCTTTATATGTTGATTGTGTGTTATTGAAAGCAAACCTAAACTAATCATAACTCACCAAAGTCAAAAGAAACCACTAAAAGAAAGAAATACCTATTCACCCCCCCTCTAGGAGTTTAGCTACTCTTGAATCTAAAGAATTTCATGGGAGTCTTAAAGATCCTGAGGGATCTGTATTATAAGCTCATGGATCTAAGTTTAGAGAAGTTGGCCTTGTCTAACACACTGTTAGAAAGGTGGGAGGGATAGTGGATGTACCCATATTTTGGGAAACCACTATAAATACCTGTGTGTTGTTGTGTGTCTTGAAAGCAAGCTAAATAACTTAATCACAACTCACCAAAGCAAGAAGATAGTCTTAAAAGACACAAAAACCTATTCATCCCCCCTCTAGGTGTTTAGCTACTCTTGAAACAAATACTTTCAAGTGGTATCAGAGGGAGGTTGTTCAAAAAGTACTTAACAGTCTGAACAAATCTCTAAGTGTAGCTAAGGATTATCCATATGGGTTTAGGAGAGAACAATAAGGATTTGAGCTCCATGAAGCTTCCAATTTATAGAAAGGAGAATTTTGGTATCTGGAAAGAGAGGGTCAGGATGTTCATGGAAGCATCTTACCCTAGGATCTTCATAATTGTCCAAGAAGGACCTTTCATCCCCATGAAGGTCTCAGTCTTGGATGATAATGTCAAGACACCAAAGAAGTATACTGAGATGTCCATGGATGAGGTCATCCTGGCAATCACGGATAAGAGGGAACAAAATATAATTATCAATGTCATAGATGACTCCACATTCCAAAATCTTTTCCACTACAAGACTGCCAAGGAAATGTAGGACACCCTGATTTTATATATGGAGGGCAGTGAATAAGTTAGGGATGACAGGAAATCCCTACTTAATTAGAAATATGAGGCTTTCATGCAAAGAAATAAGGACAACATATCAGATTACTATGAAAATTTTTTCAGAGTGGTCAATGAGCTGAGGACCTATTGGAGGGTCTTCAGCAATTATGAGTTGATTAATAGGTTCCTAATATCTCTAACCAGAGATTGGGACACAAAGATTTGTCCTATCAGAGAAGTGGTAAAGATTGCTGAAACCCCTCCGCACACTTTGTTTAGAAAGTTGTTTTCATATGAGATGTTGCTATCTGCTAGGAAGAAGGAGGAGAACACCATCAGGTCCCATGCTAAGGAGAGGACAATGGACTTCAAGGCTGAGAGCTCTAAGAAGAGCATGGAGAGGATTTCCTCCCCCCCCCCCTAGGAGGCCAGCTGATTCAGAAAGGTCTAAGTCCAATTCATCTGACAGTAACATGTTAGATGGAGAGTTCGCTGCCTTCACAAGGCAATTTCAGAAGATGATGAAGAGGATGTAGTGGAAGAACAATCCTTCCTCCTCCTTACATTACAAGAAGACCCCCCTTGTTGGGTCAATTGATCCCAATGGTCCTGATTTGAATAAGTCAAGCAAGTCAATGATATACACATAGTTGTATTTGATGTGTGTATAAGTTCATGCATGTAGGTTAGTCCCTCTCACATTGATTGGAATGGTGGACACAATATTGTGGGCTAGATAGATAGAAAAGTGACAAAGTCCACATGAGTTGAGTGAAGATAGTTAACTCAACGCCATAAACACAAAAGGAGCTGAATACATCGGGATCTATCAAAGTCACAATAAAGGAAGATAGAAAAGTGGCTAAGTCCACAGGCGTTGAGTGATGTCAACTCACTCAACTCCAAGCAGCAAATTCGTCGATTAAAAGCTGCCTCAGTCAAATCCACAGAGTTTATGGCAAAGGAAAAGATTCTAAGTACAGAAGCATTGAGTGAAGCCAAATCACTCAACGCCGTGTTGTTTTTATCAAAGCCAAAGAAGATAGATAGAAAAATCTGACTTTGTTCAGAAGCGTTGAGTGAGGACAGCTCACTCAACGCCAGATGAGCTAACGCATTGAGACAAGCCGCGATAGTCAAAGCCTTGGAAGAAAGACAAGAAAATCTATCAAAGTACAAAAACATTGAGTGAAGCCAGTTCACTCAATTCCAGTGGAAGAAAGCTTTGAGTCATGCTACTGCAGTCAAAGCCTAAGGAGAAATCGGAATTTGACTAAGTCCAAAAGCGTTGAGTGAAGTCAGTTCACTTAATGCCTAGTCAAATGTTAAGGTAGAAGGAAGATGATGTTGAGAGAAGTCAACACACTCAACACCTTCATGCAGAGCAAAATTATTCTAAATACAAGAGCATTGAGTGAATCCTGTTCACTCAACGCCTCAGCAATTGGCAGAGTTCAGAAGAAGCTTAGGCAAATGGTGATGAGTTAAGGCCAACCACTCAATGCCATGGATACAGAAAGAGCTGAAGAATATGCTAATTACAAAATTATTGAGTGAAACTAGTTCGCTAGACGCACTCAACGTCTGGAGTGATTCTTTGAATTTGGCTAAGTCTAGAATGGGTGACGTTAGCAAAAGTCAACACATTTTAAATTCTTTGCGGGAATGATGCAGTATGCCCTTAATGGCGTCGACGACCATCGATTGTCATTTTTTGCAGATGGAAGGTGGAAACTCATACTTTTTAGGCTAGGCGCACAGTAGAAAGAGCCATTGATCAGCAGACTATACAAGGAAAAGATTGGCTGAAATAAATCAAGCAATTAGGGTTTTATTAATACGCATAGTGGCGGAACTTCGTCATGGTCCTCACCATTAATATCGAGCCTGAAGCACAAGTTCTGATTCAGTTGACCTGAAAGAAGAAACAGATAGCTGTTGCGATTCTCATCAGCGATAACAAGTTCAGAACCGATTTCTGATTGAGAAGGGAAGCAGACCCTTCAGAGTCTACTAGTCAAGATAGCTGTTTGAAGAAGATACAAAACCTTCAGATCCATTGTCTTCAACTGCAAGTCAGAATCTTGATTCTGAGTTAGTTCCAGCACAAGCAGCCCAGGACTGAAGATCTTTTCAACTTGTTGCTGTAAAGAAGATAGGGATGAAATCTGTTCAGCCTAGGAAGACAGACACAAAGAAAACTCTCTAGTGTTTAACTGTTAATCAATTTTTCTATTTTCTGTATGATCCAGTCTTGGATCTGAGTGTAGGATTCTCAGTAAAATCTTAGTTTTAATCCTGTGTTATAAAGGTTGAGGTAGGATCACTTGTTGATCTGAGTGTAGGATCCATTTTGGTTCTGAGTGTAGGGCTATACTCCCAGCCTGAGTTGTAGGGATTTTGAGCCTTAGGTAGGTGGTTGTTTAATCACTGAGTTGTATGGCCTTATGACAGAGCAGTAGGTCTTGGAGGAGACTGAGTAGTCCCACGGGATCGACTTGTAAGATCTTAAGGAGTCAAGTATTGGGGGAAGAGCCTTGTCTAACACAATATTAGAAAGGCGGAGAGGGACAGTGGACGTACCCATAAACTGGAGAACCACTATAAAATAACTTTCTTCTGATTGATGTTATTGAAAGCTAAACTAACAAATCACTAAGCACAACAAAATAAGGCATAAGTCTAAATAATTTTAAAAGAGACCTAAAACCTATTCACCCCCCCCCCCCCTCTAGGTGTTAGCTTATCTTGAAAACAAAGTCTTTCACCCCATAAATCTGAGAAGAAGTTATCCAAAGGAGACATGTATAATTCCAAAACCAACAAATAGATTTCTTCTAAAATAGTTTGTTATTATTGTAGCAAGCCTGGACATGCCATTGATGATTTCCCAATCAAAAGAAAAGAGATAGGTGAGAAGAAGCACCATCACCACAAGGTCAAGAAGGCTGGGAAGAGTTTCTTGGCAAAGAAGACTATCAACCTATCAGACAGTGATTCTAAATCTTCAGAATCATAAGAAGAGGAGGCCTATATTGTCCTCATGTCCGTTGAAGAAGATGTCGAACTTCTTGCTGCCCTATCTGGCATCTGGGCCCCACTGTCCTCAGTTGATAATGATCGAAGAGAATAAGGAGTACTATCTCAGGGCAACATCAGAAGACAATCTAGACCTTTCTCTTCCTAATGAGGTACATTCCATCCCTAGATCTCCTACTATCTAGGAGTTTGGCTCAGGCTTTGATGTATCCACTTCCTCCAGTGGGGAAGAGCGATCAGATTCTGAAGATGATGTCAATCAATTTATTGACAAGTATGTTGTCATTCTGGATGCCCTAAAAAGGAGCAAGTGGCTAGTCAAGAAATAAGCTTAGGTGATTGTCTCCCTACAGGTAGCTGCTTCCCTGTAGTCTGAATCTGCACCCTTTCTTGATCAGATGAGGAGGGAAGTCTGCCAACTGAAGACTATCTCAATCATCCAGATTGGAACAATCAACCAGAAGAACAATATCATCATGGATCTTGAAGAGAAGCTATTTAAAGAGAAATATATTATGGCTGAATTCAGTAAGCCTAATAAAGTGTTGTCACTGATAGATTCCTTCACCTCTCAAAAGAATAAGAGAGGTTTTGGGTTCAAGTGGAACTCTAGTGTTTCCCATTCTAAATTGAAGGGCAAAGTTCCTATAGTTCCTCAGGAACTATTCATAAGGTAATCCTCCCATCAAACATATATGACCAAGATAGCATTTATGGTCACATGAAAAATGTTTACTCTTCTTCTAAGAATACAAGGGTATCTTAAAATGGAGGGAGAAAGGACATGGGTGTGAGTGCACTAAAGGCTCCGTATGAGGAAATCCAGATGGCCCATCATGGACCATTTGTGTTTGGTGCTCCAACCCCCACACTCAAGGATAAGGCATTGGCCTATTCTTAGTTTCTTCAAGCAATAACTCAGACCAAAGGTAAGTTAGCCAGTAAGCCTGACTTGGCCATCTCTAAGGCCATTAACAATGTGTCTACTACCAAGAAGACCATTATTGGTTGAAATCGGAGTAAACCAAGTACTTATACTGGCAAACTCACCTTCAGTCAGATTGTTGCTGATAAAAACAAGAAAAGGCAGCTGCTCTCCCTTTTGAACAATCAGCTGTTGACAACTTGTAATCCACAAGGGCTGTTAAGAAAAGGAGATACAACATTCATGAATCTTGGTGTTGTGGTCGAGTGGGACACTTTGCCATAGATTATTGCACAACCCTAGTATGCCAAGTGCAAGGGTAAGTATTCCTGTTAGGGGAGCTGCAGGTAGAAATGTTCAGTTTCAAGCTAACAAGAACCAAAGAGCCAATCCCTTATGGGGTTTTAAGGTAAACTAAACTGTGTTTGCAGGATTGTCCTAGTACCTGTTGCGCGCTAGGGTTCGAAGAAACTAAACGCAACCGAACTAGCAACCCGATGAGGCAAGTATACCTATCGAATTGTAGCAAGGGGACACAAGTATCGTATTGAAATCCGGGAACTGTTGGCTAAGCTTACTCACACGAACGCTATTATCTTATCGACGAAAAAAAACTAGGGTTTTTAGAAAATCAAAGTGCAAGGGAGAAAGTAAAGCTATACTAGAAAGAGAAACACCGCAATTAAGTTAAGCTATTAAGCAAAGGACTATGCTAGAAAAGAAACTACTGCAGTTAATTAAAGAGCACAAGATAGACGATTACTACGAAAGGTAGAAAATATGAAATGGAAATGCACCCAATCAAGATTCACCTCGGCTAAAGACGATTAAGAAAATGCGATAAAAATCTGAACTTAATAGGATAAAGGTCCTTGACCGTGGAGGTTCCTAAAGCTTGAACACGCTTCTCTCGAAGTTGTGCCCAACTGAGTTTAGGAAGGTCCGACCGACTCTCGTCTAAATCGGAGGCCTAAAACTCGCTTTACGCGGTGAACCCCACTATTGGATTTTACTCCAATCCGGGAGATTTGGACGTCTGCCTCTCTCGAGGGGTGCGTACAACTCCCTTTACTCTTGAATGCTCACTTCATTCTTTCGGCCTCTCGGCTAGCCCAGAATGAAAGCAAAGGCGGAGAGTATATATCGAAAATATACCCCCAACCCGTGATTAATCAAGAGTAATTCAAGGCCCTAACCTTAAAAGAAAAGATTAATTAAAACATCATAACATAATCGCTCTAACCTCGGATCATCAAGATCGAGTACAAGGAGGATTAGTTAATCATAATGGAGTGGAGGGGGGAGATGAGTAGAAAAACATAAGAAGAACACAAGCTAAGGGAAGAACAATTTTATTAATGAAAAAGGGCAAGTTACACTAATGAAAATAAAATTACAAGTGCATGAAAATTAAACCCTATTCTAGCCCTACATTAAGCACTAAGCAAGAGCAAAAATTACAAAGAAAAGCTAAGACAAACTATAATTAAGCTAGGGTTAAACAAAAATTACAAAGAGAGGGGGAGAGAGAGAGAGAGAAAGCATGAAAAAGGATCAAGAAACAAAGGGGCAGCACCTCCCCCACTCAACCAAAGCTTCCTGAAATAGAGAGGGGGGGCTCTATTTATAGATTTTTTTCTCGGGTTGGTCACGCCCTCCGACATGCCCTAGGGGGGGGGGGGGGCGTGTCAGGGGGCGTGACAGTACTATGTTGACCTCGGGCTCTGGATTCTGGCGGGAGGGATGATTGCTTCGGTACGTCGGTGGTCACACCCTAGGTCACGCCCGTGACAGGGGGGCGTGACAGGCACGTCATGTCCAAATCATTGGTCGGAAATCCGTCAGTCACCGAAAAAGGAGGGTGTCACACCCATGTCACGGGCGTGACATGGGGCGTGACAGTACTGTTTGCGTGCTGAGGCGGAACAACATTTAATGCGGCGGCAGGCTTTGCGGCAGAGGGCGACACGCCCCTGGTCACGCCTGGTGACACGCCCAGGGAGGGCGTGTCAGGGGGCATGATAGCGGTTTTTGACCGTTTTCTGTCCCTTCCAGTAGGTGTCCTCGGGATCGGGTGACACGCCCTAGGCCACGCCCAGGGAGGGCGCGATAGGGGGCATGACAGGTCATTTTGGCAATTTTTCTGGAAACCTCCAAAAAGACAGAAAAAAGTTAGTGGCAATAAAATTTACATAAAAAGGATAAAAATAAACTAATAATAGACATAATTTGTACAATATAAAATAGAAAATACGATAATAGTTTAGGATACAAAATGTATTATCAAATTCCCCCAAGCTTAAGCTTTGCTTGTCCCCAAGCAAAAATATAAAAACTAGATATTTATAAAAAGGACTAATCAAAAAGTTATAATTATGCCTACACAAGTACTATGCGAAATTCTAAGTAGGGAAAAAGGTGAAATGTAAGTCTAAAACAATTGTTTAGGTATGGTAAAACTTTTATAAACTTTACTTAATAAAAACAAATCATCCAAAATTTTAACAAGATTTTTTTAAATGGACTTAAGCAAAGCAACGAAAATGAAAAACACGCATTGAGTTGTTACTAGATCCAAGCAAGGCATTATAATTATATCAATTTAATTAACAAAAATCTAGGTTTAAATCCAAAACTAAAACTGATTTACTGTTTTTCTTTTCTTAGTTATTAAATAAAAAACAAAAAGCGTGAATCAAGAGGACTTAAATAGGACAGAAACGTTTGGTTTAGGAAAATGATTAGGAGTGGAATTCAAAGATAAATGTGAAGGTTTTAAAATCACACTAAACCAAAGCAAAGAGTTTCAAAAAAAAATTTCATAAAAATATATACACATTTTTTTTCTTTTTCTCTTTTTTTTTTCAAAACAAAGGCCATAAATATTTTTATTTTCTTTTTTGAGTTGGCCAAACAAAAATAAACATCACTTTCGAACATACTTTTTTTTTAAAAATCTTTCTCCCGCAAAAATCACAAAATACCCTATCAAAATCGTCACAATAATTTATGAAACTCAAAAAGGCTAGTGTGATTCGATAGGTTGGAAATTTTGGCTTTGGTGAAACTGAAATGAAGGGAGGAGCTATCAAATGAAATCGAAAAAAGGCTCAAAAGCGGCTAACTAGTGGTAAAAGTTTTTTGGTTGGCAGGAAAGCTCAAACGAAAACAAAAACAGCCTAAGTCATTTTCACGCTTTTGAATTTATTTAAAACAAAGGTTTGAAAAATTTCAAAGAGCGAGTCCTAGATAATAAAAGAAGATTGATGAAATTAACTCGAAAATAGAAATAATAGGTGACTTGGATCATTCACATCTACTACGTTATTCAAAAGTTGACTTTACAAAAATTATTCAAAAACGAAAAAGAAAATAGTGGATGATGAGTTTTTAAGAAAGTAAAGGAAATAAACAACAAAAAACCATAATAGAAATGCGAGTTTTAGAAAAATATTTCACCTTAACATGCTACCGTGAATTAGAAACACAGCATGACCAACGTTTTACTTGTGAAACATAATTAAAAAGAACGATTAGAAATATTATAATTAACTAAGTTGTTTATAGAAGATTTTGAGTAAAACAAAACTAAAAACTAGGGGTACTATTGAAATACCAAAATGTCTAAACTATTCAAAAACACATATATATTTTTTTTAATTTTGAGAAATATTCTCTTTTTTTGGATTTTGGATTTTTTTTTCTCTTTTTTTTGGAATTTTAAGATATTCATTTTTTTTTTGGAAATAATTACAATATATACAAAAAGAAAATTATTTACACTAAGCAAAAATGTTGGAAATATTTAAAATATATACAAAAAGAAAAATATTTACATTAAGCAAAAGTGAAGGAGGAAATCCTCCCCCAAGCTTAAAACAGACATTGTCCTCAATGGCTAAAGAAGGGGGTTGGAGAAGGAGAGAAAAATAAAGTACAGAATTGAAAGACAGAATTGAAATACAGGTACTTCCCCGGATTTATTTGCTGCGAAAGCTGAGTGATGCCATTCCCCGAATGTCTTCTTTGGACATTGTGATGGATTCAGCAATGTTGGACAGGCAATCGCAGAAGCTTCAGCTTATCGGGGCCGTCCGAGGCAAAAATTGTAAAAGAAAGAAAACAGAAAAAGATAACTTGGGTTGCCTCCCAAGAGCGCCCTTTGGTTAAAGCGTCATTGAGCTCGACGCATCAAAAAAATAATATTGTCCAAAAATATTGTTGTCCCGAAATAAAATTGTTTTTAGTAAAAAATTAAAAGTTTTAGATTAGAGTTCGTGAAGCAGAAACTTAATAATGTTTGGACTGACATCATCATCACCAGAGAAATACAGTTTAAGACGCTGACCATTCACTTTGAAATTACCCTTATCAGGGTGAGAAATTAAAACAGTTCCATAAGGAAAATAATTCTAAAACAGAAAACGGGCCAGACCAGCGAGATTTTAATTTGCCCGGAAATAAACGTAAACGAGAATTATATAAAAGGACTTGGTCGCCCGGCTTAAAGTTTTTAGGGTGCCTTAAGTGTTTATCGTGTAAACGCTTTGTCCGCTCTTTATAAAGTTTGTTATTTTCATAAGCATAAGAGCGCCACTCGTCGAGTTCATTTAGTTGAAATTTTCGAAGGTCACCGACTGAGTGGGGATCGAAGTTTAAAAATTTTAAGGCCCAAAAGGCACGGTGTTCTAACTCTACGGGCATATGGCACTATTTTCCATAGACCAGCCGATACGACGTACATCCGAGGGCGGTTTTGTACGCTGTTCGGTAGGCCCATAGAGCATCGTCAAGTTTGGTTGACCAGTCTTTTCTAGAAGTTGAAACAGTCTTTTCTAAAATTCTTTTTATTTCTCTATTAACTACTTCGACTTGTCTGTTAGTTTGGGGGTGGTAGGCAGTGGAAAGTTTATGCGTAACGCCGTATTTGGTAAGAATTTTTGAAAATTGCGCGTTACAGAAATGGGAACCCCTATCACTAACGATTGCGCGAGGCGTACCGAATCTAGAAAATAATTTTTTTTAAAAACGTGACTACAACTCGGGAGTCGTTCGTAGGAAGAGCTTGGGCCTCAGCCCATCGTGAAACATAATCAACAACTAAAATATATTTGTTTGCGAAGCTAGAAGGAAGGGGGCCAACAAAATCAATTCCCCAGAGGTCGAAAATTTCGCACTCTAAGAAATAATTTTGCGGCATTTCATTTTTATTAGAAATGTTGCCCGACCGTTGGCAACTATCACACCTGCTCACAAAGGCTTGCGCGTCTTTAAACAGGCTACGCCAGTAAAAACCCGCGCAAAGCACCTTATGAGCGGTGCGAGCAGCTTGATAGTGCCCACCTGTCGGACCTTCATGCAAATGTTTTAGAATATCAATTCCTTCATCACAAGAAACACATCTCCTTATCACTTGATCCGCACAAATTTTGAAAAGATGTGGGTCTTCCCAAAAGTAGTTCTTCAGCTCAGAAAAGAATTTCTTCTTTTGCTGAGAGGAGAACTCCTTTGGGAGCACCCGGGCCACTAGATAGTTGGCGATGTGCGCGAAACAAGGAGAAGTAGATGTATTAACTAAAAGCAGCTTCTCATAAGGAAAATAGTCATTAAAAGATTTTTCATTTAATTTTTCTATAAAGGGGTTATCCAATCTTGATAAATGGTCGGCGGCCAAGTTCTCGGCTCCTCGCTTATCACGGATCTCTAAGTCAAACTCCTGGAGGAGTAAGACCCAGCGAATCAAGCGAGGCTTGGCATCCGTTTTGGCAAAAAGGTACTTGAGGGTCGAGTGGTCCGTAAAAACAATGATTTTTGAAAGAGTAATGTAAGGGCGGAATTTATCAAACGCAAATACTACAGCTAAGAGCTCCTTCTCGGTTGTGGTGTAATTTTCTTGTGCAGATGTGAGGGTTTTACTAGCGTAATAGATGGGGTGGAAGTTCTTAGATATGCGTTGACCTAATACGGCTCCCACCGCAAAACTACTCGCATCGCACATAATCTCGAAAGGAAGGTCCCACACCGGAGCTATCATAATCGGTGCGTTAATTAACTTTTCTTTAATTAATTCAAAGGCAGAAATACAAGAGTCATCAAAAATGAATGGAGCGTCTTTTTCTAAGAGATGGGTGAGGGGATTAGTGATCTTGGAGAAGTCCTTTATAAAACGACGATAAAAACCAGCGTGCCCTAGGAAACTTCTTATAACTTTTATGTTTGTAGGCGGCGACAACTTCTCAATAACTTCTATCTTGGCAACGTCTACCTCAATACCTTTAGCAGAAATTTTATGACCCAAAACTAACCCTTCTCTCACCATAAAATGGCATTTTTCCCAATTTAGGGCAAGGTTAGTTTCTTCGCATCGTTCTAAGACTTTTTCGAGGTTTTCTAAACATCTATCGAAGGAATCGCCGAACACGGAGAAATCGTCCATGAATACCTCCATAATGCTTTCTACGTACTTGTCAAATATTGCGAGCATACATCGCTGGAATGTAGCTGGCGTATTGCATAATCCAAACGGCATTCTTCGGTACGCGAAGGTGCCGAAGGGACAAGTAAACGTAGTTTTCTCTTGGTCCTCGGGAGAGATGGGTATTTGAAAGTACCCCGAGAGGCCATCGAGAAAACAATAAAAGCTATGGCCGGAGAGACGTTCTAAAATCTGGTCGATAAACGGTAAAGGAAAGTGGTCCTTGCGGGTGGCGTCATTTAACTTACGGTAATCTATGCACATACGCCAACCCGTCACCGTCCGCGTCGAGATTAATTCATTATTCTCATTACTAACTACGGTTATCCCTCCCTTCTTTGGAACTACCTGAACGGGGCTAACCCACTTACTGTCCGATATAGGGTAGATAATTCCTGCGTCTAATAGTTTCATAACCTCGCCCTTAACTACTTCTTTCATATTCGGGTTTATATGGCGTTGAGGTTGGATAGAGTTACGCGAATTATCTTCCATTAAAATTTTATGTGTACAGAAAGATGGGCTTATGCCCTTGATATCAGAAATTTGCCAAGCAATAGCCCGGCGATGCTTACGTAGAACTAGAAGAAGTTTATCGTTCTGCATATCCGTGAGGTAGGCCGAAACGATAACTGGTAACTTGGAGTCTTTTTCTAAGAAAGCATACTTAAGGTGTTCGGGAAGTTCTTTAAGTTCTAGGGTAGGGGGTTCTTCATAAGAGGATTTTGAGATTCTTTCTTTTTCAAAAATAATATCTTCATAAACTTTTTTATAAGGAACGTAATAAGGGGTGGGGCTAGCAGCCAAGACACCTTGTAGAGATTCAGTGGGAAGAAAAGAGGAAGAACAAAAATCCGAAAATTCTTTTTCAAACTCAGAAAGACAATAAGAAGATTCATCACTTCCTTGCAGTGATTCCGTTGTAAGAGAAGAGGAGCAAAAAGTAGAAAATTCTTTTTCAAACTCGGAGAGGCAGTAGGAAGAATCATCACTCACGGCGTCTACGAAAAAACATGAGTCATCGTTCGCTAAGGTGTTCTTCATCGAAGGGGTGATAGAAAATGTGACTTCGTCGTCGCCTACTCGAAGAAAGAGCTTACCATTGCTTACGTCAATGATGGCTCGGGAGGTGGCAAGGAAGGGTCGGCCAAGGATCAGGGGAACCTCGACGTCTTCTTCGATGTCCAAAATGACAAAGTCCACCGGGAAGAGGAACTTGTCGACTTTCACTAGAACGTCCTCCACTATTCCTAACGGGTACTTGACGGATCTATCGGCTAGCTGGATACTCATATGCGTGGGGTTAAGGCTACCAATCCCTAACTTTTTAAACAATGAAAAGGGCATCAGGTTTATACTCGCGCCTAAGTCGGCTAACGCGTGTTTAACAAAGAGATCACCGAAGACACACGGGATAGAGAAACTACCCGGGTCACTGATTTTCTTCGGCAAACCGTTTGTTAAAACAGCGGAGCACTCGGCGTTTAGCGTGATGTGCGAAAGATTCTCTAACTTCTTCTTGTTTGTGAGGAAGTCTTTAAGATATTTGGCATATTTCGGCATCTGCGTAATTGCCTCGTGGAAGGGAAGATTAATGTGGATTTGTTTGAAGATTTCTAAGAAGCGGGAGTACTGATCATCTTGACGTTGTCTATTAAGTTCAGAGGGGTATGGAGGAGTTGAATTATTTTTGAAGATGGGTGGTGGAGTGAGATTATTTTCTAAAGCGGGGGTGATTACTTCTTCAGCAGAGGGTGGAAGCGGAGCGGAGCTTTGATTTTTAAAAGCGGAAGCGGAGCTTGCCTCGGGCTCTTTAGTTACCATACCGGAGACTTGCTTCCCACTCCGAAGAGTTATAGCTTTCGCTTGCTCTCTCGGGTTGGGTTCGGTATTGGAAGGAAGAGACCCTACGGGTTGCTCAGAAATTATTTTTGCGAGCTGTCTTACTTGATTTTCTAGACTTTTTACGCTTCCGGTTAACGTTCTTATAGTGGCGTCATTTGTGGTGATATATTTAGAAAGTAATTCCTCCAAGCTTGGAGGTTTTGGGTAATTTTGAAGAGGTGGTGGTGGTGGTGGTGCAGAAAAATCATTTTGCGGGGGTGGGCGCATCGCATTCGATGGATTACTCCATGAAAAGTTCAGGTGATTTCTTAAAGCGGGGTTATAACTATTCGGAAAATTAAAACTAGGCGGATGAAAATTCGCAGAAGAAAAATTATTAAAAGCAGTTCTAGGCATATTATTAACATAATCTAAATGTTCTGGAGTAGGAGTTGCAGATTCCCATACCTGAGGGGCGGAGGCAGCAGTCATCTCCGTGATTTTTTTGCTTAGGATTTCTACTTGCAGAGCGAGCTGGGAGACGTTGTCCACTTCATAGATACCTGCAGGCTTTTTCGGGCGGGACCTAGGCACATTCCACTGATAAGTGTTCATGGCCATGTCCTCAAAAAGCTCAAGAGCGGCTTCCGGGGTCTTATGATTTAAAGTACCGCCAGAAGCTGCGTCTATCATTTGCTTCGTGCTTTGATTTAGCCTGTTATAAAACGTCTGCACTTGTAACCATACAGGCAGCGCGTGATGTGGGCATCGTCTTAATAATTCTTTAAATCTCTCCCAGGTTTCGTATAGGGTTTCAGAGTCTATTTGTCCGAAGGCAGAGATGTCGTTCCTAAGTTTTGCAGTTTTAGCTGGCGGAAAATACTTCGCCAAAAATTTTTCAGTTAATTCATTCCAAGTGGTTATGCTATTTTTCGGAAGTGTGTTAAGCCACTGCTTAGCTTTAGTTCTTAGAGAGAAGGGGAAGAGTCTTAGCCTGATCCCATCATTTGTGACACCATTTATCTTGAAGGTGTCACAAATTTCAAGAAAGCTAGCTATATGTGCGTTCGGATCTTCATCTTGAAGTCCGTCAAATTGCACATATTGCTGCACCATTTGAATTATGATAGGCTTTAGTTCAAAGTTATTATTTGCTATAGCAGGGCGGACTATACTTGATTCTGTTCCCTCGAGGTTCGGTCGTGCATAATAGGACATAGTCCTTTGCATGGCCTCATCTACGTTGGGTTCTTCCATTCTTAAAGTATTAAATGACTCGGAGTCCTCAACCGACACTTGGATAGTAAGACCTTGAAATCGCGATCTTCTCCGAAGAGTACGCTCAATTTCGTGGTCCAAGTCCAAAATAACCGACGGACTCCCGCGGGTCATGCACTAAAAGAACAGAAAAGAAGAAGAGAAAGAGAGAAAGGATAAACTAGAAAGAAAAACTAGATTTAGAAAATTATATTAATTTTTTTTTTCTTTTTGAAATAGATTTTTGTATAGATTAACTCCCGAACTTCCCAAGGACTACCCCGTGAAGGGTTCGCAAGGTACTAGACAAGATAGTGGCGCTTAAAGCCCTTTGCCCTTTTCGAGAGAATTAGGTGGCGTAGAAAAATTATGAAGTTGGTTACTATTAAGAGCGGTGATAATTTTTTTTTTGATTTTTAAAACTTTAAAGAAAGGGGATGAGAAAGAGAAGAGATAAAATTAATAGGTTCGTGTTTTCAAAATATCAACGGAAGTTGGTTCCCCGGCAACGGCGCCAAAAACTTGTTGCGCGCTAGGGTTCGAAGAAAATAAACGCAACCGAACTAGCAACCCGATGAGGCAAGTATACCTATCGAATTGTAGCAAGGGGACACAAGTGTCGTATTGAAATCCGGGAACTGTTGGCTAAGCTTACTCACACGAACGCTATTATCTTATCGACGAAAAAAAACTAGGGTTTTTAGAAAATCAAAGTGCAAGGGAGAAAGTAAAGCTATACTAGAAAGAGAAACACCGCAATTAAGTTAAGCTATTAACCAAAGGACTATGCTAGAAAGGAAACTACTGCAGTTAATTAAAGAGCACAAGATAGACGATTACTACGAAAGGTAGAAAATATGAAATGGAAATGCACCCAATCAAGATTCACCTCGGCTAAAGACGATTAAGAAAATGCGATAAAAATTTGAACTTAATAGGATAAAGGTCCTTGACCGTGGAGGTTCCTAAAGCTTGAACACGCTTCTCTCGAAGTCGTGCCCAACTGAGTTTAGGAAGGTCCGACCGACTCTCGTCTAAATCGGAGGCCTAAAACTCGCTTTACGCGGTGAACCCCACTATTGGATTTTACTCCAATCCGGGAGATTTGGACGTCTGCCTCTCTCGAGGGGTGCGTACAACTCCCTTTACTCTTGAATGCTCACTTCATTCTTTCGGCCTCTCGGCTAGCCCAGAATGAAAGCAAAGGCGGAGAGTATATATCGAAAATATACCCCCAACCCGTGATTAATCAAGAGTAATTCAAGGCCCTAACCTAAAAAGAAAAGATTAATTAAAACATCATAATATAATCACTCTAACCTCGGATCATCAAGATCAAGTACAAGGAGGATTAGTTAATCATAATGGAGTGGAGGGGGGGAGATGAGTAGAAAAACATAAGAAGAACACAAGCTAAGGGAAGAACAATTTTATTAATGAAAAAGGGCAAGTTACACTAATGAAAATAAAATTACAAGTGCATGAAAATTAAACCCTATTCTAGCCCTACATTAAGCACTAAGCAAGAGCAAAAATTACAAAGAAAAGCTAAGACAAACTACAATTAAGCTAGGGTTAAACAAAAATTACAAAGAGAGGGAGAGAGAGAGAGAGAGAGAGAGAAAGCATGAAAAAGGATCAAGAAACAAAGGGGCAGCACCTCCCCCACTCAACCAAAGCATCCTGAAATGGAGAGGGGGGGCTCTATTTATAGATTTTTTTCTCGGGTTGGTCACGCCCTCCGATAAGCCCTAGGGGGGGCGTGTCAGGGGGCGTGACAGTACTATGTTGACCTCGGGCTCTGGATTCTGGCGGGAGGGATGATTGCTTCGGTACGTCGGTGGTCACGCCCTAGGTCACGCCCGTGACAGGGGGGCGTGACAGGCACGTCATGTCCAAATCATTGGTCGGAAATCCGTCAGTCACCGAAAAAGGAGAGTGTCACGCTCATGTCACGGGCGTGACATGGGGCGTGACAGTACTGTTTGCGTGCTGAGGCGAAACAGCATTTAATGCGGCGGCAGGCTTTGCGGCAGAGGGCGACACGCCCCTGGTCACGCCTGGTGACACGCCCAGGGAGGGCGTGTCAGGGGGCGTGACAGCGGTTTTTGACCGTTTTCTGTCCCTTCCAGCAGGTGTCCTCGGGATCGGGTGACATGCCCTAGGTCACGCCTAGGGAGGGCGTGACAGGGGGGCGTGACAGGTCATTTTGGCAATTTTTCTGGAAACCTGCAAAAAGACAGAAAAAAGTTAGTGGCAATAAAATTTACATAAAAAGGATAAAAATAAACTAATAATAGACATAATTTGTACAATATAAAATAGAAAATACGATAATAGTTTAGGATACAAAACATATTATCAGTACCCATGCACCGATATGGTACATGGACAGTGGATGTTCTAGGTATATGACTAGAACAAGGAGCCATCTAAAAGACTATACTCCTGTAAAGAATGGACCGAAGGTGATCTTTGGAGGCTCAGAAAAAAGAAGCTACCAAGTGCTGTGGAATGATCACCAATAATATAGTCTAAATTTCAAAAGTTGCTTAAGTGGAAGGGTTTCAACACAACCTGATAAGCATAAGCCAACTATGTGATCTGGGCTATGTTATTGTATTCCACGAGTATGAGTGTATGATCAAAAGGAAAAGTGACCAAGAGGTCAAGCTGATAGGCACTAGGAGAGGAAATATTTACTGTTAAACTTTTTGAAAGTTTATCTAGTGTCAACTAACTTCACCTATGGGGGGGGGAATAGGTGATTTGCAGTCTTTTGCGGAATTAAAAATTAACCTGCACAAACAACAAACACAACACAGAAAAGCACACCAGAAATTATTGTGGTTCCCCGATTTGGGTACGTCCACTCTCCCCCTTCGACCTATCTCCCCACAAGGGATGACTCGGTCACTTCACCAACAGGATTGAAATCCAATTCTCTCACTATGGAAGAAACCCTTCCACCCGAAGGAGTCACTACTCCTCCACCACGGGTTGCACCCAACCCTTACAACGAGGAAACAAAGTTTCTTTACAACAAAGTTAAAATAGAATGCACAAGAAATACAAACTACGTTTGGAGAACCCGATGTCCCTTTTCGTTCAATGAAGCTTTCTTGATGAAGACGAAGAGTTCACGATCGGCGCACTCTCTTGGAGAGGATCTTACCGAAATCGGCGGCGGCAAGTGAATGTGGTGGCGATGCTTTGTAGATCCAAACTTATTGACGAAGCTAGAAAGGTCAACCAACGATCTTACTTGGATCGATCGTCTCAATCGATTTGGAGGGGAGAAATATTCCCGCTCAACAAATCAAGAGGCAAAGGATCTAAAGATAGACACATGAGATGCTAAGCTTAGCCTCGGTTCTGTCGCCGGACGATCAAAGATGGCCTATAAAATCAGCGGCGGCGACTGACTTGCAAGCGGCGACGGCGACGGAACGAGCTTCGCGATCAGCTAGGTTACGCTCAGCGGCTTTGATTTCTCGTGAATGATTACCCTTGGAGTTCAAAATACGCGAGTATTTATACTGTAGACCAACCCTAAATGACCGTTGTGGGCCCCACAAGGAGAATCCCTAAGCCCGGTCCAAACAGCGCCTGATATCTTGGTTCGGTCCAGCGAGCAGGAAGAAATCGCCTAAGGAAAATTCGGCGGGAATCATTGGTGATTCTCAATGAATCGGCGAGAATCACTTATGATTCCCGTCGAATTATCCATGGTAGAATTTTAACTAAAAAGCTTTCCATCCGGAGTGAATAGGCAAGAGTCAAAACCATTCTCGACGAATCGGTGAGAATGCAGAGTCAATCTCGACGAATCGGCGAGAATCACTTATTGATTCTCGATGATTCTTACTTAGCAGAATTCTTGAAGGCGTTGAGTCAGCCGGATGCAGTCGGCGCGAATCGGCGAGTGATTCTCGATGATTCGGCGAGAATCACTAGTGATTCCCTTCGAATCGGCGAGAATCACTTAGTGATTCCCATCGAACTTAACTTAGACGAATCTTCATCTTTCTTCCCATGAGTTCGTCTTTGACCCATCCTTGCTCCTCTTTAGCTCTTGATCAATCTCAACCCTATACTTGAAAAGAAGTACACTCCAAAAGAGAGAGTACACGTGAGCCAACACACTGATCTGCTCAACGAGAGATTACGTCGCGCAGACCCGTGTATATTGACCCACTACACCCTGACATTGGTGTGTACTGAGCGTGGAATAAAGCAAGCACATCTTGAAGAAAATCATCAAATACATTATCTATTCAACTTAGCTTGTTCAGGGGCTTCTTCAAATCAGGTACATTGTGGATAGAATACCCAACAATCTCCCCCTATTTGAAGAAGCCTAAACTCTACAAGCTAAGGTGAATAGAACATATGGGAATGAAAATCATAAACTAAGAATTTAGTTGAGAGTGAAATTCATTACCACTTTCCTGAGAGCATACTTGGACCCACCTTAGCCTTAGCCGAGAGGGTAATCTCCCCCTTTTCGGCTTCTGCAAATTTGGGACTTCACTTGGAGCCACATGCTCCTCCTCAGATCTTGCCTCCATGCTCGAGCTTGAGTTTCTTGCTGATGCTCCCCCTTGATCCAAGAGCCTTGAGCCGTACCGTCTTCACTCTTCATTGTTCAGCATGCCGAGTTCAGTTTTGAAGAGACTGAACTTGGCCTCGTCTAGGGGCTTTGTGAAGATATCTGCAACTTGCTTATCCGTGGGGACATAGTAGAGAGATATATCTTTGTTTTCCACATGCTCCCGAATGAAGTGATAGCGCACTTCTATATGCTTTGTTTTACTGTGCGACACAGGATTGTTCGCAATTGCTATTGCGCTTGAGGAGTCGCAATACATTAGAACTTCTATGAACTGCAAGTCATAATCTTTGAGCAGATTTCTGATCCATAGAAGTTGTGCGCAACAGCTGCCTGCTGAGATGTACTCAGATTCAGCCGTGGAGGTTGCGAAACAATTCTGCTTCTTTCTGTTCCAAGAAATAAGCCGTCTTCCGAGGAATTGACACGTCCCGGAAGTGCTTTACCTATCATCCCTGCTTCTTGCAAAATTAGCATCTGAAAAGCCTATTAGCTCGACATCATTGTTTCTAGGGTACCACAAGCCAAGATTAGGTGCACCTTTTAGGTATCTAAGAATTCGCTTTGCAGGGACATAATGCGATTCCTTAGTGTTCACCTGATATCTGGCACATACGCATGTGGAAAACATAATATCCGGTCTACTAGTAGTAAGGTAGAGCAGGGATCCAATTATGCTTCTGTATTTGGTTTCATCAAAAGGTTTCCCTTTCTCATCCTTGTCCAGAGACACAGTGGATCCCATTGGAGTCCTCATAGAGGTTGCATTCTCCATTCCGAATTTCTTGAGGAGTTTATTTGTGAACTTCGTCTGAGAGATGAAAATTCCATCCTCAGACTGTTTCACTTGAAGTCCCAAGAAATACTTTAGCTCTCCCATGCTGCTCATTTCAAACTTTCCTTGCATAAGTTTAGAAAACTTTTTACAAAGATTGTTGTTAGTAGAGCCGAAAATTATGTCATCGACATAGATTTGCACCAGCAAGATCTTGCCTTTTACTTCCCTAAGAAACAATATCTTATATATTTTTCCCCTCGAGAACTTGTTCTCAAGAAGAAAACTAGACAAAGTCTCATACCAAGCTCGAGGAGCTTGTTTCAAGCCATATAACGCTTTATTAAGAAAATAAACATGATTAGGGAATGTAGGATTAACAAAACCTGGGGGTTGCGTGACGTATACTTCCTCTTTCAATTTTCCATTGAGGAATGCAGATTTCACGTCCATCTGATAGACAGTGAATCCTTTGTGTGAAGCATACGCCAGGAACAATCTGATTGCCTCGAGCCTTGCAACTTGTGCAAAGGTCTGGTCGAAGTCAATCCCCTCCTCCTGTCTGTAACCTTGAACCACCAGCCTGGCCTTGTTCTTTATGATGACACCGTGTTCATCCAGTTTGTTTCTAAAGATCCACTTTGTGCCGATCACATTCTGGTTATTTGGTCTTGTAATAAGCGTCCAGACGTTGTATCGTTCGAATTGATACAGTTCATCTTGCATGGACAATATCCATGCTACATCTTTGTTCGCTTCGTCGAACTTCTTTGGCTCAACCTGTGATAGGAAACTAAGGTGCAAAATCTCGTTAATTGTACCTCTCCGAGTTCTGACACCGTCACGAGGATCTCCTATGATCTGATCTCCGGGATGATCCCTCACGTGTCGGAGCTCTAGGAGTCTGGCATCTGGAGCTCTTACATCTTCTCGGGCTTCTCCTTCTTATAGGTGATTTTCTCCATCCTGATCTTCAACTTCTCCAGTTAGCAATGAGGTGGAGACCTTGACGTACTTGGGAGTTACATCTTTAGCGGTCTCATCAAGACTTAGCTGTTCAAGTCTTGCACCTGCATCTTCAAGAATGCCACTGGAAGAATTGCTGTAAAGCAAGCTTCCTTCATCAAAAACAACATTAATGGACTCCTCTACAACTAGGGTTTTCTTATTGAAGACCCTATAAGCCCGACTATGGAAGCTATAGCCCATGAAGATGCCTTCGAAGCATTTTTCTCCGAATTTAGTACGTGGGTACTTCCCATTATTGAGTACATAGCATCTGCAGCCAAAAATCCTCAAATAGGACATGGTCGATTTCCTGCCTTTCAATAGCTCATAAGGCGTCTTGCAATTATTCTTGTTGAACAATGCTCGGTTCTTCACATGACAAGCCGTGTTGACAGCCTCTGCCTAGAAGTACTCTAGAAGAGAGGCGTCATTCAACATTGTCGTACATGCTTCAATGATCGTTCTATTTCTCCTTTCCGCAACTCTATTTTGTTGCAGAGAATGCGGGGAGGAAAACTCATGAAAGATACCAAGTTCTTCACAAAATTCATGTCATAGCCCCAGACTCGAATTCTGTTCCATGGTCACTTCTGATTTTGACCACTGAGGAGTTAAGTTCGTTCTGAATCTGCTTGACAAAACTTGTGAAGATATCAAACGTATCTGACTTTTGTTTCAAAAAGAACACCCACGTAAACCGAGAGTGATCATCAACAATCACTAGCGTATACGATTGGCCTCCTAAGCTATGAACTTGCACTGGACCGAAAAAGTCTATATGCAGAAGATAAAGACATCTGGAGGAGTCTTTGTCTGCAATGCCCTTAAAGGTAGCCCGAGTCTGTTTGCCCTTCTGGCATGCAGGACAAGGGCTATCTTTCATGTACTTAATAGTAGGGGCATCCCTTACTAAGTTCTTAGAAAACAACATATTAATTGTCTTAAAATTAATATGTGCTAATCTCTTGTGCCATTATTCACAAAGAGATGCACTACCTTTTGCTACTAGGCACACAGGGGTAGAAGAATCTATGCTAAGAAAATCTAAACAAAATATATTTCTGCTCCTAATGCCTGTTAATACCGTCTCCGAAGAGGCACACGATATTAGCAAGCACTTATCCTTGCAGAACTTAACGTCATAACCTTTATCACACAACTAACTTACACTGATCAGGTTATGATTTAACCCTTCAATATAGGCCACGTCGGTGATAAGGATTATACCATTGGAAATCATACCGTAACCTCTGGTGACTCCTCGATCTGATCCTCCAAAGATGACTTTGGATCCATTTTCGACTGGAGAGTAATCACGCAGCAGGCTTCTTGTCCCAGTCATATGCTGGGAACATCCACTGTCCAAGTACCAGATAGGCGTTTTGGGTGCCTTTGGACATACCTGCAGAACATAATCAGTTTCCCTTAGGAACCCAATCGAACTTGGGTCCTAGATTCCTTGTTAGCATACTCCCCCTTGGGTGGTTAACCCTATGAGTGGTCGGCCTCACATTGCTAACATGAGGAGTCTTGTTGAATCTTGGATTAAACCAGCAATCCACAGCAAAGTGACCAACTTTGCCACAGCACCAACAATCGAACCTGTTGTACCGCTTCATAGGCTCCAGCTTCACCCTGGGAACGGTGGGTCCAGCTGGGGCTTTTGATCTGGAGGTGGAGGCATCATAATGACAGAAATAACATGATTTCTTCACTTCCTGTTCCTTCAGTATAACATGCTTGGCTTTTGGTGCCTGCTTCCTATAATGACAGCTAGAGAAGTGGCCATAATTTTCCACTTGGATTTCCTCATAAGGTTCCTTGAAGACACTCTCGCCGTATTTGCGGGGGAATGCCCAACCATCATACCGGCTCTTGGGCTTTTCAACCGAGGGCCGGAAGAAGTGGCCATAGGTTGACTTAATGTCCTGTTCATTGCAGGGAAAGCCAGGCTTCCTGAATTCAATAGGGTTGAGTGGGGCCTTTCCCTTTTCTGTAACAGAGGCCTTCTTAGCAGCCTTATTTTTCCTCTACTATCTGTTTCTCCTGGATGATTTACCAGGCACACCCACATGCCCCACGCAAGCCCCCTTAGCCTGAGCAGAGTAGGTATAACCCAGTGGAAGAACAGTCTTTGGCATAGAGAAGCTTTTGACAATCTTCCTTTCTGCCACAAGTTGTTCTTCCAACTTGTTGACTTCTTCCTGTTTAAGGTCAAGGAGCCTTAGAGACTCTGAGTGCTCAGAAGTCAGGCCCAGGTGTTCCTGTCGGAGAGAGACCAAGCTAGTGATCTCTTCTCTTAGAGACACACCCTAAGCTTTAAGGAATTTGACTTCCTTTTTCTGAGCCCTCAACCTCTTACGACATTCCTCAAAGGTATTGAGCAGAAGCTCAAACTTTTCGAGGAGCTCATCTTCATGGGCAGATGGCCTGTCCTCAAGATCATCATCAGGAGACTCATAGTCAGAGTCAAAGAGGGGTGTACGAGCTTTTACATTCCCAGTAAATGGGGGGAAGTCTCCTTCTGAGTCAGAGCGACCAACTAGCCTGAAGTAGGTTTCCTCATCATCACTGGAGTCTGAGGAATCAGACTCACTTAGTGTCTTTGGCTTTTTGGCGATGTAGCTCCTCTCCTTCTTCTTGTCTCTAGAGGACTTGTGATCCTCTCCCTTCCCCTTATCTCTCTTTCCTTGGTGGCAGACATCGATGACGTGACCTGGCTTATTGCATCCAAAGTAAATAATGTCATTAGAGCGATGTTTGTTCGGTTTGGATTCATACCTGTCAAAAGAATAATTCTTCTTC
Source organism: Platanthera zijinensis (assembly GCA_039513925.1). Lineage (NCBI taxonomy): Eukaryota > Viridiplantae > Streptophyta > Magnoliopsida > Asparagales > Orchidaceae > Platanthera > Platanthera zijinensis. Next base: position 106,525,867 of record CM077088.1, read on the forward strand.
TGATGTCTGGAGGAGCAGTCATCTCTCTTTCTTTTATTCCTCAACTTGAGGAACTTCTTGAACTCTCGAGTGATGAGGGAGAAGTCTTCTTCAGATAGCTCTGAGCCGGAAGAGCATGGCTCAGATTCTTCTTCCTCATCCATTTTCCGAGAGCGGGATGAGGTTGCACCCTTGCCTTTCCTTGAGTGATAATCTTTTAGGGCCACAGTCTTCTCTCTGGCAGCGGCTTTATCGGCTTCTTCTTCAGCTTTTCTGGTGTTCAGCTGAAGCTCATAGGACAGAAGTTTCCCAAACAGAATCCGGGGATCTGTTTCTGCCAACCTGCCAAATTCTATGATGGAGCAGATCTTGGTGTCCCATTCCTTAGTAAGGGATCTAAGGAACTTGTCTTTTAGTTCACCGTCGGTGAACACTCTGCCATAGCCCTTCAGGGCATTGACGATCTTCAAGAAGTTCTCGAAAGTCACTCTGATTTCTTCCTTGCGACCTTGCTTGAAGGCTTCGTACTTCTGGTTCAGAAGGGATCTTCGATCATCCCTTACTTCATCAGTGCCTTCCATCAAGATGATTAGGCAGTGCCAAATGTCCTTGGCAGTCCTGCAGTTGCAAAAAACCTCCATCATGGAATCATCAACGATGCTTACAAGAATGTTCTGAGCTTTCTTGTCGAGTCCAACAAGCACCATCTCATCCTTATCCATTTCCGAAAGTTTCTTGGGCACTTTCTTGGTTGGATCAATGGTGGAGGCCTTAGTGGGAATATAAGGTCCCTCCTCCAATACCATGAAGAGTCGTGGGTTGACTGCTTCCATGTATTACCTGATCCTTTCCTTCCAGATAGGAAAGTTCAGCTTGGTGCACACTGGGATCTTCCCTGAATACTTGAGTCCTTCCATTTCAGAGATCATCTTTCTTCTTGACACTAGATGCGAGAACTTACTCAAGGTGTTAACCTTATTAACGAGTAACCTCCCTCTGATACCACTTGAAAGTTTATCTAGTATCAACTAACTTCACCTATGGGGGGGGGGAATAGGTGATTTGCAATCTTTTGCGGAACTAAAAATTAACCTGCACAAACAACAAATACAATACAGAAAAGCACACCAGAAATTATAGTGGTTCCCCGATTTGGGTACGTCCACTCTCCCCCTTCGACCTATATCCCAACAAGGGACGACTCGGTCACTTTACCAACAGGATTGAAATCCAATCCTCTCATTATGGAAGAAACCCTTCCACCCGAAGGAGTCACTACTCCTCCACCACGGGTTGCACCCAAACATTACAACGAGGAAACAAAGTTCCTTTACAACAAAGTTAAAATAGAATGCACAAGAAATACAAACTACGTTTGGAGAACCCGATGTCCCTCTTCGTTCAATGAAGCTTTCTTGATGAAGACGATGAGTCCACAATCGGCGCACTCTCTTGGAGAGGATCTTCCCGAGATCAGCGGCGGCAAGTGAATGCGGCGGTGATGCTTTGTAGATCCAAACTTCTTGACGAAGCTAGCAAGGTCTACCAACGATCTTACTTGGATCGATCGTCTCAATATATTCGGAGGGGAGAAATATTCCCGCTAACCAAATCAAGAGACAAAGGATCTCAAGATAGACACGTGAGACGCTAAGCTTAGCCTCGGTTCTGTCGTCGGACGATCAAAGATGGCCTCTAAAATCAGCGGCGGCGACTGACTTGCGAGCGGCGACGACGATGGAATGAGCTTCGCGATCGGCTAGGTTACGCTCGGCGGCTTTGATTTCTCGTGAATGATTACCCTTGGAGTTCGAAATACGCGAGTATTTATACTATAGACCAACCCTAAATGACCATTGTGGGCCCCACAAGGAGAAGCCCTAAGCCCGGTCCAAACAACGCCTGAAATCTTGGTTCGGTCCAGCGAGTAGGAAGAAATCGCCTAAGGCAAATTCGGTCGGAATCATTGGTGATTCTCGACGAATCGGCGAGAATCACTTATGATTCCCGTCGAATTATCCTTGGTAGAATTTTAGCTAAAAAGCTTGCCATCCGGCGTGAATCGGCGAGAGTCAAAACCATTCTTGACGAATCGGCAAGAATGAAGAGTCAATCTCGACGAATAGACAAGAATCACTTATTCATTCTCGACGATTCTGACTTAGCAGAATTCTTGAAGGCATTGAGTCCGTCGGATGCAGTCGGCGCGAATCGGCGAGTGATTCTCGACGATTCGGAGAGAATCACTAGTGATTCCCGTCGAATCGGCGAGAATCACTTAGTGATTCCCGTCAAACTTAACTTAGATGAATCTTCGTCTTTCTTCCCATGAGTTCGTATTTAACCCATCCTTGCTCCTCTTCAGCTCTTGATCAATCTCAACCCTGTACTTGAAAAGAAGTACACTCCAATAGAGAGAGGACACGTGAGCCAACACACTGATCTGCTCAACGAGGGATTACGTCGCGCAGACCCGTGTATATTAACCCACTGCACCCTGACATTGGTATGTACTTAGTGTAGAATAACTGCAAGCACATCTTGAAGAAAATCATCAAATACATTATCTATTCAACTTAGCTTATTCAGGGGCTTCTTCAAATCAGGTACATTGTGGATACAATACCCAACACTTTTTATGTTTAAGTTCTGACACACCATTATGTTTGGTAGCAAGTGAGAAAGTCTCCTACTATGTGTAATGGCACAAGAGACTTGCTCACTTGAAGTATAAGTCAATTAGCAAGCTCTTTAGTTAAGGGCTAGTTAGAAATATATAGAACCAATTTAAAATGCACCAAGGAGGGAATTTGCTCTGCTTATCAAAAGGGCAAGAAGACCAAAGCATCCTTAAGAGCATTGGGGCCAAGGATTTAGTGAGGTTTTTTACCTCTTGCATATGGACATGTTTGGTCCTATTCTAATTCATAATCTAGGTAGGAAAGTCTATATATTGATGATAGTTGATTACTATTCCAGATAAGCTTGGGTTTTCTTTCTAAAAAAAAAGTTTGAAACCCTAGACATCTTTATGGCCTTTATTAAGCAAGTTCAGAATGAAAAAGACAGTTCTGTGGTCAAAATTAGAAGTGACCATGGTACTAAATTTCAGTCTGAAGGCATGACAAAGTTCTGTGTAGAATTAGGGATTTGTTAGGAGTTTTCTTCTCCAAAAACTCCCTAGCAAAATGGGATAGCTGAGAGGAAAAATAGTACTCTAATAGAGGCAAGCAGGACACTACTCAGTGACACTTCTCTCTTAGAATACTTCTGGGCTGAGGCAGTGAACATTGTTTGTCAAGTCTTGAATAGAGCCTCTATCAACAAGTATCACCAGAAGACTCCCTATGAGATTATGAAAAGAAAAAAACCAAATCTAGCCCATCTCAGAATCTTTGGTAGTGAGTGCTTTGTGCTTAATAATGGGAAGTCCTACTTGACTAAGTTTGCTATCAAATCCTATGAAGGAATATTTGTTGGGTACAACAATCATAGAAAAGTATAAAGAGTATATAACTTGAAAAATCAAGTTGTGGGAGAGTATGTGAATGTAGTCTTTGATGAATCATCAATGATTAATAGTTACCTGCCTAGCTCTTCTAGATCTGCGGGTATAGAGTTAAAGATGGATAAACTAACTGTAACGTCCCAATTCACGCTAGACCCATAGTGCGTATTTTTTAAGTCAGGAGAATGGACTTGGGATCATAGTGCGCTTGTGGGCAGGCTTGCACCTAATCCGGGGGAAGTACCGGCTCGACATCGTGTCTGGGTGCTACTATGTGGCAATAGTAGATACCGCATGGCGGTAGCAGTCCTTGAGTATACACAGTGAAATGTCGAGTGGAGTCGAGAGCATCGTGTGGATTCAGCGATCGTCGAGTGCTATCGTGCGGTGGTAGCAGGATACCGCGTGGCAGTAGCCAACTGAGTTATTGGCGTAATGCTCTGGAATCTTTTGCCTAGCATTATTGATAGCGCGGGAGATAGCCCCGGTGAATTATCTGGCCTGTTGCTCGGCAAGATAGAGCGCAGCGGTAGCTGGTTAATTATCAGCATATGGATCAGTAAACTATAGCCTGACGGTAGTGATACCGCCGATGACAGTTCCGCTAAAATGTTTTCCATGACACTCGGTGAGATAATGCGTGGCGTTAGAAGGGTACCACGTGGAGGTAGTGGTACAAGAAGCGACACCTGAGTGGGCAGTTTGGACGGTGGCTTGCGGAGGAAGTCGATTTCGAAGCTACCGTGCGATGGTAGCTACCTGTTTAGGAAACCCTAGATCTATTTGGTCGCCTCCTTTATATTGGTTAATCCAAAGGCTTGGCTGGTGGTCTCCTTCTCTGGTTTTCCTGAGAATAACAAGGTGTTGTGATTCTCTTGGAAGGGCAAGGAACCGTACATACTTCTCTTAAGGGAGAAGAGCGAAAACCATGGTTGACGCTGCCATGCCGCCAAGGAGGTTAACAAGATCTATGGCCGGAAATGAAGTGAGCTTCCTACCCTCTCCCTTGGTGCTAGATCTTTAGTTATGAAAGTATCTAGCGTTTACCTAACTCACCTAGATGGGGGTGAATAGGTGATGTTTGTGTCCTTTTGCGGATTAAAAAATTACTCAAAAATAAGCAAGCACACAAATACATAGATCAATAGTGGTTCCCTGTACGTTCAATATCCTACCTCGCCTATCTACCACGAAGGGATAGATTCGGCTACTTCACCTTTCTCATATTATCACAATCTTACAACTCGGAGCAACGGTCCTACACCTCGGAGAACAAACTCTCCTACAACTAGATCCACAACTTGAACTACAACTTGATCCACAAACCAGATCTACAAACTCGGTCCACAACCAAATCTGCTCTCCCGATCCACAAATGGATCTACTAACTCGGAGATAAATCTCCTACAATATTTAAAACAATATTACAACAATAAACACAATTGTAAGTCTTTGATCTGACGTTCTTAGAAAGGGTTGATCTAGAAACTCAGAGAACTCGGAAATTTGAAATCGTTTGTATCTTGAATCTTTAACCTTCGATCTTCAAATAACTGGAACTGGAGTAGATTAGATATTGAGAGAAGACATGATCCAGTCGAAGAAGCTGTCAATGAAGAAGATCATTCGAAGTCGGCGGCCGATCGAAATTAAATCGCGAACGAGTGGCGTACATGTGGCCGACGGGTTCTGATTATGGAAGATTTTTTAAAATCGAATAGAAATTAGGTTAAGATTTGTATTTTCGAAATCACAAAGCACCGCACTTTTGGCTAATCGCACCGCATTTAGGCCTTTTAACACTTAAAATTTGTAACTCTAAAAGTATACCCGCACCGAACTGGTTCCCCCTCGCACCGCAATTCTAAAATCCCGATCTTCTCCTCACGCCTCCTGACGCGTCGCTGGCTCCTCCCGTCTCCTCCAGCCGCCTCCAGCCCTTTCCGTCGCCGACACCGGCAGATATCAGCGCCAATGCCGCCTCTCCTCACGCTCAGATTTTACGCCTTTCAGAAATACACCTTGTACATGCAATTTCAGGAAAATTGTTCAACACGAAAGTTGTAGATCTTGACGAGATCTACAACTTTTGTGTTGAACACTTTTCCTGAAATTGCTTGTACAAGGCGTATTTCAAAAAGACGTGAAAAGTTAGGAGATTTTTGGGTGCGACTAGCCAATAAAGAGTTGCGGTTAACAATCACCTATGTTAAAGGACTTCTGAAATTTCTTTGAGAGTTCATTACTGTTTCTATGTTTAGAAGTAAATTGTTGCAATATTATTGGTCCACATCGTGAATTGTGCCCCAAGTATTATTGGTCCATATTATAGATGTTGTTGATGAAGATCACAAATATTTAAAGAAAAGAGTATAACAATTTGGACAACACATTTGAGGGTTTTTTTGTATCAAATATTTTTTCTATTGAGTATATATTAATATTGTAATTCAATGAGAACCTATTTTAATTCATAAATTAAGTGCGGTGCATTTATCTCAATTGCGGTGCGGATAACAATGTGCGGTGCTTTTAGCAATATGTGAAAAACTGCGGTGCTTTTAACAAAGCGGTGCGATTAGACAAAAGTGCGGTGCTTTTAACAATTCCCTAAAAAAATGGCTATAAAAGATTTCCAAAAATGAACCATAGAAATTACTATGCATGGCTGACGGTTTCGAACCAGAGAAATTTCGGAAAAATTAGCCTAAGCCAATTCGGCAGAATTAATCGAATATGTATTATGATACTCGCCGAATTTATGAGTGATATTCGTCAAATTTTCCTTAGCTAGAAATCCAGAGTGGCCGACAAATGGCTCGACATATTCGGCGAGTATCGCCTGGAATACTCGTCGAATTCGGCGAGTATCTATAGTGATACTCGGCGAATTCGACGAGTATTGCCAGTGATACTCGGCGAATTCGGCAAGTATCGCTAGTGATACTCGGCGAAATTTCCTCGGTCGAATACTAGATTTCTTGAGAATTTACCATAAGTATATATGACAAATTCGACAGGTATCAGGAAGCATACACGACGAATTCGGTGAGTATCAAGGGGATACTCGACGAATTCGACATGTTTGACTAACCATACTCGCCGAATTTTACATGGGTAAAATTCCTCTTCTTTGAGTCCTGGTCATTGGCCTTCCTTGATCCTTATCGTATAGTTGGGATATAAGTACACCCCATAGAGAGATTACACGCGAGTCAACACATTGGCCTATACAATGAAGGATTACATTGTATAGTTCCATGTTTACTGATCCACTGTAACCTGACATTGGTGTGTACTTAGAAAAGTAAAACTGCAAGTACATAACTAGAATACCATATCAAATACAAACTCAATTCATCTTAGCTTGACTGGGCCCTTCTTCAAATCAGGGTTATTGTGGAAACAATACCCAACAATCTTCCCCTCTTTGAAGAAGCCAAAATCCTACAAGCTAAGATGAATTGCACATACCAATTAAAATTAAATTAAGACTTGAAAAGATTATAAAATAACAAGCATTCCAAGATAATTAGGTAAATCATATATATATATATATATATATCAAAAATGTTTTAGTTTTGGGAGGGCAGCCCACAACACACAATAACTGAAATATATATAAGAAATCAGATCTACATGTTCTTTCTCTTCATAAGCTGTCTCTCAAAGTATTCTCTGGGCTTCAGATAGTATTTTGGAGGAGGAGGAGGAGGCAAAGGATTAGCATTATTGTTCTTACTGAAATAAATCCACCTTCTAGTGCATGCTTCCTTGTATCTATTCCATTTTTCTTGACTGTAGTTGTCCTGATGTTTCTCCACTCCGAGCTCGTACAAAGAAAAAGTATCCAAGATAATTCCTTTGGAAGTCGGGCTCCAAACCTCTTCAAATTCTCTGTTGGGCTCTACTCTGACTAGAACTGGCCTAACCTCAGATGTTCATTCCCCAATTTTTTTTTCTTGAGAGAAACAGCCTTTGAAAAAGCAGCAACATCAGCAACAGCAGCGCCCTGAACATTGGGAGTCAGAGCATCAATAATATGAACCTTGGAGAAGTCCTATGAGACTGTCCAGTATTGAGTGTAATACGTATCCGGATGAACGCAAACATGACAAGGCTCAGTTGGAACTTGAGAAGGGAATAGTTGTCCATGTAACCGAATGAAGTTGTCATAGCTATAATCATTGGTTTGTTTGAATTGATCGATCATAGACTTTTCAACAATGACAACCTTAGCTGTAAGGGATTCCTCCTCCTTTTTGGCTTCTGCAGCAATTACATTGGCATAAGTGTGCATGGAAGACTCATAATGTGCCATTAACCTATTATGGGCCTCGATCAGATAGAGAGTGTTCTTGTCAACAGTTTTCAGTATATCTTTGTTGTGTATAAGTCCACTCATCATAAGAGTCACTGCAGTTGCAGCTTCTGCAAACTTTTCTTCAACCCTGGCATCAAGCTTTTCAAATTTCACATTAACTTCAGCAAGGCCATCTAGCATAAATTTATCGGATTGTTTAACTCTTTTTACTTCTTTCCCCAACGAGACATCGAACTGTGCCTGTTGCTCTGCCAGCATAGCTTCAAAAGCTTTCAGAATCTGATCACCTGAACTTTAGCTTGGAACATCAGTCAGTAAAGGTATAGAAATATTTAGAGAAATCAACACTGGTACAACAGTAGCTGGGACAGGAGCTTGCTCCTCAGCATCTCCTTCTTCATCAAATAAGATGACCACCTCCTCCTCAATAATTGGAGGGGCACCTAGCAGCTTATCAATCCTTTTCTCCAGGTTGTGCATGAATCTGTCAACCTTTGTGGAAATAGATATCCGGGACTGAGTTTCCTCCCCCTCAGACTCTACAGTAGAGACCATCCCAGGGAGAGAAATAACAAGATTATCCACAGACATAGGCTTTGAAATAATATTTGCATCATAGCCCATCTTAGCAGCAGCAAACGTATCAGCAGCAACCAAAATCTCATCAACAGCATTCTCTAGTTCATAATCATCAATAGTCAAATCTTCACCATCAACATCCTCATCAAGATTTTCAGCATCCTCATTGATATTCTCAACATCTTCATCATGCTCAGAAGGAGGTGGTCCTCTTCTTCAGCATTCTAAATTGATTGAACCTCAGCAGCAACAACACCAATAACAACAACCTCTGCTAGGAGATCAACAGGCTCTGAGTTGGTAAACACTGTATCTGGGGCCACTGAATCAGGAACTGAATCTGGAATCGCTGGAACTGAAACTCGTAGAACAACTGTCTCCCCCTCAATTTTTGCACTCATGCTAGCAGGAATCTAACTGGGGGGTGGAGTAGGAGTCCTGTTATCAGGTACTTGTTCTTCCTCCTTTACTAGCAATGCTGGGGCTCCCCCTTTCTTCAATATCCTCCTATCCCACCTGGAGAAGATTGTGGAATTTATCTTCTTTAAGTGATGGATAGGAACTCCTTTGGTCATATCAAACCTATCACCATCTATTGGATTCAGGTATATGCCGATAATCCTCCCAAAGGTTGGAGTGCGTTGGTGTCTTTGATTTTGGCAAACAGCAAAGCACCCCAATTCAGCCTCTTCCTGCAGATAATAGCAACGAGCACTTTGAACATTTCTTAATACAGGTAATCATGAGAGCCCGTCTTACAAATCAGCACCTTATCGATGATGTCTGAGAGAAGCTTGCCTTCCTCATTCATCCCTTTGCGCTTGATGGCCATGGTGCTTCTACGCAGTCCATAGAAAGACAGAGCTCTAGAGAAATCAGCCTCATAAAGGTAATCGGCTTGATCACAAACTAGAAGCTGCAAGTACCTAGATAGAAGAGAGGCTTTCACTTTCAATTTGAATTTTTGAATCTTAATCTTGATAACGGTGTCTTCATGTCTGAGCTTTGTATGCTGGAAGAACTCAAGAACTTCTTTGTCCAGAACTTTTCATTGGTTTTCTAGGACAAAAGACAGTCCTGTAGTTTCTAGTATACAAATGATATTTCTAAATTCATTAGGGGAATGAGCAAACTCAGTGCAGAAAATTTCTCCTCCTCCTAGCAAGCCACTCGTGCTTCTGGGAGCCATGGAAAGTCAAGGAAACTTGAATATGGACTTGACAAAATAGTTCTTTGTTAACTGAGCTCACTGAAATTTGAACCACTTCATTACACTGGACTGAGATCTCACTGCCCTGCACTTCTGTCAGCAACGGTGATTTGATCCAAGCTAGGTCACTACACTGAAAATGGCAAGTCGCATACGTCAGAATTGGCAAATCAGAGAGACAGTGAAGTAAGGATTAGAAAATTGGCGACCGGTGAATTAGGGTAGTTCGTTAGAATCTGGACTTGATGACTAGATGACACCGGTGGTTTGTGGAGGAAGACGGCGATGGTAAATTACGAGCTGAAATACCAGGTTGAAATACGGGACCCGAAGAGTCGGGAGAGTAAAATTAAGCGAATCGTCAGATTTTTGATGAAATCTGATGCGGTTGCCCACACTATATATATATATATATAATTTTTTTAAATTGTTATAGAAGGCACATACCTCAATATTTGTCGTCGATTATTCGGATCCAATATAAATTTTTTGAAATTTTGCCCTCAGACTAATTCGACGAGTGATAGCCGATATTCACATAATTTGCCTTGTTTAAAATTTTTGCCTTGTTAAAGTAGATCCAGAGTCAATTTCTGCTTGTTTGACCATCTTCATGAGTCCTTGTTCAACATACCTAGCTCTGTTTTAAAAAAATGAGAACTTGGTCTCGTCCAGCGGCTTCGTAAAAATATCTGCAACCTATTTGTCCATCAGGACATAGCCGAGGGCTAAGTCCTTGTTCTCCACATGCTCCTGGATGAAATGGTAGCGCACCTCTATAACGACCCTAGCCGATCCAACGTGGCAGTGCCACGGCTCCGCTCTAGGCGTCGCTACCGGGCTGCAGCCCAAGCACCCCCAACCCCTCTCCCTCCACAGGCGGGTTGTTGGTGGCCGCAGCCTCCCTTTGATGAGCGAACTCGACAGTTAAGTTGGGCCGTACGGGGACTTCCCAGGAGGTCACCCAACCCAGTACTACTCTCGCCCAAGCACGCTTAACTATGGAGTTCTTTCAACCTTCATCACCAATTGAGCTGTAACACCCCAGAACTCAAAATATGTTTGTACACAATTTTGAGTAGCAGGCTGGTAGACACGGCCTGGGAAACGGGCGTGTCCCAGGGCGTGTCAGGGGTACACGGCCTGGGACACGGGCGTGTCCCAGGGCGTGTCAGGGGTACACGGCCTGGGACACGGGCGTGTCCCAGGGCGTGTTCGATTTAAATCTCAAAGTTGGCCTATTCGGGTCAGAGCCGTACACGGCCGTGAACACAGCCATGAACACGGGCGTGTCAGGCTGGACACGGGCGTGTCAGCTATCGTGTTCTGACCCGTGTACTGGTTTTGGAAGTCGGTGGGTGCCGTGTAGCAGGGGACACGGGCGTGTCTCAAGAATGACACGGGCGTGTCAGGTTCAACACGGGCGTGTCGATCCCCGTGTTGTTCAGTCGGTTCCAGACCGCGTGGGCCGCTTAAGGGTACATGGCCTGTGACACGGGCGTGTCACAGGCCGTGTCAGGCAAAAATTGGGGTTTTGGGCAAATCTCGACCGTTCATTTCCTTCTATTTGGATCGTGTGGTCCATAGCTTTTCCAACCTCTTTAAGGCCGTGGATTGAGATGAAATCTCATTCCACTTAACCTTTCTCTTTCTAAAGAGAAGAAAGAGAGGAGAGCTTGGAGGAGGAGGAGGAGGAGGCCGGTGGAGCTTCGTCGAGCCGAATAGAGAGCCGAGTGCAGCGTTGCGGAGGCAAGGCCGCTGCGGTGATTTCCATCCGGCTAGTTTTCTATGGCGCCGAAGCGATCGTCAAGGGTAACGATCTTTCTTCCTTGGGCAGGTGAAGCCCTTTGTTTTGCATGTGCATGGGATCCTCCATCAAGAGATGGAAACGCGTAAGTGATTCCAGCAGTTGAGTCTGCATCTAGAGCCGGAAGTCTGTAGTACGGCATAGGCATGCTGTGTGAAGCCATCCAGACGTATGTCGGGATTGGTGATGTTTATATTGCGATCCGGAGAAGACTCCGTGTATGCATCGTTTAGCCTGCGGAGATGGTGAGGACGATGTGTTTGGTGTATAGGATGCTTTGTATAGCTCCTTTGGTTGCATGCTTGTTAAGAGCTGGTTGATGGAGTGCGGATACCTCTGAGTGGGTGGGTGCTTGAGGTCTTCAACAGGGGTTTGGAGGCTTATGCCCATTCTACCAAGTGGCGATGAACACCTCTGAGTGGGTGGGTGCGAGAGGTCTTCAACAGGGGTTTGGAGGCTTATGCCCATTTCACCAAGTGGCAATGTTAAGATCGGGTGAGCGGTCGATTGGTAGCAAAGCAGCAGGGCGAATTCCCTAGGCTTGTTACACTACGGGGGTAGGTCGACTGATAGTGCTCACGGGTTTTGGTGTGGTGCGTACCTCTGAGTGAGACGGGTGCGTGAGGTCTTCAACAAGGGTTTGGAGGCTTATGCCCGCCTACCAAGTACAAACCATAAAAGGTGCCCTGAGTGCACGGAGCGCCTGGCATTGAGGCCGGCGTTTGTGATGTTGGGTGTATGTGCTTTATATGTTGAAATTGCTATACATGCAGGGAAGGAACCACTGCCCCGGGTAAGGGGTGGGGTCGTTATAATTGGTCAGCTGAATGCTGACCGTTGCTTTGTTTATCACCCATGGGGTGGACGTCCATATGCAGGTGTTGCGGGCTGATGGATTGAGCGGGCAAAAGCCCATGCTGCTGGTAGGCCCTTGAAGGCCGTGCGAAGTGTTGGATTTCATGTGTGGCCGGCCTGCGTGCCGATGTATGAAATTATGTGTTGTAAAGAGTAACTTGTAAGGCCTTAAGGCCGTGTGCGGTGTGGTTTTGTAAACATTCCTGGTTATATATATAAATGTGATATTTATATATTAGTGGACATTCAATGGTATGAGTTCTTGTACTTAATAAGCTTCCACTAGAATGCTCTGAGTTAGGACTCGTTTGGTTTGGTATTATCCTGTGACCTCACCGTCTGTTTGTGGCATATAGTGTGGGGCCCCGGCCGGACCTTCTACTATACGTCATTTAACGGATGGGGTCGTTACATTTTGGTATCCGCGCTTTTCGTCGGTCTTCCCTTCCGAATTCGTGGTCGAATTCTTTTGTGGGGTGGCGAGCACGTGTTTGTGCGACCTGCTGTAATGCTAATGAACTCAAGAATGTCCACTAGGAATGTGTGTGTGTGTGTCTATTCGGTGAGTTTGCCATATTACCATGGAAAGTAATGCTATCTTGTTCACCTATAGGTGACGAGGAGTGGAGCTGGGCAGTCGGAGCCCCAGCGTTCGGATGAGAGTGCGGCACCACCTGAGGTGCCTACACCTCCCCCTTCTGTGGAAACGGTGCGCTTAGTTGCGGAGATGATCTTTGCTATGCTTCAGGCACAACCTTTTGGGCAAGCAAGGCCCGTTGTGGCGCCAGTGCAGGTTGGTGCGAGGCAAGAGCATGTTGAGGTTGGTGCGAGGCAAGAGCATGTTGAGGTTCCGGTTGCTGTGCAAGCAGCGGACGAGCAACTTAAGCACTTTATGGAATTTAATCCGCCTACGTTTGTCGGGGCAACGTCGCCAACAGAGGCCGAGGATTGGCTCTCTAGAGTGAAAAGAATCCTGGCTGCGCTCAGGATTAGTGAGGAGCAGAAAGTCCCGTTAGCCACTTTCCTCCTGGAAGGAGAGGCGAGGCTTTGGTGGGATGAGATCGAGTTGCACCAGTTGGGCGGGAGAGATCTGGGCGACATATCGATGGACGAATTTTCTAGATTGTTTTGGGCGAAATATTTGCCAATGGCGCAGAGAATTGCAATGGAAAATGAATTCCAACGTCTGGTGCAGGGTGATAAGACCGTGGACGATTACCTGCATGAGTTTACCAAGCTCGGTCGGTATGCGGGATCGACGTTTGCGGACCAGGCGCGGAAAACAAATAGATTCTATGAAGGGCTGCGTGATGAGCTGAGGTTGGCTCTCCCGAGTTCAGTGAACCAAGGATTCCAAGCATTGGTGCATACCGCTAGTGCGCTAGAGAAGGATTTGAAGCGGGTACGAGAGAAGAAGATCGTAGCGGTGGAAAAGTCCGACGTCAAAGTTCCGCCATCAGAGCAGTCCGATTTCAGGAAACGTGATAAGAAGCGGTTCAGGCCTGCTGAACAAACTTCTTCAGATGTTGCGTCAGGAGCAACGTTTGGGCAAGAACGGGTTGAGCCGCGTACATGTTTCATTTGTGGGAGGCCAGGACATATCGCGCGATTTTGCTGGAATGGTGCGTCCAAGGGTGAAAGAAAGACAGGTGCGTCTTATGATGAGAAGGGTAAAGCTGTGGCAGAGTCGTCTGCATCGCGGGCGCAACCGCGAATATACACTCTTGAGATGCAGGAGCCGCAAAGTTCAAATCAAGCAGAACAGCAAATCCGTGCTTTGGACTTAATGGAGGCCGCTAGACGGATTCTGCGAGATGCGGAGAAGCCGAAATAAAGTGGAGTGTGCACTTTATTTTGTTGTCTGTTGTATATATATGTATGTATGTATTTCTGTTTGGGACAAACAGTTGTGGTGGTACGATTCCATGGGGCGAGCCAAGCTGTGGCCTCTGAGCTCTAAACCTGGATCGTTTTGGGTTGTATCGCAACAGCGTGGTTGTGTTGATACTTGCGCGTTGCGCTAAATTTCGGGACGAAATTTCTATAAGGAGGGGAGGGTTGTAACAGCCCAGAACTCAAAATATGTTTGTACACAATTTTGAGTAGCAGGCTGGTAGACACGGCCTAGGACACGGGCGTGTCCCAGGGCGTGTCGGGGGTACACGGCCTGGGACACGGGCGTGTCCCAGGGCGTGTTCGATTTAAATCTCAAAGTTGGCCTATTCGGGTTAGAGCCGTACACGGCCGTGAACACGGCCATGAACACGGGCGTGTCAGGCTGGACACGGGCGTGTCAGCTGCCGTGTTCTGACCCGTGTACTGGTTTTGGAAGTCGGTGGGTGCCGTGTAGCAGGGGACACGGGCGTGTCTCAAGAATGACACGGGCGTGTCAGGTTCGACACGGGCGTGTCGATCCCCGTGTTGTTCAGTCGGTTCCAGACCGCGTGGGCCGCTTAAGGGTACACGGCCTATGACACGGGCGTGTCACAGGCCGTGTCAGGCAAAAATTGGGGTTTTGGGCAAATCTCGGCCGTTCGTTTCCTTCTATTTGGATCGTGTGGTCCATAGCTTTTCCAACCTCTTTAAGGCCGTGGATTGAGATGAAATCTCATTCCACTTAACCTTTCTCTTTCTAAAGAGAAGAAAGAGAGGAGAGCTTGGAGGAGGAGGAGGAGGAGGCCGGTGGAGCTTCGTCGAGCCGAATAGAGAGCCGAGTGCAGCGTTGCGGAGGCAAGGCCGCTGCGGTGATTTCCATCCGGCTAGTTTTCTATGGCGCCGAAGCGATCGTCAAGGGTAACGATCTTTCTTTCTTGGGCAGGTGAAGCCCTTTGTTTTGCATGTGCATGGGATCCTCCATCAAGAGATGGAAACGCGTAAGTGATTCCAGCAGTTGAGTCTGCATCTAGAGCTGGAAGTCTGTAGTACGGCATAGGCATGCTGTGTGAAGCCATCCAGACGTATGTCGGGATTGGTGATGCTTATATTGCGATCCGGAGAAGACTCCGTGTATGCATCGTTTAGCCTGCGGAGATGGTGAGGACGATGTGTTTGGTGTATAGGATGCTTTGTATAGCTCCTTTGGTTGCATGCTTGTTAAGAGCTGGTTGATGGAGTGCGGATACCTCTGAGTGGGTGGGTGCGTGAGGTCTTCAACAGGGGTTTGGAGGCTTATGCCCATTCTACCAAGTGGCGATGAACACCTCTGAGTGGGTGGGTGCGGGAGGTCTTCAACAGGGGTTTGGAGGCTTATGCCCATTTCACCAAGTGGCAATGTTAAGATCGGGTGAGCGGTCGATTGGTAGCAAAGCAGCAGGGCGAATTCCCTAGGCTTGTTACACTACAGGGGTAGGTCGACTGATAGTGCTCACGGGTTTTGGTGTGGTGCGTACCTCTGAGTGAGACGGGTGCGTGAGGTCTTCAGCAAGGGTTTGGAGGCTTATGCCCGCCTACCAAGTACAAACCATAAAAGGTGCCCTGAGTGCACGGAGCGCCTGGCATTGAGGCCGGCGTTTGTGATGTTGGGTGTATGTGCTTTATATGTTGAAATTGCTATACATGCAGGGAAGGAACCACTGCCCCGGGTAAGGGGTGGGGTCGTTATAATTGGTCAGCTGAATGCTGACCGTTGCTTTGTTTATCACCCATGGGGTGGACGTCCATATACAGGTGTTGCGGGCTGATGGATTGAGCGGGCAAAAGCCCATGCTGCTGGTAGGCCCTTGAAGGCCGTGCGAAGTGTTGGATTTCATGTGTGGCCGGCCTGCATGCCGATGTATGAAATTATATGTGTTGTAAAGAGTAACTTGTAAGGCCTTAAGGCCGTGTGCGGTGTGGTTTTGTAAACATTCCTGGTTATATATATAAATGTGATATTTATATATTAGTGGACATTCAATGGTATGAGTTCTTGTACTTAATAAGCTTCCGCTAGAATGCTCTGAGTTAGGACTCGTTTGGTTTGGTATTATCCTGTGACCTCACCGTCTGTTTGTGGCATATAGTGTGGGGCCCCGGCCGGACCTTCTACTATACGTCATTTAACGGATGGGGTCGTTACAACCTCGATGTGCTTGGTCCTGTTGTGGGAAACTAAATTGTTTGTGATTACAATTGCGCTAGAGGAGTCACAATATATTGGAATCTCTCTAAACTTCAAATTATAATCTTCGATTTGATTCCTTATCTAAAGAAGTTGTGCGCAATAACTACCCGCAGAGATATACTCTGACTCAGCAGTAGAAGTTGCCCCACAATTCAGCTTCTTACTGCTCCATGAAATAATCCGTCTTCCGAGGAATTGGCACGTCCCAGAAGTGCTTTTTCTATCATCCCTGCTTCCTACAAAATCAGCATCTGAAATGCCAATTAGCTCAACATCATTACTTCTTGGGTGCCATAAGCCAAGATTAGGTTGGCCCTTAAGGGATCTTAAAATCCGCTTTGCAATGACATAATGAGATTCCTTAGTGTTCACCTGATATCTAGCACAAATACATGTTGAAAACATTATATCTGGTCTACTGGCAGTCACGTAGAGCAAGGATCCAATTATGCTTCTGTACTTGGTTTCATTAAAAGGATTACCTTTCTTATCCTTGTCTAGAGACACAGTTGAACCCATTGGATTCCTCATAGAGGATGCGCTCTCCATTATGAATTTCTTAAGAAGGTCCTTGGTGAACATTGTCTGAGAGATGAAAATTCCATCTTCAGATTGCTTCACCTGAAGTCCTAAGAAATACTTCAGCTCACCCACACTGCTCATTTCAAACTTCCCTTGCATAAGTTTAGAAAACTTCTTGCAAAGGTTGTCTTCCGTAGAGCCAAAAATAATATCATTAACATATATTTGCACTAACAAAATCTTACCTTTAACTTCCCTAAGAAATAATGTCTTGTCTATCTTTTCCCTTGTGAACTTGTTCTCAAGAAGAAAGCTAAACAACGTCTCATACCAAGCTCGGGGAGCTTGTTTTAAGCCGTATAATGCTTTATTCAAAAATTAAACGTAATTAGGGAAATTAGAATTGACAAAACCTGGGGGTTGCGCTACGTATACATCCACTTTCAGATTTCCATTGAGAAATGCTAACTTCACATCCATTTGGTAGATAGTGAAGCCTTTGAGGTCAGCATACGCAAGAAATAACCTGATCGCCTTGAGCTTGGCCACTAGAGCAATGGTCTGGTCGATTTCGATCCCCTCTTCTTGTCTATATCCTTGTGTTATAAGTCCAACTTTGTTCTTGATTAATAATCCGTGTTTGTCCAGCTTGTTTCTGAATATCCACTTGGTGCCTATCACGTTCTGTCCCTTGGCCTGGGCACAAGATCCCAGACTTTGCAGCGTTCAAATTGATTGAGCTCCTCTTGCATTGCTAAAATCCAAGACGCATCCTTGATTGCCTCTTTGAATTTATTTGGCTCAACCTGCGATAGAAAACTAAGATGCATAATCTCATTAGTTGTACCTTTCTTGTTCTAACACCATCGTCTAGCTTTCCAATGACCTAATTAGCTGGATGAACTCTTAGGTGTCTGAACCCTAGGTTCCTTACTCTCCCTTCAGCAAGCTCTACAACATTCGGCGCATCCTCTGTAGGTTATGGCAATTATTCCTCTAGGGGGTTGTTCATCCACCAAGCCTGGATTGACGAGCTTGACATAGCATGGAGCTTTTTCCTTGAAAGCTTCATTTAAGCTTAGCTCCTTGAACCTGGTACCTGCATCTGCACCAATAACACTGAACGAGCTGCTATGGAGCATGCTAGTCTCATCAAATACAACATTTATTGACTCTTCTACCACCAGAGTTTAATTATTGAAAATCCTATATGCCTTACTATGGCTACTATAACCTACAAAAATACCTTCAAAACACTTTTCACCACACTTTGTATGGTAATACTTCCCATTATTAAGTATGAAGCCTTTACTTCCAAAGATTCTAAAGCAGGACACCGACGGTTTTTTGCCCTTCAATAACTCATAGGGGGTCTTACAATAGCTTTTGTTGATGAGTGCTATGTTTTACACGTGACAAGCCGTGTTGACTGCTTCAGACCAGAAGTACTCCGGGAGTGAAGCGTCATTCAACATAGTTGTACATGCTTTAATTGGGGTTCTGTTCCTTCTCTCAGCAACTCCATTTTGTTGTGGAGTGTGCGGGGAGGAAAACTCATGAAAGATACCTTGACTTCCACATAATTCTGTCATGGCACCAGACTCAAATTCTATTCCGTGATCACTTTTGATTTTGACCACTGAACAGTTCAATTCGTTCTGAATTTGCCGAACAAATTTTGTGAAAGCAACAAAGGTGTCTTACTTATGTTTCAGGAAGAACACCTAACTAAAACACGAGTAGTCATCAATAATTACTAACATGTAGGCCTTACCTCCTAAGCGATGAATAGGCAATAGACCGAATAAGTCCATATGAAGTAAGTGTAAGCTTCGTGAAGAATCTTTCTCAACAATAAATACCCTTGAAGGTAGCCCGTGTCTACTTACCCATTTGAAAGAGGTTACATGGAACTCTCTTTAAGGAACTTAATGATGGGGGCATCGCGCACTAAGTTGTGAGAAAATAGCATATTTATAGTTTTGAAATTAATAAGTGCTAATCTCTTGTATCATTGGTCACAGAGAGACACACAACTTTTAGCCATAAAACACACTGGGATAGAATTGTCTAAGCAAAGGAAATTTAAACAGAAAATATTTCTGCTAAGAGTGCCTGTTAAGACCGTCTCCAAATTTGCATACGATTTTATCAAACACTTGTCCTTGCAGAACTCAACGATGTTGCCTTTGTCACATAGTTGACTTATGCTTATAAGATTATTGTGTAATCCTTCAACATAAGCCACGTCTGTGAAAGAGACTACGTTGTTGGAAATCATACCATAACCATTTGTAGTTTCCTTATATGACACTCCACAGATGACTTTTGGTCCATCTTTGACTGGGGTATAATCACGCAAATGGCTTCTTGTCCCGGTCATGTGTCGAGAGCATCCACTGTCCAAATATCAAATCGGATTTTTTGTTCCCTTTGGACATTCCTGCAAAAACAAATCATTTCACCTTAGGAACCCAAACGTATTTGGGTCCTTAGTTCCTGGTCAGCTGAACACCACAAGGAACATAAACCTTGCGAGTGGTCGGTCTCACATTGCTAACTCGTGGGGTTACATAATTGGCAGGATTATACCAGCAATCTGCGCCAAAATGACCAATTTGCCGCAACACCAACAGTCAAATCTGGTGTACGTCCTTTTTTACTCATACATTACCTTTTGGAGATGAGGTCTAGCAGGGGCAACATTCTTTGAGGTGGAGGCCTCCTAGTTATAACATAAACAAGAGCTCCCCATCTCTTTAGCCTTAGGCACATCAGCTTTGGCTTTTGGTGCCTTCTTATTGTTATGGCCATGGACATATGGACCATAACTCTTCATCTGAATCTCTTCAAAAGGAGCTTTGAACACGCTGGCACAAAATTCACGGGGACAGGTCTATCCCTGGTATCTATTCTTGGGCTCTACATGAGTAGGCCTAGCATGATGACCATGGGATGACTCAAGATCAAACTTATTCATTTGGAAGATTACCTTCCTAAATGAGGGTTGACACATGGGTGCCTTCCCCTTTTCCTTGGCACTAGCCTTCATGGCAGCCTTACCCTTTCCACCAATGTGGCCAAGACCACTACCCTTCATCTGAGCGTAAAACTCATCAATGAGAGGGAGAACAATCTTCGTCTTAGAGTAACTCTCAACGAGTTTTCTCTCCACCACGAGCTTTTCTTCCTGCTCATCAAGATATTTTTCCTTCAAACTTAATGTCTCAGCGGAGCCCTTGAGTTCCTCTTTCAAGGAGTGGATTTCATCTCTGAGAGGAAGTTATTGTGCAATTTCTTCCTTCAGATTAACTTCCACTTCCTTGAGGGAGGCAATCTCTTTTAACTACTTTCGGACTACCTTGCGGCATTTATCAAAATCCTTTAGCAGGTGCTCGTGCTGAGTCATCAATTCTAATTTGTCCTCATCATAAGTATTGTCTTCATGACCATTGGTGGAAGTTTCAGACTCAGAGAGTATTGTGGGCGAGTTTACCTTCTCGTGGTACTCGGAGTCACCCACTTCCTCGTCTGATTTTGTCATAAGCCTGAAGTAGGCTTCCTCATTATATGAACACAACTCAATTGAGTCACTGTCGCTGAGAGTCTTCGACTTCTTGGCGACGAAGCTCTTTCCTTCTATTCTTTATCCCTTGAAGGATCTCTTTTCTTCCTTCTTGGAACCATCCTTCTTTTTATAGGGACACTCTGCAATCACATGTCTTATCTTTTTATTACAGTAGCAAACAATGTTAGAGGAAAAATATTTATTCAGTCTCGATTTATACCTATCCTCCTTATTGTAGCTTTTCTATGAGCGATCTCCATCTCGGTGAGATTTTCTATAGTCAGAGGAGGATGACTGATTCTTCATCTGTCTTCTTTAATTGAGCATTTTCTTGAACTGCTTGGAGATAAGAGAAAATTCTCCATATGATAGCTCGGAGCTTGACGTGATTGGCTCTGAGTCTTCTGGAGTATCAGGAACACGTGTCCTTGCGGGTGACACAACTTTTGATTTCCTCGAACCTTCAGCTTTAAGAGCCACTGACTTTTCGCTGCTGGAAGTTCTGTTGTTTTGCTCATCCTTATTCCGAGTGTTCATCTGGAGTTCGTAGGAGAGTAATTTGCCAAACAGGTTCTAGGGGTCGATTTCCGACAATTTCTCAAATTCCCTAATAGAAAAAACTTTGGTGTCCAAGTCCTTAGTCAGGGATCATAGAAATTTATCGTTGAGCTCGCCATTAGTGAATGTCCGACCATAGTTCCTGAGGCCATTGACGATCTTGAAAAATTTTTCAAAGCTATCTGCAATAGAGTCACTTGATCCTTGCTTAAATGCTTCGTAATCTTGATACAATAAATATCTTCGATCATCTCGAACTTCCTAAGTCCCTTCCATTAGAACTACTAAGCAATCCCGCATCTCCTTGGAAAACTTGCAGTGGAATATGTTTTGGATCATAAAGTCATCCACTGCACTTGCTATAATGTTCTTCGATTTCTTGTCCAAGGAGACCAAGGCTATTTCATCCTTTGTTAGATCCATCATTTTCTTAGGGATCATAATCGCTGGATTCAAAGCTGAAGCTTTAGTAGGGATATGTGGCCCTTCTTCTACTATCTGAAAGATTCTTGGATCAGCAACTTTCGTGAAGAACCTTACACTTTTTTTCCACATGAGAAGATTTTCTTTAGTGAAACCAGGCAGCTTCATGGATGACATGTCCTTGCTTCTGTCCAAGGTGACTATGCGGAATCTCTGAACACTAGATCAGGGATCTTCTTCAAGGTGTTAGTCTTATCGAACAAAACATCCCTCTCATACTAATTGAGAGTATCTAGCGTCTACATAACTCACCTAGAGGGGGTGAATAGGTGATGTTTATGTCTTTTCACGGATTAAAAAATTACTCAAAAATAAGCAAGCACACAAACACAAAGATTTATATTGGTTCCCCTTATTGGGTACGTCCACTGTCCCGCCTCGCATATCTATCACGAAGGGATAGATTCGGCTACTTCACCTTTCTTAGATTATCACAATCTTACAACTCGGAGTAACGCTCCTACACCTCGGAGAATAAACTCTCCTACACCTCAATCCACAACCGGATCTACAACTCGATCCACAAACCGGATCTACAAACTCGATCCACAATCGGATCTACTCTCTCGATCCACAAATAGATCTACTAACTCGGAGATAAATCTCCTACAATATTTAAAACAATATTACAACAATAAACACGATTGAAAGTATTTGATCCAACGTTCTTTGAAAGGGTTGAACTTGAAACTCGGAGAACTCGGAAACTTGAAATCTTTTGGATCTTGAATCTTGAACCTTCGGTCTTCAAATAACTAGAACTGGAGTAGATTAGATTTTGAGAGAAGATATGATCCAGTCGAAGAAGTCATCGAAGAAGAAGATAGTTCGAAGTCGGCCGCCGATCGGAAGAAAATTGCGAACGAATGGCGTGCATGCGGCCGACGGGTTCTGATTATGGAAGATTTTTTAAAATCGAATATCAATTAGGTTAAGATTCGTATTTTCGAAATCACCTTATCCTTTTTATAGAGAGATTTGAAATAGCGGCTATAAAAGATTTCCAAAAACAAACCCTAGAAATTACTGTGCATGTCCGACGGTTTCGAACTAGAGAAATTTCGGAAAAATTGGCCTAAGTCAAATTCGGCGGAATTCTGCGAATATTGATTATGATACTCGTCGAATTTATGAGTGATATTCGTCAAATTTGCCTTCGCCAGAAATCCAGAGTGGTCGACAAATGGCTCAACACATTCGGCGAGTATCGCCTGGGATACTCGTCGAATTCGGCGATTATTTCCATTGATACTCGGCGAATTTGGCGAGTATCGCTAGTGATACTCGATGAATTTTCCTTAGTCAAATACTAGATTCCAGAGAATTTACCCTAAGTATATACGATAAATTTGACGGGTATCGGGAAGCATACACGACAAATTCGGTGAGTATCAAGGGGATACTAGATGAATTCGACGTGTATGACTAACCATACTCGCTGAATTTTGCTTAGGTAAAATTTCTCTTCCCTGAGTTCTGGTCTTTGGCCTTCCTTGATCCTTCTCCTATATTTGGGATAGAAGTACACCCAAATAGAGAGATTACAAGTGAGTCAACACATTGGCCAAACAATGAAGGATTACATTGTATAGTCCTTTGTTTACTGACCCACCGTAACCTGACATTGGTGTGTACTTAGCAAAGTAAACCTGTAAGTACATAAATAAAATACATCATCAAATACAAACTCAATTCATCTTAGCTTGACTGGGCCATTCTTCAAATTAGGGTTATTGTGGATACAATACCCAACAAGTTATGATTTAGGATAGATGTCAACTCAAAAGAGGTTGACTTGTGCGTGATGAAGATCTCCTAGGAAAAGACTATGCTAGGTCCTCATCCTAAGGATTAGTTGTCTTCAACCTCTCCTCTCTGCGTTGTCAGGGTGGTGGACTTGGTTTCATGAAGAAGGATGGCCTTTTAAGGGTATAGAAGGGAGGAGGAAGGGTTGTATGTGGTTTTGAAAAAATAGCTAATGGAAGAAGACCAACTGATGTCATTCGTTTTGCTTTAAGATGCGTGCAGAAATCTGTTTTCTGTGCGAAGCAGACTTCAAGGCCGTTTTCGAGCATGATGCGGCAGGATCTAGGACTTGGATTGAACACGAAATTTGTAGTCCTCTAAAAGACCTTTCTAACGGATCATTAAACGTTTTCATATGAGCTTTGTAGATCCGAGAATGCCTAGTTGAGGTTGCTACATGGTGACAACTTATCTGTATGTTGATTCCGGGTTAGTGAATAATCGGTTTTGGACTAGGTAGGAGAAACATTGCAAGATGATGATAAAGTTTGGATGAGCCTTGTTATATGTATCCAAGATAAACAAATGGTTTGGAGGAATTTAATAAACAAATGGTTGGGGAAATTAGTGAACAAATGGCCTGATAAGATTTGGTTGTACAAATGGCTACATGTGAAATCTGGTAAGGATGCGCGCGATTGTAATCTGATGAATGATACAAGTTTTGAAAGAGGGTGTGGTACCCGATAATTGAATGTATAATCTATACTTACGATATCATGCTTTATGGATACGTGATGAGTTAATATATTGTTGTGATATATATATATATATATATGAAAGCATAATTGTTTGTGAAAGCTCGAGTATAATGAAGGAATCAGATGAAGTAAATCTCATGGCCATGGAATACATTAAATCGTGCTCTAGAATATTGGAAGGGATAACTAGTATAGTCCACTTCTTAGATTTGTGTCTCCCTATGGGTAGCAGTGTGGGATTGTATGTTGTAAAAGGTGGCTTGCCACCTGTGTTTATGATGAACACTTAAGTGCTTGGGAGCACGAGAATGCTAAATGGTATGACTGCGTGTGTTTCACCACACTAGATGGGTAATAATGAAAAGAGACTTTGGGCAGTTGGTCTTTGTCCTTTGTGTTCATTCCTGGTGCTCCTTCCATTCCAATTGGATGGTTGGGCTTGGTCCTCGATACTCATTCATGGGGCCCATCCATTCCATGATGAAGTGGAATTGCATTTGGTGTGTGTTGACACGCGGTGTCATTATACTGGGTTAAGGATAATGAGGCAGGTCTATGGGCTCGCTAGTCGTCACACCGACGGGAGTTGACACATAGACCTTGGGCGGTTGGGCTTAGTCCTCGGTGCTCAATCCCAGGTCTCCTTCCATGCCAAGTTGACAGTTTGACTTGGTCCTATGGTGATACGCCCCCATAGGCTCATTCCGTGCTACGCGATAGGCCAATTTGGCCTATGTTCTTGGTGCACATCTACCCGAGACCCCTCTGAGCCGTAGTATGCAAGGAGCCCCGTTATTGTGTTCTTAGCATTGAGGCATAAGAAGGCATAGGCTTGGTAGTGTGGATGCCTGCCTACTAGTGGAGATGCCCGCTCTTCTGTCACTGTTGTGCCACGATGGATGATGCCCGCAATTCTGTTATAGATTTATATGCATAATGGATTGCTATGATTTGAGTAGAACTGCTAGAATAGAATGTTGATAATAATGTTATACATTGTTGTTGTTGCTACCCATGACTTGCACTATAGCATCTGCGTGTACTTACTCTTATATAATTATATATATTGTACCATTGATCCTTCTACCGCTTGGTTCCTAAGAGCTATCTGGGTGAGTGAATGTGATAACCATTTAGTCTTTATGACTAACGGTTGTTACGTCTTCTATTTTAGGAGGAAACCCTGCAGATAGAGCAGCAACAACAAGTCGTACAAGAGGGCAGCCAGGCCACGGTGTCAGGGCCCAATACGACTATACCTTCACTACTGTCGGTGTTTGATGTGAGTATTGAGAGACTTATGTTATAGCCCTTTAGGCAATTTGTGTAACTTGATATTATAGAAGCCATCGTTGCTTCTTATTTCTGTTTTACTTTGTTTGGACTATATACTTGTGTGGATTTTTACTTCTATTTTATATTCTTTATGTTGGGTTTACATTGATGATATTTATTTGGCCAGTAGGATAGGAGTCTCGTAGTATAGGTTAGCCTTGCTGACACTACCACAAGGCGGCTGTTCTAAGCATAAGACTCCCCTCAGCCGTGTTTTGTGTTTCGGGAGGTGGGTCTCATAAATGATATCTACTTACAATGATCCTGAAATAAAGAAGTCATTGAATAATGGTACCACCCCCACTCGATTGGTATGTTTGTGGACAAACTGATGTAGCGGAAGCAGTGGTGTGCCCATATGTAATTCATACTATGTATGCCCAGTCTTTATCCTACGATTAACCAACATGACCTTAGGCTCTACCTCTATACATAGATCCTGGTGCTCAAAGAACCAGCAGTGGGCACTCCCGCCCCTTCCATCCCCACTCAATTTCAATCGTCAGAGCTAGGATTGACCCTCACTACAATCCTAGACGTGTTTAGGTCCCAGTAAGCTCCGGTACAGCAATAAGCCCTAGGTTCCAACTGGCTAAGTACCTTCCGAGCCCTCTCCCCACCTATTTACCATGGAACATAGTCGGTTGTTTGTACTAAGGAGTGGCTGGATACTGTGCAAGATCTAATGGCCGTAATTAGATGTCCATCCAGTATGGTTGTGCCCTTAGCTACATCAGTTTTGGAGTTACATGCCAAAAGGTGGTGGAAGTCCCTCATGGGTTCCACTTTCCAAGGTCGAGTGTATACTGAGATAAGTTGGAGTGAATTTTCTTAAGACTTTTTGCATCATTTCATCCCCTCCACTTCTCTAAATGAGCTTGAAGAAAGGTTCCTGCAATTGAAGCAAGGATCCAAGTCTGTGACAGAATACCAAAGGGAGTTTCAACACCTCGTTAGATTTTCTGACTCCTATAAGTTGGATGACCTTGGGTACCCAAAATGGTTTTACAAAGGCTTGTGAGATCCCCTAAGGCAAGCACTTTTGTTTATAGCAGACACGAGCTTGGTAGAGATAATTGATATGGCAAAAAGGTTGGAAGAGTATCACTTGGGAAGTAGCAAGAGACCTACCGATGGCATTATGGCAGCAGGCCCCAGCTTCAGAAAGAGACATAATGGTAGAGGTGGAAGAGGAAATCAAAGAGGTAGTGGCCATTTCAACCAGAACTTTAGGATGGAACGTTCGGGACCATAATTAACACTACCTCCACCCCAACAGTTCCAACCTAATCAACATCCAAAAGGGCAATTCAGATGAATCTGTTATTAGTGTAACCAGTTGGGCCACATCTGGCATTATTTCCCACAACTAGGTGGAGATGCTCCCCCAGTTTTTCTACCGGCAACTCTGAGAGAATGAGGACAAGGTCATGGTCGAGGAAGTGGACAACGAGGAAGGAATCCTGGACCCGCTAGAGAGAAAATGTTTGCTCTGTACATGACTCAGGAGAAGAACCCTCGAGATGTGACTGAAGGTATGTCATAACTTGATTAGAACATCTATGAGCATCTGCCCCTAGCTTGACTAAGTTGTGTTAGGAACTTAGCATAGAGGTTGACATAATTTAGTACTTAGGCATCGTGACTGTTAGTGGCAAACCATCCCACACTTTATTTGATATCGGTGCCACACATTCGTTTGTCTCGACGGATTTCGTAAAAGATTTAGAGGGCGTGCAATATTTCATCGGTGTTACTCGGAGAGTACGCCTTCCAGGCGTCTCCGAGATGACGTCATCCGCCAAGTGCAACTTGGAAGTATGTATTAGAGGAAAGATTTTTGAAACCTTTCAATGGTGTTAAGAATGCCAGAGTTCGATCTTATCCTGGGCATGACTTGGTTGGTTTGGCACCACGTAAGGATTTATTGTGCTGCGAAGCAAATCACTTTGAGGCATCAAGACTCTGAGGTCATTTCCAAGGTGTTAAATTCGAACCTCACATGTTGTTATCTTCTATCCAGGCTCTTAAGGCCCATATGAAAGGGGTCAAAGTATATATAATATGTTTTAAATTAAAAGATATGGCGACGAGCTTGCAGGATGTGCGGGTAGTGAGAGATTTTCCTGAGATATTTCCAGAGAAGCTGTCGGGCGTACCCATGCATAGAGAAGTGGACTTTTAAATTAAACTAGTATCGGGTGCCAAACCTACCTCTCGGACCCCTTACAGAATGGCCCCAAAGTAACTCGCTGAGTTTAGAGTTCAATTATAGGAGTTAGTAGAATCAGGTTTTATTCATCCCAATTCATCACCTTGGGGAGCCCCTGTTTTGTTCGTTATGAAGATGGACGAGTCACTACGGTTGTGCATAGACTACCGGGTACTCAACCGGTTGACGGTGCAGAACTTCAACCCTTTACCATGGATCAACGAGTTATTCGATCAGTTGGTGGTAGCATATTGGTTTTCCATGTTGGATTTGCGCTCAGGGTGCTATCAATTAAGAATACAAGAGGAAGATATTCCAAAAACAACGTTTAGCTCGATATATGGGTTATACGAGTTCTCGATGATGCCGTTCAGACTCACAAATGCCCCTTCAACGTTCATGAGTTTGATAAACATGGTGTTTGATCCGTATTTGGACGTATTCGTCATCATCTTCATAGATTATATTTTTGTCTACCTGAAGACAGAAGAGGAGCATGCTTAACACTTGGCCTTAGTTTTGACGAAACTAAAAGAGCACTCGTTGTTTGTTGTTGAAATCGAGAATTCAGTCTCTGTGGAGTTCTCCCTTGGGGAAGGTGTGATCGCGCACCTACTTCTCTCCTACAAGCAAAATGAAAAGAAGCAAAGGGAGCTGACCCAAGGGCTCGATGCGGAGGACCCACCACACACCCGAAAGATCTCAGAGCGCTTCCCTTCCTTAGCTAAATGTTGGGCTAAGGTACCTCAGAAAGTGCTAGAATGCTGGGAGACAAGTGAGCATGCCTTCTGAGGTACCCCTTGGGTCCTATTTATAGATTTCTAAAAACATCCTGCAAATAACCAACCTCCACTGTTTTAAACAGCTATGTGCAGCCCAACTGTGTCTGCCAACAAAGTAACTCTGCTGTTCTAACTGGCTATGGGCAGGCCAGTGGGGGTAAAATGGTAAAAAACACTTCAAAGAAGACTAGGAGAGTTGTCCCTGAGACCTTTACTCGCTTGGGGCGGCGAGTGCTTGATAGGGCTGACACTCGCCGCCTCCCCGAACCTTGGCGAGCACGGGCCCAGCTGGCCTTGCTCCCCTACCGCTTGCCGAGCTCCCCTGGGATGAGTGCGAGCCAGCCCACTCCACTCGCCTCGGGAGAGCCGGGGGCCGGCAAACTCTGGTGCCTCCATCTTGGCTCGATGATCGACGAGCTTAGTTCGGCAACCTTAGCTTTCCAGTCTTGAAGAACGCGAGCTCCATTCCACAAATTGACCAAGAATAGCCTCACTCGCCTATTGCTTACCGAACTTCCCGAGGCATGTACCAGGCCCACTCGCCGAGTCTGGGTCAGGACGACACCACTCGCCGGATATGGGGTTGTACACAATCCCCGCTCTTTGCGAGGTTGGAACAAGCTCGGAAAGAATATTCCAACCCCATAGGATTTGGCGAGTGCGGCAGGGGCTGGGGGGAATCTTTTGGTAGGGTCCACCAAAGGCTAAATATATGCGCCTGCGTACCTGGGTGACCTTTGTCATTCCCTTTGTTCTAAACTTGTCGAGATACCTATCCCCAAGGAGATCCAAGAGAGGCTTGTAAGGGCTCGCGAGGTCTCCTCCACTCATGTTGCTGGCCTGACCGTCGTTCCCCTTAGCATCCCGAAAAGCGATCCAGTAGATTTCAATTATGCTAACAGGGCGAAGCCATGTGCCCAATTGTCCGAGCATATCTTCCGTGACTTGAAAACAACCCTAGATCCTGAGGCCGACTGCTCTACTTTTCCCACCCCTAAGAAGGAGAAAAACTTTATCTACCTCTGCACTGACCCGGACACCCGATGGGGGGACGACGAGGTCACCTCGCTGCGAGCTAATACCCTTCCTGATGACCCGCGATTTAAAACTCCAAAGGTTCATTCGCACGACCTTTCCCTGCCCTTTGGGAGTCTGGGGCTGGACTCGCAGAGGCCGAATTTACCAGCCCGCGTCCTCTACTCTCAACAACATGCCAGGACTATGGGAGGAGGCGCTGGAACCATCCCCATGCCGGGCTTCAGCCTCCTTCTGCCAAGAACACACCCTCCAGGCCGCGGCAAGAATCTAAGGCTGCCCCCACCCCGCACTTCCTTTAAGGCGCTGAGCTCATCAGGCAAGCTGACCTTCAGATGATTCTTATCCAGTAGTTTTCCTGGGGTGCTAGCCTTTCCTACTAATGCTTAACTGCCTTTGAAGCTCTTCCTAGTCATTCTGAGGCTGACGATTCTTCGGGGCCAGCCCGCTATTCGCCCCTCCCTTATTCAAGATCGCTTGAATAATTTTTGGGCTATGAGGTGGAGACGGCGAGCTGACAAGGAGGGGGATCGAGCTCTTCAAGAAGATGGTGTGCGGGATGCATAAGGTGGAGAAGGACAACAAGGCATTGCAGCACGACTACGTGCAGCTTGCTGATGAGGTGAGAAGGCCGGCAGGCGAGGCGACGTCCCCTTCTTGGCTCTTAGACGAGATCAAAGAGAGCCTCCAGACCACCCAAAGGAACTTGGGGCGGATCTGCGAGATCCACAATTCACGGCGACCTGCGGGGAAGGAGATGCGAGGTAACGGTAGATAGAAATGGCTCCCTTGCTGAGCCTATCGGCACTCGCCTCTTGCCCCCTCAGCCCACGTATGTATGGAACTTGTTGCTTTTTTCTTCTGCACTTGATTTTTTTGGACAACAGTCTCCCCCGGTCTGTAATAACTTAGAATATTTTTAAATTTTACTGCTTGTTATTCAAATATATTATCCTTCAGTTCGACATGTGATAGGACAGAACTCAGAAGTCGGCGAGCTGGGGTTGGCAAGCTGGGTCATGCAAGCTGGATTGATCAGTCGGCTCGGCCTTGGACTTCTTTTTCTATAAATAGGCCCCTCACTAACCCCAGCTTACCGTCTTTATTTCTTTCATACCCCCTCTTCTCGCCTTCTCTCATACCGATTCTCGCGCCCTAATCCTCCTGCGAGCATGGGTGAGACCAACCCCGACTATGACGACCGCTCCAAATGTTCTCAGCACTTCGCCGACTACTGCTTCTTTGAGGGGAGCATGGCTGAGGAGGAGTTTACTGAGTTCATTTCCGACTTTATTCCCTCCGGCTTTGAGGCACACCGACCCAGGGAGGGCGAGGCCATCAACACGTTCTACCCATAGGAGATCATCTTCCCCATCTCGCATTTCGAGGTGGGGTTGTGCTTACCGCTCTTGCAAGAGGTCTGCAAAAACATGAAATACTACGGAGCGGTACCTGCGCACCTCAACTGGAATGCCATCGCCATGATGGTGGCGTTCGTGTGCTTCCTCCGTATGGAGAGAATAGAGTTCAACCTGACCGTATTTAGGAAACTCTTCACCTACAAGGCGAATCTCGACGACGTCGCCTACTTCCGGGGCTCCTTTATCAGAGTTCACGATATCGCGAAAAAGCATCATAACTGGATGACGAAGATCATCTTCATCAAGGGCGAGGAGGTGTACCGGCCCCCCACCGTGTCCGAGAATGATGCTGATCTCCACAAGTTCTTCCTCCACAAAGACTTCGAGGTCGCCTTCCTCTGAAGGGGCCTCGACTCGCTCCTCCCCGTCCATCTCAGCGAAGGTATACCTCTCACCTTTCCCTCTTCCCGAGCTTGCTGAATCGGTAGAATTTTTCTGAGCAAGTTTTTTGTACAGGGGAGCGACTGATCCCCGAGAACCCGCACTTCGCGGATTTGGGATTATTCCCTGACCCCCTCGCGTGCGAGAGGGCGGCTGCAGCTGCTTGCCGAGATGAGCCGACATCATCCAAGCCCTCATCCAGCAAGAAGTGGTCTGATCCCGCGAGGTACACCTCGCCTTGCCATCAGAAGTCGCAAAAGATGAAGAGGGCTGTGGTGGCTCCCAGGGCGAGGAAACAACAACAAAAGCCCAAGTACATGAGCTCGCCTGATCCCTCCCCGTATAGATCGCTGGAGCGCCCACCGAAGGAGACAACTGATAAAGGGAAGGAGGGAGGAGAGCCCTCCTCTCCTCCTACGGTCAAGAAGACCACGGACCGCGAGCCAAGTCTGCCGAAGAGCCACCCCCTCTTCGGCCTCGGGGAAGGTGGAAGGATTCGGCCGGTGAGCCCGTGGTCCAATGGGACGAGTCGGTGCACCTGATCTCCTTCTCCACCCTCTAGCTCTCCTAGTAAGACTGCCAGCTCTCCTCCGGTCATGCCTATGTGCTTGGCTTCAGCCTTTACAAGCGCGAGGATGTCACGGCCTACAAACGCATGAGCCTGCGCTAGCTCGGCCACGAGGAATTGCAAGCCCATATGCGGGCACTAGAGATGCACTACATGGTGGTCCATCGTGACTTCAATCTCATACACCTCCTATAGAAGGCTGAGCAGAAGCACGACGTCGCCCAGGACAAAGTCGCCGACCTTGAGAGAAGGCTCGACATTTCCAAGGATTTACTCGCCTAAGCCGCCGGTGGGCTGGTAAGTACTTGGCACTCCTCCCCTATTTACTTAGATTTTTTGCCTTTCATGCAATGGATTTAATTACTCCTTTATTTTACAGGATGCTTAGGCTATCAGCGAGCTGCGGGCAAGTGCCATCGGCCTCGATGAAGAAAATGCCCAACTGCGTGCCCGCGCTGCTGAGTTGGAAGCTCGCGCCACCGGGATGGAGGTGGACAATGATAGGATGAAGGACCAGATCAAGGGGCTTGACAGCGAGATAATCCGTCAGGCGGAAGCCTTCTTCCTCCTGGGTGGTGGCGAGCCCTCCTTCCAATATAAGAGGCCAAGGATCTTAGACGTGGCTGATGTCGTGGAATGGCTGCGTATTAACTCAATTGAATCCGCTGAATGCACCGTGCAGATCATGAATGATACGCGGGTGCTGGTGGAAGGCTGCGAGGAGATCACGGCCTGTGACCTCATGCTGAGCCTATTCCCGTCAATTCCCCGCAGTAAGAAGGAAGATAGCTTCGACCTGTGTAACGCCCCCGATTTTTTCTGCGATTATTTAATTCTCGTTTGGCGTTACGATGACGCGTTTCCGTGGCTTGTGCCATTTGTGGAGTGTGGTTTAACTCCTTAGAACTGAGTGCCCTATTCTGTAGCCTGTTGGCAATATCTCCCTAGCAAGCCGAGTCGTTTTGGGTGACCCGGTGTGGCCTCTCGGGGAATGTTTGTGTTTCTCTTTAATTGGGTATAACTCGAGTTCTGTTCGTCGAAAGTTAATTTTGAATTCGCCGTTGTGTTCGTAGCGTGGATATTTAGCTACGGTGCGAATTTCGTCGAATTCCGAGGTGGTTCGGTTTTCGAGTCGTTTTGGGTGTGTTATTAGGAAAAACAAATTAGAAACCCTTTTAAATTAAGTGAACCGGCAGTTTAGGCAGCGGTTAGGGCCGAATGGGCGTGTCCTTTTATTATAAAAGCCTTGTTAAGAAGTGGCTGACCCACTTCTCCTTCCTCCTTCCCGAGACCAGACCGAAACCGTCGCCCCTCCTGTTCGCGGAAAACGGAGGAAAACCGCCGGCCTGCTTCCCCTTCGGACAGTGATTCCGGGCTTGTTCGTGGACGGATTTCGATTCCGAAAGCGGCATTGTCTTGCTCTCGCTCAGATCTTCATTTCGACGGTAAGATATTTGATTTTCGTGGAGTTTTAGGAGACTTGGATTTCCGGTTCTTGTTGTTTTCCGCCATTAATGTACGGTTTGCTTGTTAGGTGATTCTCCTTCTAGTGCAGAACGAAGAGGAGGGAAAGCCGACCAAGCTTTACCGGAAATCGAGGCAAGTGGTATTCTTGCCCTTGCCATTATTGTTCTTTTGAATTTTGGAATGTTTCCCGGTTAGCCCTAGGGTAGAAACCATGCTTATTCTCTTATTATCTTGCTAAGTTTTAGGGCTTAGATTCTCCTATGAGCCCCCTCCTTGGGCTGTTTGCTCCTCGTGCTAGTTGTGTTCACCATTTAGACTCCAGATTTGTAGTTCTAGTTTGGTGCTTTTGCGGGTGGAGCCGAGAGAGTGAGGGAGGGAGGTTGTTGTGGTAGGGCTCGGGTTAGAACTAGTCTTGGTAGACTCTCAAGTTTTGGTGTTGAGTGTGGTGCACACACTCAAAGCCAAAAGCTGCCCGGACTTGGCGTTGAGTGTGGTGGACACACTCAAAGCCATAGTTCGGTTTGTTCTTTACGGCTGAGTGGTGGGGTGATTGAGTGAAAATTTTCGTCTAAGTCAAAATCGACGGGAATCACCAAGTGATTCCCGCCGATTTCGACGTGTATCATCAGTGATTCCCACCGATCGGCGAGAATCAACCTTGATTCCCGCCGATTCGGCGAGAATCATCCTTGATTCCCGTCGATTCGGCGAGAATCATCCTTGATTCCCGCCGATTCGGCGAGAATCATTCTGGATTCCCGCCGGTCATCGAGAATCATCCTGCATTCTCGCCGATTCGGTGAGAATCGTCCAGCATTCCCGCCGATTCGGCGAGAATCAGTCGGCATGCCTGCCAATCTTCTCTTGTTGGCATTGGCATAGGGTTCCCCTGCGGAAGTGAACTTTGGCGTAGAGTGAGTTGACCTCACTCAACGCCAAAGCTGTTTTGGCGTTGAGGGAGGTAGACACACTCAATGCCGCTGTTAGGTTTTGTGGTTTTGCTGAAGGCGTTGAGGGAGTGGACCTCACTCAACGCCATGGCTGTTCTGGTGCTGATTGAGTCTAACCCACTCAACGCCAAGGTCTGGTTAGGCACTGAGTGGATTCCACCCAACGCCCAGCCGTGTTGAGTAACTTCAACACTGTTTCTCTTTTCTCGATTTATGTTCCCGAGTGAGTTTCCTTGATTATATTTGTAGTTTCCTTGTCGGCCATGTTTTCTTTCCTAAAGGCCGAATCGTGGGATGTGGATAGTAGTGGTGGTTTGAAGCTCTTCATGGGGGAGGTGTTGTGTAATCTAGCCAAGGCCACCCTTATTCTTCTATCTTGCTCCAGGTATGGGCTGGGCAAGGGGGTGGAAGGTCCCTTGTGCTTTATCATGTAGACCCCTGAGCTTGTTGGCATGGAAATTGGTGGTTGGGGGACTGAGTTTGCCTCCAACCCGGATCCATGCTATTGTTTTGCTACTACCATCTCCCACAGCTTAGGGTGTTAGAAGTTTCTTCCTTGGTAGATTGCAGCACTTTGGGCTCTTGGTAGTCTAGTAGGCCCTACAGGATGTTGTTCCTGAGCTGGGTTGATGCTGTTTCCTCGCACGTAGTGCATTTCTTGTCATCCTATTTTGGACAGTTGTGACTCTTTCTATGACATGTTTTTCAGTTACTTTCCCCCTTTGGTTGACTCTTTCATGTAGTTTTTACCTTGTTTTGCTTGCTGATGTATTCTATTTTCTTTTGGAATGCCTCAGGTTCTGAGCTGTAGCCAGTCTGGTGGCTAGTTTGAGGTGGTGTTGTTGGTGGTCTCTTGGACTTTGGAGATCCGTTTGCCTTGTTGGTGAGGTAGTTTTCAATACTTTCTTACAGACATACATATGTGCCAGTGGGTTCGTGTCAGGTTGTTGGCGCCCACTGGTAGTTTTTACCTTTGTACTGGATATATTACTTATGCTGCTACCGTTTTCTGGAGATAGTCTACTTGCTCTGAGAGGGATTTATGCTAGGTTGCTAGTTACTTTTAAACCATAATTATTCTTATAAGTAAGCTCATGATCAGCATGTTTTATAAAACTAAATCACTATTTTCCAAGCAACGTATAAAGATCGTTTTCCTATATATAATATCAATTAAATGTAGAGTCTTGCATAGTATGAGTGGTTCTCTTGGAACTCTTATACACCCTTTAGGATGCTAAACCTGAATAAAGTATTTTTCCGCAGCGCATAAGTATAGTTTTTTTTTAACTGTAGACTAGGTGATCCACCGAGCCGAGGGATACACCCTCTAAAATATAACTGATTTTCTAATCATTAAGCTCATTATTTTCTTTCATAAAGAGTAGTAGTGGGTTTTGCCTGAGCGTCAGCAGTTATCCCCTGCTTGACGTGGCATCATGACGCGCGTTTTCTCATTCTCTGATAATTATTTAATTCGGGGAAAATGCGGGTTGTGACAGTTGGTATCAGAGGGAGGTTGCTTGACAAGTTAGTCGGGCAACCTTCCTTTGTTTGCTTTTAGTAGTTCAGCATCATGTCATTCACACACCGATATGTCATCAGCACGTCTTGGCAAAAGCACGAACACTACACTCATAGCATAACATGAAGTATACGGGGCATATTATGTAGTATGGGATGTATAATATGTGTTCGTATATGGATCCACCATAGGGGCAACATGTGAGGGTTATGTAGTATGGGATGCATAACCTCACCACATGGCTGCGACTAGCAAATTTTCTTGTTCATTGCATGCAAATGTTATGTAGTATGGGATGCATAACATTTTCATGTGTACGCCGCTCATAACATGCATTAGGACTTTTTTTAGAATGCATAGCACAATCATGCATAGCATAACATGGCATAAGCACAACGTGCCAAGTTAAAGATTGGCAGGATGACATATGTACATACATAAGTTTTCGAGTCAAAAATAATATAAAGTCATGCATTCCTGATCTAGGCACAAGAATTAGTATGGTGGTGGTTAACCATCCTAGGTTAGGACATAACATAAAGTTTTGTAAAAGGTAAACTCCCAGAGAAAGTTTAGCAGCTTTAAGTTCATATCTATATATGTATGGTCTGTACTAGTAGTTGAGTCTAGCCGTTGTACTAGGATCTAACTAGTGTTGCTATGACTTTAGGATGGCGAGACGTCCTTCGACTAGATCAACTCCACTGTCTGAGGGTGAGTCTTCTGGAGCTCAGAATGATGCGGTAATCGAAAGCTTGCGGCAGAGTAGCGATTCCTTGAGCAGGCAGATGGTGGAGGTGCGAGCCCAGATCCAGTCTTTGGTAGCAGTTGTGGCGGGTCAGACTCAGGAAGTGCAAGGACCTGCAGGGGGGATTGCTGTTCCTCCCCGTCCTGCACCCTTAAGACCTCCAGTGGTGGTGTCAGCAGAGATGGCCTTCATCTCGCAATTTCAGAGGCTGAGCCCTCCCACTTATGATGGGAAGGCAGACTTCATGGTGATAGACGACTGGCTGATCTCTATGGAGGAGATGTTCTCGTATTTAGGGATTGCAGACGATCAGAGGGTGATGATAGCTTCCTATCAGCTTAAAGGTTTGGCTAAGAGTTGGTGGCTGAGAGAGAAGGAGAGCTTGGTAACCGGATGCTCTTAGGAAGTGTTCAAGGAGATGTTATTGAGGAAGTTCTTACCCTCAGTCGAGCGTGACCGCCTCATGAACGACTTCCTCTATCTGAAGCAAAGGCAGCTCACGGTGGGTGAGTATGAGATAGAATTCAGCAAGTTGAGCCGTTTTGCCCCTGGATTGGTCAGCATCGAGGCTGATCGAGTTAAGTGATTTCTCGGTGGTTTGAGGAGTGAGGTGCAGTAGTTGACTAGTGCTTATGGGTCAGAAACTTACGCAGGAGTAATGGAGGCTGCTCTGAAGGTGGAGGCTATTGAGACCGCGAAGAGCGGAGGACAGCAAAGTAGGAAGGATAAGAGGAGTCTGTGGAGGAAAAGAAACCCCGGGTACCGGATGCGGTTTCTGGGAAGAAGAGCAAAGTGGTGTGCAGTTTCTGTGGCCGGTCAGGCCACCCGGTCGAGAGATGTTTCAAGAGAGCAGCAGCTCAGAGGAAGGAGCAGGTTCATGCGATTCAGGGTACTCCGAGGAGAGATGTCTCCTGTTCTATTTGCAAGCGACCCGGGCATGATGCTGCCTAGTGCTGGTCCAAGGATAAGGTCTATTTCCAGTTTGGGTAGAAGGGAAACATCAAGTCTAGGTGTCCTCAGGTCCAGCCTGCCCTGCAAGCAGTTCCCCTTCAGGCATTACCTCCACCTCAGTATATGGGCAAGGGAAAGGGAAAGCTGAACGTGATCTCTTCTGAGGAGGCTAAAGCTTCGACTCTGGTCATCTCAGGTTAGTTGTCCTCTAGCCTGAATGTTTTGTTTTTGTCTTGCTAAAATGTAGTATTGTTGTGGTAGTTCCTTAGTTATATATGTTCCTATAGGGAAGTTTAAGGTGAAGAACCGCTGGGCGCGTGTTCTGTTTGACTCCGGCGCTACCCACTCGTTCGTGGCTAGAGCCTTTGTAGAGCGACATCAGTTGACTTTAGATCGAGTTCGGGATACCTTTCGTGTTAAGTTCCCCTCTGGTGAATCTGTGTTGTCAGATGTGGGCATGTTGGATTGCCCTATTTTGTTAGGGGACATCCTTGCGAAGGCAGACCTGAAGATGATTGATCTGGAGGACTTCAATGTTATTTTGGGCTTGGACTGGCTGTCCAGGTATGATGCAATCCTTCAGTGCAAAGGGAAGCGCTTGGACTTCATCAGGGACGACGGTCAGCCAGGAAGCGTGTATGAGGATCTGAGCCAGGATTCTCCTATCATCTCTGCGGTATGTGCTCAGAAGTTTTTTCTTTCGGACTGTTTTGCTTGTTTGGTCTCGGTGGTTGGGACCGCTGTTAGTGTACCGCGCTTAGAGGAGATTCCAGTTATGCGAGATTTCGCCGATGTTTTTCCAGATGACCTTCCTGGTCTTCCTCCCGAGCGAGATGTTGAGTTTGTGATCGATTTGGAGCCGGGTACGCGCCCTATTGCTAAGGAGCCGTACCAGATGGCCCCTCGAGAGCTAGAGGAGTTGCGAGTTCAGTTAGATGAGTTATTGGCGAAAGGGTTTATCAGGCAGAGTTCATCGCCTTGGGGTGCTCCTGTTCTATTTGTGAAGAAGAAAGATGGGTCAATGCGGCTTTGCATCGACTATAGGGAGCTGAACAAGGTCACAATCAAGAACAGGTACCCTCTGCCGAGGATCGATGACTTATTTGACCAGTTGCGCGGTAGCACGGTCTTCTTCAAGATTGACCTTCGTTCAGGCTATCATCAGCTTAGGATCCGTGATGCAGATATTCCACGGACTGCGTTTAGATCAAGGCACGGACATTTTGAGTTCTTAGTGATGTCATTTGGATTGACCAACGCTCCATCAGCGTTCATGGATATGATGAACTGGGTGTTCAAGGATTTCCTAGATAAGTTCGTGGTGGTCTTTATCGATGATGTGTTGGTTTACTCTCGCAGTGTTGAGGAGCATGAGCAGCATCTGCGCTTGGTTCTATCGGAGTTAATGAACCATAAGTTATTCGCCAAGTTAAGCAAGTGCGAATTTTGGTTGTCTCAGGTCTCGTTTCTGGGCCACGTGGTGAATGAGGATGGGATCTCGGTTGACCCGGAAAAGATCGCAGCAATGATGGATTGGAGTAGGCCGGGCACGCCCAAAAAGATCAGTTGCTTCCTAGGGTTAGCCGGCTACTACAGGAGGTTTGTGGAGGGTTTCTCTACCCTAGCTGCACCTCTGACTAAGCTGACTCAGAAGAATGTGGCTTTTGTTTGGAGCGAGAAGTGCGAAGAAGCCTTCCTGGAGTTAAAGAGGAGATTGTGCACTGCTCCTGTCCTGACCCTGCCTACCGAGGGCATGGATTATGATGTATACGTGGATGCTTCGCATGTGGGTCTGGGATGCGTATTAATGCAGGTGGGTAAGGTGATTGCCTATGGGTCAAGGCAACTGAAGACTCATGAGAAGAATTATCCTACGCATGACCTCGAGTTCGCAGCAGTTATTTATGCATTGAAGCTGTGGAGACACCTACTTTATGGGGCTCAGTGCAAGATCTTCACCGACCATAAGAGCCTGAAGTACGTGTTCACGCAGAAGGAGTTAAATCTGCGCCAGCGTCGGAGGCTAGAGTATGTGGCCGATTTTGATGTAGAGATCCAGTATCATCCAGGCAAGGCCAATATGGTGGCCGACGCCCTGAGTCGGAGGACGGGTAAAATCTTTAATCTCTCCGCCGACCGTTAAGGGAAGAGTTCCTCCTTATGGATATATCAGTGGAATGCGGTGTCCTGTAGAGTAGTTTGACAGTGGCAGAGCCGTCTTGGATTTCTTTGACCAGACTTCACCAGAAGGACGACCCGGATCTTCTTCACTTGTACTCCAGGACTGAGAGAGGAGAGTTGCCGGATTATTCCATCGATGATGCGGGAACTTTAAAGTACCGTGGCAGATTTTGCATCCCCGCGGTTGGGGACATTCTGGGTATGGTTTGCAGAGAGGCTCATGGATCCAGCGTTGCCTATCATCCAGGATCTACGAAGATGTATCGTGACTTAAAGAAAATTGCCTGGTGGTATGGCATGAAGGGAGATATAGCCCGATTTGTTGCGGATTGCCATACTTGCAAGCGGGTGAAGGCCGATCATGGAAGGACTGGTGGTAAGTTGACTCCTCTAAAGATCCCGACTTGGAAGTGGGAGAGTATATTTATGGATTTCATCACGGGTTTACCGCGATCCCCGAGGGGATTTGATTCTATTTGGGTTATAGTGGATAGATTGACGAAGTGTGCTCACTTCGTGCCATATAAGATTGATTACCCTATGAAGAAGATAGCAGAGTTGTACTTGAATGAAGTCATCTGACTCCACGGTGTGCCGGTTAGCATCATTTCTGATCGAGACTCCCGGTTTACTTCTCGTTTTTGGCAGAGTCTGCAGGAGGGTTTGGGTACGGATCTGAGGTATTCTACTGCGTACCACCCACAGACTAATGGGCAGACGGAGCAGGTGAATCAGATAGTTGAGGATATGATCTGATGCTATACTTTAGACCACGGTGGAGCGTGGGATGAGCGGCTGCGACTTATTGAATTTGCTTACAACAATAGTTATCATGAAAGCTTGCAGATGGCTCCGTTCGAAGCCTTGTATGGGAGGCGATGCAGAACTCCGTTGTTTTGGGCTGAGGCTGGTGAGAGGCCATTGTTAGGTCCTGATGCGCTCGAAGAAATGGAAGTCGCAGTGAAGCTTGTTCGGGAAAAGCTTCGTATAGCTCAGGTGAGGTACGAGAAGAATGCCAATCGGCGTAGGTCTGCCTTGGAGTTTTCTTTGGGGGACCTTGTATTTCTTAAGGTTTCCCCGATGGTGGGTGTAAAGAGGTTTGGTAAGAATCAGAAATTGGACCCGAGGTATGTGGGCCCGTTTAATATTTTGGAACGAATTGGCGTGTCAGCTTACATGTTGGATTTGCCAGCAAACTTCCCAGGTGTTCATAATGTTTTCCATGTTAGCCAATTACGGAAGTGCGTGCGCAGCAGTGGGAAAGTATTGGACGTTGTGCCCCAGTTGGAGCCCAACCTCTCTTTTGTTGAAGTGCCGGTCCGTATTTTGGATACTCAGGAACAGGTGCTGCGAAAGAAGTCTATTCCAATGGTGAAAGTTCTTTGGAGGAATCAGGATTTGGAGAGCGCGACTTGGGAGTTAGAGTCGGCTATGTGGGAGGCTTACCCTCAGCTGTTTCCCTGATTAGTTTGGTTTGTTTTTCTTCTTGTAATGTTTGGATTATTACTTTCCTTCTTTAGTAGAAGTATTGTGCGTAAAGTTTCGGGACGAAACTTTCTTTTAGGGGGAGTGACTGTAACGCCCTCGATTTTTTCTACGATTATTTAATTCTCGTTTGGCGTTACGATGATGCGTTTCCGTGGCTTGTGACATTTGTGGAGTGTGGTTTAACTCCTTAGAACTGAGTGCCCTATTCTGTAGCCTGTTGGCAATATCTCCCTAGCAAGCCTAGTCGTTTTGGGTGACCCGGTGTGGCCTCTCGGGGGAATGTTTGTGTTTCTCTTTAATTGGGTATAACTCGAGTTCTGTTCGTCAAAAGTTAATTTCGACTTCGCCGTTGTGTTCGTAGCGTGGATATTTAGCTACGGTGCGAATTTCGTCGAATTCCGAGGTGGTTCGGTTTTCGAGTCGTTTTGGGTGTGTTATTAGGAAAAACAAATTAGAAACCCTTTTAAATTAAGTGAACCGGCAATTTAGGCAGCGGTTAGGGCCGAATGGGCGTGTCCTTTTATTATAAAAGCCTTGTTAAGAAGTGGCGGACCCACTTCTCCTTCCTCCTTCCCGAGACCAGACCGAAACCGTCGCCCCTCCTGTTCGCGGAAAACGGAGGAAAACCGCCGGCCTGCTTCCCCTTCGGACGGTGATTCCGGGCTTGTTCGTGGACGTATTTTGATTCCGAAAGCGGCGTTGTCTTGCTCTCGCTCAGATCTTCATTTCGACGATAAGATATTTTATTTTCATGGAGTTTTAGGAGACTTGGATTTCCGGTTCTTGTGGTTTTCCACCATTATGTACGGTTTGCTTGTTAGGTGCTTCTCCTTCTAGTGCAGAACGAAGAGGAGGGAAAGCCGACCAAGCTTCGCCGGAAATCGAGGCAAGCGGTATTCTTGCCCTTGCCATTGTTGTTCTTTTGAATTTTGGAATGTTTCCCGGTTAGCCCTAG
The DNA here is from genome assembly GCA_039513925.1 of Platanthera zijinensis. Lineage (NCBI taxonomy): Eukaryota > Viridiplantae > Streptophyta > Magnoliopsida > Asparagales > Orchidaceae > Platanthera > Platanthera zijinensis. Next base: position 106,567,868 of record CM077088.1, read on the forward strand.
GGTAGAAACCATGCTTATTCTCTTATTATCTTGCTAAGTTTTAGGGCTTAGATTCTCCTATGAGCCCCCTCCTTGGGCTGTTTGCTCCTCGTGCTAGTTGTGTTCACCATTTAGACTCCAGATTTGTAGTTCTAGTTGGGTGCTTTTGCGGGTGGAGTCGAGAGAGAGAGTGAGGGAGGTTGTTGTGGTAGGGCTTGGGTTAGAACTAGTCTTGGTAGACTCTCGAGTTTTGGTGTTGAGTGTGGTGCACACACTCAAAGCCAAAAGCCGCCCGGACTTGGCGTTGAGTGTGGTGGACACACTCAAAGCCATAGTTCGGTTTGTTCTTTACGGCTGAGTGGTGGGGTGATTGAGTGAAAATTTTCGTCTAAGTCAAAATCGACGGGAATCACCAAGTGATTCCCGCCGATTTCGACGTGTATCGTCAGTGATTCCCACCGATCGGTGAGAATCGGCCTTGATTCCCGCCGATTCGGCGAGAATCATCCTTGATTCCCGCCGATTCGGCGAGAATCATTCTGGATTCCCGCCAGTCGTCGAGAATCATCCTGCATTCTCGCCGATTCGGCGAGAATCGTCCTGCATTCCCGCCGATTCGGCGAGAATCAGTCGGAATGCCCGCCGACCTTCTCTTATTGGCATTGGCTTAGGGTTCCCCTACGGAAGTGAACTTTGGCGTAGAGTGAGTTGACCTCACTCAACGGCAAAGCTGTTTTGGCGTTGAGGGAGGTAGACTCACTCAACGCCGCTGTTAGGTTTTGTGGTTTTGCTAAAGGCGTTGAGGGAGTGGACCTCACTCAACGCCATGGCTGTTCTGGCTCTGATTGAGGCTAACGCACTCAACGCCAAGGTCTGGTTAGGCACTGAGTGGATTCCACCCAACGCCGAGCCGTGTTTAGTAACTTCAACACTGTTTCTCTTTCCTCGATTTATGTTCCCGAGTGAGTTTCCTTGATTATATTTGTAGTTTCCTTGTCGGCCATGTTTTATTTCCTAAAGGCCGAATCGTGGGATGTGGATAGTAGTGGTGGTTTGAAGCTCTTCATGGGGGAGGTGTTGTGTAATCTAGCCAAGGCCACCCTTATTCTTCTATCTTGCTCCCGGTACGGGCTGGACAAGGGGATGGAAGGTCCCTTGTGCTTTATCATGTAGACCCCTGAGCTTGTTGGCATGGAAATTGGTGGTTGGGGGACTGAGTTTGCCTCCAACCCGGATCCATGCTGTTGTTTTGCTACTACCATCTCCCACAGCTTAGGGTGTTAGAAGTTTCTTCCTTGGTAGATTGCAGCACTTTGGGCTCTTGGTAGTCTAGTAGGCCCTGCAGGATGTTGTTCCTGAGCTGGGTTGATGCTGTTTCCTCGCACGTAGTGCATTTCTTGTTGTCCTATTATGGACAGTTGTGACTCTTTCTACGGCATGTTTTTCAGTTACTTTTCCCCCTTTGGTTGACTCTTTCATGTAGTTTTTACCTTGTTTTGCTTGCTGAGGTATTCTGTTTTCTTTTGGAATGCCTCAGGTTATGAGCTGTAGCCAGTCTGGTGGCTAGTTTGAGGTGGTGTTGTTGGTGGTCTCTTGGACTTTGGAGATCCGTTTGCCTTGTTGGTGAGGTAGTTTTCAGTACTTTCTTACAAACATACATATGTGCCAGTGGGTTCGTGTCAGGTTGTTGGCACCCACTGGTAGTTTTTACCTTTGTACTGGATATATTACTTATGCTGCTACCGTTTTCTGGAGATAGTCTACTTACTCTGAGAGGGATTTATGCTAGGTTGCTAGTTACTTTTAAACCATAATTATTCTTATAAGTAAGCTCATGATCATCATGTTTTATAAAACTAAATCACTATTTTCCAAGCAGCGTATAAAGATCGTTTTCCTATATATAATATCAATTAAATATAGAGTCTTGCATAGTATGAGTTGTTCTCTTGGAACTCTTATACACCCTTTAGGATGCTAAACCTGAAAAAAGTATTTTTCCGCAGCGCATAAGTATAGTTTTTTTAACTGTGGAGTAGGTGATGCACCGAGCCGAGGGATACGGCCTCTAAAATATAACTGATTTTCTAATCATTAAGCTCATGATTTTCTTTCATAAAGAGTAGCAGTGGGTTTTGCCTGAGCGTCAGCAGTTATCCCCTGCTTGACGTGGCATCATGACGCGCGTTTTCTCATACTCTGATGATTATTTAATTCGGGGAAAATGCGGGTTGTGACAACCTGCTCTTTAAAAAAGGATTCAAGAACGTTCCATCTGGAGGAGCGGGCGAAGATCGCCAATCTGTAGGGGGAGGTGAGAGCTGACCCGCGCCTTTTTCTTTTTTGTGTAATTCTCCCCCCTTTTGTAACCTCGCCTAGGTGAGCTCTCTTTTTTGGTAACAAAGATTACACAATTGAAAATTGGATTTCTCTGTCTTCTCTTTCTTGAATTCTTTTTTCTATAGTGTACTCGCCTGCGGGGTTTCCTCCGTGAGAAACTTCATTAGGATAGAACTTGCCGTCAGAATACATATTAGGACTCGTACCCGCGGGTATACCCTGAGAGCTCGCCACCTCTAGGAAATCCAGGGTACCACTTGCCGTGCCAGGGCTCGTCGCCCCCCAGCTCGCTCACAAGCTGCCTCCTTTCTCGCCAGTGTCAAGCCAAAATTGTTAAAAATTACACAAATAAAATTGGATGGGGGGGGGGGGGTGAGGTGTATTGCTGGAGCTTGCCTCGCCTTCTTCAAAGAATGCCTAGGGCTTAGCTGGTCTCCTTTTTGCCAAGCTGGGCTCGCGAGCCCCGACTCACTTAGGAGGGATTTCTCCTCCCTACCCTCAGGAAATATACAGATCTCTTTCAATAACTTCCGAAGAGGGTGGGACTCCTTCGAGTGACGTCCAACTCTACCATCTAGGTGAGAGCCTGACAACAGGATCTGCTCGGGCCATGGGTAGACTTCCTTGAGTGACATCCAGCCCTACCATAGGTGAGAGACTGGCAGCGGGATCTGCTCGGGGTCTGGGTAGACTCCCTCGAGTGACATCCATTCCTTCCATCTATGTGAGAGCCTTACAGCGGGATCTGTCGGGGTCTGGGTAGAGTCCCTCGAGTGACAACCAGCCCTGCCAGATAGATTAGAGCCTGGCAGAGGGATCTGCTCGTGGTCTGGGTAGACTCCCTCGAGTGACATCCAGCCCTGCCAGCTAGGTGAGAGCCTGGCAGCGGGATCTGCTCGAGGTCTGGGTAGAATACCTCGAGTGACATCCAGCACTGCCAGCTAGGTGGGAGCCTGGCAGTGGGATCTTCTCGGGGTCTGGGTAGACTCCTTCGAGTGACATCCATCCCTGCTAGCAAGGTGAGAGCCTGGAAGCGGGATCGACTCGGGGTCATGGTAGACTCCCTCTAGTGACATCTAGCCCAGCCAGCTAGGTGAGAGCCTGGTAGCGGGATATGCACAGGGTCTGGGTAGACTCCCATGAGTGACATCCAACCCTGCCAGCTAGGTGAGAGCCTGACAACGAGATCTCCTTGGGGTCTAGGTAGACTCCCTCGAGTGACATCCAGCCCTGCCAGCTCGGTGAGAGCCTGGTAGTGGTATCTGCTCGGGGTCTCGGCAAACTCCCTTGAGTGACATCCAGCCCTGCTAGCTAGGTAATAGCCCGGCAGCAGGATCTGCTCGGTGTCTGGGTAGACTCCCTCGAGTGACATCCAGCCCTGCCAGCTAGGTGAGAGCCTGGCTGCTAGATCTACTCGGGGTCTGGGTAGACTCCCTCGAGTGACATCCAGCCCTGCCAGCTAGGTGAGAGAATTGCAGCGGGATCTGCTCAGGGTCTGGATAGACTCCCTGAAGTGACATCCAGCCCTGCCAGCTTGGTGAGAGCCTGACAACGCGATCTGCTCGAGGTCTAGGTAGACTCCCTCGAATAACATCCATCCCTGCAAGCTAGGTGAGAGCCTGGCAGCCAGATCTGCTCGGGGTCAGGGTAGGCTCCCTTGAGTGATTTCCAGCCCTGCCAGCTAGGTGAAAAACTGGCAGTAGGATCTGCTCAAGGTCTGTCGAATGAACACTATTTATTCACATGAATCACCGCAGGAGCATTGGCACATCAAGAAGCTTTATAGAAAAAGAACATTACTTATATGGCTCAAGGGTAAAAACGTTTCAAGTCATCACCACTCAAGGTGAGATTTAGGGTCTCTCCTTATAAATTCCAGAGGCGGTACCCTCCTGATTTCAATGTTTCTTGTACAATATGTGGACCCTCCCAGTTGGGGTTGAGTTTCCCCACGGCGGCTGATCTTCCTGCCGCATTCAGCTTTTTTAGGACCAAGTCCCCTTTCACAAACTATTTGACCCTGACGTGCTTGTTAAAGTACTTGACCATTCTTCTTTTCACTTCTTCCTGCAGGATGGCGGAAAGGTCACATAGCTCCTCCACCATGTCAAGGGAGAGCCGTAGCTCCTCCTCAATTTTAGCTTGCCATCCTTCCCTACCTACCTCTGCCTCGACCACTTGAGGCGTTCAGACCTCGAACTAGATTGGGAGCACTGTCTTGCATCCATGGGGGAGATTGAAGGGGGTCTCCCCTGTGGCCATATTGGGAGTGGTTTTTAGCGCCCTAAGAACCGAGGGAAACTGCTCCAGCCAGCTACCCTTCAAGTTTTTGACTTTTTTCATCAAGAGTTTCACTATGATTTTGTTTGCCGCCTCCACCTGCCCATTGCTCCTACAGTGATGGACTGAGGTAAATCTGAGGTCAATCCAGAGCTGACCGCAGAAGTTGATGAATTCGGCGCTTGCAAACTGAAGTCCGTTGTCCGTGACATTGTCTTGCGGAAACGCGTACCGGCAGATGATATCCCCCTAAACAAAATTACTGATAACCTGGGAGGTCACCTTAGCCAGCACCTTCACCTTCAACCATTTAGAAAAATAATCTATCATAATAAGTAAGAACCTCCTCTGCCCGCTGGCGTGGGGAAAAGGCCCTACCAAGTCCATTCCCCAAATGGAGAAAGGTAAGGGGGCCATGATGCTCCTAAGGCGCTGGGCCGGTTGTAAATATAGGGGGGTAAACAGCTGGCACTTGTGTCACTTCCTCGTAAACTCTGCCGCGTCGTGGCCTTGGGTAGGCCAGAAATACCCTTGCCTGACAATCCTTCCTTCCAGGGTCCGACTCCTTGAGTGACACCCACACTCCCCGGAGTGGACCTCCTCCAAGATCCTCTGGACCTCCCTCTCATCCACGCAATGCGACAACATCCCCGAAAGGGTCTTTCAGTAAAGCTTCCCATCGCGGATGAGATAGTACGCTTACTTGTACTTGAATTTCTTTTTATCCATCCCTTCCGGATACTCCCTTGTGGAAATGAAGGTTGCGAATGGGTCCATCCATGAGGGGTGTTGGTCCACCTCCATTAGCTCTCCCTTTTCAATGGAACGGCAGAATAGTTAAGAGATGGTACCTCCTACCCGGGGACCATGCTTTGCCAGTCTGTCCACCTGCTAACTCTCTTCCTTGGGCACGTGCCGGATGGAGAAGGTCTAGGACATGCCGATTACCCCTTTTACTTTTGCTAAGTATAACTGGAGGGTAGGCTTCCTTGCCTCAAACTCCCCGTTGATCTGGGGAGCCACCACCATAGAGTCAATGAGGACCTCCACGTCAAATACACCTATCTCCCTGGCCAGTCGCAGCCCTTGGATCACAGCCTCGTACTCGGCCTAGTTGTTGGTTATGGGAAAGTGCACCACCCCTGTTTGTTTGATTCTCATCATTTGGGGGCTTACTAGGATCACCCCCACCCCTAGGTAATGCCTCCTTGAGGCACCATTATAACGCCCCAAATCTCAATTCTGAGTGGGCTGTGTAGGCTGAGCAACACATCCTTTGACACGGGCGTGTCCAAAGCCGTGTACTTCTTAATACGGCCCGGGACACGGGCGTGTCCAAGGCCGTATCCTACTCTGTATTGGCAGGGCGGTCTTGAGTGTGGCGTAGGGCGATGTCGAGTGTGGCACATAGCCTGTGATATGGGCGTGTCCAGGGCCATGTCCTCCTATGCATTCGACGTGTTCCCGTAAGGTCGACGAAATGCACTCGACGATCCTCGGATTTGCGCACACAGCCTGTGACACATGCGTGTCAAGGGCCGTATACTTCTCTATGTTTGGCCAGCTTTGTGAGGACTGATGGACACAGGCTAAACACAGGCGTGTCTTAAGCCGTGTCTAGCACACGGCCTGTAATACGGGCGTGTCTCAGGGCCATGTCTTGGTCGTGTCAAGTCAGTTTCTTTGCCACTTAAGGCACACGGCCTGTGACACGGGCGTGTCACATGTAGTGTTCGTCCCCAAAAAGTTATTTTCAGGGCGATTCGTGGTCGTTTATTCCCTTTAAATGAGATCCAACGGTCTAAAACTCTCCCTGTTGTATTAAGGCCGGCAGTTGAGGGATAAACACTCATTTATCTCAATTATTTCTCTTTCTAAAGTGTTAGAGAGTGGGGAGAGCAAGTATGGGGGAAGACGATGAATCCGACCACCGGTGGAGCTTCAGAGCCCCGAATCGCGAGCCGAGTCCAGATCCGTGGAGGCAAGGCCGTTGCGGTGCTTTTCATCCGACTAGTTTTCCATGCATTCAAAGAGATCGTCAAGGGTAACGATCTTACTTCTTAGACATGTGAAGTCCTTCTATAGAATGTGCATGGATTTCCCCTACCAAAAGGTGGATTAATGAGGGATTCACCTTGGGTTGATTCTTGAAATCCCCAATAAGTCTTGCATATAGATCTGAAAGTGTGTATTACGGAATAGGAATGCTGTGTGAAGCACATCTGGACAGGTTGGTCTGGATTAGTGATGTTTTATTTTGCACACTGGAGAAGACTCCGCATTTAATCGTTTAGTTTGTGGAGTCGGTGGGTTGTGCCTATGAAGTGGAATAACAGGAAGTACTGGAATGGGGATTCTAGGAAAATACCCTCGTAATTCTTGTGTTGTATGCTATGGAAAGACCAATTTTCTGGCATTACAGGATGTTGTGGGGTTTGGGTGCAGAAAGAGAGCTTATGCTGAACCCGCAAAGCGATCGCGAGGAACATTGGAACTAGCTCCCTTTTTGGATTGTTAAGCCAGTCCTTGGTGGACAGTGAGGCTATTGTGAGCTACGAGATCTTATAAGGCTATGCGCCGAACAGGAAAGGTGAAGCCGACCCGTGCCTGCAGATTGGCCATGAGTACTACGGTATTCGGCGATGGTATGGCGACTTGAGCTACGGATAATGGTAGAGTTGTACCTGCATTATGTTGACTTGACAAGAGTGTAAGATCTAGTGGTGCCCTTAGAGGGGGGGGGGGGGGGTTAATAAGGGCTCTTTAAAATTTTAACAAGCTTTTTCTAAAATGCGAAAATAGAAGTAAAGTTTGAGACACACCAATAAAATGAAAAACAAGATTTTATTTCTCCAAAAATATATATTGTAAAATGATTCCAATAAAGCTTGAAATCAAGGCTTACAACGATAATAGTTTTTAGCTTTTTCACCGATTCTTCTCCCAAGGACCGGTAGGCTATAGTCAATATCTCCCTAGATATGGCTACTAGCCTCCCCCTAAATCAAACCTATGATCTAGACGCTGCACACAAGGCAGAGATTTACTTTTAAGCCTCACAAGGACCTAGACACCACTCACAAGGTGGTGATTTGCCCCTAAGCCACACACGGGCTTAGACACCACACACAAGGTGGTGATTTTCCCTTCCCAATTACAAAGATAAAAAGTGAAAATGAAAGTACAATAGTAAAACTTAAAAACTCCCTCAAAATCACGAGCTCTGAAGATAATGATGGACCGATGAGAAGATCTCCAATCTTGAACGCACGGTCGTATCTCCTTTGCTCTTGAGATTTCAACGGACCAAGGGAGTTCTTCTGGAAACGGAGATGAAGGCTCTGAAAATTCTTTGGGAAAACTAAAGCTCTACACGATCAATCAATTCCCTAAAATTTTTGGCCGTATATATCCCTTTATGCTATCGCCGACGATAGAGTTAACGCCCCGCGATAGTGATAACTCTCCGTTTCTTAACACGTGGCACATATCGCGCGGACTTTCAGATCTGAGTGAAGAACGTGACGATCGTGGGATATCGCTCGGCGATATCGGTATCGCCCCGCGATATCGCTCAACCGTGACTTCGTGTGCGGCATCATGCGGATCAAGGCTGATGTCAGCAGTAACTGTCCATGTTATTGCCTGCGGTAGTGTTATCGCCAGCGATAGTGTGATTTTCCATTTCTTCAATGCTATGCTCAGCCATTCCCTTATACTTAAAAAGCCTGTTATCCCTGCACATTTAAAACACATACCAAGATCAACACACATCAGGATTTGTTATTCTCAAACTAAGAAGTGCGAAACGCATGCTCCAACAATCTCCCCCTTTTGATAATAACAAATCCACTGAGAAAGAAATTATGTGCGACCAGTAGGATGTGAAACAATTCAGATAATCACTATGAATCAAGGTGCACAATTAGTTATAGTAAACACCCCTATAACAAAGACTAGTTTCTCCCCCTATAATCTCCCCCTATTTAAAAGAATTAATTTCTCCTCCTAAATGTACTAATCAATTTATTTCGTACTTAATCTCCCCCTTTTGGTATTAGCAAAAACGGTGGGACAAAAATTTAGCGAGTCGCAAAATGCGGAAGCTTTAAAGAATGGAGAGAGTAACAAATTAGTCATAGATTTGGAAATATAAGGAGTATGATGACAACATGAACATCCATGGAATAGTATTACCATAAAATTTGGAATTTTATCAGAAAAACTGTTTTTTTATAGAGAAAATTAATTAAGAGTTGAATTTAAACATTGAAAATTTGTCAGGCCAAGATATCAAAAACTTTGGAAACGATGAAATAGAAGAGAAAGACTATGTCCGGTCCAATTCTCATGAGAAGAAATTTTATAAATTATAATGATGTGTACATGTGAAGAGTGATTCAGTATACATATTCCTTAAGAAATAATGTTACATGAGGGTTTGCAATATATTAATACACGAAGCTAATATCTTTACATAAATAACTTCATATCATAAAGATTTTTTTTAATAAATGGCCAAGTTTGTTTGCACAAGATACTTTACAATTCTTGTCAAGGTGCTCAACCTCTACAATGCTTATTAAGACTTATCAGGAGGGTGAGTAGAGCTTGATTGGAGTATTCCTAGTCATTATTATTATTAAAAAAAAATTTTATTTGTTTTCTATTCATGTTTGTTTGTTTAGAAACTTTGACTTAGGACTCCGAATTCACTTGTATTGCAAACAAAAAAAAAACTTTTTTTTCAGAATGACCATCAGTTTTGAAAATCAATATGAATGAGGCATAAATGAAAGTTTTAGCATTGTATTCGAATCTTTGAAACAAACCAATAACATGTAATAAGAAGCTTAAGTATGTGTAACTATCAACCCGTGTCAGTGAAAGCACATTATCAAACATAAAAATGTTACTCATACTTAGAGGCATGCGGAAACAAGTCTATGCAAGTTCTAAGTCATCAAAGGTATAGAAAGATATCGAGTGCAAGACAAATTAAAAAAATGTGTAAAGAACTTATAAATTAATTATCACACATTTACTAAGTATTGTATCCTGATACCATCCAAATATTTACAGTAACACTAGAAGCAAGGTTGTTGAGAAGGTGTCAGAATATTAGGAAATGTGGCTTAAAAAATGTACTATTGCCAGCGGTAGCGAATACCGCACTTGGTAGCGTTTTTTGTTATAAAATTCGAAAAATCGGATAGGGACGACACCTCTCTTCATTGAACCGATCCTGGACCTTTGTGGCTTCGTCTTCCTCAGCGGAAACTCTCAAAAAACTCCAAAAAAGAGGTGAGATCTCTCTTTAAGGTTGTGTTTTTCAAAAAAAAAAAACAACAGATCTAGATTGTAGATATGAAGGAAGATAGATCTAGAAAAATAATAGAGTGTGGCCATACATTTTGTTGCAAAATAATTTTTTGAAGAAAATTAATTCATTTTGATGCAAAATCCTTACAAAAGAGAGGTATATGTGGTTGATTTTTGAGATTGATTTATTTTTAGGAACTTCACTGATTTTGCTTGAGGAGATCTACACGAATCTTCAAAAAAAATAGTTTTTGTGCTATCGCCCTGGCGATAGTACATGTCGCCGGCGATAGGAAGGAATTCTGGAAAAATAATTTTTTTTGTAAACATGATGTTGTCATAATTATTTCAGGAGATGGCTTCATCAACCCGTACCGAAAAACAGCAGCCGCATAACCCACATGAATATATCAAACAACCCGGAATTGAGAATGCGTCGGTTTTGGTGTTGCGAAACTTTTGGTGAAATATTGCCTCTGCATATCTATGACCTTCTTGTTGAGTCAGGTATAATGTCTCTCATTATACCCAACCTTTTTAGCTCCATGTTTGTAAGGGATTTTTATAACAATTTGGAAGACCCTAAATATACCGGGTTGAATGGAGTAAGGTCTCGAATCCAACGAGTTGAATTAGATATTACTTATGCTGATCTAAGATGAGAATATAATCTTGCCACTTGTGAGGAAAATTTTATGGATATAGTGGAGAATTACCGAAAGGATCGTGATTGGAGTATATTGAACCAAGTTCTGCACGGAAAGGAAAATAGGAATTTGATTCAAGACGTTGCATCACTCTCTCGTGATGCATTCATGATTCAAGATATATTAAGAAACACGGTTATGTTGAAGGCTGGGGACACAAGGAAGATCACGGCTCAATTGAGCTTAGTGACTTACTGTGTATTAGAGAGAGTTAAGTTTGATGTGGCGGATTTTGTTTTATCCATCATACAATATACTTATAAAATGAAGCATCCCCTTAGGAGGAAACTGAATACACTTCCTTTAGGAAGTGTTATTCAAAAGGTCGTATATCAGAAATATGATTGGATAGATCAAGAGTTCTATATTGATGATTGTATCCCGGCGCTACATACGGTAGAACCAGCTAGAGGTCCATCTCCAAGGGCTGCCTCGTCATCAAGACAACCACTCCAAAGAGGAGGGTCTTTGCGTGAATCTATTGACGATCTAAGAGAGACAGTGGAGGAGATGAAAGAGGAACAAAAGCGTAGCCATTCCGGTTTTCAAAAATTCATGAAGTTTCTGGTAAAGGGGCTGAAACTAAAGCCAACTCCAGAAGAAGAACGAGAATGGGGGAGTCCAGTCGAGGATCCTCCACGACATTCGATAAGGCGGACGTGAAGGCCTAGAGAACCAACTCCGACTTCCAGTGAAGATGTTAATGTGTCTACTGAAGAGAACATGGATGAATGACTTTGTATTTTTAGTGATGTAATATTTTGATGTTGACTAAATCTGGGATATCGCCGGCGTTAGTACTGTCGCCTGGCGATAGTGAAGACTCTTTTAATTTGTGTGTTTGATGTTTGTATTGCCTTTTTCAGTGTTATCCTATGTGCTGTGCAATTTTTTTTTTGTTATGGTTTGTTGGTTATTAAACAAAATTTTGATTGTTTTTTAATTAACTAAATGATATTTATATACGATTTCTAATCTTAGGGCTATTTTACAAGACTAAAATCTCGGTATTAAAACAATTTTGACTTATAATTCTAAGATTCCAAGTTCTAATCTTAACTTTAAAAAGCGTGAATCATTAAGCGGTTTTGTGAAAATATCTGCTATTTGAGAATCTGTTCCAATAAAATTTACTTTAATATGTCCTTTCTTTAGGTGATCTCTAATAAAATGATGACGAACATCTATATGTTTAGATCTAGAATGTAACACAGGATTGTTCGTTAAATCGATAGCACTTTTGCTATCACATTTTAATTCAATATTATTTTGGTGTACGCCAAAATCTTCTAGTGTTTGTGTCATCCAAAGTGCTTGAGCACAACAACTACCAAGTGCAATATATTCGGCCTCAGTAGTGGAGAGGACAACAGAATTCTGTTTCCTACTCGACCAAGAAATAAGTGTTGGGCCGATGAAATGACAAGTGCCACTTGTGCTCTTTCGATCTAATGAACACCCCGCATAATCAGAATCAGAATATCCATGTAAGATAAAAGAGTCATTATGAGGATACCATAAGCCTAGTGTAGATGTTCCTATAAGATATCTAAAAATACGTTTCACCGCTTTTAAATGTGATTCTTTTGGATTAGCTTGAAACCTAGCATACAAACAAACGGCGAACATAATATCAGGCCTAGAAGAAGTTAAATATAATAAAGACCCAATCATACTTCTATAAAGGGTTTGGTCAACTGAAATACCACTTTCATCTTTTCCCAATTTCAATGAAGCACTCATAGGAGTATTGGCATGTTTAAGGTTTTCAAATCCAAATCTTCTTAACATATCATGAATGTATTTAGATTGATTAATAAAAATGCCATCATTTCTTTGTGTAATTTGAAATCCTAAGAAAAAAGAAAGTTCTCCTACCATGCTCATTTCAAATTCATTTTTCATAATTTGAACTACTTCATTACATTACTCTTCACTAGTGGCTCCAAAAATAATATCATCAACATAAATTTGCAAATAACTAAATCATGATCAATTTGCTTAATGAAGAGTGTAGAATCGGCACTTCCCATTTTATAATCGTTCTTTAATAAGTATTGAGTTAAACGATCATACCAAGCACGAGGCGCTTGTTTTAACCAATAAAGTGCTTTATCTAATTTATAAACATAATTTGGATATATTTCATTTATAAAGCCAGGAGGTTGTTCTACATAAACCTCTTCTTTTATATACCCGTTTAAAATTGCAGTTTTGACATCCATTTGATATAATTTAAATCTTTTAAAGCAAGCAAATGCAAGAAATATCCTAACCTCTTCTAATCTAGTAACGAGTGCAAAAGTTTCATCATAGTCTACCCCTTCTATTTGTGCATAACCTTTTGCAACTAATTTGGCTTTATTTCTAACAATTCTACAGTCACTATCCAATTTATTTTTAAAAATCCACTTTACTCCAACTACCGGATGATTTTTGGGTCGTTCTACAAGATTCCAAACCTTATTACGTTCAAATTGATTAAGTTCTTCATTCATAGCTAAAAACCAAAATTCATCATTTAAAGCGGTGGAAACATCTTTTGGTTCTATTTCAGATACAAAGCATAAGTTTGAAAACAAAACATGTAAAGAAGAACGTGTACTGACCCCTTTTTGTGGATCTCCAATAATAAGCTCCTTCGGATGATCCTTTGAAAATATCAATTCACTTGGAGGCACATATTCTTCTCTTTCTTCTTCTTTTTCTTCTTTTTCTTCTTCTTCATGCCCTCCATGTTCTTCATCATCATTTTCCATTAAAGGAAGGGGTTTATCTTCTTTTCCTGTAGTTTTCTTATCTACACATGGAACAAACTCATCAAACCTAACATGAATAGATTCTTCAACTATTTTTGTTCATTTATTAAAAACTCTATAAGCTTTACTGGTTGAAGAATACCCAATAAAAATTCCATCATCACACTTTTCATCAAATTTTCCTAAGGAATCTTTAGAATTTAAAATAAAACATTTACAACCAAAAACATTAAAATAAGAAACATTTGGTTTTTTATTAAAAATTAATTAATACGGAGTTAATTTTAAAATAGGGCGAAGCATTATTCTATTAATTACATAACATGCAGTACTCACCGCTTCAGCCCAAAAAGATTTTGGTAGCGTAAATTCAGATAACATTGTACGGGCTAGCTCTTGAAGAGTCCTATTTTTCCTCTCCACTACACCATTTTGCTGTGGTGTGCGTGGAGTGGAAAATTCATGTTTAATTCCTAACTCCGTACAAAAAGAAATAAATTTTTCATTTTCAAATTCCCCTCCATGATCTGAACGTATGCATGTAATTTTTAACTCAAATTCATTTTGAATACGCAAACATAATTTAGAAAATTCGGAATACACATCAGATTTAGAGGTTAGAAATTAAGTCCAACAAAAATGTGAATAATCATCAACCACTACAAATGTATATTTTCTACCACCTAAGCTAGAAACATTAATTGGCCCAAATAAATCCATATGAATTAATTGGAGTGGCCTAGTTGTAGAAATAATATTTTTACTCTTGAAAGATGATTTTGAAAATTTTCCTTTTTGACAAGGCTCACATAAAGAAGATAAATTCCCATTTAGCAATGGTAAACCTTTGATTAATTTATCTTTTGAAAGTTTTTTAATTAACTTGGCACTAGTATGTCCAAGTCGCCTATGCCACAATTCTAACTCATCATTTTTTGACAAAAAACATTTAAGGTAGAATTTGAAAAATCATGAAATTTAATCATATATACATTATGACATCTGGGTGCGGTAAAAATAATTTCATTTGTTTTGGAATCAATAATTTTGCAAAAGTTTGTGGAGGATTCAAACAAAACATTTAAACCCTTATCACATAATTGGCTAATAGAAATCAAATTATGTTTTAAACCTTCTACAAACAAAACATTTGAAATTCAAAAACTTTTGTTACCCACAACACCGATGCCGATGATTTTTCCTTTTCCATTATCTCCAAATGTTACAACTCCTCCTTTCTTCATCTCTAGGCTAAGGAACTTCTCTTTATTGCCTATCATGTGCTTTGAACAACCCGAGTCCAAGTACCACACGTCTTCTTTGTCCTTCGCCTGCCAACACACCTAGAAAGAGGATGTGAGTAAAGATCTGGCTACCCAAGTGGTTCCACCCTTAGTGTAGGTAGAAGCCTTAGGCATCCAGATTTGCTTAATTTTACTTTTTCCTTTCTTCCAGCACGAGTCCGTGGTGTGACCAAATATATTGCATTTGGCACATGCAATGTAACGAGAAGAATATAACTTCTATGGACTTTTACTGTAAGAATACGTAGCATCATTTAATTTATTATTATCAGAAATTTTAAAATTCGCTTTTCTGAACTTTTCGCTATCGCCGGCGGTAGTGGTTATCGCCGGGCGATAGTTTCCAGTCTTGTATCCGAGTCCAAATCTTCCAGATCCGTGATATTGGTAACCTAAGATCATATCCATGATCTTTGGCCCAATCCAAACTTTTTCATGGCTAGTGTTAAGTCATGAATCTGGTTCCTCATTTCAGTATTCTCGGATACTAGATTTACACATCTGCGTTCAAAAGCTTTCTTTCCTTCATGGACTTTGGAAATAGAAGATTTCAGATCTCTCTCTAAAATCTCATTCTTTTTAGTGAGAATTTTTATTTTAGAATGAGCTTTTGAGAGAGACTCTTCAAGTTCTTTTATTCTTCCCAACAAGTGATCACACTCTTGGCAAGACACTTTTTCTTTTCCAAAAGTCTTAATTTCATTTAACAACTTTTTATTTTCTTTAATTAAAACTTTATTTTCAGTTTTAAGAAGATCATTATCTTTTATACTTTTTTCAAAACATTTGCAAGTCTTTAAAAATTCAGTAAATAGATCATCATAAGTTGGAGGAGTTACCTCAGTGTCACTTTGGACACTGCACTCGTCATCAGATATGACGCTTTTTCCCATTTGGCACATATTGGCCTCCTCCTCCTCGCTTGAGCTTGAACTACTTGCATCTTCAGAAGTAGTATCATCCCATGTTTCAGCTTTCAGGACCTTCTTCTTCCCTTTGTGCTTCTTTTCTTTAAGTTCTTTCAAGTACTTTGGACACTTGCTTCGTATGTGTCCTAACTTTCTGCAGTGATAGCACTCCGGTGGGGGTCTCTCTTCCTCCTCATCGTCATCCTTTTGTTTTTTCTTTATAAACGTCTCCTTCTTAAAATATTTTTTAAAAGTACTTCTTCTCTCCGGATTTCTCATAAATTTTTTAAATTTTTTAACAAAAAGACTTTCCTCATCCTCTTCTTCCTCCTCAGAATTACATTCTTCCTCTTTCTTAGATATTAGAGCCAACCCCTTCTTCTTTGGCTCTATATACTCTTGTTGTTGAATTTTTAATTCAACTTCATGAGTTTTTTAAGTTCCCAATCAGGCTTTCAATATTAAGAGACTTAAGATCGTGAGATTCAGAAATAGCGTCACTTTGGGATTAATTTAGGGGGAAGAGATCTAAGAAGTTTTCTCACCAAATCACCATTTGAGAAATTTTTACCAAGCACTTTTGAGTCATTTACTATCTTGGTGAATCTGGTGTACATAATCTATGTCCTCATCCACTTCCTTCCTAAACTTTTCAAATTCCGACTCCAGTTGAAACAGCTTCGAGTCCTTCACCTGCGAGGTACCTTCATGAGTAACTTCAAGTAAGTTCCAAATTTCATAAGCATTATTGCAAGCACAAGTTCTATTAAATTCAGTCCTATCTAATGCACAAAATAATGCATTCATGGCTTTAGCATTAATTTTGCACCTTAGCTTATCCTGATCATCCCATTTATCTTTTGGTTTTTCCATTTCTACATCTCCTACTGTATAAGTGGGATGAGCATAATTAGTCTCTACCATATTCCAAACTTCAATGTCAAGAGAAATAAGAAAACATTTCATCCTAGTTTTCCAGTAATTATAATCAGATCCAGTGAATAACGAGGTCTACTAATTCCTTGCCCCTCAGAGAAAGCATGGTCATGTTACGCCATAATTCCTGGTGGTAAAACCGTATTAGGAATAACCTCCTCTGATACCACTTGTAGGATCTTGTGGCGCCCTTAGAGTGGGGGGGGGTGAATAAGGGCTCTTTAAAATTTTAACAAGCTTTTTCTAAAATGCGAAAATAGAAGTAAAGTTTGAGACACACCAATGAAATGAAAAACAAGATTTATTTCTCCAAAAATATATATGTAAAATGATTCCAATAAAGCTTGAAATCAAGGCTTACAACGATAATAGTTTTTAGCTTTTTCACCGATTCTTCTCCCAAGGACCGGCAGGCTATAGTCAATATCTCCCTAGATATGGCTACTAGCCTCCCCCTAAATCAAACCTATGATCTAGACGCTGCACACAAGGTGGCGATTTACTCTTAAGCCTCACAAGGACCTAGACACCACTCACAAGGTGGTGATTTGCCCCTAAGCCACACACGGGCTTAGACACCAAACACAAGGTGGTGATTTTCCCTTCCCAATTACAAAGATAAAAAGTGAAAATGAAAGTACAATAGTAAAACTTAAAAACTCCCTCAAAATCACGAGCTCTGAAGATGATGATGGACCGATGAGAAGATCTCCAATCTTGAATGCACGGTCGTATCTCCTTTGCTCTTGAGATTTCAACGGACCAAGGGAGTTCTTCTAGAAACGGAGATGAAGGCTCTGAAAATTCTCTGGTAAAACTAAGGCTCTGCACGATCAATCAATTCCCTAAAATTTTTGGCCGTATATATCCCTTTATGATATCGCCGGCGATAGAGTTAACGCCCCGCGATAGTGATAACACTCCATTGCTTGACACGTGGCACACGTCGCGCGGACTTTCAGATCTGAGTGAAGAACGTGACGATCGTGGGATATCGCTCGGCGATATCGGTATCGCCCCGCGATATCGCTCAACCGTGACTTCGTGTGCGGCATCATGCGGATCAAGGCTGACGTCAGCAGTAACTGTCCATGTTATCGCCCGCGGTAGTGTTATCGCCAGCGATAGTGTGATTTTCCATTTCTTCAATGCTATGCTCAGCCATTCCTTAGTACTTAAAAAGCCTGTTATCCCTGCACATTTAAAACACATACCAAGATCAAACACATCCGGGATTTGTTATTCTCAAACTAAGAAGTGCGGAATGCATGCTCCAACAAAGAGTGCGTCAAGCAATTGGGCGTTCGTTCGTTGCATAATGAGAGTCTTAGGCCTGCGCGCCATTAAGACTAAATGCTTAAACTTCTGTTGGGTTTCAAAACTTGAACGGTGGTGGGACCCTAGTTTGCCCGTACACCAAGAATGTGTCATGAGTGCACTGAGCGTTGGCCCACATGGCCGGCATTTGTGGTGTATTGACTGTGCATGAGTGCACATCTTGTAATTTATCTGCATGTGAAACTCTATGCCTACAAGGAAGGAATACCACTGCCCCGGGTAAGGTGTAGGGTCGTTATAAATTGGTCAGCTGAATGCTGTCCGTTGCCTTGTTTGCCACCATTTGGTGGGCTGTTCTTGTGCAGGTGCTGGAGAACCGAGCGGAAAATAGAGGGCTGAATCCCCTGCTGCTGCTACTGCTGGCCCTCGAAGGCTGAGAGAAGAACCGTGTTATTTTCATGTGTTGTCGGCCTGCGTGCCGAGTTTTGTAATCCAAATTTGTGAAGTTTAACTGTAAGGCCATAAGGCCAAACTTTTGTGTAATTGGTGTTCTTTCTTTTGGAGTTATATGTAAATGTGGTTGTTTATATATACTGGACATTCGTGGCTATTTAGTTCAATATTAAATGTAATCTTTCGCTAGTATGCTCTGAGTTAGGATGCAAATATGTTTTGGTATTAACCTGTAACCTTGCCGCCTGTTTGTGGCATATGTTGTGGGGACCCAGCCGGACCTTCTATTATATGTCATTTAACGGATGAGGTCGTTACAACCATCCACCATCACCTTCCAAGGAACCGGGCAGGTGAGCTCTTTCTCCGCCACATCGACCACATAGTTAGCCAGGAAGTCGGCCATTGCTTGGGCCTTGATCGAGAGGAGGGGAACAAAGGAGATATCGAACTTACTTAGTTCCACCGACCACTTAGCAAACCTGCCCGAATGCTTCACCCCTTCAAAGATGTTATGAACGGGGTCGTCAGTCACCACTCAAATTGAGTGTGCCTGGAATAAGGGTCGGAGCCTTCGAGCTGAGATGACTAGGGCGAAGGCTATCTTTTCCAATATAGGGTATCGAAGCTCTGCCTTCCTCAAGACCCGGCTGACATAGTATATAGGGAGGTTCTTCTTCCCCTCTAACTGAACTAGGATGGAGCTCAAGGCCTCTACTCCGACCCCAAGATACAAAGATAGGTCCTCCCCCTCCTTAGGCCCTTGGAGTAGGGGGGGCTGAGTCAACTACCTCTTAAAGGCCTGAAATTCCTCCTCGCATTCCTTGGTCCATTCGAACTTTTGGCCCCCCTTAATGCCTTGTAGAAGAGAGAGCACTTCTTCCCAGCCCGGGAAAGGAACCTGCTCAACCCTGCTAGCTTCCATGTCAATCGTTGTACCTCTTTAACATTCTGAGGCGATCCCATCTCCACGATCGCTCGGACTTTGTCTGGATTCGGCTCTACCCCCGCGGGGGTGAGAAGATGACCCAGGAACTTGCCCCTGCTGGCCCCGAAGATACACTTCAAGGGGTTTAGACTCATCTTGTACTTGCGCAGGGTGGTGAAGGTTTCCTCTAGGTCCCAGAGGTGAGAGTCCATGTCTCTTCTCTTAATCATGAGGTCATCTACATACACCTCTAGGTTTCTCCCCTTCTGCTCTTCCATAATCTTCTAGTATGTCTCCCCTACATTCTTTAGCCCAAAGGCATCATTTTATAGCAGTTGCGCCCATCCCCTATGAGGAAGGAGACATCTTTGATATCTGTGGGGTGCATCCTAATCTAGTGGTAACCTGAAAATGCATCCAGAAAACTCAATAAAGGAAAACCAATGGCTGAGTAAACCAGCCCATCGATTTGAGGCAAAGGATAAAAGTCCTTAAGGCACGATTTATTAAGTAAAGAAAAATCGACACACATAATCCACCGGCCATGTAACTTCCCTCAGACAACTAGACCCCTATGTGTGGTTTTATCATGACTAGGTCATGACAAAACCCTAGGAAGACCAAGTGAACCTAGGAATGTAGGTGATCACTTTGGTATACAAATAGTAGATTCTAAACACAAGGTTGGGATGATCATGGGGCTTCACTATGACTCCAATACCCCCACTACAACCGCACCAATCTATTTAAAGGACCAAAGGGTCCATTGGAGTCAACTCTGTGAGGCCAAGTTGACCTATTATCATCCTAGTCCTAAACTGGTAAGGTACCCTAACTAAGGGCAATGTGCCCCTAAGGAGCCCAACCAACCCTACCTAGGTTTTCCTAGACCTAAGGTGAAGTCAATGGGTCACCAAGGACCCTTGGGGTCAACCCAAATGGTCATGTTGACAAAAGTCAACTCTAGCCCTAACATGGTCAAAGTACCCTTCCAAAGGGTCAAGTAACCCCCAAAGTATCAAGTCAACCCTACCCAGCCCTACCTAGACCTTAGGGGAGGCCAATGGGTCACCAAGGACCCATTGGGGTCAACAAAAAAAGTCAAAATGACCAAGGTCAACCCTAGTATAGGTTAGGTCAAACTTAGCTCAAATGGGTTAACCCAAGCTCAAGCCCTTTTACATTTGGGCTAACCACCTGCTAATTATATGATGGTATGATTTATTGGGCTGCAAGTAGGCTAAAGGTATTAGTAAGTCAGCCTTGATGACTAGGAGAGAGAGAGAGCTCCACCTTACCCTTTAATGGAGGAGAGAGAAAGCGGAAGGAAGAAGGCTATTCATGGCATAGGGAGGCCAAGGGCCACCTTTGATGGCTGGATTAAACTCCTCTGGGGAAGAGGAGGAGTTTCCAGCTGTTTTCTTGCCATAATCTGCCAAAGTTTACCCCCACCACCATGGCCGAGAATGACCTTTAATCGCCATTTCAGCCGACACTCTTCCCTTACCCCATTTGAGTGTTTTAAAAGCATCACTGGGCACCAGGGAGTTGTTTCCACCCTTCCCCCGGCAGTTTTGATCCCTTCTACAGTGCTGTTGTAGAAACTTGATCGGCGACACCACCACCATGGCAACCCGGCGATCAACACGACTTCAAGCCTCCAATAAGGTCCTCCCCTTCCCCTCTCTCTATGGGTAGATCGTAGGGATCATTAGGGATGAGAATCGGGCTCAATCGAGCTCGATTGGGAAAGGCGTTTTCCACATTTTCCCATGAAAAATCAAACTATCGGGATCGCTAGAATCCGCCCCTCCGGCGGCCGTGCCACCGCAAATCGACAGCCACCACCTCAACGGAGGTGGTGGAGGTGGTGGCCGGCCAAGGAGGTGGCCGGGTGGCCGGCGGCGGCGACTTGAAGTTGGACCAGGAAGGAGGAATCGTGGCCGTCGGTTGGAGGTTGAAGATGATCAGTTGCCACTAGATATGCTTCAAGATTCGTGCTGATTCATTTTAAATCATAGGATAATATTCATTTCATTTAATTTCTGTCAAAAGAAATGTATTTAATGTTTTTAATTATTAAAAATACCTAGATACCTCTAGTGAAAAATGGTAAACATAAAAGTTGTAGCCCTAGGGGTGTACTTTAATGTAAAATTAATTTGAACCAATTTGGATGTCTAATTTGACCAAGGCACTCATTTTGGTGGGGTCTATACCTAGGATTAGTTAGAGATTAAAATGTGTGCTCCCACTTAATCTCTTGTCCAAATGACCTGAAATTTGGACAGGGAGTCATTCTAACCTATACTAGGTCCTGCCCAAAAATGGTAATTTTTTGAGATAATTTGTCTATAGTGTTTGGAAATATTTAATAAATCATGTACAAATTAATTAGGTGTCTTCAACTCCTCAAAAATCCCCAAAATTTTGGTGGGTGATCTTGGGGGATATTATAAGGCTCTGGTAAAAATTTAACTCCTTTTGAGTTTGATTTGATAGGGTATTTGTGTAGGTAAAGATTGACCCTTTTAGGTCAAAATAGGGCTAAGTGCCCTATGTGCTCTTGAGTTGGCCAACCTCATCGAAAGGTGATAGAACTTGGCACACAGTCTTTTTAGAACATAAAAGACCCCCTCCACTGATATTGGGTGGAAGATGAAGGGTGAGCCCTAGAAAAATAGGGTAGGTCCTATGTGGGCAAACCTAGGGATTGAAGATCAAGGGGTCAAGTGACCTTAAAATGACTTGAAACTTGGTGGAGAGGATTCTAGGGTAGTCAAGGTCCTCTGGTAAAAATATTATGGAATTTTTAGGTTGTTGAACCCCTCAAAACCCTAACCCTAGCTTAGGGAACAAAAATTATACATGTAAGTTAGGTCATAAAAACTCTGTGAAAAGTTGTGAAACTTGGGTAGTGTAGTCTTAGGGTTAACATGAGACTCTAACAATTTTATTAGAAATTTTGGAACAATAAGTTTACTACCTCCTTTGTAGTAAATGGATTAGCCCTTGATAGTCATTTGTTTATTATGATCTTACTGTTCATTGGAAAAATATGAAAATAGGGCTGAGGATGTTTTAGGTCATTATGCTCATACTTGAATTTTATTATAATTTATAGATGTATATTTTCAGTACTTACCTCACAAGCTTATAAATATGGAAATATGTTCAATAATAGATTCAGAGCTCAATTCTTATTAGAAAATTGTGAAACTTATTTAGTGGTGTTCTTAGGTCATTATTCTCATGAGGAAATCTTATCATAATTTTAGGTGTATATTTTTTGTAGTTATTTCATTAATTTATGAAAGAAGAATATTGTACAAAATTAAAATTAGAGTTCATTATTCCCTGAATAATTTGGAAACTTGGTCAGGAGTGTTTTTAGTACATTTCAGACATTCTTGATTTTTCTCATAATTTTTTGATGTCTATTTGCAGCACTTGTTTCTTTAATTGATAAATATGTGTTTACATTTAAAATTTTGTATCAGAGTCCTAAACCTTGAAAAAGAATTGGGAGATTTGAATTTAATATCTATTAGCTGTGTAGTATTTATCATAATTTTGTGGAGTATTTTGCATAAATATAAAAGCCACTTCATATTCAAAACTAGGGCATTTGGATTTATAGGGAAAATAAATAAAATATCAGTTTAATTAGGAAAATTCTAAGTTTCTGGATTTAGACTTAATATGTCATGATAGGCCCCCATTAATTATCTTAGGGTTATTGGATAAAGATTTGGAGTACCTCCTATCATGTACATCATATAGCATAGGGTGGTCTACATGTAGTAAATCTGTAGACAATCCGATAGCAGTTGAATTGGGCATATGGATTAGGGTTAATAGTTTGCTAGTTTCGCTAAAGTGGAATTGAGTATATCCATGGAAGTTAGGATGAGTAGAAGGTTGGTTTGACTAGGATTAGGTGGTGCCCGGGATCGACGAAAGATCGTCTTTCCTGTGGAGGGAGAGAGAGGGTCAAAACACACTAGGGTTAGATCCAGAGTAACATTAAAGGGATCGAGAATCAGATATTAACCAAAAATAGTAAGTACCTTGCGAAAGGGAGCTTTGAGCTTCAACCCAACGTAGTTCATAGTGCCCTCGAGAGCCCTTCACGGGGAATGCCCTGGGCAGTCCAAGGTTAACGTAAGTCGTAGGAGTAATCAATGTTTAAGAGTAACTAGTATAACTAGGGGTTCACTTTCACACACCCCATTGTCTCAGGAAGTTAGGTTGGATCACATGGGAGGTAGGCTCGATGGTTTTGGTGATGGGAAGTTTAGTCCGGCGAGCCGATCGCTCGGTAGATAATTGGGACGGACCGGTTAGTCCAGGGAGCTTTGGCTCGGTTGTTGGTTGTGACGGACGGGTTAGTCCCGAGAGCTTGGGCTTGGTGGTTGATACATCAAGTTTGCATGTGCATAAATTATAAGGTGGTGGGTCTTCGTTGTTGGAGGGTCGTTGCACCGAGGCCAATACGTTGACTTGGGAACTACGGTTTAGCACTTTGCCAAATTAAGTACGGTGAACCAGCCAGAAAAGAGTATGCAGGAGCTCCACATAGTGCACCAATGTCGAGGCGTACTCTAGGTCTTACTGGTAGTTCAATTACTTGTTTAGAGGTGGGCGAGGCCCAACCCACCGCTTCCATTTGCCACTATGGAGGTATCCTGGGAGGTTAGGCTTCAGAAAGGGGAAACGAAATGTCTGTGTGCACAGAGTTAGGTGGGTGTGTTGCATTTGCATGACTCACGTCATAACATACTTGGATGACATTGCATAATCATTGCATTTAACCTTTGACACCTATTGTATAAATTGGTATGAGACTCTTTATACAATAGGCTCTGCAAAACGACCCCTTATTTTATAAGTTCGCACGAGCGTGCTTATCAGTTAAGGTTATTATTCTATGGATTTATACAATTGCTTGCTTGAAAACCAACACCCTATCATATAATTGGTACGAGACTTTTATACGATAGGAGCTTTGCAGAAGATCCCTTAGCTTATGTGTTTTCATATAAGTAAAGGTTACTATTTTGCGTTCTGTCTTCCATACTTCTATTACTGCTACTTATTCTCAAAGAACTGCTAGACTAGTTATGCCGTCACTGATAACATTATTATTATCCACCTTCACTACCTCTCCTTTCCTTCTCCCCACTCGGTGCCTAGGAGCTATGGGGGGAGGGGTAGGGGATGATAAGACTTAGTCTTTTAGACTAACGTTTTTCGGACCACATCATTTTAGGGGATCGTGGAGCCACACACGGAGGTGCAGCCCCGGAGTATTGCACGCTTGTAGACGGGACAGTCTAGTACCGGAGTTCAGACAGCTGGGACAGTGAGCCCCGATCGTTTGTAGTTGTTTTAGTTTTTCTTCCGCGATGAGTGATCTGTGGTGAGGACTTGATGTATCGGGCATGAGCCCTATTTACAGTACCTTTATTATTATTACTGTGGAATCTCCCTTCGTGGAGAATTATTATTTTATATGTGGTTATTGTGGGCATTTTTTTAGAGTTTCTCTTTTCATGTACTCTATGCTCTTGCTACTTTTGTGTGATCGATATGGCTGGTAAGATCAGCATTTTGTGGTGACAACCTTCCCGGGCGTGAAGGTGTTACCACAAAGCAGCGGTTCTTGGCCTAAGACCCCGTGGTTTTAAAAAGAAAAAAGGGTGTCTTACCAGTGGTATCAGAGCAGACCTCGGTCGAAAAAGTAGCAGTCCACAAACCCTGGGTTACCCCCGCACGAGTTTAGTTTGGGGAAAAACCAAGCAGCGGAAGCAGTGGTGTGCCAATATCGGGGATCCCAGGTAAATTGTCCACTTTTTAATTAGGTTTGAGTCTATTACTTACAAATGGTCTTTGTTACGCAGGCTCCGATACAGCTACACCACAAGGCAGAGTTAATCAAACTCCAAATGTTGCACCACCTCCCTAGGTCCCCACTCCGTCCCTATAGTCGAAGATGGGGCAGACTCTGACAGCCATTCTGGAGGCTTTCAGGGCCCAACAGGTTCCGGCTCCGCAGCCAAACCCGGGGGCCAATTGGTTGATCATCTTCCGAGGACTTTCTCCCCATCTTACTTGGGGACTGAGTCGACTATACTGACAGAGGAGTGGCTAGACATCATGTATGAGATGTTGATCGGGATAAGGTGCCAAAAAGAGGATAGGGTGCCTTTGGTGGTCTCTTGCATGGAGTACCAAGCCAAGAGATGGTGGAAGACACTGCTGGACACGACATTTACAGACAAGAAGGTACAGAAATTACTTCGGAGGAGTTCAGGGCCCCATTTGTAAGACCCCAAATTTTTTTCTTTTTAAACACCGGGGTCTTAGGCCCAGAACTGCCGCTTTGCGGTGACACCTTCACGCCATGAAGGATCATCACCGTGAAACGTCGAATCTGCCAGCCGATTCGATAACAGAAAAGCAACCATAGTAGAGTAAACACATGTGAGGTAAAAACTCTAACAAAAAGTCCACAATAAAATCACATTAGAGTAATAATATCTCCACGAAGGGAGAGTCCACAAAATATAAATGTAATGAAAATAAGGGCTTAGGCCCGATACATCAAATCCTCAGTACATAGTCACTCAAGCGGAAGCAAAATAAAACACTATTTAGGCCAGGGACTCACAGTCCTAGCTGTCTGAACTCCTGAGCTTGACTGCCCTATCTCTAAACGGGCCGACCTCCGGGGCTGCTCCTCCATGCTGGGCTCCGCGATCCCCTAAATGATGTAGTCCGAAAACCGTTAGTCTATAAAACTAAGTCATATCATCCCCCACCCCTTACCCCATGGCCCCTAGGAACCGAGCGGAGAGGAAGAAAGGGGAGTACTTAAAGGTGGAGAGTAATCAAGAAATAGATGATAGCAGACCTATACTAGCAATTTTATAGTACATGTGGCATTAAAGTAAAGTATGAAAAGTAACCTTAACTTATGTGCGGAAACGCATAAGCAAAGGGATCTTCTGCAGGGCTCTCATCGTATAAAGAGTCCCATACCAATTTATACATTGGGGTGTCAGTTATTAACAGTAATATATATATAAAGAATTTGATCTTAATTTATAAACTTGCCCACACAAGCTTATAGACCAAGGGGTCATTTGGCAAGTCCTATTGTGTAAGCGTCCCATACCACTTATACAATAGGTGACAAGGGTTATATGCAATGATTATGCTTTGACATGCTAGTGGGTTATGATGCGATCATGCAAGTGCAACTCACCCACCCGACTCTGTGTACACAGAACTTTAGTTCCCCCTTTCTGGAGCCGAACCTCCCAGGATACCTCCGTAGTGGCAGACGGAAGCGGTGGGTTTGGCCTCGCCCACCTCTAAACCAGTAAGGCACTACCGGTCAGAACTTTCATACGCCTCAACGCTTGGTGCACTAAGCGGACTCGTGCGTACTCTTGCTGGCTGGCGCACCAGACTTCTGTTGGCGAAGTGCTAACCACACATGCCAAGCCAACGTACTAGCGTCGGTGCATCGACCACTAACACCGAGGGCCCACCACCTTATAATCTTATGCACATGCAATATTAATACGTTACCCACCGAGCCAAAGCTCCCCATACTATCCTGTCCGTTCCAATTATCAACCGGGCCTCAGGTCCGCCGTGCTATCCTGCCCGTTTCCACAACCACCGAGCCTACCGCTCGAAAATCCTAGTCAAACTAACTTCCCGAGACACCGGGGTGTGTGACAGTGAACCCCTAATTATTCTAGTTGCGCTTTAAGATTTATCACTCCTATAGTTTACGTTAGCCTAGGACTTCCCCCGGTATACCCCGTGAAGGGCTCTCAAAGGGCACTAGGAACTATGATGGTAGTTGAAGCCCATCGTTCCCTTTCGCAAGGCACTTATTGTTATTGGTTGATTTACTTACCCATTCCCATTTCATATTATGCTAGATCTATCCTAGGGTGATTTTGACCTTCCTACTCCACGGGATAAGACAATCTTTCGTCGATCCCGAGCACCACCTAACACTAGTCAACCTCACACTCTACTAATCCTATCTTCCAATGATGAACTCTTTTATTTACCCAAACAAGCAACCTTCTAAGGATCCAACTCTTCAAATTCATTACCCATTCTAGTTCAGTTTCCGTAGTTTCTATATGCACACCACCTTATATTATATGAGATGTATAAAGAAGGTACTTCGGATTGTCTTCCAAATCTCCTATAACATTTACCAGAGGTCTATCATAACAAGTTTAGTGTAAAATCAGAGATTCATAATTTTTCTAATTAATTTGATATTTATTGAATTTTCCCAAATGTTTGGTCATGGGGAATTTTGAACATGAACTATATGATCTACTCATGTAATGGCCTCCCAAAGATTTTGATCACTAAATAACAGAGATATATTACATAGATACTAATTTCCATAATTTTTCAGAAACTATCTGACCTCTAATTAATTTATCAAAAATAATTACCTTAATCATATGTAAAGGAGGAAGTACCAAAATTATTCATCAGAAAATTATATAAAAATTACAGAATCTTAATATGGTGCAGAAAGGGTCATTGCGCAAAAATCATAATTTACAGGCTTGCTAGAAACCAAAATAAATTTAATTAAGTTTTTATGGGAAATAATACTTAATGAAGCAATCCTTAGAAATAATCTTCAAAAAATCCCATAAAAATTCATAGAGCTTTAAAATATAATAAAAAATCCTCTGGTTAAAGTTCATCAATTTCCAGCAAGTAGTTACTTCATAATAAATTTCTAAGTAAATAATATAAATTACTAAATTAATAATGAAGTACCCAAAAAAATAATCCTAAATTCATAACAAAATCTCCAGAGCTTGAACTAACTTTAAACACTACTCTACCTAAATATCATCACTGTTCAGTGAGTTTTAGCGACATTTTCTATTACTACAAGGTTTGTGCCCTAAAATAGGGTTAGGGTTTTGAGGGACCTATTCACCTTAGAATCTTTTTTGGACTTCTTCCAGAGGATTCCACCTACCCTAGAATTCTCTCTCCCAAGTTTCAAATCCGTTCAAGGTCAACTGACCCCTATCCCTTCACAACACTCAAAAGTCCTCCCTTAGGGTTTGAGTTTGGATCCAAGGGTAAAACAATCCTAAACCACTCCATATTCCCTATGAGGGTGATAATGGTCCTACCAAGTCAGTGGTAAAAATCTCAACCCTGTTGAGATGATTTGCCAACCCAAAGCCAAAGTACACTCTTTATTTAAGAATCCTTCACTAAGGGAGAGTTAGGGTTTGTCATTACCTATCCAAAACACCTCCAAATGAGGTGAAATTTTATACAGAGCCATATCATAATGCCAGAGACTTCTAACCAAAATTTGGGAGGGTTTGGAGGTCACAAGACCACTTAATTAAAATACCAGATTATTATTAAATAATAACAAAAACAATATGACAAAGTATCCCCAAAAATTCCCATGTTTGGACTGGCCCTTAGTATGACTAAGGTTGACACCCTGCAAAAATTTTAGGTCATTTGGACAAGGGATGAAGTGTGGGCACCCTTTTGAATCTCAGGATAGCCCTTGGTATAGGTCCCACCAAAATGGGGGCCCTGGTCCAACTAGAGGTCCAAATTAGATCAAATTAATTTTGGATAAAAGTAGACCCATAGTGCTACAAAGTTCATGTTGATGTCTTTCTCACTAGAGGGGACTAAGTATTTTTGAAAATTAAAACCATCGACTGCAAATAGTGTGACAGAAATGAATTAAAATAAAAATGAATTATTAATCCGGGGCACGAATCTTGGCGCAAATCCAAGGGCTGACGAGTCATCTTCCTCCTCCAGCCAACGACCCTGATTGCTTGTGCCTGGGTCGACTTTCAACCACCGCTGCCGGCCATCCGGCCACTTCCCTGCCCGGCCACCGCCACCACCACCTTCGTGGAGGTAGTGGCTACTTCCAGCCGACGGCGTGGCGCCGGTGACGACTATTCCGGCGATCCCACCAAGAAGATTTTCGGCCCAAAAACCATTAAAAATAGAGATTGGTTCGGGCTCAATTGAGCCCGAACCTTGAACCTAAACATCCATATTATCTACCCATGAAGAAAGGAGAGGAGGAGGACCTTGCCGACGGCTTGAAGGCGCGACGATCGTCGGGAAACCATTTTTCAATGGTAGCACCACTCGACTTCTACAACAGTACAGTGGGAGGGCACGAAATCTTCAGGTAAAGACTGGGAAACGTTCCTCTAGGGCCTCTGGTGGTGTTTAATGGCTCGGTTGAGGAGGGGAGAGGCCAAAACTTCAATGGCCATTAATGCCATTGAAAGCTTGGCTCGGGTCAGGAGGAGGGGGCTAGAACAGCCCCTTGGTGATCGGGAAATGGTTGGAATCTTCTCCCCTTCCCCAGGGGAGGTTAATCAAGCCATTAAGAGTGGCCTTTGGCCTCCCTTGGTCGGGTTTGACTTGCCCCTTCATTCCCTCTTTTTATCTCTCCTCGATTACCATGGAATGGAGCTCACTCTCTCTCTCCTAATCATAAAGTTTGCTTGGTCAACCTTGGGGTCTATTGGCAGCCCATATATACACCTAATATTCCTAATGAAGCTATATAAGGAGGTTTGAGCTTATGCTATCTCATTTGGGCTAGGTTGACCCAAAGTAGGCTTGGGTTGACTTTGGTCCTTTTGACCTATTGGGTTGCCCCTAATGGGTCCCTAGTGACTCATTGGCCTTCCCTAAAGTCTATGTAAGGTTGGTTTGGGTTGACTTGGCACCTTGGATGTCACTTGACCCTTAGTAAGGGCACTTTGACCAATTTGGGGCTAGAGTTGACTTTGGTCAACTTGTCCTCTAGGACTGAACCCAATGTGTCCTTAGTGACCCGTTGACACCACTTTAGGTCTAGGAAGACCCGGGCAAGGTTGGTTGGGAACATTAGAGGCCAACTGCCCTTAGTTAGGGCACCTTGCCCAATTTGGGCCTATGGTGGTCCTAGGTCAAATTGGCCACTTTTGGTTGACTCTAAAGGACCCTTAAGGCTCTAGTGGACCCTCTAATAGGTTAGTGATGTTGTGGTGGGGTCATGGAGTCATGGTGAAGCCCTAAGGTCAATCCCTAGGTTCGGTAACGAGGTTGTGCCATAGGAAGACCAAGGTGATTCTCACCTTGGCCCTCGATCACTTGGGCCTTTTTAGCTTTCTAGGGTTTTGTCATGACCTAGTCATGACCAAAACCACTCTTAGGGGTCTAGTTGGAAATGGGATGTTACAAATCCCAATAAACAAAAAAAAATTTCGTCCCCAAAATCAAGGTTAAGCCTACGGGAGTTTCTATCGAAGAAAGAGAAACTTGTAACATCCCATAAGAAGTGAAAGATTACATCACAACGCCATGTTTACTAAGTTAGGTTTAAAGGGAAACCTAAATCTATGACTAATATGCCCAATTCGCAAAGCAAAGATCCCAATAAACAAAAGATTAGCCTCTACTCTTCCTAGGGCAGTCCTACTAGTTTAAAACTGGAAGGTAAATTGAACATCCTGAGAGGTTGTGAGGTATACCTGACTGAACAACTCTGAATACTTTTGTCGCATCAGGTCCTGTGGATCCCAGGTATTCTCCTCCTAGCTGTGGTTCCTCCATAGAACTTTGACTAACAGAACCTTCTTGCGACGCAAGATCCGTACTCCTCTGTCCTCGATCCGAATCAGCCTCAAGTGAACTGATCGATCTGAAGCTATCGGCCCATATGTGGTCGAAATCTACTGCTCCGGGCATAGTTGAGCCCTCCTAAGTGAAGAAATATGGAACACATTGTGTAAACCTGCCAGTTCCGGTGGCAACTCCAGCCTGTAAGCAAGGGGCCCGATCCTCTCCAGGATCCTGTAAGGGCCCATATACCTAGGGCTGAGCTTCTTCTTTTGACCACGCACCCGTGAAACTCCGTGCATGGGCCGGATCTTCAAGAAAACCTAGTCTCCCATCTGAAACTCTACCTGACGGTGTCGGGAGTCGTAATACTTAGCCTGTCGGCTCTGTGCTTCCAGCATTCTGTCCCGTATCAAACTCACCTGAGCCTCGGTGTCTTCGACAAAATATGATCCCAACACCTTCGGATCCTCGTCCTGAATCCATGAAAGCGGAGTCCTATATCTCCTTCCGTACAAGGATTTATAAGGAGCCATCCCTATGCTTGACTTGTAGCTGTTTTATAGGAGAACTCAACCAGTGGTAAAAGCTTCTCCCAAGGTTCGTTTTGATCCAAAATGCATAGCCTTAGGAGGTCCTCCGATGTCCGGTTGGTGCATTCCGTCTGCCCATCTGTCGGGGGATGAAATGCTGTACGGAAGGTCAGCCGCGCGCCTAAGTAAGTCTACACGGATCTCCATTCCCTGGATGTGAAACGACCATCCCGATTCGACACGATCGTTCTGGGCACCCCGTGGTAACGAATGAACTGCTCTACGAATCTCCGCACTAGTACACCAACCGAGTCATCTTTTCTGATCGGAATGAATCTGGCCACCTTTGCCAGCCGATCGACTATGACCCAAATCTAATTGTTTCCCGTCCGTGATCGGGGGAGGCGATGAATGAAATCCATCGCGATGTCCTCAAATTTCCACTCTAGCAACGGAAGTGGCTGTAGCAATCATGCGTGGTTTCTACACTCCGCCTTCACCAACTGGCATGCCTCACAATGAGTCACGAAGTATGTAATGTCCTTCTTCAGCCCCGACAAGAACATCGTCTTCTTCAAGTCTGCTATCATCTTGGTGATCCTCGGGTGTATAAAATATCTACTGCAATGTGCTTCCGCCATGATGTCCTCCCGAACCTTACCTCCTGTGGGTATATAGACCATGCCTCTGAAATATAGCAATCCATCTCTCTGTGAATAATCTCCTGTCGAACCCTCCTCCAAGTCATGGAATATCAGCTCTGCCCATGCATCTGTCTTCTGTCTATCTCGGATGCGGTCCTGAATATCATCCATGGTAACCATCGATGTTAGATACTCCATATATAGCTCTGGATAATTCTCGGACACTAGGGATATCTTCATATCTCTGAAAGACCAGACTAGCTCCATGGACATCAGTTGTTGTCCCTTCCCTGAGGTATCTCCTCTCCGGCTCAGAGCATCTTCCACCACATTCGCCTTCCCGGGATGGTGGTGCATGGTGTAATGGTAATAGGACAGGAACTCCACCCAATGTCTCTGTCTGATGTTGAGTTCCTTCTGTGTGTCCATGTATTTCAAATTCTTGTGATCTGAGAAGATGTCACAGTGAACCTCGTAGAGGTAGTGTCGCCAAATCTTCACAGAAAAGATCACTGCACCCATCTCCAGATCATGCACCAAATAGTTCTTCTCATGTATTCAGCTGTCGGGAGGCGTAGGCTATTACGTGCCCGTTCTGTATCAGAACGGCACCCATCCCCTGGTAGGAGGCATCCGTGTACACCTGGAATCCCTCCCTTCCCTACAAAAGAGAGAGAATGGGAGACGAGGTAAGCCGACCTTTCAACTCCACAAAGGCTGCCTCGCACTGTGGAGTCCAAATGAAAGCGGATTCCTTCTTCGTCAGGGATGTAAGAGGGAGTGCAGTCCGGGAAAATCCTTTGACGAACTTATGGTAATATCCGGAAAGTCCCAGGAAGCTCCGTAAATCCGTGGCTGTCTGCAACGGTGGCCAATCCTAAACTGCTCGAACCTTGGCCGGGTCTACTGCCAACCCAACACCATTGATAATATGACCTAAGAAGGCCACCTCCTTTAGCCAAAACTGGCATTTGCTGAACTTCGCATACAACTGGTGCTCCCGTAGCCTCTCTAGAGTCAAAGTCATGTGTCTTTTATGCTCCTACTCCATCCTTGAGTAGAAGAGGATGTCGTCAATAAATACGATGACGAAAACATCCAAATACTTCTCGAATACCCTATTCATGAGGCTTGTAAATGCTGACGGTGCATTTGTGAGCCCAAAAGACATCACTATAAACTCAAAAAGTCTGTACCTACTACTGAAGGCGGTCTTTGGAATGTCCTCCTCTCGAATCCGTAGCTGGTAATAACCTGACCTCAAGTAAAGTTTCGAGAAGAAATGTGCTCCTTCCAGTTGATCGAACAACTCGTCAATCCGTGGCAGCGGGAATGTATTCCGGACCGTCAGTCTATTCAGCGCTCGATAATCAATACACAGGCGGAGACTTGCGTCCTTCTTCTTGATGAATAGCACTGGGGCTCCCCACGGTGAAGAGCTTGGCCGGACAAACCCTGCCTCTACTAGTTCCTGCACTGACTTCGGAACTCTGTCAACTCTTTCGGGTCCATCCGGTAAGGGGCCCTAGATGCAGGCTTGGCCCCCGACACAAGCTGTATCTGGAAGTCCTGCTCTCGGTGCGGAGGTAGTCCTGGCATTTTCTCTGGAAAGACGTCAGCAAAATCTCGCACCACCGGGATGTCTGTCACAGACTCCTTGGCCTTCTCCATCTCAAATAGAATCTTATAAACCTCCTATCACTGCAGGTGAGCCTTAACGACCTGTACTGAAGATAAGAGTATACGAGAGGCAGGTCTTATAACTTCGATGATAATGAAAGAGTCCCCGTATCTCACGGTGATCCTCTTTTCTTGGCAATCAATCTGGGCCAGGTTCCAGTGCAGCCATACCATGCCACGGATCAAGCCGTAGTCCGTCAACTTCAAAAGCATCGTTGGAGCCTCGAACGCCATTCCACCAATTTCTACCTCCATATTACAGTGGTCCGAGGTAAGGAGTTCAAATCCATCAGGTAGTCGCACCCTCATCTCCGAGCCCGTGAATCGCTCCATGCCTTCCAATCCTTCTACGAACATCTCCGACACAAAGGAGTGAGTAGCTCTAGTATCGAAAAGCGTGCGGACAGGCTTGCCGCTGATGAAGACTATACCTTGGGAGATTAAATGTCTTAGGATTCTATAACGAGTTTTCTTTCCTATTTATTCTATCTAGTGCAGTTCTACAAGTTTGATAACTAAGAAAGGGAATTCTATTTAAACAATTAAACATCTTGGCATACATGCTATGACCTGCTCTAAGTTCCAAGGCTGCGCCAGGTCCAAAGCATACACCTGCTCCCTTTCTTTTCTACGATCCCCACCATGGTATCCACATCCTCGGCCACGACCTTGGCCTCCAAAATACTACGCTGGATGGGCAGTTGGTGGTGCTGGTGGGGGTCCCCCTTTCATGGGGAAATTTCTGCGGATGTGCCCAACCTGATGGCAGTTGGAGCACTCCGGCGGGGGAAATGCCATACCTCCGGGTCTCGATACCTCCCGCATCTGAAGAGGCTGAAAAGCCACTACTACCGGCTCCCTTGGCTCCTGTCTCACCCCCTGATGAGGCTGGTCCTCTTCTCTTCTTTCCTCTCTCCCATCAGTTTTGCGGTTCCGCCGCTGATCATTTCTGGCTCCCCGGCCCTGGTCCTCCGTTAGCCTCTTCCGACCCTGAGTCGTGTGCCAGTCGGCCTCAATCCTCTTGGCCATCTCTAACATCCGAGGTATTGGCCCGTAAGATACGAATAGAAGGGCCTCCCTCAAATCCTCCTGCAGGCCCTTATAGAACCTTTTGGTATATCCTGCCTTGTCTAACTGATAGGAGTCCGTAAACCGGGCTAGGTGGTTGAACTCCCGATGATCCTCTACCACTGTCTTATTGCCCTACTTCAACTGCAGGAACCTGTCCTCCAGTACATCCCTAGCCGACTATATAACAAAATGCTCCAGTAACGCGGCCCTGAACTCCTCCCAAGTAATCTCTGCAACCTCCATATCCGCAAAAGTCGTATCCAGCGATGTCTTCCACCATCTCTTGGCGTGAGACTCTAAGCAAGAGACCACCAATGACACCCTCTCCTCCCAGGGGCACCGAATCCCGTTCAACATCTCATACATAAAGTCCATCCATTCTTCCTTCCAAACAGCTGACTCTATCCTTATGTAAGATGGGGAGAGAGTCCTCGAAAGATGCTCAGCCAATTATCCCCCGGGTTTTGCTGCAGAATCGGAACCTGCTGGGCCCGGAAAGCCTCTAGAATGGCTGTCAGTGTCTGCCCCATCTCTGACTGTAGGAACGGAGTGGGGACCGGGGGAGGTGGTGCAACATTCGGAGTCTGCTGGACTCTATCCTATGGTTTAGGCTGTGCTAGAGACTGCACAACAAAATATAATAAACAACGACCCTAAACCAATAAAAGGGGTGGACAATTACATGTGATCACCAACATGGGCACACCACACTTCCGCTGCTTAGTTTGTCCTCAACCTAGACCTGCGCGGGGGTGACCTAGGGATTTATAGAGTGGTACTCTTCTCGATCGAGGTTTCCTCTGATACCACTTGTAAGACCCCATTTTTTTCCTTTTTAAACACCGGGGTCTTAGGCCCAGAACCGCCGCTTTGCGGTGACACCTTCACGCCCTGAAGGGTCATCACCGCAAAATGCCGATTCTGCCGGCCAATTCGATCACAGAAAAGCAACCATAGTTGAGTAAACACATGTGAGGTAAAAACTCTAACCAAAAGTCCACAATAAAATCACATCAGAGTAATAATATCTCCACGAAGGGAGAGACCACAAAATATAAATGTACTGAAAATAAGGGCTTAGGCCCGATACATCAAATCCTCACTATATAGTCACTCAAGCGGAAGCAAAAAAAACACTGCTAAAGTTAGGGACTCATAGTCCCAACTGTTTGAACTCCTTAGCTAGACTGCCCTATCTCCAAATGGGCCGACCTCCGGGGCTGCTCCTCCATGCTGGGCTCCGCGATCCCCTAAATGATGTGGTCTGAAAACAGTTAGTCAAGAAGACTAAGTCATATCATCCCCCACCCCTTCCCCCATGGCCCCTAGGCACCGAGCAGAGAGGAAGAAAGGGGAGGACTTGAAGGTGGAGTGTAATCAAGAAACAAATGACAGTGGACCTATACTATAAATTTTATAGTACATGTGATAGTGAAGTAAAGTATGAAAAGTAACCTTAACTTATGTGCGGAAATACATAAGCCAAGGGATCTTCTGCAGGGCTCTCATCGTATAAAGAGTCCAATACCAATTTATACGTTGGGGTGTCATTTATTAACAGCAATATATATATAAAGAAATTGATCTTAATTTATAAACATGCCCACACAAGCTTATAGAATAAGGGGTCGTTTTGCAAGTCCTATTGTGTAATCGTCCCATGCCATTTATACAATAAGTGATAGGGTTTATATGCAATGATTATACTATGACATGCTAGTGGGTTATGATGCGATCATGCAAGTGCAACTCACCCACCCGACTCTGTGTATACAGACCTTTAGTTCCCCCTTTTTGGAGCCAAACCTCCCAGGATACCTCCGTAGTGGCAGATGAAAGCGGTGGTTGAGCCTCGCCCACCTCTAAACCAGTAAGGCACTACAGGTCAGACTTATCATATGCCTCAACGCTTGGTGAACGAAGTAGACTCTTGCGTACTCTTGTCGGCTGGCGCACCGGACTTCTGTTTGCAAAGTGCTAACCACACTTGCCGAGCCAACGTATTAGCGTCGGTACATCGACCACTAACACCGAGGGCCCACCACCTTATAATATTTTGCACATGCAATATTAATACGTTTCCCACCGAGCCAAAGCTCCCAAGACTATCCTGTCAGTTCAAATTATCAACCGGGCCTTAGGCCCGCCAGGCTATCCTGCCCGTTTCCACAACCACCGAGCCTACCGCTCGAAAATCCTAGTCAAACTAACTTCCCAAGACACCGGGGTGTGTGATAGTGAACCCCTAATTATTCTAGTTGCTCTTTAAGATTTATCACTCCTATAGTTTACGTTAGCCTAGGACTGCCTCCGGTATACCCCGTGAAGGGCTCTCAAAGGGCACTAGGAACTATGATGGTAGTTGAAGCCCATCATTCCCTTTTGCAAGGAACTTATTGTTATTGGTTAATTTTGTTACCCATTCCCATTTCATATTATGCTAGATCTATCCTAGGGTGATTTTGACCTTCCCACTCTATGGGAGAAGACGATCTTTCGTCGATCCCGAGCACCACCTAACACTAGTCAACCTCACACTCTACTAATCCTATCTTCCAATGATAAACTCCTTTATTTACCCAAACAAGCAACCTTCTAAGGATCCAACTCTTCAAATTCATTACCCACTCTAGTTCAGTTTCCGCAGTTACTATATGCAGACCACCCTATACTATATGCGATGTATAAAGATGGTACTCCAGATTGTCTTCCAAATCTCCTATAAAATTTACCGGAGGTCTATCATAACAAGTTTAGTCTAAAATCAGAGATTCATAATTTTTCTAATTAATTTGATATTTATTGAATTTTCCCAAATGTTTGGCCATGGGTAATTTTGAACATGAACTATATGATCTACTCAAGTAATGGCCACCCAAAGATTTTGATCACTAAATAATAGAGATATATTACTAGATACAAATTTCCATAAATTTTCAAAAACTATCTGACCTATAATAAATTTATCCAAAATAATTACCTTAATCATATGTAAAGGAGGAAGTACCAAAATTATTCATTAGAAAATTATATAAAAATTACAGAATCTTAATATAGTGCAGAAAGGGTCATTGTGTAAAAATCATAATTTTACAGGCTTGCTAGACACAAAAATAAATTTAATTATGTTTTCATGGGAAACAATACTTAATGAAGCAACCCTTAGAAATAATCTTTCAAAAATCCTATAAAATTTCACAGAGTTTTAAAACAAAATAAAAAGTCCTCTAGCTAATGTTCATCAATTTCCAGCAAGTACTTACTTCATAATAAATTTCTATGTAAATAATACAAATTACTAAATTGATAATGAAGTATCCAAAATAATAATCCTAAATTCATAACAAAATCTCCAGAGCTTGTACTAACTTTAAACAGTACTCTACACAAATCTCATCACTGTTCAGTGAGTTTTAGTGACATTTTCTATCACTATAAGGTTTGTGCCCTAAACTAGGGTTAGGGTTTTGAGAAACCTATTCACCTTATAATCTATTTTGGTTTTCTTCTAGAGGATTCCACCTACCCTAGAATTCTCTCTCCCAAGTTTCAAATCCTTTCAAGGTCAACTGACCCCTTGCCCTTCATAACCCTCAAAAGTCCTCCCTTAGGGTTTGAGTTTGGATCCAAGGGTAAAATAATCCTAAACCACTCCATATTACGTAAGAGGGTGATAATGGTCCTACCAAGTCAGTGGTAAAAATCTCAGCCCCTGTTGAGATGATTTGCCCACCCAAAGCCAAAGTACACTCTTTATTTAAGAATCCTTCACTAAGGGATAGCTAGGGTTCGGTCATTACCTATCCAAAACACCTCCAAATGTGGTGAAATTTTAAATAGAGCCATATCATGATTCTAGGGACCTTTCACCAAAATTTGGGAGAGTTTGAAGGTCATTAGACCACTTAATTAAAATACCCTAGTATTATTAAATAATAACAAAAATCATAGGATAAAGTATCCCCAAAAATTC
Organism: Platanthera zijinensis; assembly: GCA_039513925.1. NCBI lineage: Eukaryota > Viridiplantae > Streptophyta > Magnoliopsida > Asparagales > Orchidaceae > Platanthera > Platanthera zijinensis. Next base: position 106,606,636 of record CM077088.1, read on the forward strand.
CCATGTGGTGATGACCCTTCAGGACAAGGGATGAATAAGGTTGACCCCCTAGGTATGAATAAGGTTGAACCCCTGCCCAAATTTGGGAGAGTTTGAAGGTCATTAGACTGTCCCTAGGTATGAATAAGGTTGACCCCCTGCCCAAATTTCAGGTCATTTGGACAAGGGATGAAGTGTGGGCACCCTTTTGAATACTCCCTATCCAAATTTCCGGTCTTTTTAAAACCCGGGGTATTAGGCCCAGAATCGCCGCCTTGTGGTGATGACCCTTCAGGACGTGAAGGTGTTACCGCAAAGCGGCGATTCTGGGCCTAAGACCCCGGGTTTTAAAAAGAAAAAAAGGGGGGGGGGGTCTTACAAAGGGTACCCGGAGCTTTTCATTCAGGTATTCCTTACAACCTCTCAGGATGTTTCATTTTATTTTCCATACCTGTAACCCCATAGGCCTAACTCGAATTTTGAGGTGAAGGTCTACCTTTGATGGCTGGATTTAACTCCTAAGGGGAAGAGGAGTTTCCAACCATTTTTTTGCCATAATCAGCCCAAATTCACCCCCACCACCATGGCCGAGTATTACCTTTAATGGCCATTAATATCCATTTCAGCCTACACTCTTCCCCTACCCCATTTAAGTGTTTTAAAAGCATCACTGGGCACCAGGGAGTCGTTTCCACCCTTCCCCCGGTGGTTTTGAGCCCTTCTACAGTGCTGTTCCAGAAACCTGATCGGCGGCACCACCTCCATGGCAACCCGGCGATCAACGCGACTTCAAGCCTCTAATAAGGTCCTCCCCTTCTCCTCTCTCTATGGGTAGATCGTAGGGATCATTAGGGATGAGAATCGGGCTCAATCGAGCCCGATCGGGAAAGGCATTTTTCCCATTTTCCCATGAAAAATCAACCTATCGGGATCGCTGGAATCCGCCCCTCTGGCGGCCGTGCCGCCTCCAATCGACACCCACCACCTCGACGGAGGTGGTGGAGGTGGTGTCCTGCCAGGGAGGTCGCCGGGTGGCCGACGACGGCGGCTGGAAATTGGCCCAGGAAGGAGGAATCGTGGCCGTTGGTTGGAGGTTGAAGATGATCAGTAGCCACTAGATATTCTTCAAGATTCGTGCTAATTTATTTTAAATCATAGGATAATATTCATTTCATTTTATTTCTGTCACAAGAAATTTATTTAATGTTTTTAATTATTAAAAATTCTTAGATACCTCTAGTTAAAAAATGGTAAACATCAAAGTTGTATCCTTAGGGGTGTACTTTAATGTAAAATTAATTTGAACCAAGTTGGATGTCTAATTTGACAAGGGCACTCATTTTGGTGGGGTCTATACCTAGGATTAGTTAGAGATTAAAATCAGTGCTCCCACTTAATCTCTTGTCCAAATGACCGGAAATTTGGACAAGGAGTATTCTAACCTATACTAGGTCCTGCCCAAAAATGGAAATTTTTGGAGAAAATTTGTCTATAGTGTTTGAAAAAATTTAATAAATCATGTACAAATTAATTAGGTGTCTTCAACTCCTCAAAAATCCCCAAAATTTTGGTGGGTGATTTTGGGGGGATATTATAAGGCTCTGGTAAAAATTTCACTCCTTTTGAGTTTGATTTGATAGGGTATTTGTGTAGGTAAAGATTGACCCTTTTAGGTAAATTTAGGGCTAAATGCCCTATGTGCTCTTGAGTTGGCTAACCTCATCGAAAGGTGATGGAACTTGGCACAAAGTCCTTTTAGAACATAAAATACCCCCTCCACTGATTTTGGGTGGAAGTTGAAGGGAGGAGCCCTAGAACACTAGGGTAGCTCCTATGTGGGCAAGCCTAGGGTTTGAAGGTCAAGGGGTCAAGTGACGTTAAAATGACTTTAAACTTGGTGGAGATAACTTTAGGGTAGTCAAGGTCCTCTGGTAAAAATATTTTGGAATTTAGAGGTTGTTGAACCGCTCAAAACCCTTACCCTAGCTTAGGGCACAAAAATTATACATGTAAGTTAGGTCATAAAAACTCTGTGAAAAGTTTTGAAACTTGGGTAGTGTAGTCTTAGGGTAAAAATAAGACTGGCAATTTTATTGGAAATTTTGAAACAATAAGTTTAGTACCTCCTTTGTAGTAAATGGATTAGCCTTGATAGTCATTTGTTTATTAGTATCTTACTGTTCACTGAAAAATTATGAAAATGAGGCAGAGGAAGTTTTAAGTCATTATGCTCATACTTGAATTTTATTATAATTTTTCGATTTATATTTTCGGTACTTACCTCACAAGATTATAAATATGCAAATATCTTCAATTATAGATTCATGGCTCAATGCTTGTTAGAAAATTGTGAAACTTATTCAGTGGTGTTCTTATGTCAATATTCTCATGAGGAAATCTTATCATAATTTTTAGGTGTATATTTTCTGTAGTTATTTCATTAATTTATGAAAGAGGAATATTGTACAAAATTAAAATTAGTGTTCATTATTCACTGGAAAATTTGGAAACTTGGTCAAGAGTGTTTTTAGTATATTTCAGTCATGCTTGAATTTTCTCATAATTTTTGGATGTTTATTTGCAGCACTTATTTCTTTAATTGATAAATATGTGTTTACATTTAAAATATTGGATCAGAGGCCTAAACCATGCAAAAGAATTGGGAGATTTGAATTTACTGTCTATTAGCTGCCTAGTATTTATCATAATTTTTTGGAGCATTTTATATGACTATAAAAGACACTTCATTTTCAAAACTAGGGCATTTTGATTTTTAGGGAAAATAAATAAAAAATCAATTTAATTAGGAAAATTCCATGTTTCTGGATTTAGATTGAATATTTCATGATAGGACCCCATTAATTATCTTAGGGTTATTGGCTGAAGATTTGGAGTACCTCCTATCATGTAAATCATATAACATAGGGTGTTCTGCATGTAATAAATCTGCAAACAATCTGATAGCAGTTGAATTGGGCATATGGATTGGGGTTAGTGGTTTGCTGGTTTGGATAAAGTGAAATTGAGTACATCTATGGATGTTGGGATGAGTAGAAGGTTGGTTTGACTAGTATTAGGTGGTGCTCGGGATCAACGAAAGATCATCTTTCCTGTGGAGGGAGAGAAAGGGTCAAAACACATAAGGGTTAGATCCATAGTAACATTAAAGGGATCGAAAATCTGGTATTAACCAATGATAGTAAATCCCTTGCGAAAGGGAGCTTTGGGCTTCTACTCATCGTAGTTCATAGTGCCCTCGAGAGCCCTTCACGGGGAATACCCTAGGTAGTCCAAGGTTAACGTAAGCCATAAGAGTTATCAATGTTTATGAGTAATTAGTATAACTAGGGGTTCACTTTCACACACCCCTGTGTCTCGGGAAGTTAGGTTGGGTCACACGGGTGGTAGTCTCAGTGGTTTTGGTGATGGCAGGTTAGCCCGGTGAGCCGATGGCTCGGTAGATAATTGGGACGGACGGGTTAGTCCGGGGAGCTTTGGCTCGGTTGTTAGTTATGACGGACGAGATAGTGCAGGGAGATTGGGCTCGGTGGTTGATACATCAAGTTTGCATGTGCATAAATTATAAGGTGGTGGGTCTTCAGTGTTGGAGGGTAGATGCACCGACGCCAATACGTTAACTCGACAAGTGCGGTTTAGCACTTTGCCAAATTATGTCAAGTGGACCAGCCGACAAAGAGTATACAGGAGCTCAAGATGGTGCAACAGCGTCGAGGCATACGATAGGTTTGACTGGTAGTTAAATTTCCGGTTTAGAGGTGGGCGAGGCCCAACCCACTGCTTCGGTTTGCCACTACAGAGGTATCCTGGGATGTTGGGCTCCAGAAAGGGGGAACTAAAGGTCTGTGTGCACAGAGTCGTGTGGGTGTGTTGCATTTGCATGACTCACATCATAGCATACTTGGATGACATAGCATAATCATTGCATTTAACCCGTGACACCTATTGTATAAATTGGTATGGGACTCTTTATACAATAGGCCCTACAAAACGACCCCTTGGTTTATAAGCTCGCGCGAGCATGCTTATAAGTTAAGGTTATTATTTTATGGATTTATACAATTTCTTGCTTGAAAACTGGTGTCTACTAATCGTGAAGAAAATAAAAGCAACCGAACTAGCAATCCATCTAGGCAAGTATACCTATCGAATTGTAGCTAGGGGACACTTGTGTCGTATTGAAATCCGGGTACTGCTGAATACACTTACTCACACGAAGACTATTATTTTATCAAAGGAAAATCTTGAGGGCTAAAAAGGAAATTGCAATTAAGAAAGGAAATATAGTTAATCGCTAGAAAGAGAACCACTGTATTAAGTTAAAGAACTATTAGAGGCGATTACGATAAAGTGTTAAAGAACTACGACAAAGGGATGGAAATGTACTCGATCAAGAATCACCTCGGCCAGAGTAATAAAGAAATGCGATAAAAGCCTAAACTTAATAGGGAAGAGTTTCTTGACCGTGGAGGTTCCTAAAGCTTAAACACGCTTCTCTCGAAGTCGTGTCCGACTGAGTTTAGGAAGGTCCGACCGACTTTCGTCTGAATCAGATGCCTAAAGCTCGCTTTACGCGGTGAACCCCACTATTAGATTTTACTCCAATCCGGGGGATTTGAATGTCTGCCTCTCTCGAGGGGTGCATACCAATCCCTTTCCTCTTGAGTGCTCACTTCAAACTATCAGCCTTTCGGCTAGCCAAGCATGAAAGCTAAGGCGGAGAGTATACATCGATGATATATCTCCAACCCAAAAGAATTCAAGAGCAATTCAAGGTTAAACCCCTAAAAAGGAAAGGTAAAATTAAAGCATCATAACTTAATCACTCAAACCTCAGATCATCAAGATCGAGTACAAGGAGGATTTAGTTATTCATGGTATAGAAAATGAAGATCATATTAATAGTATGGAAAATAACACCGAGTAGAAGGGAAAGAGAATAGCGAACTATTTTATTTCGTAATGTGGAGGAATCACAAGTAGGGCACACAGATACTATAAGAACACATTCTACAATGATTACAAATGTTGTAAAAAGGAAGTACAGAAATGCGAAAAAGGCTTGCATGAAAGGAAACTCAATTACTTGAAATAAAAAGGAAGAGACAAGCTTAAGACATAAAAACTAAAATAGCAGCACTTCTTCTTCTCTAATCTCTCTCCACCACACCCCCAAAACACTAGAAGATGATCCCTATTTATAGAGTTTTTTCGGGCTGGGTCACGCCCTATGACACGCCCATGGAGGGCGTGACCATAGGGCGTGTCTGATTCGGTGCGACATCTGGAGCATTGGCATTTAATTCTGGCGTGGTTGTTGAGTTACACGCCCATCGAACACGCCCCTGGAGGGCGTGACCATGGGGCGTGTCGGATTCGGTGCGTTGAAATTGAGCTCGGTACTGACTTCTCGGGACTTGGCGGGTCACGCTTGTCAGACACGCCCCTGGAGGGCGTGTCAGTGGGCATGTCATTGGGCGTGACAGCTAGTTTCTGGTGGAGATTGACTTCGGACCGGCGGCTTCATTCCACTAGGTTACACGCCCTTGGTACACGCCCTAGGAGGGCGTGACCATGGGGCGTGTAACAGCAAAACTTGTAAAATCCTGCAAAAATAAGGGAAGATGTTAGTGACAATAATATATACAAAAAAGGGTCAAAATATAAGCATACAAGACATGCTTTGTAAATTGAAAGCTAGAAAATACCATTATGAAACGGACTATCAGCATACAACAACATAAAATTATAATAATACTTAGAAATTTAAGCTACTAAATTACCCAAAAAAGGATGACTAAAAAGTAGTCATCAAACACCCCCATGCTTAGACATTTGCTTGCCCTCAAGCCAATAAAAAATGAAAACTAGGGAAGGAAATAGAAAATAAACAAAGCTAATTTAGGTTTCATAATTAAGAAAAACAAAACATGGAAAATTAAACTATCCTAGTATTCATATTATCAACTAGTGGGGTGAGAAGTGCACAATAGAAGATTTGAAAGGGAAAGCCTAAAAATCTCATTAAAACATAAGAGAAGTCTACTAATTTCTAAATCTTAAAAACAAGGCATCCAAAATAAATGAAAATAAGGAAAACAAAAGTAGAAGTTCTAAATAAACGATGCATTAACAAACTACTAGGTTGCTAGATAAACATTAACCCTAAAACACTCCAAGATAACCTCCAAAGAAATCCATCAATGATGGTGGCCATAGGCTTGTACGTTCACACTTTCTCCACTACGCGAAATTAAGTTCTAAGATCATTAGGACTTCTACTAGGCATTAAACTTGGCTTAGGTAAATAATTAGGAAGTGGATTCAAAGGTAAACATGAAGGTTTTAGGCACTAAACCAAGATGAGCTCAAAAATAACCAAAGCATAAAAAAAATGAGAAATAACAACTATGTCATTTCTTCAATATGAAACTAAAAAAAAAAACAAGGCCATGAATTTTTTTCTTTTATAAACTTGGCCAAACATAAACGTTTTGCATTCATTTTCTTTTTTTTTTCTTTTTCTTTTGATTTTGTAATGATATATTTTTTCTCAAAAAATTTTTGAATAACATTTGAAAAGAAAGCTCAAAAAATAAGCTTGAGAATTTCCTATTTATTTCCAAAATAATACCTTTCCCATAAAAATAATTTTTAAGCTCAAATTTATAGTGCAAAAATAGGAAAGATATTTGGCTTTGGTGAACATAATGAAATGAAAGGTGGAGCTAAAAACAAAGAAAATAAGGAAAAGGCCCAAAATTGTTTTGCAAGGGTTTTGTTTTTGGTGGGCAAGAAAAGCTCAAACTATTCAAATAGTGGCCTAAATCATTTCTAAAGAACGTAAAAACGGTGCAAATGCTTCGAGAGTAGCTTGGTACAAGTTCTAGACACCAAGAAAGACTACCCCGCAAATGAAAAAGGACTAATGATACCTAGCAACCATTCGTAAGTAACTACCCGAATAAAAAGACACAACTACGCATTGCTAGCTTATAACTTAAAAACCGGATGCCTATATTTAAGAAAGAGCAACCAGTAGAACTAGACTATGTTAAAATGATATGTTTAGAAAAACATTTCCAAAGTAATCTATATAGAACTAAGAAACCGCATGGGCCTACACATCACTAGAAGCAACATAAAAATGAAGATAGAAATAATTTTTGATTTTGTTTTTCAAATCGATTTAAGCACAATTGTTTTTTTTTTGATTTTGTTTTTTTTTTCTAATATTTTTTTTTTGGGTTTTGATGACATAGCATAAGATATTATACTAACATAATATATTTTTTGAAAGAAGAATAACAGAAAGAAAAGACCAAAAGAAACTAGACCCCCCCATGCTTAAGCTCTTCATTGCCCTCAATGAAGGAAACAAAAAGAAAAAGAGAAGGGGACTTGAGAAGAAGAGAAAAAGAAAATACAGGAAAAATAAAGAAATAAAAAGAACAGGACTTCCCCGGGTTCGTGAGATGAAGGCGGATGTCGCTCCCCCATGCTTGTTTTTTAGAGTACTTGATCGTCAGTAGGTCTGACTTGATCCATCTGATATCAGCAGCGACGGAGCGGCGACCACGATCATGGGCTTGATTGGCCTCCGGTAGAAAGTGCAAGATAACAGCAAAAAGATAGAGTCCATGGTCAGATGCCCGATAATGTTTTTTTTATTACAACAGTGCAAATAAAAGAGTTTCATAAAAATATAGTAGTCCAAAAAAAAATAAAAAAAAATAATGTCCATCAGACAATAAGAAACCAAGCATCAAAAAGAAGATTCTCCTTTGCAGGAGTCACAGAATCATTAGAGAAATAGAGTTTAAGTCTATGGCCATTAACTTTAAAGTCCCCTTTATCGGGGTGTGAAAGTAGCACAGTGCCGTAAGGAAAAACATCCTTGACCGTGAATGGTCCGGACCATCTAGATTTAAGCTTTCCCGGAAGAGACGTAAACGCGAATTAAAAAGAAGAACCTGATCGCCTGGTTTAAAAGTTTTAGGGTGGCGCAGGTTCGTATCATGATACAATTTCGTGCGTTCTTTATAAATTTTATTATTTTCATAGGCGTACGCTCGCCACTCGTCAAGCTCATTTAGTTGGTTTTTTCTATGCTCACCGACCGAGTGCGGATCGAAATTAAAAAACTTCAACGCCCAATACGCACGGTGTTCTACTTCTACCGGAAGATGACACGATTTTCCATAGACTAATCGGAAAGGAGTACAACCGATGGCGGTTTTGTACGCTGTCCGATATGCCCACAAAGCATCGTCCAATTTTAAAGAGCAATCCTTACGAGAAGTAGAAACGCTTTTTTCCAAAATTCGTTTAAGCTCGCTATTGACTACCTCGACCTGACCGTTCGTTTGGGGGTGATAAGCAGTGGACAATTTATGCGTAATGCCATATTTGGCTAAAGCCTTAGTGAGCTGAGCGTTGCAAAAATGACTTCCCCTATCACTAACGATCGCTCGAGGAAACCCAAAGCGAGAAAATAATTTTTTAAAAAAATTGATAACTACGCGAGCATCATTATTTGGTAGAGCTTGGGCTTCTGCCCACCTAGAAACATAATCAACTGCGACTAAAATATATTTGTTTCCTAAGCTGGAGGGAAATGGGCCGACAAAGTCTATACCCCATAGATCAAAAACTTCGCACTCGAGAAAGTAATTTTGCTCCATTTCATTTTTGTTAGAAATATTTCCAGTCCGCTGGCATCGATCGCACCCGCCCACAAAGATTTGTGCATCTTTAAATATGCTTGGCCAATAGAAGCCAGCACTAAGCACTTTGTGGGCGGTGCGGTTTGCTTGATAATGCCTGCCAGTCGGACCTTCATGAACATGTTTTAAAATTTGGTGACCCTCTTCCTGCGAAACGCATCTCCTTACTACTTGGTCTGCACAAATGCGAAATAGAAATGGGTCTTCCCAAAAATAATATTTCAACTCCGAAAAGAATTTCTTCTTTTGGTGAGTGGAGTATTCTTTTGAAAGGACCCGGGCCACAAGATAATTGGCCAGATCGGCAAACCAGGGGGTAGAAGATGAAGAAATATTCAAAAGACGCTCATCCGGAAAAGAGTCATTAATAAAAGTTTCATTTAAAAAATCAAGTTTGGGATTTTCAAGGCGAGATAGATGATCTGCCGCTAGGTTTTCCGCTCCTTTCTTATCCCGAATTTCCAAGTCGAATTCTTGAAGTAAGAGGATCCAACGGATGAGACGCGGCTTGGCATCCGGTTTAGAAAGGAGGTACTTCAAAGCGGAATGATCCGTGAAAACAATAACCTTAGATAGAGTAACATACGGTCGGAATTTATCAAAGGCAAAAATAACTGCTAAGAGCTCTTTCTCCGTCGTGGTGTAATTTTCTTGCGCAGAAGTGAGAGTTTTACTAGCGTAGAAAATTGGATGAAAGTTCTTAGCGATTCGTTGACCTAAAACCGCACCTACCACATGATTACTCGCATCACACATAATTTCGAAAGGTAAATCCCAAACTGGGGCGATCATAATAGGAGCATTTATAAGTTTCGATTTTATTAATTCAAAGGCCTCGAGACAAGATTTATCAAAAACAAAAGGAATGTCTTTTTCGAGCAAGTGGGTGAGAGGTTTAGTAATTTTTGAAAAGTCCTTAATAAATCTACGATAAAAACCTGCATGACCTAAAAAACATTTAATCGCTTTAACGGTTAGAGGGGCGGTAACTTTTCAATTACTTCAATTTTTGCCTTGTCCACTTCAATTCCCCTAGCGGAAATGTTGTGGCCAAGGACTAAACCCTCACGTACCATAAAGTGGCACTTCTCCCAATTTAAAACTAAATTTGTCTCCTCGCAGCGCTTTAAAACTTTTCCTAAATTTTCTAAACATAGATTGAATGAGTCGCCAAAAACGGAAAAGTCGTCCATAAAAACTTCCATAATATTTTCTACATATTTATCAAAAATAGCAAGCATACACCGCTGAAAGGTGGCGGGTGCGTTGCATAATCCGAAAGGCATTCTACGGTAGGCAAAAGTTCCGAAGGGGCAAGTGAACGTCGTCTTCTCTTGATCCTCGGGTGAGATAGGGATTTGAAAATATCCCGAGAGACCGTCAAGGAAGCAATAAAAATTGTGCCCGGACAAACGTTTTAAAATTTGATCGATAAAGGGGAGGGGGAAGTGATCTTTTCGAGTGGCATCGTTTAGTTTACGGTAATCGATGCACATCCTCCATCCCGTTATCGTCCTAGTTGGAACTAAATCGTTGTTTTCGTTTGGTACTACCGTGATCCCACCCTTCTTAGGAACAACCTGAACTGGACTTACCCACTGACTATCGAAAATAGGATAAATTATCCCTGCATCTAATAACTTAAGCACCTCTCCCTTCACAACCTCTTTCATATTTGGATTAAGTCGACGTTGTGGTTGAACTACACCCTTAGGATTATTTTCAAAAAATATGTTGTGTGTGCAGAAAGAGGGACTTATGCCAGGAATATCACAAATTTGCCACGCTATAGCTCGACGATGCTTTTGTAGTAGTTCGATCAATTGATCGTTTTTGGATTGGGAAAGAAAAGCTGAGATTATAACGGGCAATTTTGAATCTTTTGCAAGAAAGGCATATTTGAGGTGCTCAGGCAGTGGTTTTAAATCAAGCTGGGGTGGTTCGTCATAAGAATTTTTTAAATTTTTCTCTTTTTCAAAAACAAGATTTTCATACTTTTTCCTACTGCATGCAAAATTATTTTCAACATTTTCTTGGATCGACATTACCGGGTTGTCAAAATTATGTGAAGAAATTTCAGAAAACGAAGATGAAAATTCATTGGGAGAAATGTTGGAAAGGGAAAGGGAAGAGTCTTCATTTAGAACGTCAACAAAAAAACAAGAGTCATCATTTTTTAAGGAGTTTTTCATGGATTGATTTATAGAAAATGTGACCTCATCATCTCCCACACGCAAGAACAACTGTCCGTTACTAACGTCTATAACTGCTCGAGAGGTGGCTAGAAATGGTCGTCCAAGGATAAGAGGAACCTCGACGTCTTCTTCAATATCAAGAATGACAAAATCCACCGGGAAGATGAATTTGTCGACCTTTACTAGCACGTCCTCAACGATACCTAGTGGATACTTGATAGACCTATCAGCTAATTGGATACTCATCCTTGTAGGGCTCAGAGTGCCCAATCCTAACTTCTTAAATAGTGAAAAAGGCATCAAGTTGATGCTCGCTCCTAGATCTGCCAACGCATGTTTAACAAATAAATCTCCAAAGACACAAGGAATGGAAAAACTACCCGGATCGTTTATCTTTTTAGGTAGATTAGAATTTTTAACGATTGCCGAGCATTCTTCATTCAATGTTACATGTGATAAGTTCTCCAATTTCGTCTTGTTTGTTAATAAGTCCTTAAGATATTTTGCGTACTTCGGCATTTGACTAATCGCTTCATGAAATGGCAAATTAATGTGAATTTGTTTGAACATTTCAAGAAAGCGTTGGTACTGATCATCTAGTTTGTCTTTCCTAAGTCTAGCCGGATAAGGAGGTTGCGGGAATTCTTTTAGGAAAACAGGAGCATCATTTTGAAAATCAGCTTTTTCTTTTTGAGAATTAGAAACAATAGAGCCATCGTTTTCTTTTTCAAATGTAGATTTTTCTTTTTCAGAATCTAAGTTGTCATTTTTCGTGGGGGTAAAAATTGGAGGAGCAATCACCCTTGGCTCTTCCCTTGTGGTGGGCTCGTTAACAACTTTACCGCTCCGAAGGGAAATCGCATTTGCGTGCTCCCTAGTGTTAGGCTCAGTGTTTGAGGGAAGAGTTCCAGGTGGTCTCTCGAAAAAGGCCTTGGCGAGTTGGCCAACTTGATTTTCTAAGTTTTTCATGGATCCTGTTAAATTTCTAATAGTGGCATCGTTCGAGCTTATATATTTAGCGAGGATCTCTTCCAAAGGTGAAGGTTTTTGAAAATTTTGTTGCGGTGGTGGTGGCGGTGTAAAATCGTGTGGTGGGCGTATTACGTTAGCATTATTACTCCAAGAAAAATTAGGATGGTTACGCCATCCGGGATGATAAGTGTTCGACGAAGCAGAAAAACCAGGAGGAGAAGAAAAATTCGAAAAAGCAGAAAAATTACTCGCAGAGATATTTTGAGCAGGCCTGGGTATGTTCCTAGATAATCCACCTGCTCGGCAGCAGCAGCATTTTCATATACCTTAGCGGTGGAGGGAGCAGTCATCTCCGAGATCTTCTTGTTGAGCATTTCCACTTGCATCGCCAGTTGCATCACCGAATCCACTTCATAGATACCTGCAGGTTTAGATGGGCGAGACCTGGACGAATTCCACTGATAAGTGTTCATCGCCATGTCATCGATAAGCTCAAGAGCGGCTTCCGGAGTTTTGCGGTCTAAAGAACCAGCGGAAGCGGCATCTATCATTTGCTTAGTCACTTGGTTTAGCCCATTATAGAATGTCTAAACCTGCAACCTTACAGGCAGAGCATGATGTGGGCATCTTCTCAAAAGTTCTTTGAACCTCTCCCAAGTGTCATAGAGGGTCTCAGAATCAATTTGAGAATATGAAGTTATATCATTTCGAAACTTAGCAGTTTTGGCAGGGGGAAAATAACGAGAAAGAAATTTTTCAGTCAAAATGTTCCAAGTAGTGATTGATCCTCTTGGAAGAGAACTCAACCACTATTTGGCTTTAGTCCTTAAGGAGAATGGGAAGAGTCTTAGCCTTATCGCATCGTCCGAGACACCATTAATCTTGAAGGTGTCACAGATTTCAAGAAATTAGCAATATGCAAGTTCGGATCTTCATCTTGCGATCCGTCGAACTGTACATATTGCTGCACCATTTGAATGATGCTAGGCTTAAGCTCGAAGTTATTGTTCGCAATAGCGGGACGAACTATGCTAGATTCTATACCCTCCAGGTTTGGTCTTGCATAATGGGACATAGTCCTTTGCACGACTTCCTCTTGGTTGGGTCTTTGCAAGACTTCCTCTTGGTTGGGATTGTCCATTCTTAAGGTAGAATATGAATCGGAATGTTCGACCGGTATTTGAAGAGTCGGGCCTTGAAATCGCAATCTTCTCCGAAGAGTACGCTCGATTTCGTGGTCCAAGTCCAAAATAACCGACGGACTTCCCCGGGTCATGCACTGGAAGAAGAAAGAGAGAAGTATTGTTTATTATTATTAATATTTTGTTGTTTTTTTTTAAGTATATATATATTTTTTTGTTTTAGCTCCCAAACTTCCCAAGGACTACCCGATGAAGGGTTCGCAAGGTACTAGACAAGATAGTGGCACTTAAAACCGCATTGCCCTTTTTGAGAGGATTTTGTTGGTGTAGGAAACTTGTGATGTGGGTATCTATTGAAAATGATTATATTTATTATTATTATTATTATTATTTTTTAAAGCGATTTTTTTTTCTTTTTGGTTTGCAATAAGGAAGATAAAAGTAATAGATTCGTGTTTTCAATATATCAACAAGAGCTGATTCCCCGGCAACGGCGCCAAAAACTTGGTGTCTACTAATCGTGAAGAAAATAAAAGCAACCGAACTAGCAATCCATCTAGGCAAGTATACCTATCGAATTGTAGCTAGGGGACACAAGTGTCGTATTGAAATCCGGGTACTGCTGAATACACTTACTCACACGTAGACTATTATTTTATCAAAGGAAAATCTTGAGGGCTAAAAAGGAAATTGCAATTAAGAAAGGAAATATAGTTAATCGCTAGAAAGAGAACCACTGCATTAAGTTAAAGAACTATTAGAGGCGATTACGATAAAGTGTTAAAGAACTACGACAAAGGGATGGAAATGTACTCGATCAAGAATCACCTCGGCCAGAGTAATAAAGAAATGCGATAAAAGCCTAAACTTAATAGGGAAGAGTTTCTTGACCGTGGAGGTTCCTAAAGCTTAAACACGCTTTTCTCGAAGTCGTGTCCGACTGAGTTTAGGAAGGTCCGACCGACTTTCGTCTGAATCAGATGCCTAAAGCTCCCTTTACGCGGTGAACCCCACTATTAGATTTTACTCCAATCTGGGGGATTTGAATGTCTGCCTCTCTCGAGGGGTGCATACCAATCCCTTTCCTCTTGAGTGCTCACTTCAAACTATCGGCCTTTCGGCTAGCCAAGCATGAAAGCTAAGGCGGAGAGTATACATCGATGATATATCTCCAACCCAAAAGAATTCAAGAGTAATTCAAGGTTAAACCCCTAAAAAGGAAAGGTAAAATTAAAGCATCATAACTTAATCACTCAAACCTCAGATCATCAAGATCGAGTACAAGGAGGATTTAGTTATTCATGGTATAGAAAATGAAGATCATATTAATAGTATGGAAAATAACACCGAGTAGAAGGGAAAGAGAATAGCGAACTATTTTATTTCGTAATGTGGAGGAATCACAAGTAGGGCACACAGATACTATAAGAACACATTCTACAATGATTACAAATGTTGTAAAAAGGAAGTACAGAAATGCGAAAAAGGCTTGCATGAAAGGAAACTCAATTACTTGAAATAAAAAGGAAGAGACAAGCTTAAGACATAAAAACTAAAATAGCAGCACTTCTTCTTCTCTAATCTCTCTCCACCACACCCCCAAAACACTAGAAGATGATCCCTATTTATAGAGTTTTTTTCGGGCTGGGTCACGCCCTATGACACGCCCATGGAGGGCGTGACCATAGGGCGTGTCTGATTCGGTGCGACATCTGGAGCGTTGGAATTTAATTCTGGCATGGTTGTTGAGTTACACGCCCATCGAACACGCCCCTGGAGGGCGTGACCATGGGGCGTGTCGGATTCGGTGCGTTGAAATTGAGCTCGGTACTGACTTCTCGGGACTTGGCGGGTCACGCTTGTCAGACACGCCCCTGGAGGGCGTGTCAGTGGGCGTGTCATTGGGCGTGACAGCTAGTTTCTGGTGGAGATTGACTTCGGACCGGCGGCTTCATTCCACTAGGTTACACGCCCTTGGTACATGCCCTAGGAGGGTGTGACCATGGGGCGTGTAACAGCAAAACTTGTAAAATCCTGCAAAAATAAGGGAAGATGTTAGTGACAATAATATATACAAAAAAGGGTCAAAATATAAGCATACAAGACATGCTTCGTAAATTGAAAGCTAGAAAATACCATTACGAAACGGACTATCAGCATACAACAACATAAAATTATAATAATACTTAGAAATTTAAGCTACTAAATTACCCAAAAAAGGATGACTAAAAAGTAGTCATCAAAAACCGACACCCTGTCGTTTAAATTGGTATGAGACATTTTATATGATAGGAGATTTGCAGAAGATCCCTTAGCTTATGTGTTTTCATATAAGTTAAGGTTACTATTTTGTGTTCAACCTTCCATACTTCTATTACTGCTACTTATTCTTATAGAACTGCTAGACTAGTTCCGTCATCACCTGTTACTTTATTATTCTCCACCTTCACTACCTCTCCTTTCCTTATCCCCGCTCGGTGCCTAAGAGCCATGGGGGAGGGGTAGAGGATGATTGGACTTAGTATTTTAGACTAACATTTTTCGGACCACATCATTTTAGGGGATCGTGGAGCCCAGCATGGAGGTGCAGCCCCGGAGGACGGCACGCTTGGAGACAGGACAGTCTAGTACCGGAGATCAGACAACTTGGAAAGTGAGTCCTGATCGTTAGTAGTTGTTTTAGTTTTGCTTCCGCGATGAGTGATATGTAGTGAGGACTTGATGTATCGGGCATGAGCCTTATTTACAATACCTTTATTATTATTGATGTAGAATCTCCCTTCGTGGAGAATTATTATTTTATATATGGTTATTGTGGACATGTGTTAGAGTTTCTCTTTTCATGTACTCTATGCTCTTGATACTTTTCTGTGATCGATATAGCCAGCAGGATCAACGTTTTGTGGTGATGACCTTCACCGGCGTGAAGGTGTTACCACAAAGCGGTGGTTCTGGGCCTAAGATCCCGTAGTTTTAAAAAGAAAAAAAGGGGGTCTTACAAGTGGTATCAGAGCAGACCTTAGTCGAAAAAGTAGCAGTCCACAAACCCTAGGTCACCCCCGCACGAGTTTAGTTTGGGGACAAACCAAGCAGCGGAAGCTGTGGTATGCCCATATGGGGGATCACATGTAAATTGTCCACTTTTTTAATTAGTTTTGAGTCGATTACTTACAAATGGTCTTTGTTACGCTGCCTCAAGCACAACAATACCGTTCCTACAATCGGAGATGGGGAAGACTCTAAAAGCCATTCTGGAGGCTTTCAAGGCCAAGCAGGTTCCGGCTCCGCAACCAAACCTGGGGGCCAATTGGTTGATCATCTTCCGAGGACTTTCTCCCCCGTCTTACTCGGGGATAAAGTCGACTGTACGGACAGAGGAGTGGCTGGACATCATGTATGAGATGCTGATCGGGATACGATGCCAATGGGAGGAGAGGGTGCCTTTAGTGGTCTCTTACTTGGATTCCTAAGCCAAGAGATGGTGGAAGACACTGCTGGACACGACATTTATAGATAGGGAGGTTACATAAATTTCTTGGGAGGAGTTCAGGGCCGCATTGTTGGAGCACTTCGTTCCACAATCGGCAAGAGATGAGCTGGAAGACAGATTTCTACAGCTGAGGCAAGACAACAAGACAATGGTGGAGTACCACCGTGAGTTCAATCATTTAGCCCGGTTCACGGACTCCTATCAGTTGGATGCGGCAGGATACACGAAGAGGTTTTATAAGGGCCTGCGAGAGGATTTGAGAGAGGCTCTTTTGTTCGTATTCGATGGGCATATACCTCGGATATTGGCCAAAGAGGATTGCGGCAGATTGGCACACGACTTGAGGCCGGAAGAGGCCAACTGAGGATCAGGGCCGGGAAGCCAGTAATGATCAGCGAAGGGGCCGCATTGCTGATGGGAGAGATGGGAGAAGGGCAAAGGACCAATGTCGTCAGGAGGTGAGACAGGAGCTAAGGGAGCCGGTGGTAATGTCTCCTAAACATCTCGAGATGCGGGAGATGCAGAGTCCCAGGGGTGTGGCATATCCCTCGCCCGAATGCTACAACTGTCAATAGGTAGGGCATATCCGGAGAAACTGTCCGATGAGGGGGGCACCCTCACAAGCACCATAGGCTACCCCGCCTGCTCAGCAGTTTGGAGGCCAAGGACGTGGACGAGGACGTGGATTCCAGGGCGGAGACCGCATGCAGGATAGGGAGCAAGTGTATTCCCTTGATCTGGCTCCACTTCGGAACCCGAAGCAAGTGATAGCAGGTATGCTAGTAATTTTAAGTTCTTTTCTTTCCTAAAAAGCTAGACTCATGAATGTAGAATTATCAAAACTAGGAAGGAAAACCATAACTAGATTTTTTAGATATTTAACTACCCAAGACATAGTCTTGATCGACGGCAAGCCCGATTATACGCTATTCGATACGGGTGCTTAACACTCATTCGTGTCGGAGGCCTTCGTAGAAGGACTAGAAGGCGTGGAGCGATTCACAGGCTTGATGATGAGGGTGCGACTATGTGACAGATCGGAGCTATTCACCTCTGCCCACTACAACATGGACGCGAAGATGGACGGAAAGGCATTTGAAGCACCAACGACGATCCTAAGGATGCCAACCTATGATCTAATCCTGGGCATGACATGGTTGCATTGGAACCTTGCCTAGATCGGCTGTATGTCAAAGAGGATCATCTTGATGCATAGGGATTCCTATGTCATCATCCAAGGTATTAGACCTACCACCCCTCTCTTGTTATCATCCGCGCAGGCCGTCAAGGCCCACCTGCAGGGAGAGGAGGTCTATGAAGTGTTGTTTGAGATGGCCGAGGCCAAGGATTCCATCTCTAGTATCCAGGTGGTGCGGAATTTTGCAAACGTATTCCTAGAGAAGTTGTCAAGGCTACCCCCGCACCGAGATCAAGTCTTCTAAATATAGCTCGTATCGGGGGATAAGCAGACATCTAGAGCTCCTTACCAGATGGCCCCGAAGGAGTTGGCGGAGTTTCGAAGCCAGCTGCAGGAGCTAGTGGAAGCCGAATTTGTCCGGCCGAGCTCTTCACCATGGGGAGTCCCGATGCTATTCGTCAAGAAGAAGGATGGGACACTCAGATTGTGCATCGACTATCGAGCACTGCTCAGACTGACAGTCCGGAATACCTATCCACTGCCAAGGATACATGATCTGTTTTACCAGCTGGCGGGGGCACATTTCTTTTTGAAACTGGATTTTAGGTTGGTCTAATACCATCTGCGGATTTACTTGGAGGACATTCAGAAGACTGTCTTCAGTAGCATATATGGGTTGTTCGAGTTTACCGTGATGCCCTTTGGGCTCACGAATGAACTGTCGGCGTTCATGAGCCTCATGAACCGGGTGTTCGATGCTTATCTGGATGTGTTTATCATCGTGTTTATTGACGATATCCTCTTTTACATGAGGATAGATGAGGAGCACACACAACATCTGACACCGAATCTAGAGAGACTGCGGGAGCACAATGTAACATCCCGATTTTTATTGGGCCACCAGAGGCCTAGTGGACATGGCCCGGGCCATATCCATAACCCGGTGAGAGGTAACCCTAGGTAGGAAATAGTGCTAGAGAACTCTGAATTGAGTTCTGTCAGTTCCTGTGGCCTCGTAAAGTCAATACGAGTGTATTGGAACTCGTTCAGTTTGACCCTGAAGTCATATAGTGGATGTGACCATTCCTCGTAAAATACAACGAGAGCAAGATTTCTGATATCGAGCTAGAGAACTCCGAATTGAGTTTTGTCGATTCTTGTAACCTCATATAACCTAGATAGGTGTATCGGAACCCGTTGCGTCACAATCCGAGATCAAACGACGAATTTGGACACTTTGACCGTTTTAGCGAACTGCGAAGCGCAAATTTTGTACTTTCGCAAAACGGACTCTGATTTAACCCCAGTCAGTGGCATTGGACTTGTTTGGTCAATACGAAGTCAACAGAAGTCATTCCGGCCAATTTCGACGACAATTGGTCAACTCGTGGTCAAATCAAGCATAGTCGTGCACCGAAAAGCGTGCGCACAACAATTGTGACACGACACCTGAACTTTGACCAGACCCCGACGACTTGGACCCATTTTGACTTTGACCAGCAAGGGGGGGGGGGACCCACCCTTGGGTTGACTTGGTCAAACTCCCCCCTAAAAACCCATTTTTGGATTTTTCTCCAAATAAGGGCCCACCTCCTCCCCATGGGTGGGTGGTCCTTGCCCCCCACTCTCCTTTGGGAACCCAACCAGCATTCCCACCCTATGGAAAGTGGAGGCCCACCACTACCCCTCCTTCTCTCCCTTTTCCATCCCCCACCTACAAAAACCCAAGCCCATGAGGGGCTAACCTCATTTCCCATATGAGGAAATGAGTTTGAGCCTCCAGCTATCCTTGGACAGCTGGAGGGTTGAGATTAATCCCTCCCAAAGGAGGGATTAATCCCACATCATAGAGTGGAGGAGAAACCCTCCACCTCCAGCCTATATAAACCCCCCTCCCTATTATTCTTCTCCCAATCCTAGAGGGTAACTCCCCCACCTCTGCCAAGGCACTGACGGAGCTCAGGTGGCCGGAAAAGGCAAACATCCCCTCCACCACCGCCACCATGGCATGGAATACAAGGCTGACCCCTCCCGAGCCCACCAGGCCCAGGTGAAAAGCTTCTCCCTCCCCCTTCCCCATTCTGGACGTGCTGCATGCACCCCCCCGGCTGCCGGAGTGCCGCCGGCGCCACCTGATCCATGCTCCAGGTCGGGCGGTGCCCAGGGAGGAAAGCTCTCCCCCAGCACCGGTGGTGGCACATGGGGAGTGCTAGACCACTGGGGGAGGTGACCCCCAGCGGCGGAGAGCGGCGGTGCAGCCAGAAAACACAGCTCTGACGGTACCTGCAAAACAGAGCAAGGCTCTGTTTAAAACTAGCGGCGGCGGCCGCTGGCATAAGGCCTCCGGCGAGAAGGCCGACCCCCGGCGCGTCGGCCGGGGGTGGTGCGGTTGACGGCAGACCACCCTAGGGGCGGAGGTTGCGCGGTGGCGCCAGGAGTAGAGCCACCGCCACCCAAAGCTCTCGGGATGGACTTTTTCGGCGATGGCCGGCGGCGGCATGCCGCCGCACCACCGCCCATAGTGTCTCCGACCCCTAGCGAGTTGATCCGGGCCGGCGACGGCGTCTTGCGGTGGCCTGCCGGTGGTGGCAGAGGCCTCTCATCCTCTGCACCGCCGTCGAGGAGCAGCAGCCGCCCGATATGGTGATGAAGATCTAGCGGCTGGGATTTTCTTAATCCCCGCCCCTGCCTCAGCATCAGTGCCCCCCACAGCGGATCTACGACTGATCCGCTGTGGCGAAAAAAGGACAAAACGTGCCCTGCGACTTAATCTCAACCGCAGGATTAAGTTGATCTGCTATATGTAGACCAAAATCAAAGACAGAAATTTGTGAAAATTTCCTGGCCAAACCTAGGCCTCTAAGGGAAAAGTGGTCAACATGAAAAATGTTCCCCATGATGAGAGATTCCTCCATAAAAATGTTGAGAATTTTTGGAGTTGATTTATTATTTTTAAAATCCTAAATAAAATTCATTTAGCAAAATTAAGGGTCCAAAATTGCCCGGACAATTTTGGAATATTTACCAGCCTCTTTTTAAGTTCTTTTAAAGGTTGTATCAAAATTTTGGATCATGGTGACTAATTTTGATATTTTCCCAAATTATAGAAGCCTAGGGTCACGCTCGGTAATTATCACACAGGTTTTCATCCAAAGGTGGAAATTGGAGCGCGCGACCACCCTTTTTAAATCAAACATGTAATTCAAACTATTTTATCGATGAGAGTGGCCGAGGCAAGTGACTAAACTCCGGGAATTCCGAGGTATCGTGAAACCGTCGAGCGCCTCGACTCTCGAGTGTTTTGGGCACGCTCGGAAAGTGCGAGTACGAGTGTTGAATTAGGAGTTATTCTCGACGAATAATAAAGGTGTAACTCCTAACAAGGCCCTAAATCCAATTAAGCCGTGATTAAAATACGCAACCAAATTTCTATCAGACCTTAATAATGGGTGAAACCCAAGGAAACCTCCTGAGAACGGAGAAGGAACTGAAGCCTCCTGAATGGAGTGATCTGACTAGTAACCTTTTCTGTATGATTTACTCCAGTCTCGTACTGGTCAAGTATTTATCCAGGTCTACTCAAGTCTTGTACTGGTCATGTACTTTCAATTAAGCTCTACTTCAGTCTCGTACTGGTCAAGTAATTTTAATTCAGCTCTACTCAAGTCTCGTACTGGTCAAGTACTTTTAATCAAGCTCTACTCAAGTCTCATACTGGTCAAGTACTTTCAATTCAGCTCTACTCCAATGTCGTACTGGTCAAGTACTTTTAATTCAGCTCTACTCCAGTCTCGTACAGGTCAAGTACTTTTAATCAAGCTCTACTCAAGTCTCATACTGGTCAAGTACTTTCAATTCAGCTCTACTCCAGTCTTGTACTGGTCAAGTACTTTCAATTCAATACTACTCAAGTTTCATACTAGTCCCGTTTCATTCCAGCACTTTAATTAAAGCAGCATAAACACCGCACTTGTCCACATTACAATTTACTATTATAATCCCGGGTCCTCCTCTAACGAGCAGTCATTGTGAAGTTGAGCCTTAGTTGGGGAATACTTGAGTTGAAGTAGTCCTAAAGGTCAAGCCCCAAATAATGCACTCCCGTGCTCCTTATCGAAAGTAGAGCTAAGTGCCGCCTCCCGAAGATTAAACCTAGTAGGGCAGGATGACGTAGACCCGGTGTGTATTATTATTGCCTTTTGTTTGATTGATTATAAATTGCTTACGGTGAAATAGTGGCGGGTCAGTACCTCCCGTAGACGTTCGTATAGGTGCGGGAAGGTCGACGACTCAAGGCGACAGGGAGATTGGTACCACGTAAAACCCGCCGTTATATTCCCCGTCGAGTTTTCCTCTGCTGGCCGGCCAAAAGGATTCACTGGATGTCGCTCACATCCAAGAGTACACAAGGTTTTACATTAGGGCCTTGGGTTTTGCGGTACGACCACCCCAAGAAGTGGCAGGACTGGCCACTGTCACCGACGACCACATCGGTGAGGCCCGCGGGGTTCGCTACCCTGATATAACAGAAGCGGTCCAAACTATGTCGATATAGGGTTTTTGTGCGCGGTTGTGAATGCCTGTGATAGAATACAGGATGTGAAAACTTGATGTGCTAGTAGAGACTTGTTATAACTGATTTATATTGCAACTGCTTTTCCCAGTTATACCATCCTACACTCTTT
Organism: Platanthera zijinensis; assembly: GCA_039513925.1. Taxonomy (NCBI): domain Eukaryota; kingdom Viridiplantae; phylum Streptophyta; class Magnoliopsida; order Asparagales; family Orchidaceae; genus Platanthera; species Platanthera zijinensis. The sequence continues at coordinate 106,628,981 of CM077088.1, forward strand.
TATAGTTGCTCCTAGCTATACATATATGAAATGTTGTGCTAACCCTCTCTTGCTTCAGCTATTTACTTCTGTTGGGTGGGTGTGTGCTCGTCCATAGGATATGGATCCGGGGAGGAGATTTGTTTCAACTTAGTTCTGTGACTAACATTTATCTAAATAACCATTCACAGGAAATGGAGCATCGTATTGAACTGCCACCGCAGGAGATTATGCCAGCGGCTTGGACTACTCGAGCAGATGCACCCCCGACATCCTCAGAGTTTAGAGACGTGAGTACTGCCGACCAGCATAGGGAGAGTGTGTGTGAGGGTTCTATGTAGTACATGTATTGCCCACGAGATTATATAAAGCTTAGGCTTCGGCCCAAGAACCTCTGTAGTATTATATGATGTGTTATATATAACTACAATGGTTTCCTATTAATGCTTCCGTTATTCTCTGATGGGTTATGAATGTTGTGATTCGAGCCGAGCAAGGCGGCCAACTAGTGCTTAGATAGGGTGGATCGTTTACCCTAAGTAGCACTAGGTGGACGTCTTGGGAGAGTAGTACCCCTCCGTCCCGACTCGGGTAAAGGTTTGGGGGGAGGGTGCTACAAATGGATCAGAGCGATCACGATTCGTCCTTGTGGAGCAGTCTCAGGATCCCTCCATCCCTCGCTTCATTCTGGGTTCGGGATGAACCTTGCAGCGAAAGCCTGGTGAACCCTAGTGTAGTGTCTTTGGGATTCTAGACTGTACGAAAGTATGCCCACACACCGTTATTTTCGCTCTTTCTATCATTTTTTCAAATTGCCCCTACTTTTGCAAAATACAGACACTCTTTCTAGTTACTCGTCCAGATACCGGAGTACAGTAACGGGGGATCCTCGTCCAGAGGATATGTTCCAGCTACCGCACCTCTAGACCCGGTCGCTCCCGCGGTTGTTCTGTTTGCCGAGACTGACTTGAGGAACACATTAACAGTAAATCTGGCCACTTTTCGGATAGCCTTGGAACAGCCACAATGAGAGATGGCGGCACCTACCGATTTACTGACGACTTTTCGAGGACTGAGGACGTCTTCTTTTAGAGGTACAGAGACTGCCATCCAGGCAGAGGAGTGGGTGGAGCATGTGGAGGAGCTATTAGTGGGAATGATGTGCCCAGCTGTGGCTGCAGTCTCTTTAGTGGTGACCCTTTTGGAGGGATACGCGAGGGATTGGTGGAGAGCGGCTAGTCGCTCTACTTTTCGAGGTCGGTCGTTGAGCGCGATCCTTTGGGGGGGGGGGAGTTCTCTGAGGCTCTACTAGAGTTCTTCATCACGGATGCAGACCGAGCCGCACTGTAGGGGAGGTTCTTGCTCATTTGACATGGAAACCGCATAGTGGAAGAGTAAGAGAGAGAGTTTATACACCTAGAATGCTTCGCCGGGAATCTTGCTGCCTCCGACAAGGATAGAGCTTCTCGGTTCTACCGAGGACTACAAGACGACCTGAGGCAGGCCCTTATCATGCTCTCTCAGGCCACCTTTCACACCATAGCCACCCATGCAGCAACATTTGAGTTGGACAACCAGACAGTGGCTCAGCAGTGCAGAGGCAAGGTAGAGATTCCTCGAGATTAGAGGTGAGACAGAGGAGTTGCTCCCCACAGACCGGATAGAGAGCGCAGGCAGCGACGCAACAGACAGCCCTATAGGCTCCCACCAGTACCCCCAGCCGCATATCCAGATGTTAGACCAGCTCTAGCACCACAGCCCGCACTAGTGGCCCGACGAGATGTTACCTTCACAGGGAACTGCTTCTTATGTCAGTAGCCGGGACATATGAGAGCTTTCTGCGCACAGGCGACAGGGAGACCCGGATAAGGAGCAGTTCAGGGTGGACAACCAGCGCGGGGACAGGGTCAAAGAGTCCAGCAGGGCCAGGAAGTGCCCCTAGAGGCCTACGCACTAGACTTGCTGCACGAACCGGCCCCTGAAGTAGTTATAGGTATTTACTTTAGGCAATAGGAAGATACCATATCTTACTACTGATGTTTTATATTACTTATATATATGTTCTTACATCTTTTGTATTAGTTAGATAATATATATATACTTCCCATATCGTTAGGAATCTTGTTGGTAGAAGGACACCCTGCAAAGACCCTTTTCGACACAGGAGCGACGCATTCTTTTGTTTCCCACGAATTCATCGCAACAAAAGAGAACGTTATTCGTTCAACCGGACTGTCAATACGAATCTGTTTACCGGATGGGTCGGATATGACATCTACGGAAAAGTGCTCGTTCCAGGCTGTGCTGGGAGAAGTAGAATTTGAGATCTACGCAACCATCCTAGCAATAATCGGATTTGACATTATTCTGGGGATGGACTGGCTGGCTGAGCACCAGACATAGATAAACAGTTCCACGCGAGAAGTCCGGCTACAAAACCCAAATGGCCAAAGCGTCACGTTGACAGGTGTGCCCTTTGTCCCGCGCATTATTCTGACTTCTACGCAGATTGTGAAATCAGTCCGACAGAAGGACGAAGTATACCTTATCTACATTGAGATGGAAGATAAAACCCAGGTGCTCGCCAAAGTCCCAGTAGTCCGAGACTTTCCAGATGTTTTCCCTGAGTCCCTCCCAGGATTGCCATACCAACGAGAGGTCGACTTTCAGATTGAACTCGTGCCCGGAGCACGACAAGTATCACGAGCCCCCGACCGGATAGCCCCTAAAGAGCGGGTTGAACTGAAAATTCAACTACAGGAATTGATAGATACTGGGTTCATCCATCCTAGTTCCTCGCTCTGGGGAGCCCCGGTGCTTTTCGTCAATAAGAAAGATGGGACACCGCGGTTGTGCATCGATTATAGGGAACTAAATAAGCTTACTATAAGCAATACATACCCCCTCCCTAGGATTGACGAACTGTTCAATCAGTTGCAAGTTGCATCCGTATTCTCCAAAATGGTCCTGAGATCCGGCTATTATCAGCTTCGAGTCCGAGATGAAGAAATTCCCAAAACTGCCTTCAGCTCCCGTTACGGTCTTTATGAGTTCCTAGTGATGCCCTTCGGGCTCACCAATGTACCTTCCGCCTTTATGACTCTGATGAATAGAGTCTTAGAAACTTTCCCGGATCACTTTTTCATCGTCTTCATAGTCGACATCTTAATCTACTCAAAGACCAAGACGGACCATACTCGGCATCTGCAGTGGTGCTACTAAAACTTCGGGTGCACTACCTCTTCGCAAAATTCAGTAAGTGTGAATTTTGGTTGGAAGAATTTGGATTCTTAGGCCAAACGATAAATAAGGAAGGAGTAGCGGTGGACCAAGCCAAGATCCAGGCTGTACAAAATTGTCCACCACTCAGGATAGCTGCGGATATACGAAGTTTTCTCGGTCTTGCCGGATACTATAGGAAATTCGTCGAAGGTTTTTCCAAGATTTCCCTATCCCTAACTGCTCTCACTAAAAAGGACGTCGCATTCCGATGGACATCGGAGTGCGAGGCTGCGTTTGTCGAATTGAAGAAATGAATGACTTCTGCGCCAATCCTTACGATCCCCACAGGGACCGAGGGATTCCAAATCTACACTGATTCCTCCCTGAAGGGATTGGGAGTTGTTCTAATGTAGCATGGCAAGGTAGTGACCTACGCATCTCACCAATTAAAGCCGCATGAGTTAAACTACGCACCACATGATTTAGAGTTGGGTGTCGTCCTCTTCGCCCATAAAATCTGGAGGCATTACTTGTACGGAGTAAGATGTGAGATCTTCTTCGACCACAAAAGCCTCAAATCTATCTTCACGCAGAAAGAGCTGAATCTCCGGCAGTGCCGATGGATATAATTCCTATGCGATTATGACTTCGCTCTCCAATATCACCCCAGGAAAGCTAACAGAGTCGCTGACGCCTTGAACCGCCAGCCTGCGATAGCTGGTATTTGGATGGAGCAAATCCCTAAGGAGCTATTCCAGGCCTTGATAGACTTGGAAATTACACTGGTTTCCCGAAGTGATCCGGAAGAGTACCATGCTCAGTTGTATTGGATGGAGATCCAATGCAACATCCAAGACTGGATACGTAAAGCTCAGAAGATCGACCCAGAGGTAATGCCGATCATCCGATCTCTGCAAGGTGGGGCACAAGAGGATTATAATCTACTTGACGGGATTTTACAATTCAAGCATCGCATATTCGTTCCCACTACCGGAGGAATTCATGAAGATATTCTGCAAGAGGCCCATCAGTCCAGGTACTTGATTCATCCTGGTATAGTTAAAATATACGTGGACCTGCGTAGGACCATTTATTGGCCTGGAATGAAAAGAGACGTCACTAACTTCATGGACCAGTGTAAGACCTGCCAGAAGGTTAAAGTTGAATGCCTCAGTACAGGAAGCCTATTAGAGCCCCTGCTTATACCGGAATGGAAGTTCGAAGATATCTCCATGGACTTCGTCCACAGCCAACCTCGATCCCGCGCTGGGAATTACTCAATTTGGGTGGTCGTAGAACGACTCACCAAGGTAGCGGGGTTCATTCCGAATCGATAGGGTGACAGAGTTGATATCCTGGACAGAATGTTCCTAGAATAAGTAGTCCGATTTCACGGAGTACCAAAGTCCATCGTATCAGATCATGACGGGCGTTTCATGTCTAAGGAGTGGAGGCGAGTACAAGCATACTTGGGAAATAAATTGGCCTTCAGTACCGCCTTCCACCCGTAGACAGACGGACAGATGGAGAGGATGAACCGGATGATGAAGGACCTACATCGATTGTGCATAGTGGAACACAATGAACCGTGGGAGCAGCTGTTACCATTATTCGAATTTTCTTACAATATTAGCTACTAGGCTAGCATTAAGATGGCTCCGTACGAGGCATTGTATGGAAGACGTTGCCAAATCCCGTTGACTTGGGCTCAGGAATAGGACCCGGAAGCCTTGGGAGTGGCTTACATTGATGACAGTACGATAACGATATGGCTGATCCAGGAGTGAGTGCGGGAAGCGCAGAGCCGACAGGCTAAGTTCCATTATGCGCGACACCGGCTGGTGGAGTTTAGCATGGGAGAGATGGTGTTTTTAAAAATAAAGCCCATGCATGGTGTCTCCCGGTTGAGAAAACAGAAAAAGTTAGATCCCCGCTACTTGGCCCCCTATCCGGTGATAGAGCGTGTTGGCCCCATCGCCAATCGTTTAGCCATGCCCATAGAGTTGGGGAATCTTCACGATATATTTCACGTCTTTTCCTTGAGATGAGTCCTCCGGAAACCAGAGTAGCACCTTCCTACCCCACCAGTGCAACTACAGTCAGATAGATCCGTCCAGCTTAAACCCGTCAGAATAGTAGATTACAAGGTAAAGACACCACGTAACAAGACCATCCCGATGGTTAAGATACTATGGTCAAACTGCAGATGAGAAGAGTTCACATGGGAACCTGAAGCACTCCTCCGAGAGAAGCACCCGGAGCTCTTACCCACGGTATGTACATTTTTCCCCTACTTCGAGCAATTTTTCGTGGACGAAAATCCTTTTATTTTTATTGGATTGTAACATCCCGACTTTTATTGGGCCATCATAGCCCTAGTGGACCCAATAAAGTGGCCTAAACCCTACCCATGACCCGGTGAGAGGTAACCCTAGGTAGGAAATAGAGCTAGAGAACTCCGAATTGAGTTTTATCAGTTCTTGTGGCCTCATTTAATCAATACGAGTGCATCGAAACTCATTCAGTTTGACCCGAAGGTCATATAGTGGATGTGACCATTCCTCGTAAAATGCAACGACAGCAAGATTTTGGATATCGAGCTAAAGAAGTCCGAATTGAGTTCAGTCGATTCCTATGACCTCATATAACCTAGACGGGTGCATCGAAACCCATCGTATCACAATCCGAGATCTAATGACAAATTTGGACACTTTGACCATTTTAGCGCACTACGACGCGCAAATTTTGGAATTTCGCCAAACAGACTCTTATTTAACCCCAGTAAGTGGCGTTGGACTCGTTTGGTCAATACAAAGTCAACAGAAGTCGTTCCAGCCAATTTCGATGACAATTGGTCAACTCGTGGTCAAATCAAGCATAGGCGTGCACCGAAAAGCGTGCGCTCACCAATTGTGACACGACCCCCAAACTTTGACCCGACCCCTACGACTTGGAACTACTTTGACTTTGAGCAGCAAGGGGGGGACCCTCCCTAGGGTTGACTTTGTCAAACTTCCCCTTAAAAACCCATTTTTGGATTTTTCTCCAAATTAAGGCCCACCTCCTCCCCATGGGTAGTTGGTCCTTACCCCCCACTCTCCTTTGGGCCCCCAACCAGCAAGCCTGCCATAGGGAAAGTGGAGGCCCACCACTACCCCTCCTTCTCTCCCTTTCCCATCCCCCACCTACAAAAGCCCAAGCCCATGAGGGGCTAACCTCATTTCCCACATGGGGAAATGAGTTTGAGCCTCCAGCTGTCCTTGGACAGCAGGAGGGTGGAGATTAATCCCTCCCTAAAGGACAAAGACGGCGAGAAGCTCGAACCCCGGTGCGTTGGCCGGGGGTGGTGCTGTGTACGGCCAACCACCCGAGGAGCGGGGGTGGCGTGGTGGCGCTGGGAGCAGAGCCACCGCCACCCCAAGCTCTCGGGAAGGACTTTTACGGCGGCGGCAAGCCGCCGGACCACTGACCAGAGAGTCGCCGGCCCCCGATGAGTTGATTAGGGCTTGCAACGTCATTTTGCGGCGGCCTGTCGGCGGTGGCGGAGGCCGCTCATCCTCTGTACCGCCGTGGAGGAGTAACAGATGACCGATCTGGTGATGAAGATCGGGCGGTTGTGGGGATAGAAGGACAAAACGTGCCCTGCGGCACAATCTCATCCGCAGGATTAAGTTGATCTGCTATATGCATACCAAAATCAAGGGTAGAAATTTGTGAAAATTTCTGGGCCAAACCTAGGCCTCTAGGGGAAAAGTGGTAAACATGAAAAATATTCCCCATGATGAGGGCTTCCTCCACAAAAATTTGAGAATTTTTGGAGTTGATTTAGTATTTTTAAAAGCCTAAAGAAATATCATTTAGCAAAATTAAGGGTCCAAAATTGCCCGGAAAATTTTGGAAAAATTACCAGCCTCTTTTTAAGTTCTTTTAAAGGTTGAATCAAAATTGATGGAGCCGTCATCCCACGGAATGTTGATTTGGAGCGTCCCCCTCCGGACAACGATGGTGATCCGATACATGTTGAAGACCCGTGTCACGTTGCTGAGAAAGTTCCCTTTTCGGATGATTATGGTGACCCGGTTTTGTTTGGTGTCATTGTTCGTCGCTATGTGGAGTTTGAAGATTATGATGACCGTTGCCGCAAACTTGAAGGTTGGGACTTGACCGCGACATCCTCTGCCAAGGTCGCGTCAACATCTCCACCAAGGCCGCGTAAACATCTCCGTCAAGGCCACGTCAACATCTCCCCCGCATCTACGCTTGAAATAATAATATTGTTGTTTAATTCCAATATTTAATTTCAGCATTTAATTATTATTTAAGCACTTTCATTTTCATTTCATGTTGGCCTATGTTTAGCCAAATTTTGTTTCTCTTTAGAGTGGGCTGCATGTAGCCTCTTGTTTGTGATGTAGCCTATACATAGGCATTGTTTTGTCATAATCCAGTAGAATGAATGAAAAAAAACTAATTTCAAGTTGAAATTTTGCCTCCTCCTCTTCTCCCCTTGGGCGCCGCCCCCTTCCTCTCCTTCCCCTATTTTTGCCGCCTTCCCTACCTTCTCCTCCCACCCCCCTTCTCGGTTTCTACCCTCTCCTCCCCTGTTCTCCTTATCTCTCTTTTCCACCAGAGCCACCTCTTCCTCCACCAAGAAAACTGACCACCGACTCTTTCACATAGCCGACCACCACCTCTATTTCATAGCCGACCACCCTCAACTCTATCTCCAATATTTTGGCCACCATCATTTCCATTATAAAAAAAAACCGATCCCTCTTGTGAGATTCCAAAAACAGCCCCCTTTATTTCCTAGAGAAAATTCGGCCAAGGATAAGAGGGTAATCTCGTGGATCTTCAATGACGACGTGAAGACAACGAAGGACAACGTGTTTCCCTCCAATCGGTGTCCTTCCGGTGGATTCGGAAAGAAACGATTCAAGGTTAGGAAAGCCGGAATCATCCATTCCGGTTGGGTAACAAACATCTCCACTCTTGAGCATTTCCTTTCTTAGATAATTCTCGTGGCATAAGTGTAGCGCGTTATTTGTGAATGGTTTGAAATTTCGTTGTTGATTTCATATAGATTTGTTATTGTCAATTATCTCCATTTACATTCGTGAGGCGTGGCGGCCCTCATTTTATTTTGTTGGGAGAGAACCACCCATTATCCGAATCTTTGTTTTCGGTGGTGTCTCTTTGGGTACAACTTACGCTTGATCGAACCGTGTGGGTTCATTTCGCTTGAGAGGACCTTGGCCTATAGCCTTGGACTTATCTTGAGGGGCTTAGCGAACCCCTCATCGCCGAAATATTTTAATTATTACTATCGCATAGTTGCTGCGTTTTATTATTGTGTGGACGTAAAAGTGAAAGTAGAGAAGCGTACGTGTGAATCCTTTAGCCATCACTGTGTCAAACCCAGTAGCCTACAACAATTTGGTATCAAAGGGAGGTTCTCGTCAATTTCCTAATTGGCACTCCTCCCCCTCTGATGTGGCACATATATACGCATTCAAACTTCAAATTAAAAAACAAAAAAATTACAAATTTTAAATTTCAAATTTTGAATTTCAAATTTCAAAATTCAAAATTAAAATTTCAAATTTCAAATTTCAAAATTTCAAATTTCAAACTTCAAACTTAAAAATTTGAATTTCAAATTTCAAATTTCAAATTTTGAAATTTCAAATTTCAAATTTCAAAATTAAAAATTCAAAATTAAAATTTAAAATTTCAAATTTTAAAATTCAAATTTCAAATTTCCAATTTAAAATTTACACCAGTAGCCTACAACAATTTGGTATCAAAGGGAGGTTCTCGTCAATTTCCTAATTGGCACTCCTCCCCCTCTGATGTGGCACATATATACGCATTCAAACTTCAAATTAAAAAACAAAAAAATTACAAATTTTAAATTTCAAATTTTGAATTTCAAATTTCAAATTTCAAAATTAAAATTTCAAATTTCAAATTTCAAAATTTCAAATTTCAAACTTCAAACTTAAAAATTTGAATTTCAAATTTCAAATTTCAAATTTTGAAATTTCAAATTTCAAAATTAAAAATTCAAAATTAAAATTTAAAATTTCAAATTTTAAAATTCAAATTTCAAATTTCAAATTTCAAATTTCCAATTTAAAATTTAAAATTTCAAATTTCAAAATTCAAAAAATTCAAATTCCCACTTTCAAATTTTTCTCAAAATTACAAAAAAAAAAAAAAATTGTGGTCGACTAATAGTCGGCTAAATTTTATTTTCAGCAATAAAAAAATCAGAAAAAATTAATTAATAATCTCCATATTATTGCCAGCAAGAATATCAAAAAAAGTTATATATTATTTTGAAATATTACCGAGAACAAATCTATCTTTGAAAATAAATAGGACCAGACTATTTTTCTTCCTTGCACGTGCACCGGTTCCGGTTGAGTGTTCTCTCCGATTCCCTCTGAAATGGCCCATGAAGTCAACGTCTCTCGAGGAAAAACTATAGGTTCCAATAGGAACGTAGAGAAATCTGTCCATTCCCCAATAATGGATGAGATTACTGCTTTAGTTGCTCAACTAAAGGCTAGTCAAGTAGCACCACCACCGCGCACCTCTAGGCGTGTTAGGATTCCTGCTCCGATATATGATGGGCTAGGTGGACCGCGAGTGTTTATATGTTGGATGAAAGACATGGAGCGTTATTTTGAGCAATATCATCTTGTGGACCCCAACAGGATTCCTGTTGCGAGACTTCAGTTATTTGGTCGAGCCCATACTTTCTGGCTCAATGTCGAGAGACGTTTTGGGGCGCCCCTCATCGACTTACATATAGGTTGGCAGATTATGAAGAATTATTTAATGGATGAGTATTGCCCTCCATACTACCGCTCTCAGTCTTCCGACTATCAGAGTGAATCGCCGCCTAAGGTTTTACTTACATCGAATCAACCCATCCCCCCGTACTCCTGTACTAGGACATCTCATTTTGTTATTCCTCCCTACCAGGGCATTAGACCCGTTTCTGATTATAGGAGTGACCATAAGTCTCACGCTAGCTCCTTGCTATGTGCACCTATCGATGAAGGAAAATAGAAGCTTAGGAACCTGGTCCATAGTTTGATAGACGTGATTGCTAGGGATGCCATGCGCCATCGGGGTGAGAGTGTTCCTATCAGCATGATTGAGCCTGAGGCTGATTCTATGATTGCGCCCGTCACTGAGGACGAGGCTATTATCACTGACGAGTGTAGCGACATTGAGGAGATTGGTTACCCTTGTGACCTTGATGAGGATCTCTCTTTTGAGGAATCATCTCCACTCCCTGTCGATGATATTTCTGAGCCGTCTACCGTGATTGATATGAAGTCTTCCGATGACCCTGAGTCGGTTGATATTCTGGCTGATTCAAAAGAGTCACCTCTTGTGGTGACCTTACCTAGTAGTGATGTAGGTGATGATCTGTTAGAACTCGAGCTGGGTTATTTTAGTGCGAGATATATTTATGTGCCCATTCCTAAGATTTTTACTGCATCTGACTTGGAAGATGTGACAGATGTGTTGGAAGTATGTCCTAGTGAGGGAGTGCTAATTTTGGAAGACGTTATTGATGTATACCCAGATGAGCATCCCCTGATGCTAACTTCGTCGCATGAAGTTAATTTTGATCTTGACTCTCTCCCAGTTTTAAGTTTACCAACTCACCCTCCTGATCCGTTGACTCGACTAGCTGACCATTTAGGATACGAGTTTGGTACGTCTGATCTTAGTCATTTTATTTTGCAAACCGTGTTGGTTCCGTCTTTGGACATGCCTCGACGAGCGTTGATAGAATTCGTTTGTGGTCACTATAAAACTTTTGATAATCTTGTATCCTCCCGAACTCCCACGTTTAGTCAAATCTCTGAGTATACGTTATTGATGTGGTCGTTTATTGTGCCACCTGATTTCATTCTACTAGTACCACCAGAGGTGGTCCCCTTAGTGCCTCCTGATCTCGTAGTATTGGTGCCGATCTATGACCCGATCACTGAGTCTGAATCACATGATATACATAATGAATTGGAAGACATGTCAGATGAGTTTTCCATAAGGGCGAATCCACTGTTTGAATTTTCTTATGATTTTAATGGCTTTCATTCGGACAATATTTCTTGGACGTCAAATCCGAGTTTTGAGGTTTCGAATTTTACTTCTAGAGATACATTGGCTCTAGTGCCTTATGATGTGATGTCCCCTCGACACACTTATTTGCCAAGCCTGAACGCTCGCATTTATTCCCCTCCTTTTGATGACCCGTGCACGCACATACTGGTGAAAGTAGTTAGGAATGTTGAGTTGTGTCTCCCGCACGTCTTTTCAAATCAGGGAGCGTCTAACTCTAAAGTTGGCGATGAGTGTTATCTGCTGGCTTTTCTTCATGACATTTCAAAATTTAAATTTAAGACTAAATTTCAAACTTCGACGTTTAACTGCACCAACTTTACCACTGATTCTAAAACACCCGTGCCACCTGACTTTGTCATGTTATTTCCCACTGTAGAAACAAGTCATGTGGCACATGGGTTCTCCCCACACAGTTTTATGATTGTTAGTTTATATCGGAGAGTATCTTATCGTTATACGAATGATTTGGTTTTGTCTTGTCTCGCCCCTGAACGGATGCCTCCGGGCACCTTAGAAATATATACGAATCGGCAAGTCCATCTTTTGTGAATTTTATGGAAATTTAGTAACATGACATTTCTTGTAGAATTTCCCACTGAATGGGACGTAGCTCCTACTTTTGATTTTTCATATTTAACGCTTCATGCTTCAATGCCCCTTGAAAAGTCTATCTCCACGTTTACATATTCCACTATGCTTTCTATTGGGTTGGGTGGTGTTAGTATTTCTGGATCGTTCTCTTTCCCGGTCTCCATCAGAGGTATATGGGTTGATGTTGTGGAAATTCTTTGTTCTTATTTGGCTAATGCGTTTTTGAGTTCCCCCCAAGACCACCTTTTTCCTTGGAGGTTCCTTTTCCCTGGTGATTACACACAGGACTACTCATCAGTGATGAGTATTTTTCAGAGGGGGAGGATTGATGGAGCCGTCATCCCCCGACATGTTGATTTGGAGCATCCCCCTCCGGACGACGATGGTTATCCGGTACTTGTTGAATACTCGTGTCACGTTGCTGAGGAAGTTCCCCTTCCGGATGATTATGGTGACCCGGTTATGTTTGTTGTCATTGTTCGTCGCTATGTGGAGTTTGAAGATTATGATGACCGTTGCCACAAACTTGAAGGTTGGGACTTGACCGCGACATCCTCTGCCAAGGCCGCGTCAACATCTTCGCCAAGCCCGCGTCAACATCTCCGCCAAGGCCGCGCAAACATCTCCGCCAAGGCCTTGTCAACATCTCCGCCGAATCTACGCATGAAATAATAATATTGTTGTTTAATTCCAATATTTAATTTCAACATTTTAATTATTATTTAAGCACTTTCATTTTCATTTCATGTTGGCCTATGTTTAGCCAAATTTTGTTTCTCTTTAGAGTGGGCTGCATGTAGCCTCTTGTTTGTGATGTAGCCTATACATAGGCATTGTTTTGTCATAATCCAGTAGAATGAATGAAAAAAAAACCTAATTTCAAGTTGAAATTTTGCCTCCTCCTCTTCTCCCCTTGGGCGCCGCCCCCTTCCTCTCCTTCCCCTATTTTAGCCTCCGGCCCTCCCTTCTCCTCCCTCCCCCCTTCTCGGTTTCTACCCTCTCCTCCCCTATTCTCCTTATCTCTCTTGTCCACCCGAGCCTCCTCTTCCTCCACCAAGAAAACTGACCACCTCCTCTTTCACATAGCCGACCACCACCTCCATCTCATAGCCGACCACCCTCAACTCAATCTCAAATATTTTGGCAACCATCATTTCCATTACAAAAAAAAATCGATCCCTCTTGTGAGATTCCAAAAACAGCCCCTTTTATTTCCTAGAGAAAATTCGGCCAAGGCTAAGAGGTGAATCTTGTGGATCTTCAATGACGACGTGAAGGCAACGAAGGACAACGTGTTCCCCTCCAATCGGTGTGCATCCGGTGGATTCGGAAAGAAACGATTCAAGGATAGGAAAGCCGGAATCATCCACTCCGGTTGGGTATCGAACATCTCCACTCTTGAGCGTTTCCTTTCTTAGACAATTCTCGTGGCATAAGCGTACCGCGTTATTTGTGAATGGTTTGAAATTTCGTGGTTGATTTCATATAGATTTGTTATTGTCTCTTATCTCCGTTTACATTCGTGAGGCATGGCGGCCCTCGTTTAATTTTGTTGGGAGAGAACCACCCATTATCTGAATCTTTGTTTTTGGTGGTGTCTCTTTGGGTACAAATTACGCTCGACCGAACCGTGTGGGTTAATTTCGCTTGAGAGGACCTTGGCCTATAGCCTTGGACTTATCTTGAGGGGCTTAGCGAACCCCCCATCACCTTAATATTTTAATTATTGTTATCGCGTAGTTGCTGCGTTTTGTTATTGTGTGGACGTAAAAGTGATAGTAGAGAAGCGTACGTGTGAATCCCTTAGCCGTCACCGTGTTGAACCCAGTAGCCTACAACAAAAATTTGGGATCATGGTGACTTGTTTTGATATTTTTCCCAAATTATAGAAGCCTAGGGTCGCGCTCGGTAATTATCACGCACGTTTTCCTCCGAAGGTGGAAATTGGAGCGCGCGACCACCCTTTTTAAATCAAACATGTAATTCAAACTACTTTATCAACGAGAGTGGCTGATGCAAGTGACTAAACTCCGGGAATTCCGAGGTTTCGTGAAATCGTCGAGCGCCTCAACTCTCGAGTTTTTTGGGCACGCATGGAAGGTGCGAGTACGAGTGTTGAATTAGGAGTTATTCTTGACGAATAATAAAAGTGTAACTCCTAACAAGGCCCTAAATCCAATTAAGCCGTGATTAAAAGGAGCAACCAAATTTCCTCTCAGACCTTATTAATGGGTGAAACCCAAGAAAACCTCCTGAGAACGGGAAGGAACTGAAGCCTCCAGAATGGAGTGATTGGACTTCTAAAATTTTCTTTATGATTTACTCCAGTCTCGTACTGGTCAAGTATTTTCAATTTAGTTCTAATCCAGTTGCGTACTGGTCAAGTACTTTCAATTAAGTTCTACTCAAGTCTCGTACTGGTCAAGTATTTTGAATTTAGTTCTACTCCAGTCTCGTACTGGTCATGTACATTCAATTCAGTTCTACTCCAGTCTCGTAGTGGTCAAGTACTTTCAATTGAGCTCTACTCTTGTCTCGTATTGGTCAAGTACTTTTAATTCAGCTCCACTCCAGTCTTGTATTGGTCCAATACTTTTAATCAAGCTCTACTCCAGCCTCATACTGGTCAAGTACATTCAATTAAGCTCTACTCTAGTCTCTTACTGGTCAAGTACTTTCAATTTAGTACTACTCCAGTTTCGAAATGGTCAAGTTTCATTCCAGCACTTTAATTAAAGCAGCATAAACACTGCACTTGTCCATATTAAAATTTACTGTTATAATTTCGGGTCCTGCTCTGACAAGCAGTCGTTGTTAAGGTTAGCCTTAGTTGGGGATAACCGGAGTTGAAGTAGTCCTCCAGGCCTAGCCCCAAATTATGCGCTCCAGCGCTCCTTTTCGAAAGTAGAGCTAAGTGTCGCCGCCCGAAGATTAAACCTAGTAGGGCAGGACGACGTAGAACCTGTGTGTATTATGATTGTCTTTTGTTTGATTGATTGTAAATTGCTTGCGGTGAAATAGTGGCTGGTCAGTCCCTCCCACAGATCATTCGTACCGGTGTGGGAAGGTCGACGACTCAAGGTGACAGGGAGATGGGTACCACGGGTGACCGGCCGTTATATTATTCCTCGTCAGGTTTTCCTTCGCTGGTCGGCCAAAAAGATTCGCCAGATGTCGCTCACATCAAAGAGTACACAAGGTTGTATGTTATGGCCTGGGGTTGTGGTACGACCACCCTCAGAAGTGCAGGACTGGCCATTGTCACCGATGACCACATCGGTGAAGCCCGCGGAGCTCGCTACCCTGCTAGAATAGAAGCGGTCCAAACTATGTTGACATAGGGTTTGTGTGCGCAGCTGTGAATGTCTGTGATAGAATACATGATATGAAAACCTGATGTGTTGATGTCTAGTGGAGCCTTGTTATAACTGATTTATATTGCTACTGGTTTTCCTAGTTATAACATCCTGCACTCTTTTATAGTTGCTCCTAGCTATACATATATGAAATGTTGTGCTAACCCTCTCTTAATTCAACTATTTACTTCTGTTGGGTGGGTGTGTGCTCGTCCCAAAGATATGGATCCGGGGAGGAGATTTGTTTCCACTTAGTTTTGTGACTAACGGTTATCTAAATAACCATTAACAGGAAATAGAGCATCGCGCCGCCGCAGGAGATTACGCCAGCGGCTAGGACTACTCGAGCAGATGCACCCCCAACATCCTCGGAGTTTAGAGATGTGAGTACCGTCGAGCAGCATAGGGAGATAGAGTGTAAGGGTTATATATAGTACATGTACAACCCACAAGCTTATATAACACTTTGGCTTCGGCCCTAGAACCTCTGTAGTATTATATGATGTGTTATATATATATACGCAGTGGTTTCCTGTTAATGATTCCGCTATTCTCTGATGGGTTGTGAATGTTGTGATTCGAGCCGAGCAAGGCGGCCAACTAGTGCTTAGATATGGTGGATCGTTTCCCCTAAGGAGCACTAGGTGGACGTCTTGGGCCTATAGTACCCCTACGGCCCGTCCCAGACAAAGGTTGGGGGGGTGTTACACACTGCCTTTATGCGAAGTTCAGCAAGTGCCAGATATGGTTGAACGAGTTGGCCTTCCTAGGCCACATTATCAGTGGAGCCGGGTTGGCAGTGGACCCGGCTAAGATTCAAGCAGTTCGGGATTAGCCGCCGCTGAAGATGGACACAAACGTGTGGAGTTTTCTAGGGCTTGCGGGTTATTACCGAAAGTTCATTCAGGTATACTCTCGAATTTCCCTCCCACTCACATCCCTGATGAGGAAGGATATGCCCTTTATTTGGACACCGCAGTGCGATACGGCTTTTTAGGAGCTTAAGGATCGACTCACCTCAGCTCTTTTCCTTGCCATTCCTTAATGGAAATAAGTATTTTAGGTCTACACCGACGCTTCCTACGAGGGTATGGGAGAAGTGCTGATGCAGAAAGGCCACGTGATTGCTTATTCTTCCCGCCAGTTGAAGAAGCATGAGTAGAACTACCCGGTGCACGACCTGTAGATGGGACCAGTCGTGTTTGATCTGAAGGTTTGGCAGCACTACCTCTACGGTGTCCACTGTGACATATACTATGATTATTAACATTTGAAGTACGTGAACACGCAGAAGGAGCTGAATATAAATAGAGGCGATGGGTGGAGTTTTTAGCAGATTACCAGTACGAGATGCACTACCACCAGTGGAAGGCAAACTTGGTAGCTGATGCGCTTACTCGGAGAGCCGCCACCACCGGAGTGGAGCCCTAGATTATGTCCATGGAGCTAGTACAAAGATTAGAAGATATGCCCATCATGCTGGTGTCATCTGATGACCCCGAGCTTTATAAGGAGTATTTAACCATGATGAGCGCCACAAATGACATTCGAGACCGAGTCAGAGATTGGCAGAGGCAGGACGCCAAGCTGGAGCCGATATTCCGGTCCTTGGAGGCAAGCACTGCTTGAGATTACACACTGAGGGATGACCCAGTGTGCTTCAGGGGACGGGTTTATATACCAGAGGGAGGCAAGGACTGGGAGGATATCATGACGGAGGCCTATTGTAGCCGGTATTCGGTACACCCGAGATTTACGAAGATTACTGCGGATCTTAAGAAGACCATGTACTGGCTAGGCATGAAGAAGGATATCACCTACTTCGTGACCCACTGCGAGACATGCCAGCTGGTGAAGGCGGAGTGTAAGAACCCCGCAAGATTGTTGCAACCACGCCCAGTGCCGGAGTGGAAGTTCGATGATATCGCGATGGTATTCATACATGGGCTTCCCTGATCGCGGACGAGGAATGATTCGATCTGGGTAATCGTCGTATGGCTGACGAAGGTAGCCAGATTTATCTCGATAAGGAAGGATGACTCGGTTGGTGTGCTGGACGGTCGTGTCAGATCAGTATGGACGGTTTACGTCTAGGGAGTGGCAATAAGTGCAGACTTATTTGGGAACTCAGTTGACATTACGTACAGCCTTCCACTCTTAGACAGACGTGCAGACAGAGCGTACCAATCTGGCTTTGGAGGATCTACTTCGCCTATGCATTTTGTACTACGGAGAGCCTTGGGAGAAGTTATTGCCATTGGTCGAGTTCTCATATAATAACATCTATAAGTCCAACATAGGGATGGACCCTTATGAGGCCCTATACGGACAAAGGTGTAGGAATCCGCTGTCATGGATACAGGGTGAGGACCTGAAGGTGTTGGGCTCGGAGTTTGTTGAGGACACCGAGGCTCGGGTGAGGCTGATACGAGATTGGATGCTGGAGGCATAGAGGAGGCTGTAAGACCCCATTTTTTTTCTTTTTAAACACCGGGGTCTTAGGCCCAGGATTGCCGCTTTACGGTGACACCTTCACGCCCTGAAGGGTCATCACCATAAAGCGCCGATTCTGCCGGCCAATTTGATCACAGAAAGGTAGCACAATAAACTAAAGCAAGTCTACAGAAATCACATGTATAGAAATAAAAGTCTCCACGAAGGGAGAGTCCACAAAAAAAGTATAAAAGGTACTGAAAGTAAGGGCTTATGCCTGGTACATCATAATCCTCACTACAGGTCACTCAAGTGGAAGCAAAATATAACATCTACTATAAGTCGGGACTCACAGTCCCAGCTAGCTGAACTCCTGAGCTAGACTTCCCTATCTCCAAACGGGCCGACCTCCGGGGCTGCTCCTCTATGCTGGGCTCCACAATCCCCTAAATTATGTGGTCTGAAAATAGTTAGTCTATAAGACTAAGACTTATCATCCCCCACCCCTTCCCCCATGGCTCCTAAGTACCGAGCGGAGAGGAAGAAAGGGAAGGACATGAAGGTGGATATTAAATCAAAAGAATCAGGTGGCAGCGGAACTAATCTAGCAATTCTATAATAAATAATGGCCATAAGACGAAATGTGGAAAGTAACCTTCACTTATGTGAGAACACATAAGCCAAGGGGTCTTCTGCAAGGCTCCTATCGTATAAAAAGTCCCATACCAATTTATAGGTTGGGGGTCAGTTATCATACAGCAGTATATATATCAAAAATGACCTTAATTTATAAACTTGCCCATAGAAGCTTATAGACCAAGGGGTCGTTTTGCAAGGCCTATTGTATAAGCATCCCATTCCACTTATACATTAGGTGTCAGGGGTTAAATGATTTGATTATGCCATGACATGCTAGTGGTTATGATGAATCATGCAAGTGGAACACACACCCGACTCTGTGCACACAGACCTTTAGTTCCCCCTTTCGAAGCCGTTACCTCCCAGAATACCTCCGTAGTGGTAGACGAATGTGGTGGGTTAGGCCTCGCCCACCTCTAAACATGTAAAGCACTACCGGTCATACCTATCGTATGCCTCAACGCTTGGTGCATGAAGCAGACTCCTGCGTATTCTTGCAGGCTGGCGCACCAGACTTCTGTTGGCGAAGTGCTAACCACACTTGCCGAGTAAGCGTATGGGGGTCAATGCATTGACTCTCCAATACCGAAGACCCACCACCTTAATTTTTCTTTCCTGACTATGCACATGCAATATTTATCGTATCAAACCAATCGAGCCGAAGCTCCCCGGACCATTCCGTCTGTCTCTTAACCGATCGAGCAGAAGCTCCCCGAACCATTCTGTCCGTCTCTTAACCAACCGAGCTGAAGCTCCCCGGACCATTCTATCCGTCTATTAACCAACCGAGCCGACTCTCCCAACTATCTTCCTGTGCTAACAGTGTTTGTGAAACGTGCAACCTTAATTACTAAGTTACTTTTATCAGTTTGCTCATACAGTTTACGTTAACTAAGGACTGCCCCCGGTATACCCCGTGAATGGCTCTTAAAGGGCACTAGGAACTATGATGGTAGCTGAAGCCCATCATTCCCTTTCGCAAGACACTTATTGTTATTGGTTGATTCCCCTTATCCATTGTCTTCTCGTGTTACGATAGACTAACCTAGTGTGATTTTTAACCTTCCTCTCTTCAGGAAAGATGATCTTTCGTCGAACCCGAGCATATCTACCCTCTAGCCAAACCACTTCTTACTACCCTTCCCAAACATCTTCCATGGTAACCCATATTCCTTATCCAAAACAAAATCTATTTGAATTCTCCATTCTTAGGCCTAACCCACCATTACTCACTTTCTGCATTAAGGCTATTCGCAGTCCTTACCTAACGATATGATGCACGTAATAGGTAGTACTATAAATATTCATCTGAATGGCTCAATATAATTTATGGGGGCCTATCCTGACCTAACTAGATAAAAGCCAATGATTCATAATTTTCCTAAATTAATGAGTATTTAATTATTTTCTTCCAACACTAGGAAATGAAGATTCTGAACATTAAGTTCACTTTTCAGGTATGTATAGAGCTTCATAAAATCAGGATAAATACTAAACAGTAATTTAATAGTAAAGATATATGAATTTTTAGAATGGTTTAGGCCGCCAAATCACAATTTAGAACATAAGGTCAACAATACCATTTTAAGAATCAAAGGTCAGAAATATTGTTCCAAAAATTATAACAGAAATCTAGTAAGATCATCAAGGCCTAAAAACACTCTAGAAGGATTCCCCTAATTTTTCAGTGAACAGTATCTCCTAATTTAATTTACAATGATAATTCTATACTCATGGGTTATTTAAGCAAGTACTGTAAATAGTCACCTAAAAATTATGAGAAAAATTCTAGAACCTACATATTGATTTAAAACACTCACTGACCAGATTTCATAATTTTTATAATAATATTAAGCTCCACATCTATTTATGATCAAAATTCAATAATTCATAATTTATGAATCAAGTACCTAAAATAATAATCTAAAATTTTCAATAAAAATACAGAGGGGACTACCATGATGTAAACTTCCAAATGCTAAATTTCACAACTTTTCAATGGACATAATTTTCATAACAAGCAACATAACATTTAGGGGCATTGCTAGGGTTATAAAGGAAGTACTGATTTTACTAGTCTAAAAATTCCACCAAAATTATTTTAAGATAACTTCTTATCAGATAAATACCCGGCCCAAGTTTCAAGTTATTGTGAGATGTTTTGATTGCCTATACCCAACTATTGGGCTTTGTGCCTTGATCTAGGGTTAAGGGTTTGAGGGGGTTAAAGACTTTCAAATTCAATGAAACTTCAACAAGAGGACCATATACACCCTATGGTCCTCTCCATCAATTTTCAGGTCATTCCAAGGTCATTTGACCCAATGACCATCAAACCCTAAAAAATCCCATAAAAGGGCCTACCCTAGAGTTCAAGGGCTCCCCTTCACCAAACCACCCCAAATTCCATTGGAGGGTGTGTCATACCATAAAAAGTCAGTGACCAAAATTTTAGCCTCTGTTGAGGTGATTTGACCACTCAAAACCCTAAGGGGGTGTTTTGACCTAATTAACCCTATAAAGGTCAACCTAGGGTTGGACAAAAACCTAATCAAAACATCTCCAAATGAGATAAAATTTTTACCATAGCCTTAACATGCCATCTAAGACAACCCCCCTAATTTTGGGAAAATTTTGAGGTGTTTATGAGACATAATTAATTTATACATGGTTTATTAAATTTTTCTAAAAACTATAGAAAAATATTGTCCAAAATTTCCCATTTTTGGGAAACCCTAGGTATAGCTAAGGTAGACCACCTGACCAAATTTCAACCCATTTGGACAAGGGATGAAAGGTGGGCATCCATTTGAATCTAAGGATAGCCCTAGGTATAGGTCCCACAAAAATGGGTGTTGTGGTCAAACCACTTACCCAATCGAGTTGAAATAAATTTTAGAACAATCTAGACTCGAATGGCTACAACTTCTGTGACTGCCTATTTTTCCTAAAACGGCCTCTAAGTGTCTCATTTAATAGCAACAAAATGAGCTTGATAAAACTGATTAATTACTATATATTATATATAAATATATATCATATTTAATATAAGGCACTGTAAATCTTCTCAAAACCCGAAACCAGCAACCCTAAAAAAATGCATAAAACCTGTAGCTTGCATGAGCCACCGCCGGCCATTTGGCCACCTCCCTGGGCAGCCACCACCACCACTACCTCCATCGAGGTGGTGGCTATCGGTCGGCTGTGGTATGTCTGCCGGAGGTGGTGGTTTCCGGCGAACCCGACCACCATAAATTTCGGAAAAACCATGAAAAAGCTCACCCGATCCAGCTCTATAGTGCCCAATTTCCCTCCTATTTGATTCCTAAGATCTATCCATAGAAGAAGGAGTAGAGGAGGACCTTATTCGCGGTTTGGAGTCGAGCTGATAGTCGGGATGCCATTTGCGCGGTGGTGGCGTCGCTGGAATTCCTCAGCAGCAAGGTAATAAGCTCTAACTTTGTCGGGCAAGGGTGAAAACTTCCTCTCTAAGTCTAGGGAGTCTTTTAAGGGAGAAACAAGGCTGCGGGTGTGGGTAGGATGTAACGACCATTAAAGATCCATTTATGAGTTTTCGGCCATGGATTGAAGGGAGAGGAAACGGCTCAAAACAGCTAAGAGAAGGCTGGAAACTCCTCCTCTCCCCAAGAGGGGTTGAATCCAGTCGTTTCAAGAGGGTGAGGATGGAGCCGAGATTTAAAAGCCATTAATGACCATGCAAACCAACGCTCGACCATGTTTGGAAGGAAGAGGAAACGGCTGCCACGTGCCACAACAGGTAAATATCACAAAATAAGGCTTAATTAAGTCTTAATAAGAGAAACGGCCCAATGACACATTCTGGTCAACTTCCTACACCGGACCGGTTCAACTGAACCATCAGCCAAACTAAAAAAAATTCTAAGTAAAATGGCATTGAGTTAGCACTGCTCACTCAACGCCATCCAGCCTACTTAAGGTGGCGTTGAGTGAAGTCTGTGCACTCAATGCCGTCTAGCTTATGGCATTGAGTGAGCTCTGCTCACTCAATGCCATCCAGCCTACTTAAGATGGCGTTGAGTGCAGTCTGTGCACTCAATGCCATCTAGCTTATGGTGTTGAGTGAGCTAAGCTCACTCAATGCCATTCCAGACCTCAGCAGACGGCGTTGAGTGTTGTCCGTGCACTCAACGCTGTTTAGTTTATGGCGTTGAGTGAGATAAGCTCACTCAATGCCATCCAGACTACGACGTTGAGTGAGCTCATCTCACTCAACGCCATCCAAACCACACCAGATGGCGTTGAGTGCAATCAATGCACTCAATGCCATTTAACTTATGGTGTTGAGTGCACTCGACTCACTCAACGCCAACCCACCTATAAGATGGCATTAAGTGCAGTTAGCACACTCAACGCCATTCTGCTTATGGCGTTGAGTGCACTCGACGCACTCAACGCTCGAGTCCTAATCTTATTTTAAGCAAGTTTCTGACCTATTATTTTCAGACCAAGGTGATTTTCACCTTCCTACCTAAGCTCTCTTGGTCTTCTTGGGCTTCTTAGGGTTTTATCATGACCTAGTCATGTCAAAACCACTCCTAGGGGTCTAGCCAGAAATGGGATGTTATAAATCCCAATAAACAAAACAAAGATTTCGTCCCCGAAATCAAGGTTGAGCCTACGGGGGCTCCTATCGGGGAGAAAGAAACCTGTAACATCCCATGAGAATTGAAAGATTTACATCACGACGCCATGTTTGTTATGTGAGGTTTGAAGGTGAGTCAAATCTTAGACCGATTCGCCCAATTGGCAAAGTCTAGACCCCAATAAATAAAAGATTAGCCCTTATTCTTGAAATTTTAGTCCTACTAGTTTAAAATAGGAAAATAAATTGAACGTTCCGAGAGGTTGGGTATACCTGACTGAACAGCTCCGGATACTTTTGTCGCATCAGGTCCTGCGGTTTCCAGGTATGCTCCTCCTGACCGTGGTTCCTCCACAGAACTTTGACTAATGGAACTTTCTTGCGACGCAAGGTCCGACTCCTCTGTCATCGATCTGAACCGGCTCCAAGTGAACTGACCAATCGGAATCTACCGGCCCATCTGTGGTCAAAATCTGCTGCTCCGGGCGCAATAGAGCCCTCTTAAGTGAAGAAATATGGAACACGTCGTGTAAACCTGCCAGTTCTGGTGGCAACTCCAGCCTGTTAGCTAGGGGCCCGATCCGCTCCAGGATCCTGTAAGGGCCCATATACTTAAGGCTTAGCTTCTTCTTCCGACCACGCACCCATGAAACTCCATGCATGGGCCAGATCTTCAAAAACACTTGGTCCCCCACATGAAATTCCACCTGAAAATGCCGGGCATCAAAGTACTTAGCCTGTTTGCTCTGAGCCTCTAACATCCTGTCTATGATCAGCCTCACCTGAGCCTCGGTGTCTTCAATAAAATCTGATCCTAATGCCTTCAGATCCTCGTCCTGAATCCAAGAAAGCGGGGTCCTGCATTTCCTTTCATATAAGGCTTCGTAAGGCGCCATCCTAATTTTTAACCGATAGCTGTTGTTATAGGAGAACTCGACCAGGGGTAAGAGCTTCTCCCAAGGTTGCCCACGGTCAAATATGAATAGCCTCAAGAGTTCCTCCAATGTACGGTTGGTGCGTTCCGTCTGCCCATCCGTCCGGGGATGAAATGCTGTATTGAAGGTCAGTCGCGTGCCCAAGTAAGTCTGTACGGATCTCCACTCCCTGGATGTGAATCGACCATCCTGATCCGACACGATCGTCCTGGGCACCCCGTGGTAACGAATGAATTGCTCTACGAATCTCTGCACCAGTACCCCAACCGAGTCAAATTTCGTGATCGGAATGAATCTGGCCAGCTTTGTCAGCCGATCGACGATGACCCAAATCTAATCATTTCCCGTCCGTGATCGGGGGAGGCAATGAATGAAATCCATCAAGATTTCCTCAAATTTCCACTCTGGCACCGAAAGTCGCTGTAGCAATCCCGCGTGGTTTCTACACTCCGCCTTTACTAGCTGTGATGCCTTGCAGTGAGTCATGAAGTATGTAATATCCTGCTTCATCCCCAGCGAGAACATCATCTTCTTCAAGTCTGCCGCATCTTGGTGATCCCCGGGTGTATAGAATATCTACTACAATGTGCTTCCTCCATGACATCCTCCAGAATCTAGCCTCTTGTGGGTATATAGACCCTGCTTCTGAAATATAACAATCCATCTCTCAGTGAATAGTCTCCCATCGAACCCTTCTCCAAGGCTTGCAATACCGGCTCTGCCCATGCATCTGTCTTCTGTCCGTCCCGGATGCGGTCCCAAATATCATCTATGGGAACCATCAATACTAGATACTCCATATACAACTCTAGATCATTCTCGGACACTAGGGATATCTGCATATCTATGAAGGACCGGTCTAGCTCCATGGACATCAGTTGTGGTCCCTTCCCTGAGGTACCTCCTCTCTGGCTCAAAGCATCTGCCACCACGTTTGCCTTCCCAGGGTGATAGTGCATGGTGTACTGGTAATCTGACAGGAACTCCACCCAACATATCTGTCTGATGTTGAGTTCATTCTATGTGTCCACGTATTTCAAGTTCCTATGATCTGAGAAGAAGTCACAATGAACCCCGTAGAGGTATTGTCGCCAAATCTTCAGAGCAAAGATCACTGCACCCATTTCCAGATCAGGCAGCGGATAGTTCTTCTCATGTATCTTCAACTACCGGGAGGCGTAGGCTATCACGTGCCCGTTTTGCATCAGAACGGTACCCATCCCCTGATAGGAGGTGAAAGTGAGGGTATGATCTACCTTAACTCTAGAGGGGGGGTGGGGTGGGGGGGGGGGTGAATAGAGTATTTTAAAATAATTTTGCAAATTAAAAACTAATTTGCAGTGGAAGACTTTATTTAATTATAGTGTATTGTGCTTTCAGTAAACAAAATAAAGTAAAGCAAGAAAGCTAATTCACAACACACAGCAAATAAAACACAAACAACCAGATGACACAAGGAGCTATAGTGGTTCCCCAATCAACGTGGGTACATCCACTCTTCTACCACCCTAGGTAGGAATCCACTACAGGATGAGTCGATCAGATGTCCTGGGCACCAATGAGCTTTTGATAAGGTGCTCAAAAACCAAACCAGATTTTTTGATCAGGTGTCTTGCCACCACTGAGTTTTGACAAGGTCTCAAAAACCAAACACAAAACTTATGAAGGGAGTTCTGTATAACCCTTTTATAGCAAAATAAAATGAAAAGACATGAAGGTGTTCTTCTCTGTCAACAATTAGAGAGAAGACTAGTGGTTTTGTTGTTGTCAAAGCTCCCCCTGAGATTAGCAGTAGGTCAGGAGAAGAAGCTTTGCACAGGGTGATAGGCCTTCAGTAAATTGAGATCTCAAGCAATAGATAATTTTAGCAAAAGCTAAAATGTGTTGTGTCTGGAGTCTTTGATTGATGAAGCCTGGAAAACTTGAATAAGAGAAGAGATCTGAAAGAATGGAAGAGATTCTTCTTTGTGTTGATCTCCTTCTCTGTTTTATTGCTTGTGTTCTGTAAAAACTCTAACTGTATAATCCTGTAGAATTCTTGAGAGATGTTCTACTTGGTTCAGTTATTCCGTCTCTATTGTCTGTAATGATATTATGAAATCCAATCTCCTAGATAGCCGTTAGCCAGTCATAAATGACTTCCTTAATTGATAGTTGTCTCTGTACGAAAGTCCTAAGAAACATTCACTTTGAGTCTCCTTGAAACTTGCTCCAGATTGATTGAAACGGCTACAAAATATTCTGCATTAAATGCTGGATATGGAAGATATTTGAATTCCATAACATACTGATTTGAAATCCTGAAATCGTCGATCTCTCAGGAAAATCGTCAATTTGAGCTTGACTAACGTCGATCTGAGCTCAGAGATTTGGATTTTGACTTGAGACAAAAATCGTCGATCTGAGCTCGGAGATCGTCGAACCGAGTTCGATGCCTCATCGACCTGAGCTCAGAGATATTCGAACTGAGTTCGACGCCTCGTCGATCTGGGCTCGACGATAATTTCTTTGGTCTTCTGTACTTGTAATCTGAACTAGGAGGTCTTGGGGGCAGCTTTCAAACCTAAGTTCTAAGCCTTAGACCTATTCTAGTTGACCTTTAAAACTATACAATGAGGTCAAGACACAATCCTATGAACATAGTGATCCTTACCCAAATCAATAATAGGATGTTCTAACAATCTCCCCCTATTTGGGTTAGGATTACTATTTACATGATTTAGGAATTTTAAAAGCATACAAGAGGAAATAAATACAACATTGCAGAAATGTAAACAACAACATTGCAGAAGTATATGTATAATCACACAACAAATTTGTTCAGAGTGAGATATATGTAGTTTAGCTTACACTATCAGTCCTTTTCCTTGCCCTTTTTGAAAAGAATTTCCCTACTGGGGTTTTCAGCTTCTCTCTTAGATCTTCTATCATCAGTAGCACCAAGAGAAGTTTGAGATTTGGCTCTGGGAACAACTGCCTCTGGGTGCAATTCCATGTACCTTTCTGGATTAAAGAATTTCTTGGAAGAATACCTTTCAAGCTCTTGCTTTCTCTTATCTGAAAATGTTAAAATGTTGGAAAAGTCTTTCCCTTGTTCTCTGGCTTTCCTCATCTGGTCTAAAGCAGCTAGCTGCTTCATTCTGGCAGTCCAAGAGACTGGGTTGTTCTCTGGATTTTCATAAGGTACAGGAGGTTCATATCTGTTAATAGTGTTAGAAGGAGGAGCTTTAGAGGGAACACTTTCTTTGAGCTTATAAGGGAATGGACCAGTAGTTGAATCAGTTGGGCCTTGTCCTCCCCTTTGATAAGATTGCTGTCTGGACTGTCCTCTTGAATACACTCTATAATCTCTTTGATTTCCTCTATATTGACCTCTTCTTGACTTGTAGCATCTTTGTTGATGTCCTCTGGATTGATATCTTTCTTGAAACTGAGAGGAACTTTTAGATGAAGTATGAGAGGTTTGATGAGCTGAACTTTCACCAGATCCAACACTTGGAGAAGGATGAGGAGGAGGAGGATTATAGTGAGATGTGCCTTGGTCATATTTCCTTCTCTTCCTCATAGCCTTCAACTGGTTCTTATAAAATTGCATCCAATGTTAAGTAATAGGGCAATCATGCAATATATAGTAAGGAATGCCATTATCAGAAGTGGCTTTCTTTGCAAGAACTCTCTTCATTGCTTTACTTCTAGCTTTCCTCTTCCTTGCAATAGTTACAGAGGAATCATTTGAATTTGTCCTATATTCATCACTATCAAAACTCTGGGGGTTATCATACATAACAACTATTTCCTTGTAAACTTCCTTAGTAGGAGAAACAGGAGGTGCAACAGAAGGGACAACAACAGTAGAAGCAGCAGGAGCAGGAGCAGTAGCAATAACAGCAGCAGCAAGGCAACAGAAGAAACAACACTAGAGACAGCAGTAGTAACAACAAAAAGAACAACATAGGCATCTAAAACAATAATATTCACAACAGCGGGCTTAGCAGGCTCTGAAGCAATAGCCTCTATGACCATCACATCATTATCATCAAAAGCAACAACAGCAGGAACTTCCACAGTCTTGATTGAATCAATGTATGATTGGATCAAGCTAGGATCACAGATAGAAACATGCACAATAGCTTTAGAAAGATGTTCAGCAACTGGAGCTGGAAGATATCTGCTATATAGACCATCAAAAACTGAAAGCAAAAACCTGAATGATGGGACTGGGGCTGGAGCTGGATGATCTGGCACTTCTTCTGAACTCAGCATAAAGTCTTAATCTGCAGCAGACAGCATGACTATTTCACTGGGCATCTCCCCCTTCCTAGATTCTATAGAAACTGGATCAAGGCACCCCAAAGAAGGGACTTCCTGAGGAAGATGGGAAGAAGATAGCCTTGCAGATAAACCATTTATAGATTTTAGTAGAGGAGCCAAGGAGGTCTCCAGCAAGAGTGTTAGCCTGGGGGATAACATCTCATATAATCTATCAGCAAGAGCATGAACATCTACTTGCTCAAGGGAGGCTTGAGTAGAGGTAGAGAAGAAAGTTATAGAAGTTGATGTTGTTGGAGGAGCTGCAAAAATGTGTGGAGTTGATGTTGATGGATGGGGTATGGATGGTTCAGATATATGGATGGTGGGGATGGATGTAACTGGGATGGTAACTGATGGTATGACTGAGGTTATGGATGAGGTGAATGAGGGCTGAGCTAAGATGTCTTGAAGAAGTTGTTGGTAGGAGGTGGAAGAAGATGGAAGCTCTTGAGGAGATGAATTAGAATCATCCATATATGAGTCATCTATGAGTTTGAATGATGGAATATGAATGGATGAGTCAAGGTCAAGAGAGGGATAGTAATGTAGTGGACAAAATTGTTCTTGAAGAGTGGCTGGTGGAGGTGTAGAGATTGTAGGTAAGGAAATTGAGATGGGAGAAGATGAAATGGTTGAGGAAACTGGAGGTGAGGAGGAGGAAGAAGGCAAATCTTCTAAAGGGGCAGTTGCATGAGGGGAAGTGACTGTCACTGTCCTAGTGCCTGAAGTAGTGTGAGTTGCAAAACCCCTGCTGGGTTTTGCAATCTGCCTATCCCATTTTCCAAAGAGAGCACATGATAGTCTCTTAGAAGAATTTATATGCATGCCATTTGATACTAGCAGTTGGGGGCATCTGTTGTGCAAAAACAAACCTACTATTCTCCCAAAATTAACAAAATTCTTGTTGATTTTCTTCTTAATATGATCAAAGAAAATCACTCCCCAGTTAAGTTGTTTCTTATCTACAATAGCGTCCATTAGGCAAAACCGATACTTATAAATAGTATCATGGGCATAATGTTTTGCTAAAATGACTTTGCCCACTACATCAGCCAGAAATCTGTACTCTACTGAAAGATTTTTCTTAAGCAATTTATTAGGGTTTGCTACTGTATGTCCCATTCTATCCAGCATATTAGAAAATTCTTCTCCAGACAGCTCAACATTATCATGTCCAGTACTCAGTTGAAAAACTTCTGTCAAAAGTGCGGGAGAGAGGGATACCTTGGTTCCTGAAATAGTCCCGACAAATGTATTCTGATCCAGGTTATGGGCTTTGTATACCCATTCCTTGATTTCGTCGGCAGCCAGCTTCATCCTTGAGGTCATGATGGTGACCAACTGTTGTTCTTTGAATAATTCTAGAATGTCCTTGAAAATCTGATCACTGCCTTCAAATGAATCCATATCTATATCAAAACCTGTATCAAATTTCATCGCGGCTAAAACAACAATTGAAATGACCATGATTTTCCTGCAAAGACAAACCAACAAGATCAAGTGTAGAGGGGTTTGGAGGGAAAGAAAGCTCTGCAGAAAGTATGAATGTGCAAAGGAGAACGACGGCCGAAAAAATTATTTTATAATAGGGTTCGACGCTGAAATGGAAAGATCGTTGAACTTAGTTCGACAATCTGGGCTTATAAAGGAATCTGAAAGGTCTTCAACATCGTCGATCTTCGTTCAACGATATTGGAGAATGTCGAGCTTCGTTCGATGATCTCTGATCGAAAGGAGATAGCCTAGCACTATCTGGAAAACGTTGAGCTCCGTTCGATGCTTTCATGAGAATGTTGATCTTCGTTCGACGATCTTTAGGGAAAACGTTGAGCATAGTTCAGAGTTAAGAAAGAACCTATAGACACTAGAAAAATCAAGTTTTTAGCCTAGTCTTTGTAAATTTTAAGGTTTAAAAATCATGGATCTTAATTTAGACTTCTTCTATCTAACATTCCTAACTGATTGAGGAAGAATGTGTGTTTCTTGTCATCCAAGGGTTTGGTGAAAATATCTCCCCTTTGCAAATCAGTTGGGATATATTGATGTTCAATTTTATTCTTTTCAACATTATCTCTTAGGAAGTGATGCCTAATCTCTATATTTTTTGTCCTACTATGGAGGACTGGATTTTGGGCTATTGAAATAGCACTGGTGTTATCACAAAAGATTTTTGACTTATCTAATTTGTAACCATAGTCTAGGAGCTGATTTTGAATCCACAATATCTGTGAGCAACAACTACCTGCTGCCACGTATTCAGCTTCAGCAGTTGATGTGGACACAGATGTTTATTTCTTACAAAACAAGGAGACAAGTCAGTCACCAATAAACTGACAAGTTCCACTGGTGCTTTTCCTGTCTACTCTGCATCCAGCATAATCAGCATCTAAAAATCCAGTTAATTCAAATCCTGAATCTTTTGGATACAAGAGACCTAGATTTGGACAACTTTTCACATACCTAAGAATCCTTTTTACTAATGTTAGGTGTGACTCTTTAGGGCTTACTTGGAATCTAGCACAGATGCATGTAGCAAACATTATGTCAGGTCTACTAGCTGTAAGATACAATAAAAAGGCAATCATTGCTCTATATGTTGTCTTATCAACAGGTTTCCCATATTCATCAGCATGTATTACAGCATTAGTAGGCATATGTGTTTTCATAGATGATGGTTAAGACATACCAAATTTCTTAACAAACTCTTTTGTATACTTGGTTTGAGAAATGAATATGCCATCAGCATGCTGTTTGACTTGCAATCCTAGAAAGAAGAAAAGCTCGCCCATGCTACTCATTTCAAATTTTGAATGCATTAGGTTGGAAAACCTCTTGCACAAGTATGAATCAGTAGATCCAAAGATAATATCATCTACATAAATTTGTACTAGTAGGATATTGGACCTATGGTTTCTAATGAAAAGAGTTTGGTCTAGTCTACCCCTTTTAAAATCATTTTCCAAAAGAAAGCATGCTAAGGTCTCATACCAAGCTCTAGGATCTTGCTTGAGACCATATAATGCTTTATGCAGTTTAAAAACATGACTAGGATGAGTAGGAGAGATAAAACTTGGGGGTTGTCTGACATAGACTTCTTCCTTGATATCTCCATTTAGGAATGCACTCTTCACATCCATTTGATAAACTTTGAATCTCTTATGAACTGCATAGGCTAGGAATATTCTTATGGCCTCTAACCTTGCAATTGGTGCAAAAGTCTGGTCATAATCTATTCCTTCTTCTTGAGAGTATCCTTGTGCAACTAGCCTTGCCTTGTTCCTTATAATAATGCCTTGATCATCTAGTTTGTTCCTGAACACCCATTTTGTTCCAACAATGGAATGATCCTTTGGCCTTGGCACTAGCTCCTATACTTTGTTTCTTTCAAATTGATGTAACTCCTCTTGCATTGCAATGATCCAGTGTGGATCTTGTTCTGCATCTTGTATGGATTGAGGCTCAATTAGAGAAAGAAAGTATGTGTGCATCAGGTTTTGGTTGACCTGATTTCTGGTTTGCACACTAGCTGAGATGTCTCCAATCACTTGGGAGATTGGATGATCTCTTGATGTTACTAAATCAACAGGGGGTGTTGATTGTTTACCAACCTGTGTTGTTGTTTCCTCTTGTGGAACAACAACTGGCTCTTCAATGTGATTATCACAAGGATGTTGAATGTCTTCTTCATCTTCACTGCTTTCACCTTTTTGTTGGATAGGTGAAGGTGTTGTATCCACTTCAATGATGTTTAATTTGCCTAAATTCTCTGAAAGAGAATGTACCCTCAAAGGTTCTATTGTATAAGTATTCTTCTCCATGTAAGACATGTTTGTTTCATCAAAGGACACATGTACAGATTCTTCAATTTTAAGAGATGATTTGTTATATACCCTATAAGCCTTACTGATCATGAAGTATCCCAGAAACTCTCCTTCATCATCTTTGGATTGAAATTTTGCTATATATTTCTTGTCATTATTATGTATGTAATAAATACAACCAAAAATTCTGAAATAGTCTACTTTAGGTTTCTTTCTTTTGAGTAATTCATAGGGAGTCTTGCCCTTCAGCTTATGTATCAAACTTCTATTCAACACATAGTTTGAGGTGTTCACTGCCTCTGCCCAAAAGGATAGAGGAAGGTGAGCAACTATAAACAATGTAGTAGCAGATTCAATAAGGGTTCTATTTTTCCTTTCAGCTACCCCATTTTGTTGAGGAGTTCTAGGAGCTGAGAAAGTGTGCCTGATCCCTTCACTCTGACAGAACTCTTGCATTAGAAGAGAATCAAATTCTATCCCATGATCACTTCTGATCAGGGCAATATGAGTATTGAACTTAATCTGTATGCATTTGAGAAACTCCGTCAAACACTTAAAGTTATCAGACATCTTCCTCAGAAAGAACACCCATATGAATCTGGAGAAGTCATCTACAAATACTAAGGTGTAAGATTTCCCTCCTAGACTTTATACTGTAATGGGTCCAAATAGATCCATGTGTAACAGATAAAAAATCATAAGTGAATCACTCTTATTAAGTAACTTAAAGCTATTTTTAGTTTGCTTGCCTAATTGACAAGCCCTGCAAAGTCCTTCCTTCTTGTAGGGGAAAGAAGGTAGTCCTCTAACAAGGTTGTCCTTGGATAGCCTAGCAATGGTTCTAAGGTTTACATATCCTAATCTCTTATGCCATAGCTCATTCGGTTTACTAACAGAATTGAACAAACAGATATCTATCTTAGTTGATTGAAAATCTACAAGATAGATGTTACCTTTCCTTTTACCTGTTAACATAGTTGTGTTGTCCTCTGATTTGATCTTGCATGAAGATTTGTTGAAAGTCACCTGGTAGCCTTCATCACACAATTTACTGATGCTGATTATGTTGTGCTTCAGTCCTTCCACATAGGCCACCTTCTTGAATGTGACTGACCCTATCTGGACTGCACCATATCCCTTGGTCTGTCCAAAGTTTGAGTCTCCAAATATAACCTATGGTCCAAGCTTGGCTTTGAAGGATGTAAGATTATCCTTGCTCCCTGTCATGTGCTTTAAGCTCCCAATATCCAGATACCATTGTTGGTTTATTGTTGGATAGGTCTTCACCTGCACATATAACAATTTATTTGTTTTTGACCCAGTTTACCTAGGGTCTAGGTTGATAACCTTTAAAATCTGAAATAAGAGACATCCCTGGTTGACTCTTATAGCCTTCTGGATGATATCTCCTAGTAGGTATTATCCATTCAGCATAAGGGTTGAAGCCTTGGGATGTAGAATCTCTAGAATTGAATTTTGACTTACCCTTAAAAGATTGTTCAAAGCTCTAAGCTCTGTTCGACGATCTCTGAGATGAGTTCGAAGATCTTGGGTTAGATCGTCGAGATCCGTTTGAAGATAGACTTTGCCTGAGTTCAGATTTCAGAGATCTTCGACCTGAGTTCGACGATTCAGCTTTAGATCGTTGAGCTCTGTTCGAAGATCATCGAGCTCTGTTCGACGATATCTTTTGAACCTTATTTTTCTTAGGTATATCAGAATTCTTCCTAGCTACCTCTACAACTCCCTTTCCTTTATCTGAGATAAATTTGATTGGGGTTGTTAATACTATAGGTTGGCTGGATGAAGCACCCAAGCCCAGTGTACTGTTAAGTCTTGAATTAACTTTGCTTGTGATGTCCATCAGTTTGATGCTTCTCCCATTGAGGGATTCCTCAAACTTCTTTACCTCAGATAGTTCACTTTTCAGTGAAGCTATCTGCTCCCTACAGCATTCTAACTCCTCAGAGAGTTTGAGGTTATCTGATTTTAAGGTGCTGAGTTCAAACAGTTGATTTCTTAGAGTGATAATCTCTTCCTTAGACTTGAGTAGGTCTAAATACAGTGCCTTAAACTCAAATAAAAAGTCCTCTTAATCAAAATCAAAAGAGTCTATTACTCGATCTTCTTCAATTTCAGGTTCAGATTTAGATCCTGACTCTTGTTCTGCATCTGAATTATGTTGAGAGGCATTGATTGCCATCATGCAAAAGTCCTTCTCTTGGGAATCATCTTCATCATCACTTGAGCTTGATGAAGTATTTGATTCTTCTTCAGTCTCACTCCAGGTCTCAGCTACAAATCCTTTCCTGGTATGCTTGTTCTTGCTAGAGGAGGATTTGTCATAGTTGTTTCTCCTGGAGTCTTTGTCTCCTTTCCTTTCTCTCTTATCTTTCTTGTCCTTATTTTGGTTCTCTGGATAGTCAAGCACAATATGACATGGTTTCCTGCATCCAAAACAAATATTCTCTTTATTACTAGATTTGTCATACCTTGGCTTTTCATGGCCTCTAGATGACCTTTTCCTGAAGTCTTTTCTAGCCATCTTGTAGAATCTTTTGGCTAGTAGGCTTATTAGTTCTTCATTGTCTGTGACCTTGTCTTCAGGCTGTTCTTCTGTAGCTTTAAAAGCAATTGTCTTCTCCTTCCTTGTTGATGGAGAAGCTATCTTTTGCTCTTCCTCTCTCTTTTTGATGAGCAACTCATAAGACTTGAGCTTGCCCAAAAGAGCTTCAGTAGTGATCTCATTCAAGCTTCTGACATCTTTGATTGGCCAGATCCTTGAGTACCAAGTGCTTGGGAAGCACATTAGGATCTTATCATTGAGTTCAGTCAGTGAGATCTCCTTGTCCAAAGTTTTCAATTCACTGACAATCAGACTTAGTCTGTTATACATGTCAGCTACAGACTCAGTTTCTCCCTTCTTGAAGTTCTCATACTGGGTTATGAGATGAGATCTTCTGTCCTTTCTCTCATCGGCAGATCCTGACTCAAGATCAAGATAGCTTATCCCAGATTTCCTTTGCTGAGTTGCATTCAGCTACTTTCTTAAATATATCATCAGACATTGTCTGAGCCAATATATTCATTTCCTTTGCATCAACAACTTTCCACTTCTTGATGTCCGCATCTGTTCTTGAAGGGGGTGGAACAACATTTGTACTTGTGGTTTCTGGAGGTCTTGGACACACTGTCAAAAAAGAATTGAAGATATCCTCATCAATAGAATTCATGTACAATTTAATCCTTGCCTTCCAAAGTGCAAACTTAGAAAGATTGTACACTAGAGGTCTGGTGCTTGCATAGTCTTTGTTCTGTGCCATGGATTTATATTAAAATAATTATAATAGAAATAACAACCCTTTATTAAAGGATGATCTTATCATAGATATTTTGGTTCAGGTGTTAGCCTATAAAAACAACCAACCTAGTGATGGTTTAGTTTTTGTATAACCAACCTGGCTCTGAAACCAATATAAAGTTAGGGTAAGATCAACCTTTACTCTAGAGGGGGGGGGGGGTGAATAAAGTATTTTAAAATAATTTTGCAAATTAAAAAATAATTGGTAGTGGAAGACTTATTTTAATTATAGTGTATTGTACTGGCAGTAAACAAAATAAAGTAAAGCAAGAAAGCTAATTCACAGCACACAACAAATAAAAAAAACAACAAGATGACACAAAGAGCTTTAGTGGTTCCCCAATCAACCTGGGTACATCCACTCTTCTACCACCCTCGGTAGGAATCCACTGCAGGTTGAGTTTATCAGGTGTCCTGGGCACCAATGAACTTTTGATAAGGTGCTCAAAAACCAAACAAGATTTTTTTATCAGGTGTCTTGCCACCACTGAGTTTTGACAAGGTCTCAGAAACCAAACACAAAACTTTTGAGGGGAGTTCTGTATAACCCTTTTACAGTAAAAGAAAATGAAAAGAGTTGAAGGTGTTCTTCTCTGTCAACAATCAGAGAGAAGACTAGTGGATTTGTTGTTATCAAAGCTCCCCCTGAGATTAGCAGTAGGTCAGGAGAAGAAGCGTTGCACAGGGTGATAGGCCTTCAGTAAATTGAGATATCCAGCAATAGATAATTTTAGCAAAAGCTAAAATGTGTTATGTCTGGAGTCTCTGATTGATGAAGCCTGGAAAACATTAATCAGAGAAGAGATCTGAAAGAATGGAAGAGATTCTTCTTTGTGTTGATCTCCTTCTCTATTCTATTTCTTGTGTTCTGTAAAAACTCTAACTGTATAATCCTGTATAATTCTTGAGAGATGTTCTACTTGGTTCAGTTATTCTGTCTCTATTGTCTATAATGATATTATGAAATCCAATCTCCTAGATAGCCGTTAGCCAGTCATAAATGACTT
Organism: Platanthera zijinensis; assembly: GCA_039513925.1. Lineage (NCBI taxonomy): Eukaryota > Viridiplantae > Streptophyta > Magnoliopsida > Asparagales > Orchidaceae > Platanthera > Platanthera zijinensis. The sequence goes on from CM077088.1 coordinate 106,665,411, forward strand.
CATTAATTGATAGCTGTCTCTAGAGGAAAGTCCTAAGAAACATTCCCTTTTAGTCTCCTTGAAACTTGCTCCAGATTGATTGAAACGGCTACAAAATATTCTGCATTAAATGCTAGATATGGAAGATATTTGAATTCCATAACATACTGATTTGAAATCGTGAAATCATCGATCTCTCAGGAAAATCGTCGATTTGAGCTCGACTAACGTCGATCTGAGCTCAGAGATCTGGATTTTGACTTGAGACAGAAATCGTCGATTTGAGCTCGGAGATCGTCGAACCGATTTCGATGCCTCGTCGACCTGAGCTCAGAGATAGTCGAACTGAGTTCGACGCCTCGTCGATCTGCGCTCGACGATAATTGCTTTGGTCTTCTGCACTTGTAATCTGAACTAGGAGGTCTTGGGGGCAGCTTTCAAACCTAAGTTCTAAGCCTAAGACCTATTCTAGTTGACCTTTAAAACTATATAATGAGGTTAAGACACAATCCTGTAAACATAGTGATCCTTATCCAAATCAGTAATAGAATGTTCCAACAGGAGGCGTCCGTGTATACCTGGAATCCCTCCCTTCCTGATGGAAGGGCGAGAATGGGAGCCGAGGTAAGCCGACCTTTCAACTCTACAAAGGCCGCCTCGCACTGTGGCGTCCAAACGAAAGGGGATTCATTCTTCGTCAGGGAAGTAAGAGGGAGTGCGATTCGGGAGAATACTTCGACGAACATTCGGTAATATCCGGCAAATCCCAGTAAACTCCGTACATCCATGGCTGTCTTCAACGGTGGCCAATCCTGAACCGCCCGAATCTTGGCCGGGTCTACTACTAACCCAGCACCGCTGATAATATGACCTAAGAAGGCCACCTCCTTTAACCAAAACTGGCATTTGCTTAACTTCGCGTACAACTGGTTCTCCCGTAGCCTCTCTAGAGTCAACGTCAGGTGTCGTGTATGCTCCTCCTCCATCTTTGAGTAGATGAGGATGTCGTCAATAAATACGATGATGAATACATCCAAATACTCCTCGAATACACTATTTATGAGGCTTGTAAATGCTGAAGGTTTATTTGGGAGCCCGAAGGGCATCACTATAAACTCGTACAGTCCGTACCTACTGCTGAAGGCGGTCTTCGGAATGTCCTCCTCTCGAATCCGTAGCTGGTAGTACCCTGACCTTAAGTTGAGTTTCGAGAAGAAATGTGCTCCTTCCTGTTGATCGAACAACTCGTCAATCCGTGGCAGCGGGTATGTGTTACGGACTGTCAGTCTGTTCAGCTCTCGGTAGTCAATACACAAGCAGAGGCTTCCGTCCTTTTTCTTGACAAAAAGCACCGGGGATCCCCATGGGGATGAGCTTGGCCGGACAAACCATGCCTCTACTAGTTCCTGCAACTGACTTCAGAACTCTGTCAACTCTTTCGGGGCCATCCTGTAAGGGGCCCTAGATGCCGGCTTAGCCCCCGGCACAAGCTGTATCTTGAAATCTTGCTCCCGGTGCGGAGGTAGACCTGGCAGCTTCTCAGGAAAAACATCGACAAAATCTCGTACTACTGGAATGTGTGTCACAGATTCCTTGACCTCCGCCATCTCAAATAGAACCAGATAAACTTCCTCCCCCCCCCCCCTTAGATGGGCCTTAATGGCCTAAACTGATGATAAGGGAATACGGGAGGCAAGTCTTATACCTTAGATAATAATAAAAGAGTCCCCGTATCTCACGGTGATCCTCTTTGCTTGGCAATCTATCTGGGCATGGTTCCAGTGCAGCCATACCATGACCAGGATAAAGTCGTAGTCCGTCAACTTCAAAAGCATCGCCGGAGCCTCAAACGCCTTTCCACCGAATTCTACCTCCATGTTGTAGTGGTCCGAGGTAAGGAGTTCATATCCATCGTGTAGTCGCACCCTCATTACCGAGCTCGTGAATTGCTCAACGCCTTCCAATCCTTCTACGAACATTTCCGACATGAAGGAGTGAGAAGATCTGGTATCGAAAAGCATGCGGGCAGGCTTGCCGCAGATGAAGACTATACCTGGGGTGATTAAATGTTTTAGGATTCTATAACGAGTTTTTATTTTCTATTTGTTCTATCTAGTGCAGTTCTATAAACTTTAACAACCGAGAAAGTGAATTATATTTAAAACATTTAAACATCTTGGAGTACCTGCTATGACCTGCTCTAGCTTCCGAGGCTGTGCTAGGTCCAAAGCATACACCTGCTCCCTTTCTTGTCTACGATCCCTACCCTGGTATCCTCATCCTCGGCCACGTCCTTGGACTCCAAAATACTGCGCTGGCTAGGTAGCCGGTGGTGCTGGTTGGGGTACCCCTCTCATAGGACAATTTCTGCGGATGTGCCAAACTTGATGGCAGTGAAAGCACTCTGGCGGGGGATATGCCATCCCCCTGGGTCTCTGGCCCTCCCGTGTTTGAAGAGTTGGTGGAGCCAGCACAACTGGCTCCCTTTTTTCCTGTCTTGCCTCCTGACGAGGATGGTCCTCGACCCTTCTCTCGTCCGTGATAAGGAATCGTATCTGATCGTTCCATGCTCCTCGACCTTGATCCTCCGTTGGCCATTTCCGGCCCCGAGTAGCTTGCCAATCAGCCTCTATCCTTTTAGCCATCTCCAGTATTCGGGAAATGGGACCATCAGATACAAACAGCAGTGCATCCCTCAGCCCCTCTCGGAGGCCCTTGTAGAATCTCTTGATATATCCAGCCTCATCTAACTGATACGAGTCCGCAAATCGGGCTAGGTTGTTGAACTCTCGGTGGTACTCCACCACCGTCCTGGTGCCCTGCTTCAGCTGTAAAAACCTGTCCTCCAGCTCATACTTAGCCGACTATGGAACAAAATCCTCCAGTAACGTGGCCCTGAACTCCCCCAAGTAATCTCTACAATCTCCATATCCGTAAAGGTCGTGTCTAGTGTTGTCTTCCACCATCTCTTGGCGTGAGACTCCAAGCAAGAGACCACCAATGGCACTCTCTCCTCCCAGGGGCACCGTATCCTTGTCAACATCTCGTACATAATGTCCAGCCATTCTTCTGTCCGGACAACTGACTCTATCCCTAAGTAGGACGAGGGAGAGAGTCCTCGGAAGATGCTTAGCTAGTTGGCTCCCAGGTTTGGCTGCGGAGCCGGAACCTACTGATCCCTGAAAGGCTCCAAAATGGCTGTCAGAGTCTGCCCCATCTATGACTATAGGAACGGAGTGGGGACCGGGGGAGGTGGTGCATCATTCGGAGCCTGTTGGACTCCGCCCTATGGTGTAGGCTGTGATGGAGGATGCACATCAAAAATCATTTGTAAGCAATTGACTCAAGCCTAATTAATAGTGGACAATTACATATGATCCCCACATGGGCACACCACGCTTTCGCTGCTTAGTTTGTCCTCAAACTAAACCTGTGCGAGGGTGACTTAGGGATTTTGTGGACTGCTTCCTTTTACGATCGAGGTTTCCTCTAATACCACTTGTAAGACCCCATTTTTTTTCTTTTTAAACACCGGGGTCTTAGGCCCAGGATCATCGCTTTACGGTGACACCTTCACGCCTTGAAGGGTCATCACCACAAAGCGCCGATTCTGCCGGCCAATTCAATCACAGAAAGGTAGCACAATAAATTAAAAGCAAGTCTACAGAAATCACATGTATAGAAATAAAAGTCTCCACGAAGGGAGAAACCACAAAAAAAGTATAAAAGGTACTGAAAGTAAGGGCTTATGCCCGGCACATCATAATCCTCACTACAGGTCACTCAAGTGGAAGCAAACTATAACATCTACTATAAGTCGGGACTCACAGTCCCAGCTGGCTGAACTCCTGAGCTAGACTGCCCTATCTCCAAACGGGCCGACCTTCTGGGCTGCTCCTCTTTGTTGGGCTCAACGATCCCCTAAATGATGTAGTCATAAAACTGTTAGTATATAAGACTAAGCCCTATCATCCCCCGCCACTTCCCCCATGGCTCCTAAGTACTGAGTGGAGAGGAAGAAAGGGAAGGACATGAAGGTGGAGATTAAATCAAAAAAATCAGGTGGCAGCGGAACTAATCTATCAATTCTATAATAAATAATGGCCATAAGACGAAATGTGGAAAGTAACCTTCACTTATGTGAGAACACATAAGCCAAGGGTTCTTCTGCAAGGCTCCCATCGTATAAAAAGTCCCATACCAATTTATACGTTGGGGGCCGGTTATTAAACAGTAGTATATATATATCAAAAATGACCTTAATTTATAAACTATCCCACACAAGCTTATATACCAAGGGTCGTTTTGCAAGGCCTATTATATAAGCGTCCCATTCCACTTATACATTAGGTGTCAGGGGTTAAATGATTTGATTATGCCATGACATGCAAGTGGGTATGATGAATCATGCAAGTGCAACACACACACCCGACTCTATGCACACAGACCTTTAGTTTCACCTTTCGGAACTGTTAACTCCCAGGATACCTCTATAGTGGCTGACGGAAGGGGTGGGTTGGGCCTCTCCCACCTCTAAACCAGTAAAGGACTGCCGGTCAGACCTATCGTATGCCTCAACACTTGGTGCACGAAGCGTACTCCTGCGTACTCTTGCCGGCTGGCACACCGGACTTCTGTTGGAGAAGTGCTAACCACACTTGCCGAGTCAGCGTATTAGCGTCGGTGCGTCGACCCTCCAATACTGAAGACCCACCACCTTAATTTTTCTTTCCGGACTATGCACATGCAATATTTATCGTATCAAACCAATCGAGCCGAAGCTCCCCGGACCATTCCATCCGTCTCTTAACCGATCGAGCTGAAGCTCCCCGGACCATTCTGTCCGTCTCTTAACCAACCGAGCCGAAGCTCCCCGGACCATTCTATCTTTCTCTTAAAAACCCGAGGCGTAGCTCCCAACTATCTTTCTGTGTTAATAGTGTTTGTGAAACGTGAAACTCTAATTACTAAGTTACTCTTATCAGTTTGTTAATACAGTTTACGTTAACCCAGGACTGCCCTCGGTATACCCCGTAAAGGGCTCTCAAAGGGCACTAGGAACTATGATGGTAGCTGAAGCCCATCGTTCCCTTTCGCAAGACACTTATTGTTATTGGTTGATTCCCCTTACCCATTGTCTTCTCGTGTTACGATAGACAAACCTAGTTTGATTTTTAACCTTCCTCTCTTCAGGAAAGACGATCTTTCGTCGAACTCGAGCTCATCTACACTCTAGCCAAACCACTTCTTACTACCCTTCCCAAACATCTTCCATGGTAACCCATATTCCTTATCCAAAACCAAAGCTATTTGAATTCTCCAATCTTAGGCCTAACCCACCATTACTCACTTTCTGCATTAAGGCTATTCGCAGTCCTTACCTAACGATATGATGCAGGTAATAGGTAGCACTATAAATATTCATCTGAATGGCTCAATATAATTTATGGGGGCCTATCTTGACCTAACTAGATAAAAGCCAGTGATTCATAATTTTCCTAAATTAATGAGTATTTAATTATTTTCTTCCAACACTAGGAAATAAAGAATCTGAACATGAAGTGCACTTTTAAGGTATGTATAGAGCATCATAAAATCATGATAAATACTAAACAATAATTTAACAGTAAATCCAAGATATATGAATTTTTAGAATGGTTTAGGCCCCAAAATCACAATTTAGAACATAAGGTCAACAATACCATTTTAAGAATTAAAGGTCAGAAATATTGTTCCAAAAATTATAACAAAAATCTAGTAAGATCATCATGGCCTAAAAACACTCTACAAGGATTCCCCTAATTTTTCAGTGAATAGTATCTCTTAATTTAATTTACAATGATAATTCCATACTCTTGGGTTATTGAAGCAAGTACTGTAAATATTACCTAAAAATTATGAGAAAATTCCAGAACCTACATATTGATTTAAAACACTCACTGGCCAGATTTCATAATTTTTATAATAATATTAAGCTCCACATCTATTTATGATAAAAATTCCATAATTCCTAATTTATGAATCAAGTACCTAAAATAATAAACTAAAATTTTCAAAAAAAAAATATAGAGGGGGCTACCATGATGTAAAACTTCCAAATGCTAAATTTCACAACTTTTCAATGGACATAATTTTCATAACAAGCAACATAAAATTTAGGGGCATTGCTAGGGTTATAAAGGAAGTACTGATTTTACTAGTCTAAAAATTCCACCAAAATTATTTTAGGACAACTTCCTATTTGATAAATACCCTGCTAAAGTTTCAAGTTATTGTGAGATGTTTTGATTTCCTAAACCCAACTATTGGGCTTTGTTCCCTAATCTAGGGTTAGGGGTTCTAGGTGGTTAAAGACTTTCAAATTCAATGAAACTTCAACCAGAGGACCATATACACCCTATGGTCCTCTCCATCAATTTTCAGGTCATTCCAAGGTCATTTGACCCAATGACCATCAAACCCTAAAAAATCCCATAAAAGGGCCTACCCTAGAGTTCTAGGGCTACCCTGCACCAAACCACCCCAAATTCCATTGGAGGGTGTGTCATACCATAAAAAGTTAGTGATAAAAATTTCAGCCTCTATTGAGGTGATTTGACCACTCAAAACCCCAAGGGGGTGTTTTGACCTAAATAACCCTATAAAGGTCAACCTAGGGTTTGCCAAAAACCTAATCAAAACATCTCCAAATGAGATGAAATTTTTACCAAAGCCTTAACATGCCCTCTAAGACAACCCACCCATATTTGGGGAAATTTTGAGGTGTTTATGAGACATAATTAATTAATACATGGTTTATTAAATTTTTCTAAAAATTATAGAAAAATATTCTCAAAATTTTCCCATTTTTGGACAAGCCCTAGGTATAGCTAAGGTAGACCCCCTGACCAAATATCAGCTCATTTGGACAAGGGATGAAAGGTGGGCATCAATTTGAACCTATGGATAGCCCTAGGTATAGGTCCCACCAAAATGGGTGATGTGGTCAAAACACTTACCCAATCGAGTTGAAATAAATTTTAGATAAATCTAGACTTGAATGGCTTCAACTTCTGTGACTGGCCATTTTTCCTAAAATGGCTTTTAAGTGTCTCATTTAATAACATCAAAATGAGCTTTATAAAACTGATTAAGTACTATATATTATATATAAATATATATCATATTTGCTATAAGACACTGTTCATCTTCTAAAAACCCGAAAACAACAACCCTTAAAAAATGCATAATACCTGTAGCTTGCATGAGCCACCGCCGGCCATTTGGCCACCTCCCTGGCCAGCCACCACCACAACTACCTCCGTCGAGGTGGTAGCTATCAGTTGGTTGTGGTTTGTCCGCCGGAGGTGGTGGTTTCCGGCGAACCCGACCACCATGAATTTCGAAAAAACCATGAAAAAGCTCACCCGATCTAGCTCTATAGACCCCAAATTCCCTCCTATTTGATTCCTAAGATCTATCCATAGAAGAAGGAGTAGAGGAGGACCTTATTCGTGGTTTGGAGTCGAGCCGATCGTCGGGATGCCATTTGCGCGGTGGTGGCATCGCCGGAATTCCTCAACAGCAAGGTAATAAACTCTAGCTTTGTCAAGCAAGGGTGAAAACTTCCTCTCTAAGTCTAGGGAGTGTTTTAAGGGAGAAACAAGGCTGCGGGTGGGGGTAGGATGTAACGGCCATTAAAGCTCCATTTATGAGTTTTCGGCCATGGCTTGAAGGGAGAGGAAATGGCTCAAAACAGCTAAGAGAAGGCTGGAAACTCCTCCTCTCCCCAAGAGGGGTTGAATCCAGTCATTTCAAGGGGGAGAGGATGGAGCTGAGCTATAAAATCCATTAATGGCCATGCAAACCAACGCTCAGCAATGGCTGGAAGGAAGAGGAAACGGCTGCCACGTGGCACAACAGGTTAATATCAAAAAATAAGGCTTAATTAAGTCTTAATAAGAGAAACGGCCCAATAACATATTCTGGCCCACTTCTTAGACCGGCCCGGTTAAACTGAACCATCAGCCAAGCTAAAAAAAATTCTAAGTAAAATAGCGTTGAGTGAGCTCTGCTCACTCAACACCATCCAGCCTACTCAAGGTGGCATTGAGTGCAGTCTATGCACTCAACGCCATCTAGCTTATGGAGTTGAGTGAGCTCTGCTCACTCAACACCATCCAGCCTACTTAAGATGGCATTGAATGCAGTCTGTGCACTCAACGCCATCTAGCTTATGGCGTTGAGTGAGCTAAGCTCACTCAACACCATTCTAGACCTCAGCAGATGCCGTTGAGTGCAGTCTGTGCACTCAACGTTGTTTAGTTTATGGTGTTGAGTGAGCTAAGCTCACTGAACGCCATCCATACTATGGCGTTGAGTGAGCTCAGCTCACTATACGCCATCCAGACAACACCAGATGGCGATGAGTGCAGTCACTGCACTCAATGCCATTCAACTTATGGCATATAGTGCACTCGACGCACTCAACCCAAACCCACCTGTTAGATAGCGTTGAGTGCAGTCAGTGAACTCAATGCCATTCTGCTTATGGTATTGAGTGCACTCGACGCACTCAACGCCTGAGTCCTAATCTTATTTTAAGCAAGTTCTTGACTTATTATTTGTAGACCAAGGTGATTTTCACCTTCCTACCTAAGCTCTCTTGGTATTCTTGGGCTTCTTAGGGTTTTGTCATGACCTAGTCATGACAAAACCACTACTAGGAGTCTAGCCAGAAATGGGATGTTATATAGACAGACCAAGTACTATGACGCGAGACATCGCCAGGTAGAATTTGAGGTTGGAGACCGGGTATTCTTGAAGATCTGACCGATGCATGGAGTTTCATGGGTGCGTGGTTGGAAGAAGAAGATAAGCCCGAGATATATGGTGCCTTACAGGATCCTGGAGCGGATCAGCCCCTTGGCTTATAGACTATAGCTGTCACTAAAGCTAGCGGTTTTGCACGATGTTTTCCACGTCTCCTCCTTTAGGAGAGCTCTACTTTGGCCGGATCAGCAGATTACGACTACAGATGGGCATATAGCTTCTGATCGATCAGTGCACCTAGAGCCGATTCGGATAGAGTATACTGGGATGCGGGTCTTGCAACGCAAGAAGGTCCCGTTGGTCAAGGTCTTGTGGAGAAATCATGGGCAAGAGGAGCACACATGGGAGCCACAGGGCTTGATGCAATAAAGGTACCCAGAGCTTTTCATTCAGGTATTCCTTACAATATCTCGGGATGTTATATTTTATTTTTCATACCTGAAACCCCGTAGGCCTAACTCGAATTTCGAGGACAAAATTTTTTGTTTATGTATTGGGATCTGTAACATCTCTCAGACAACTAGACCCCTAGGAGTGGTTTTGTTATGACTAGGTCATGACAAAACCCTAGGAAGACAAAGTGAACCTAGGAATGCAGGTGAGATCACTATGGTCTGCAAAAAGTAGATTCTAAACACAATGTTGGGATGATCATGGGGCTTCACCATGACTCCAAGACCACACCACAACCTTACCAATCTAATGAAAGGCCCTAAGGGTCAATTGGAGTCAACTCTTGGAGGCCAAGTTGACCTAGTATCATCCTAGTCCTAAACAAGGCAAGGTACCCTAACTAAGGGAAATGTGCCCCTAAGGAGCCCAACCAACCATACATAGGTCTTCTTAGACCTAAGGTGAAGTCAATGGGTCACCAAGGACCCTTGGGTTCAACCCAAATGGTCATGTTGACCAAAGTCAACTCTAGCCCTAACTTGGGACAAGTACCCTTCCTAAGGGTCAAGTGACCCCCAAACTGTCAAGTCAACCATATCCAGCACTACCTAGACCTTAGGGGAGGCCAATGGGTCACCAAGGACCCATTGGGGTCAACCTAAATGGTCAAAGTGACAAATGTCAACCTTAGTCTAGGTTAGGTCAAACTTAGCTCAAAGGGCTAACCCAAGCTAAAGCCCATTTCCATTTGGGATAACCACCTCCTAATTATATGATGGTATGATTTATTGGGCTAAAAATAGGCTAAAGGGATGAGCAAGTCATCCTTGATGACTAGGAGAGAGAGATAGCTCCACTTACCCTTTAATGGAGGAGAGAGAAAGGGGGAGGAAGAAGGCCATTCATGGCATAAGGAGGCCAAGGGCCACCTTTGATGGCTGGATTCAATTCCTCTGGGGAAGAGGAGTTTCGAGCCATTTTCTGGACATATTTAGCCCAAGTTCACCAGTACAACCATGGCCGAGAATGACCTTTAATGGCCTTTAATGGCCATTTCATCCTACACTATTGCCCTACCCCATTTGAGTGTTTTAAAAGCATCACTAGGCACCAGGGAGTCGTTTCCACCCTTCCACCGGTGGTTTCGAGCCCTTCTATATTGCTATTGTAGAAACCCGATTGACGGCACAACCACCATGGAAACCCGATGATCAACGCGACTTCAAGCCTCCAATAAGGTCCTCCCCTTCTTCTCCCTCTGTGGGTAGATCGTAGGGGTCATTAGGGATGAGAATCTGGCTCAATCGAGCCCGATCGGGTAAGGCATTTTTCCCCATTTTCCCATGAAAAATCAACCTATTGGGATCACCAGAATCCACCCCTCCAGCGCAGGTGCCGCCACTAATCGACAGCCACCACTTCGACGGTGGTGGTGGAGGTGGTGGCTGGCCAGGGAGGTGGCCGGGTGGCCGACAGCGGTGGCTGGAAGTTGGCCCAGGAAGGAGGAATCAGGGTCGTCGGCTTGAGGTTGAAGATGACTAGGAGCCACTAGATATGCTTCAAGATGATTCATTTTAAATCATAGGATAATATTCATTTCATTTAATTTATGTCACAGGAAATGTATTTATTGTTTTTTATTATTAAAAATACCTAGAGACCTTCAGTGAAAAAATGGTAAACATCAAAGTTGTATCCCTAATGGTGTAATTTAATTTAAAATTAGTTCGAACCATTTTGGATCTCTGGTTTTACCAGGGCACTCATTTTTGTGGGGTCCATACCTAGGGTTAGTCAGAGATTAAAATGAGTGCTCACACTTCATCTCTTTTTCAAATGACCTAAAATTTAGACAGGGAGTAATTCTAACCTATACCTAGATCCTTCCTAAAAATGGGAATTTTTGAAGATACTCTGTCTATAGTGTTTGGAAAAATTTAATAAATCATGTACAAATTTATTAGGTGTCTTAAACTCCTCAAAAACTCCCAAAATTTTGGTGGGTGATTTTGGGGGATATTATAAGGCTCTGGTAAGAATTTCACCCATTCTGGGTTTGATTTGATAGGGTATTTGTGTAGACAAAGATTGACCCTTTTAGGTCAAATTACGGCTAAGTGCCCTAAGTGCTCTTGAGTTGGCCAACCTCATCCAAAGGTGATGGAACTTGGCGCACAGTCTTTTTAACACATAAAATACCCCCTCTCCTGATATTGGGTAGAAGTTAAAGGGAGGAGCCCTAGAACACTAGGGTAGGTTCTTTGTGGGCAAACTTAGGGTTTGAAGGTCAAGGGGTAAAGTGACCTTGAAATGACTTGAAACTTTTTGGAGAGGACTCTAGGGTAGTCAAGGTCCTCTCGTGAAAATATTATGGAATTTAGAAGTTGTTGAACCCCTCAAAACCCTAACCCTAGCTTAGGGCACAAAAGTTATACATATAAGTTTGGTTATAAAAACTGTGTGAAAAGTTGTGAAACTTGGGTAGTGTTGTAACGTCCCAATTTGCGATAGGCCCCTCGCACGAGTTTTGAGTCAAGAGACTTGACTCGGGCTCGGGGCGCACCGGCAAAAGGTTTCAAGTGCGTTGGATGGAGTGTAGGGTTGAGTGATATCCAACGGATCGAAAGGAAATGGCCTAAGGAAAAATCGTCGAGAATGCCTTGTGATTCTCGCCGATCGTCGAGTATCGCTGAGAATACTCAACGCACTCAACGCTAGATTTCCGATAAGCATGGCCCAAGGTAAAATTATCGAGAATGGCTGGTGATTCTCGCCGATCGTCGAGTATCGCTGAGAATACTCAACGCACTCAACGCCAGATTTCCGATAAGCATTGCCTTAGGGAAAATCGTCGAGAATGCCTGGTGATTCTCGCCGATCGTCGAGTATCGCATAGAATAATCAACGCACTCAACGCCAGATTTCTGATAAGCATGGTCTAAGGGAAAATCGTCGAGAATGCCTGGTGATTCTCGCCGATCGTCGAGTATCGCTGAGAATACTCAACGCACTCAACGCCAGTTTTCCGATAAGTTAGGCTAAGGGAAAATCGCCGGGTATCATTGTTGATACCCGACGAATTCGTCGAGAATGCCTGATGATTCTCGCCGATCGTCGAGAATGACAGATGATTCCCGCCGAATTTGACTTGTGCGTTTCCTTCGCCCAGGCAGATTGGCCGGCTTGTACAAGCGGACCGAACCAAATTTCGGTATTCGCGCTGGATGGTTCCTTGGACCGGGTCACTTCAATATGACCCATAATGGGCGGTCCAATGAGGCATTGACACGTGGCAGAAGATGTAACCTAATACATCGGCTTATAAAAGGGAGTTAAAGCCGAACCCTAGCTTTTGCGCCGATCGACCCTTGCCATCATCGTGGATCTCGCGAAACCGACGAAGCCGAGGGAAGCAGGCGGAGCTCTTGGAGGCGGCCTTCTTTCTCTCTCTCCCTCTCCTTCCTTTGCCGTGAAGAACAACCGTACCAAGCGAGAGATTCCGAAAAGAGAACGACTAGATCCATTGCCAGGAACGGTGGTACCACTGGAAACGAGGTGAGCTTCCTCCCCTCTCCCTTGGTGCTAGATTTGTAAATATATTCTAGGAGAGATATCGACTCCATAGAGTCTTGATCGTGAGGAGGAGATTTCCTAGGAAATCCATGCCTAGGTTTGTTTTCTAGGCTTTAGCCCCCTCCAACCTCTTCATTCTTCAAGTGAAGATGAGAGAAGGATTCATGGAGAAATATGGCTTCGTGTGGGTGAATAAGGGTGGACGATTTTCTGGAGGAGATTTTGGGAGTTTGGTGCCAGGAGGAAGATGAACGGATGTCATTCATCTCGTCTTAAGATGCGTGTAGAAATCTGTTTTCTGCACGCAGCGACCTTCGTGACAAATTTCGGGGGTGTTCTGGAAAAATTTGGGTTTTCGACTAAACACGAAAGTCGTAGCCCTCAAAATTATATTTCCAACGAGTGGTGTCATGTTCCCAGGCGATACCTGTAGCCACGGGAAAGTCTGTTCGAATCTGCTGCAATTGGTGGAAATTCCACCCAGGAAATCTGTATCCTGTACGCAGCAGGCTTCGAGTGAATTTCTTGTGTAATGCGATCAAATCTGGGCTTTTGACTAAACACGAAAGTTGTAGCCCTTAAAATAATATTTCCAACGAGTTGTTACATGCACTCGTCAGATTTATGTAGCCTCGGGAATCCTTGGTCGACGTTGCTGCCCGGATTAAGGCTGCACCTAAATTCTGGGTTGTGTAACGTGGAATGCGATGTTGTGGAATTTAATGTTGCGATCCAACACGAGGCTTCGGTGGACTCTTTTAACATAATAATCATAATGACGTGATAAGTTGAGGTTATAAATCTAAATTCATATAACGAGTTGTGGACAAGTTTAATTGAAGGAAAGAACCTGATATAATTGAGTAGATATAATTGGATAAATGTATAAATGATTTAACTATGGCCATGATATATGTTGGATAGATAAAAGGGAATTAGTAATCCAATGCTTAGAGTGTCGTCTCCCTACGGGTAGCATTGTGGAAGTAACAAGTACGGTGTTGACTTTCACTAGTTTAAATGAGACTGAGATGAGTAAAGTTGGACGGTTAGGCTTGGCCTTCGGTGTTCATGACCCGAGGCTCCTTCCGCATTTGATGGATGGTTGGGCTTGGTCCTCGGTGTTCACGTCCTGAGGCTCCTTCCATGCCACGATATTATGAATTTGCATGTGGTGTGAGTCGACACATGTTGTCGTAATCCCAGGTTAAGGATAGTGTGGCAGGTCTACGAGCTCGCCAGTCGTCACACCGATGGGAGTCGACAGCTAGACCTTGGACGGTTGGGATTGGTCCTCGGTGTTCATGACCCGAGGCTCCTTCCGCATTTGATGGATGGTTGGGCTTGGTCCTCGGTGTTCACATCCCGAGGCTGCTTCCATGCCATGATATTGTGAATTTGCATGTGGTGTGAGTCGACACATGGTGTTGTAATCCCGGGTTAAGGATAGTCTGGCAGGTCTACGGGCTCGCCAATCGTCATACCGATGGGAGTCGATAGCTAGAACTTGGACGGTTGGGCTTTGTCCTCGGTGTTCATGTCCTGAGGCTCCTTCCGTGCCAAGTTAACAGTTGGGCTTTGTCCTCGTGTTCATTTCCGAGGCTCCTTCCGTGTCACGCATAGGCCAGTTCGGGGCTAGGATCTTGTTGCTCACTTACCCAAGAGAACCCGCTGAGCCATAGTACGCATGTGAGCTCCGCTGTTGTGTACTTAGTGGATAGGCATACGAAGGCCTAGGCCAGGTAGTGTGGAGACCAGCCTATTAGTGGAGATGCCCGCTCTACTATCACGGTTTGGCCACGACGGCTAACGCCTGAGAGGTTAGCTACCTGCTCGAATAGTGGGAACTATAAGTATGTGTTGACATAGCGATTGCATGTGCTTGATCATGGGTGTGTCATTGCATTGCATTCATAGCATTCCACTTCATTGCATACATAAGACCCTCATTATATAAGTTTGTATCGGCACTCCTATACGATGAGTTACTTATTGCTGAATGACCCTCAACTTATATGCTTGTATGGGCATCCATATAAGTTGAGTTACTTACTGTTATAGCTATATACTCTCTTGCTGCAGTAAATAGTAGATTTGTAAAATAAGAGCTTGTTTATTATACACTACTGCTGTTGCTGCTTATGATAAGTATACTCACTTCACCTGTTGTACTACTGTTATTTATATATTGTACCTATTCCTTTCTCCGCCCGATGTCGAGGAGTCGCCTGGGGAGCGGATGTGAAGCCACTTAGTCTTTATGACTAACGGTTGCTACGTCTTCCTTTTTAGGAGGAAACCCCGCAGGTGGAGCAGCAGGCTATGCAGCTGGACAGCTAGGCCAGGATGACAGGGCCTGAAGGGACGGTACCATCGCTACCGTCGGTTACAGATGTGGGTGAGAGAGATTTTGTTGTAGCCCTTCTGGGCAATTATATTTACGTACTCTGATTATGTAGAAGCTTGTTTAGCTTCTCTTTTGCTATATTTGTGGACTTATGCTTGGTGTGGATTGACTTTCTTTTATTATTATGGTTGGGTTGGCAGTTTATATGTTGATATTGGTTGAAGCCGGCAGGATAGGCGTCTTGTGGTATAAACTGACCCGAGTGTTAGTGTTACTGCAAGGAGGCTGTTCTGGTCATAAGACCCCTCTCGTGCCGTGTCTTGTGTTCCGGGAGGGGGGTCTTACAAATTGTTTCAGCTTGCTACGATCCTTCAAGGAGAAAGTCACTTAACAATGGTGCCACCCCCGTTTGATTAGTCAGTTTGGGGACAAACTGACTTAGCGGAAGCAGTGGTGTGCCTATATGTAATTCACACTAAGTTGTCCATCTTTAACCTTAGATTAGCCAACCTAACCCTAGGTTTGTACCTTATGTGTAGATCCCAGTACAAGCTGAGCCAGTAAGGGGCACCCCCGCCCCGTCCGTACCTACACTATTCCAACAATCAGAGCTGGGGCAGACGCTCACAGCTATTTTGGACGCCTTTAGGTCCCAATCTCAGCAGACACCTGTACAACAACAGGGTCCGGGATCTAGTTGGTTAAGCATTTTCCGAGCTCTCTCCCCTCCCGCTTATATTTGGACAGAGTCGGCGATGCGTACAGAAGAGTGGCTCGACACTATACAAGAGTTGTTGGCAGGAATAAGATGTCCAAACAATATGTCAGTGACCCTTGTGGTGACACTCTTAGTGCTGCACGCCAAAAGGTGGTGGAATTCCCTCATGGGCTCTAATTTTCGTGGAAGAGTGTACACAGACATTAGTTGGAGCGAATTCTCCGAAGCCTTCTTAGAGCATTTCATCCCCTCGGCCGCTCGGGATGGTCTAGAAGAGAGATTTTTGCAACTAAAGCAAGGGTCCATGTCGGTGACGGAGTACCAACGGGAGTTTCAGCACCTGGCTTGATTCACTGACTCCTATGAGCTGGATGATAGGGGGTACGTGATGAGTTGTAAATATACCTATATTTTTGTATTTTAATTATGTCATTTTACTTTATTTTTGTCCTTTTTAGTTTATTTTCTTTAATAAAATATTTCTTTTTTGTATAAATATATTCTAACTTAGCTTTTTTATTTTCTGAATTTTTTGCAGAAATATTATTTTCGGCCCTGTCACGCCCGTGTCACCCCCCGACACGGGCGTGTCAGGCTCTCAAACGCAACCAGCAGTCAAAACCAACAAATTCACTGTCCCGAGCCCGACACGCCCCCGTCACGCCCGTGTCCAAGCCTCGTCACGCCCGTGTCGATGTCGGCACGCAACTCTCCGTCAACTGTCAACGCTGCCGACATCGGATGCCAGCAGTCCCGATCACGCCCCGCTGTCACGCCCGTGACAGGCTTGTCACGCCCGTGTCCGCCACGTGGACCGCCCCGAAGTCAAAGCGCGCGTCAAATCGCCAGAGCCAGCTCCCCGTCACGCCCCCCTGTCACGCCCGTGACCTGGGGCGTGACCGCCACGTTTTCAGCCAAAGTCAAGGCTTCAGTCAAATCACCACTCAGCTCATGAATAGTACTGTCACGCCCCCCTGTCACGCCCGTGACCTAGGGCGTGACCAACCCGAAATTTTGCCTATATAAGGGCAGCTGCTGTATGAGATTTTTGTCCACTTTTTGGTCCAAGTTCCTTAGGGGAGGTGCTGCCCATTTTGATTCCATGCTATGTAAGAGAATTTTCTCCCCCTCCCTTAGTTTGTAATAGCTTTTTATTTTATAAAAATAGTTTATTTTCTCTCTTGCTTAGCATGAATCTCATTTGGTTGCGCCCTAACTTAAGTAATTTTTCGTTCCCTTTTTCGTGCTTTTTATGTTTTCATCTTTTTATAGCTTTTATAACTCGTTCAGTTAGGATTTTATCGCACTTTCTAGTCGTTGTAATGCCCATTTTATTTTCATATTCCGCACCCGTTTAGCTTCAGTTTATTTTTATTTGCACTTTTTATGCATTTCTACCGCATTCTAGCGGTAGAAATGCACTTGTTTTAATTTTTCGCCAACTTCCATTTTGCGTTTATTTGCAAAACTTTTCGCTCCGTTTAATTTTTATTTTCTCTTTTTATGCATTTCTACCGCATTCTAGCGGTAGAAATGCAGTTGTTTTAATTTTTCAGTAACTTTGCTTTTTCTTATTTTTGCAAGAGTGCGTGCGTGTATGAGTTAGATTTCATTGCTTTGTTTCAATTTCTGTAGAGTGTGTGCGTATGCATTTATTTCCGCCTACTCGTTAAGAGTTAAATGGCGCTCTGCTTTCATTTCCCGCCTACTCGTTTGAGTAGGACTTGTCTTTTATTGCTTTCATTTTCTCCTACTCACTTGAGTAGGAAACCTTGTGTGCGTGCGTGTGTTTCATTTATTGTAGAGTGCGTGCGTGTGTTTACTTTTCTGTAGAGTGCGTGCGTGTGTTTACTTTTCTGTAGAGTGTGTGTGTGTATGAGTATAAATTTACCCCCGCCCACTCGCTCGAGCCGGGATTCGCATTTACTGCTTTCTTCAGTCCTACTCGTTTGAGTAGGACTTGCAATTTACTACTTTCTTACTGCTTTCTTTACAGCTTTCTTTAATGCTTTCTAGTGTAAGTGTCCCCATTCCGATGAGTGGCTAACCGCCCTTAGCCCTCAATATCGAAGAGCATTGGGACAGATAAAGCAGCTTTAAATAATTAAAGGTCCTGTTTTCTATTTAATTAAATTTCTTAAGGTTTGCCCCGGGTTAACGACGCGTAGGACCGCATAATCGATGTGCGGGCTCTATTTCCGTTATCCATACGCAACGCCGAGAGGCTGGTGCGTATGGACCGATCGCCCTTGGGTAAAGAGAGCTCCGCGCTAACCCTCGAGAGAGGAGGCGCGCGACTCTACCGGATTGGGTTCCCCACCCAATAGCGGGGTTCTCAGCGTAATGCGGGCGTTAAGAGGAATCCTTCGTCGGTCTAGCGATCGGTCGAATAGTCTTAGCGTTCAGGTGAGCGATAGTCCTAGAGATAAGTGAGCTCATTCTTATGGAACCTCCACGGCCGAGCCTCCGCCTTAATTAAATTGAAAAATTAGGATCTCTTTTTATTAAAAGTTATTTTAGTTCAATTTCTCTTTTGATATCGTCGCGCCGAGTTCTTCATCGGCTTTCTGCATTTTATTTCCTGCTTTCATTTTCTGTATTATATTTATTTTTATGTTCGCCATTTCTTTTTTTATATAATCCACCTAAAATATTATCGGTAGAATAATAGGCTTTCAGGGAAAGAGTAGATATAGCTAAGCCGGCCCCGAGAACAATACGACCCCGATATTCCACACCGGAATATCCTGTACTACACGCGATAGGTGCACTTGCCTCCTTTCGTTAAAACTCGGTTTCTAACAAAACAAAAACGCTCTTTTTTTCTTTTATAAATAAAAACCTCCACTTTCGCATATAAATAAGAGCCGGCGTTTTAACCATCAAGTTTTTGGCGCCGTTGCCGGGGAATTATTGTCTTACTATTTTGAATTCCTGAAACCTATTAATTTTACCCTTTATTTCTATATAAAAAAAAACAACAAAATGGCCACCAAAAAATTATATTTATAATAATAATAATAATATCAATATTAATATTAATAATAAATACTTAAAAAAAATATAAATCAAAAAAAAAAATTAAAAAAAACTTTAAAACAAAAAAAAAATCAGAAAAATTTAAAACAAAAAAATTCAAAAACTTACAAAATTAAAAAAATAAAAAACTTAAAAACTTAAAAACTTATAAAAATTTAAAATTTAAAAACTTAAAAAAAAAATAATAATAAATAAATAAATAATGATGATGAAATTTTTTTCCTTTTCATCAAAAAAAAAATAATAATAATAAAAAAATTCAAAAAAATATATTTTTCTTCTTTATTTTATTTTGCCTTTATCTTGTTTTCTTTTTTTTAATTTTATTTTTCTTTTCAAAAAAAAAAAAAAAAAATCAAAAACTAAAAACATAAACTTAAAAATCTAAAAATTCAAAAAAAAAAACTAAGAAATTTTTTTTTATAAAACAAAAAAATTAAATTAAGTATCTATTTTGTCGTTTCGGCGCGCTTCACAATTGTGACCGCTAGGGGATCGCATATCGGTCGCTCGCTCTTAGCTAATGCCTTAGCTTCCGAGTCACACCCACTTGTCGCCCCCTATCACCCGCACCATTTTCGCCGAATTTTTCTTTTTCATTTTTATATTATATTTTTGCTTTTACTTTTAACTTTTACAGGGCAATACTTAACGGGCTTCCCCGAACGCCATTTAGGGAATATTTCTAAACCCCTGTTTTTAATTTTAATTTTTGTACATACTGCTTAGTTTTTTTATATATATCCTGTTCCTCATACTTAGTGCAACATTGGGGACAATGTTGGACTTAAGTATGGGGGTGTTTCCTATTTTCTGTCCTTTTATTTCAAGCACTTAATAAAAATTCCAAAAAATTGCAAAAATTAAAAATTTCAAAAAAAAAATTTTCATGCTTTAAATATTAATAAAATTTTCAAAAAATAAAACATCGCTCCGCGACGTTCGACTCATCGAACCAACCACAAATAAGAGTCTGTTCGCGGGCGATCCCTTTTTTACTTTGTAAATATCTTTGTAAATATTCTTGTCTCTTTCCCCTTTTCTTTCCTTTCTTGTAAAAATTTCTCTCCTCTTGTAAATATTTCCGAAAAATAAAAAATTCAAAAAATTTATATAACTCAAAAAACTCAAAAAATTTGCATAACCTTTAAAAATTTCCAAAAAAAAAATGATAAAAACACCAAAATATGAAAAAAAAAAATTAGAAAAAACTCATAAAAATCAAAAAAAAATTATTTTGTAAAATATAATTCAAATCCCTTATTTCTTAACCTCTTTGCTCTCCAAAATAATTGTTTCGAGTTTATTTATAAGCGAATTTTAATTAATTCTTTATTTACTATTCGTTTTTTAATTGTAGCTCGATAGACTTAAATTTCTGGGGTTAAGATTTTAAAGAATTTTTTATGTCTTTTTCTTATTATAGGGAACTTGTTTTTCTCATTTTGACTTCTTAATTTTTTGAAATAAAGCACGTTTTTATGTTAGAAAATAACATTCATGGATTTTATATTATTTCTACCTATGCTTTTAGAAACGTAGGAACGTTCAAATTAAAAAGGTTGCTCTCGAAATTTTTATTAAACTCTAGTTTTCTTCTAAAAAATTCATCCCATCCACTTTTTTTCATGCCTTACTTGGTATGATTCCCCACTCACCCTTAAAAGATCTTATGTCAATGGGGATAAGATTTCGTCCCGTAAACATAGGCGCCCAATATTTTAAAAAGATTATATGTTACGGAGTAAGAGGATAAAATTCATTACTCCTATACATATACATTGGGTTTATTATTTTTTAGAAAGAAAGAAAAAAAAAAGTTTGGAAAATAAGATTTCATTTTCCTAATTATTCAAAAAATTATTAAGGAGGTTCGAGAAAAAATTACCTCGCCTCAAAAATCCAAGCCTTCTTCATATCCGCCAAACCACTTAGCCTATTTTTCATGATTCTAGAATTAATTTAAAACTTTTTGAGAGCATAATTTTTAAATTGAATTATTTCCTATCAATTTCTTTTTAGCTAAAGTTTTTTCGATAATTCCAATCCATTTTTGTTAAACTAACAAAAATAATTTTCGCTTCCTTTTTTCCATTTAGAAGTATTTTTTGAAACGGTTCCTCTATTTTAACATTTTCATAAGTTAAGATTTAATTCCGAAACCCCGGAAATTCATTTCGATCTTTCTCACAATTAACTTAAGCGTTAGTTAAATTTAAGATTCTTTTTAATTCCTTATAGGTTCATCTCCAACTTTTGCTCTGGAATAGCAAAAGCTTAAGTATGGGGGTATTTGATGAGTTGTAAATATACATATATTTTTGTATTTTAATTATGTCATTTTACTTTATTTTTGTCCTTTTTAGTTTATTTTCTTTAATAAAATGTTTCTTTTTTGTAAAAATATATTCTAACTTAGCTTTTTTATTTTCTGAATTTTTTGCAGAAATTTTATTTTCGGCCCTGTCACGCCCGTGTCACCCCCCGACACGGGCGTGTCAGGCTCTCAAACGCAACCAGCAGTCAAAACCAACAAATTCACTGTCCCGAGCCCGACACGCCCCCGTCACGCCCGTGTCCAAGCCTCGTCACGCCCGTGTCGATGTCGGCACGCAACTCTCCGTCAACCGTCAACGCTGCCGACATCGGATGCCAGCTGTCCCAATCACGCCCCGCTGTCACGCCCGTGACAGGCTTGTCACGCCCGTGTCCGCCACGTGGACCGCCCCGAAGTCAAAGCGCGCGTCAAATCGCCAGAGCCAGCTCCCCGTCACGCCCCCCTGTCACGCCCGTGACCTGGGGCGTGACCGCCACGTTTTCAGCCAAAGTCAAGGCTTTAGTCAAATCACCACTCAGCTCATGAATAGTACTGTCACGCCCCCCTGTCACGCCCGTGACCTAGGGCGTGACCAACCCGAAATTTTGCCTATATAAGGGCAGCTGCTGTATGAGATTTTTGTCCACTTTTTGGTCCAAGTTCCTTAGGGGAGGTGCTGCCCATTTTGATTCCATGCTATGTAGGAGAATTTTCTCCCCCCTCCCTTAGTTTGTAATAGCTTTTTATTTTATAAAAATAGTTTATTTTCTCTCTTGCTTAGCATGAATCTCATTTGGTTGCGCCCTAACTTAAGTAATTTTTCGTTCCCTTTTTCGTGCTTTTTATGTTTTCATCTTTTTATAGCTTTTATAACTCGTTCAGTTAGGATTTTATCGCACTTTCTAGTCATTGTAATGCCCATTTTATTTTCATATTCCGCACCCGTTTAGCTTCAGTTTATTTTTATTTGCACTTTTTATGCATTTCTACCGCATTCTAGCGGTAGAAATGCACTTGTTTTAATTTTTCGCCAACTTCCATTTTGCGTTTATTTGCAAAACTTTTCGCTCCGTTTAATTTTTATTTTCTCTTTTTATGCATTTCTACCGCATTCTAGCGGTAGAAATGCAGTTGTTTTAATTTTTCAGTAACTTTGCTTTTTCTTATTTTTGCAAGAGTGCGTGCGTGTATGAGCTAGATTTCATTGCTTTGTTTCAATTTCTGTAGAGTGTGTGCGTATGCATTTATTTCCGCCTACTCGTTAAGAGTTAAGTGGCGCTCTGCTTTCATTTCCCGCCTACTCGTTTGAGTAGAACTTGTCTTTTATTGCTTTCATTTTCTCCTACTCACTTGAGTAGGAAACCTTGTGTGCGTGCGTGTGTTTCATTTATTGTAGAGTGCGTGCGTGTGTTTACTTTTCTGTAGAGTGCGTGCGTGTGTTTACTTTTCTGTAGAGTGTGTGTGTGTATGAGTATAAATTTACCCCCGCCCACTCGCTCGAGCCGGGATTCGCATTTACTGCTTTCTTCAGTCCTACTCGTTTGAGTAGGACTTGCAATTTACTGCTTTCTTACTGCTTTCTTTACAGCTTTCTTTAATGCTTTCTAGTGTAAGTGTCCCCATTCCGATGAGTGGCTAACCGCCCTTAGCCCTCAATATCGAAGAGCATTGGGACAGATAAAGCAGCTTTAAATAATTAAAGGTCCTGTTTTCTATTTAATTAAATTTCTTAAGGTTTGCCCCGGGTTAACGATGCGTAGGACCGTATAATCGATGTGCGGGCTCTATTTCCATTATCCATACGCAACGCCGAGAGGCTGGTGCGTATGGACCGATCGCCCTTGGGTAAAGAGAGCTCCGCGCTAACCCTCGAGAGAGGAGGCGCGCGACTCTACCAGATTGGGTTCCCCACCCAATAGCGGGGTTCTCAGCGTAATGCGGGCGTTAAGAGGAATCCTTCGTCGGTCTAGCGATCGGTCGAATAGTCTTAGCGTTCAGGTGAGCGATAGTCCTAGAGATAAGTGAGCTCATTCTTATGGAACCTCCACGGCCGAGCCTCCGCCTTAATTAAATTGAAAAATTAGGATCTCTTTTTATTAAAAGTTATTTTAGTTCAATTTCTCTTTTGATATCGTCGCGCCGAGTTCTTCATCGGCTTTCTGCATTTTATTTCCTGCTTTCATTTTCTGTATTATATTTATTTTTATGTTCGCCATTTCTTTTTTTATATAATCCACCTAAAATATTATCGGTAGAATAATAGGCTTTCAGGGAAAGAGTAGATATAGCTAAGCCGGCCCCGAGAACAATACGACCCCGATATTCCACACCGGAATATCCTGTACTACACGCGATAGGTGCACTTGCCTCCTTTCGTTAAAACTCGGTTTCTAACAAAACAAAAACGCTCTTTTTTTCTTTTATAAATAAAAACCTCCACTTTCACATATAAATAAGAGCCGGCGTTTTAACCATCAGTACGCCAAATTATTCTACAAAGGCTTGCAAGATTCCCTAAGGCCAGCCCTTTTGTTTATAGCAGACTCTAGTCTGGCGGAGATTATTGATATGGGGAAGAGATTGGAAGCGGACCACTTGGGAAGTGGTAAGAGGCCAGTGGAGGGAGTGATGGAAGCCAGCCCCAGCAACAAAAGGAGATTCGACAATAAAAGAGGAAGAGGATATCAGAGGGGTGGCGGGCGTTTCCCCAAGAACTTTAGAGAGGAGCGCCCGGTTCCGCAAACGCCAGCATTACCTCCACCTCCACAATTTCATCAACACAGCGGAAGGCAGGAACGGGTGTGCTTTGAATGCAACCAACCGGGCCACATTCGACGCTACTGCCCGCAACTGTTTGGAGATGCGCCTTTCGCTCTCCCTCCAGCAGCCCCGCAGGGGAGAGGGTATGTGCGTGGTCGAGGATGAGGACAACGAGGAAGAAACCGCGGACCCGCTCGAGATTAGATGTATGCCTTGGACATGACTCAAGAGCGGAATCCTCAAGAGATGATTGCACGTACGATTTGAATTAGTCATGTTCTTCCATTAATATTCTCTAGTGTCTTAAGATATACTAGACGTCTAGCTTGAGTATTATTAAATGACACTTAGGCACCGTGATGGTCAGCGAGAAACCGGCTTATACGTTATTTGACACTGGCGCCTCACATTCTTTCATGTCCGAAGACTTCATCAAGAATATACCCGGAGTGCAATATTTCACTGGTATTGCCCGAAGAGTACGCCTCCTAGATGGATCTGAGATGACGGCAACCGCGAAGTGTGAGTTAGAGATAACCATTGGGGGAAAGACCTTTGATACCCCTACCATAATTATGAGAATACCAGAATTCGACCTCATCCTGGGTATGGCATGGCTGGATTGGCACCATGCAAGGATCGACTGTGCGGAGAAGCGCATCTATTTGAGACATGGGGATACTGATGTAGTCTTCCAAGGTATAAATTTCGCACCACGAATATTGTTATCCTCAATCCAGACCTTGAAGGCTCATATGAGAGGGAATGAAGTCTACATTATATGTTTCGAACTAAAAGAGATGAAGGTAGATGTGAAGGATGTCCGGGTAGCACAGGATTTCCCTGAGGTATTTCCTGAGAAATTGCCAGGGTTACCCCCGCAAAGAGAAGTGGATTTTCAGATTAAGCTTGTACCAGGAGCTAAGCCTGTCTCCAGGACCCCTTATCGAATGGCCCCAAAAGAACTCGCGGAGTTTAGAGTTCAACTGCAGGAGCTGGTAGAATCAGGGTTTGCTCGCCCCAGCTCATCACCTTGGGGATCCTCTGTTCTATTCGTCAAGAAGAAAGATGGAACCCTGCGTTTATGTATAGACTATCGGGAACTCAACCGACTGACAGTACGGAACACCTACACGTTACCTCAGATCGATGAGTTGTTCGACCAACTGGTGGGAGCGCATTGGTTTTCCAAGCTAGATTTGCGCTCAGGGTACTACCAATTGAGCATACAGGAGGATGATATACAGAAAACGGCTTTCAGCTCAAGGTACGGCTTATATGAGTTCACAGTGATGCCGTTTGGGCTCACCAATGCCCCATCAGCTTTCATGAGCTTGATGAATAAAGTGTTTGAGCACTACTTAGATGTCTTCGTCATTATGTTCATTGACGACATCTTAGTCTACTCGAAGACGGAGGAAGAACATGTCGGACATTTGGCCTTACTTCTGGAGAAGCTAAAAGAGCACGCACTGTTCGCCAAGTTTAGCAAGTGTGAATTCTGGCTTAGGGAGGTGGCTTTCTTGGGTCACGTAATCAGTGGGGCTGGACTAGCTGTCGATCCGACCAAGGTGCGTGCCGTGAAGGAGTGGTCGCCTTTGAAGTCGGCGGCCGATGTGAGGAGTTTTCTTGGACTTGTCGAATACTACCGCAAGTTCGTAAAAGGATTCTCCAAGATTTCCCTTCCGCTTACTTCCTTGACAAAGAAAGGAGTGCCATTTGAGTGGACACCCCAGTGTGAGCAGCATTCCAGGAATTGAAGGATAGACCTACCTCCGCCCCCATCCTTGTCCTTCCGTCTGGGAAGGAAGGATTCCAAGTTTACACGGACGCGTCTTATCAGGGGTTGGGAGCGGTGTTGATGCAGCACGGGCATGTAATTGCTTATGCTTCAAGACAATTGAAGAAGCATGAAATCAATTACCCGGTGCT
Organism: Platanthera zijinensis; assembly: GCA_039513925.1. Classification (NCBI taxonomy): domain Eukaryota; kingdom Viridiplantae; phylum Streptophyta; class Magnoliopsida; order Asparagales; family Orchidaceae; genus Platanthera; species Platanthera zijinensis. The sequence goes on from CM077088.1 coordinate 106,691,280, forward strand.
TGATTTGGAGCTAGGAGCGGTGGTGTTCGCCTTGAAGGTATGGAGGCATTATCTATACGGTGTCCACTGCGAAATCTTCTCGGATCATAAAAATTTGAAGTACGTCAATACCCAGAAGGAATTGAACTTAAGACAACAGCGGTGGTTAGAGTTTCTATGCGACTATGAGTTCACCTTGAACTACCACCCCGGAAAAGAAAACTCGGTGGCCGATGCGTTGAGTAGGAAAGTACCCGGCTTGAGCCCAGAATCTCGATTGATGAGCATGGAGTTGGCACGGATGATCGAGGAGATGGACATCACCTTAATATTTAAGGCTTCTTCGGAATATACGGAGTACCTGTCCATCATGAGCATAGTTTGTGATATCCGGGACCGGATTCGAGTTGAGCAAGGATTGGATGCGGCTTTGGCCCCGGCAATAAAGTAAATCGAAGACGGGACTACCGACGAGTACACACTAAAGTACGACCTCGTTTACTTTCGCGGCCTGCTCTACATTCCCAAAGGTGGCAGAATACGGGAGGATATTATGAGAGAAGAACATTGCTCTCAATATTCCGTGCACCCAGGAATTTTAAAGATGTACGCCGGCTTACGGAAGACGATGTGTTTGCCAGGAATGAAGAAGGATGTCCGGTACATTGTCACGCATTGTGAAGCCTGCCAAAGAGTGAAGGCGGAATGTAGGAGCCCCGGTGGCCTATTGTAGTCGTTGCCAATCCCCGAATGGAAGTTCTAGGATATCTCCATGTACTTCGTACATGGGCTACCTCGCTCCCGCACAGGAAATGATTCAGTGTGGGTGATCGTTGACCGCCTGACGAAAGTTGCCCGGTTCATTCCTATGAAGAAGGAGGCTCATGTGGACGTCTTAGTACGTCTTTTTGTGGAACAGTTTCTACGGTATCACGGCGTACCTAAGACGATAGTTTCGGGCCGTGATGGTTGTTTTACCTCCAAGGAGTGGAAGGCGGTACAGGCAGATTTGGGCTCGCGCCTTACCTTCAGCACCGCATTTCATCCACAAACGGACGGGCAGTCTGAGCGGACCATCCGAACATTGGAGGATCTATTGAGGTTGTGTGTGATAGATAGGGGAGAGCCGAGGGAAAGACTCTTGCCCTTAGTGGAATTCTCCTACAATAACTGCCATCAAGCTAGCATTGGCATGGCACCCCATGAAGCCCTATATGGAAGGAGGTGTAGAACCCCCTTGTCTTGGGTGCAAGATGAAGACCCGAAGACTTTGGGTGTTGAATATATAGATGACACGAATGCGGTTGTTAGGTTGATACAGGATCGTATGTTAGAGGCTCAAAGTCGGCAGGCGAAGTATTATAACGCTAAACACCGGATGGTGGAATTTCATGTGGGAGACAAGGTGTTTCTGAAAATCCGACCGATGCATGGAGTATCACGAGTACGAGGAGTGAAGAAGCTAAGCCCACGGTATGTTGGACCCTATGTCATAGTGGAAAAGATTGGCCCTTTGGCATACCGGCTGGAGCTACCGCCCGAGTTGGAAAATCTCCACGACGTGTTCCATGTCTCGTGGCTTCGGAAGGCGCTATTGCGGCCCGAATAATACATCCCCACGACTGATGGTGCTGTGGCGTTTGACAGATCTGTACGACTGGAGCCGGTATGAATCGTTGATAATGAGATAAGAACCCTGCGCCGCAAAAGTGTGCCTCTGGTAAAAGTGTTGTGGTCTAATCATGGGAAGGAAGAATTGACTTGGGAGCCGGTGGACTTGATGCAGAAGCGCTACCTGGAGCTGTTCTTCCAAGGTAACATTTTATAGCGCATATTATTTTGTACTTGCATCCCCATAGCCCTAGCCTTATTTCGGGTACGAAATCTTTTATTTTGTTTATAGGATTTGTAACGTCCCAATTCGCGCTAGGCCCCTCGCACGAGTTTTGAGTCAAGAGACTTGACTCGGGCCCGGGGCGCACCGGCAAAAGGTGTCAAGTGCGTTGGATGGAGTGTAGGGTTGAGTGATATCCAACGGATCGAAAGGAAATGGCCTAAGGGAAAATCGTCGAGAATGCCTGGTGATACTCGCCGATCGTCGAGTATCGCTGAGAATACTCAACGCACTCAACGCCAGATTTCCGATAAGCATGGCCCAAGGGAAAATCGTCGAGAATGCCTGGTGATTCTCGCCGATCGTCGAGTATCGCTGAGAATACTCAACGCACTCAACGCAAGATTTCCGATAAGCATGGCCTAAGGGAAAATCGTCGAGAATGCCAGGTGATTCTCGCCGATCGTCGAGTATCGCTGAGAATACTCCACGTACTCAACGCCAGAATTCCGGTAAGCATGGCCTAAGGGAAAATCGTCGAGAATGCCTGGTGATTCTCGCCGATCGTCGAGTATCGCTGAGAAAACTCAACGCACTCAACGCCAGTTTTCCGATAAGTTAGGCTAAGGGAAAATCGTTGGGTATCATTGTCGATACCCGAAGAATTCGTCGAGAATGCCTGACGATTCTCGCCGATCGTCGAGAATGAAAGATGATTCCCGCCGAATTTGACTTGTGTCTTTCCTTCGCCCAGGCAGATTCGACGGCTTGTACAGGCGGACTGAACCAGATTTCGGTATTCGCGCTGGATGGTTCCTTGGACCGGGTCACTTCAATATGACCCATTATGGGCGGTCCAATGAGGCTTTGACACGTGGCAGAAGATATAACCTAATACATCGGCTTATAAAAGGGAGTTAAAGCCGAACCCTAGCTTTTGCGCCGATCGACCCTTGCCGTCATCGTGGATCTTGCAAAACCGACGGAGCCGAGGGAAGCAGGCGGAGCTCTAGGAGGCGGCCTTCTTTCTCTCTCTCCCTCTCCTTCCTTTGCCGTGAAGAACAACCGCACCAAGCGAGAGATGCCGCAAAGAAGAACGGCTAGATCCATTGCCGGGAACGGTGGTACTGCTGGAAACGAGGTGAGCTTCCTCCCCTCTCCCTTGGTGCTAGATCTGTAGATATATTCTAGGAGAGATATCGACTCCATAAATTCTTGATGGTGAGAAGGAGATTTCCTAGGAAAGCCATGCCTAGGTTTGTTTTCTAGGCTTTAGCCCCCTCCAACCTCTTCATCATTCAAGTGAGGATGAGAGAAGGATTCGTGGAGAAATATGGCTTCGTGAGGGTGAATAAGGGTGGACGATTTTCTGGAGGAGATTTTGGGAGTTTGGTGCCAGGAGGAAGATGAACGGATGTCGTTCATCTCGCCTAAAGATGCGTGCAAAAATCTATTTTCTGCACGCAGCGACCTTCGTGACAAATTTAGGGGGTGTTCTGGTCATATCTGGGTTTTTGAATAAACATGAAAGTCATAGCCCTTGAAATTATCTTTCCAATGAGTGGTTGCACGTTTCCAGGCAATACCAGTAGCCACGGGAAAGTCTGTTCGAATCTGCTGTAATTAAGGGAAATTTCACCCAAGAAATCTGTATCCTGTACGCAGCAGGCTTCGAGTGAATTTCTGGTGTGATGCGATCAAATATGGGCTTTTGACTAAACACAAAAGTTGTAGCCCTTCAAATTATCTTTCCAACGAGTGGTTACACGCACTCGCCAGATTTCTGTAGCCTCGGGAATCCTTGGTCGAAGTTGATGCCTGGATTAAGGCTGCACCTAAATTCTGGGTTTTTGTAACGTGGAATGCGGTGTTGTGGAATTTAATGTTGCGATCCAACACGAGGCTTGGGTGGATTCTTTTGACATAATCATCATAGTGACATGACAAGTTGAGGTTATAATTCTAAATTCATATAACGAGTTGTGGATAAGTTTAATCGAAGGAAAGAACCTGATATAATTGAGTAGATATAATTGGATAAATGTATAAATGATTTAACTATGGCCATGATATATGTTGGATGGATAAAAGGGAATTAGTAATCCAATGCTTAGAGTGTCGTCTCCCTACGGGTAGCATTGTGGAAGTAACAAGTGCGGTGTTGACTGTCACTAGTTGGAGTGAGACTGAGATGAGTAAAGTTGGACGGTTGGGCTTGGCCCTCGGTGTTCATGACCCGAGGCTCCTTCCGAATTTGATGGATGGTTTGGCTTGGTCCTCGGTGTTCACGTCCCGAGGCTCCTTGCGCATTTGATGGATGGTTGGGCTTGGTCCTCGGTGTTCACGTCCCGAGGCTCCTTCCGTGCCACGATATTGTGAATTTGCATGTGGTGTGAGTCGACACATGGTGTCGTAATCCCGGGTTAAGGATAGTGTGGCAGGTCTTCGGGCTCGCCAATCGTCACACCGATGGGAGTCAACAGCTAGACCTTGGATGGTTGGGCTTGGTCCTCAGTGTTCATGACCCGAGGCTCCTTCTGCATTTGATGGATGGTTGGTCTTGGTCCTCGGTGTTCACGTCTCGAGGCTCCTTCCATTCCACGATATTGTGAATTTGCATGTGGTGTGAGTCGACACGTGGTGTCGTAATCCCGGGCTAAGTATAGTGTGGTAGGTCTACGGGCTCGCCAATCGTCACACCGATTGGAGTCGACAGCTAGACCTTGGATGGTTGGGCTTGTTCCTCGGTGTTCATGTCCCGAGGCTCCTTCCGTGCCAAGTGAACGGTTGGGATTGGTCCTCGTGTTCATTTTCGAGGCTCCTTCCGTGTCACGCATAGGCCAGTTTGGGGCTAGGATCTTGGTGCTCACTTACCCAAGAGAACCGGCTGAGCCGTAGTACGCATGTGAGCTCCGCTGTTGTGTCCTTAGAGTTGAGGCGTATAGAGGCCTAGGCCAGGTAGTGTGGAGACGACCCTAGTAGTGGAGATGCCCGCTCTACTTTCACCATTTGGCCACAACGGCTAACGCCTGAGAGGATAGCTACCTGCTTGAATAGTGGGAACTATAAGTCTGTGTCGACATAGCGATTGCATGTGCTTGATCATGAGTGTGTCATTGCATTGCATTCATAGCATTACACTTCATTGCATACATAAGATCCTCATCGTATAAGTTTGTATGAGCACTCCTATACGATGAGTTACTTATTGCTGAACGACCCTCAACTTATATGCTTGTATGGGCATCCATATAAGTTGAGTTACTTACTGTTATAGCTATATACTCTCTTGCTGCTGTAGATAGTAGATTTGTAATATAAGAGCTTGTTTATTATACACTACTACTGTTGCTGCTTATGATATGTATACTCACTTCACCTGTTGTACTACTGCTATTTATATATTACACCTTTTCCTTTCTCCGCCCGGTGCCGAGGAGTCACCGGGGGAGCGGATGTGAAGCCACTTAGTCTTTATGACTAACGGTTGCTACGTCTTCCTTTTTAGGAGGAAATCCCGCAGGTGGAGTAGCAGGCTATGCAGCTGGACAGCCAGGCCAGGACGACAGGGCCTGAAGGGACGGTACCGTCGCTACCGTCGATTACAGATGTGAGTGAGAGAGATTTTGTTGTAGCCCTTTGGGGAAATTATATTTACGTACCCTGATTATGTAGAAGCTTGTTTAGCTTCTCTTTTGTTATATTTATGGACTTATGCTTGGTGTGGATTGACTTTCTTTTATTATTATGGTTGGGTTGGCAGTTTATATGTTGATATTGGTTGAAGCCGGCAGGATAGGTGTCTCTTGGTATAGGCTGACCCGAGTGTTAGAATTACCGCAAGGCGGCTATTCTGGGCATAAGACCCCTCTCGTGCCGTGTCTTGTGTTCCGGTTGGGGGGTCTTACAAGTGTAGTCTTAGGGTTAAAATGAGACAATAGAAATTTTATTGGAAATTTTGGAACAATAAGTTTAGTACCTCCTTTGAAGTACATGGATTATTTCTTGATAGTCATTTGTTTATTATGATCTTACTGTTCACTGGAAAATTATCAAAATTAGGCAGAGAAAGTTTTAGGTCATTATGCTCATACCTGAGTTTTATTAAAATTTTTAGAGGTATATTTTTAGTACTTACCTCACAAGCTTTCTAATATGCAAATATGTTCAATATTAGATTCAGAGCTCAATGCTTGTTAGAAAATCTTGAAACTTATTCAGTGGTGTTCTTAGGTCAATATTCTCATGAGGAAATCTTATCATAATTTTTAGGTGTATATTTTATGTAGTTATTTCATTAATTTATGAAAGAGGAATATTGTACAAAATTAAAATTAGAGGTCATTATTCACTGAAAAATTTGGAAACTTGGTCAGGAGTGTTTTTAGGACATTTCAATCATGCTTGAATTTTCGCATAATTTTAGGATGTCTATTTGCAGCACTTGTTTCTTTAATTGATAAATATGTGTTTATATTTAAAATTTTGGATCATAAGCATAAACCTTGGAAAAGAATTGGGAGATTTGAATTTACTGTCTATTAGCTGCCTAGTATTTATCATAATTTTGTGGAGCATTTTGCATGACTATAAAAGCCCCTTCATATTCAAAAATAGGGCATTTGGATTTTTAGGAAAAATATTAAAATATCAGTTTAATTAGGAAAATTCCAAGTTTTTTGATTTAGACTAAATATGTAAGGATAGGCCACCATTAATTATCTTAGGGTTATTGGATGAAGATTTAGAGTACCTCCTATCATGTACATCATATAGCATAGGGTGGTCTGCATGTAGTAAATCTGCAGACAATCCGATAGTAGTTGAATTGGGCATATGGATTGGGGTTAGTGGTTTACTAGTTTGGCTAAAGTGAAATTGAGTACATCAATGGAAGTTGGGATGAGTAGAAGGTTGGTTTGACAAGGATTAGGTGGTGCTCAGGATCGACGAAAGATCATCTTTCCTGTGGAGGGAGAGAGAGAGGGTCAAAACACACTAGGGTTAGATCCACAGTAACATTAAAGGGATCGGGAATCGAGTATTAACCAATAATAGTAAGTGCCTTGCGAAAGGGAGCTTTGTGCTTCAGCCCATCATAGTTCCCAGTGCCCTCGAGAGCCCTTCACGGGGAATTCCCTGGGCATTCCAAGGTTAACGAAACTGTAAGAGTAATCAATGTTTAAGAGTAACTAGTATAACTAGGGGTTCACTTTCACATACCCTGGTGTCTCGAGAAGTTAGGTTGGGTCACATGGGCGGTAGGCTTAGTGGTTTTTGTAATGGGTAGGTTAGCCCGACAAGCCAATGGCTCTGTAGATAATTGGGACGGACAGGTTAGTCTGGGGAGCTTTGGATCGGTTGTTGGTTATGACGGATGGGTTAGTCCGGGGAGCTTGGGATCGGTGGTTGATACATCAAGTTTGCATGTGCATAAATTATAAGGTGGTGGGTCTCCTGTGTTGGAGGGTCGATGCACCGACGCCAATACATTGACTCGACAAGTGTGGTTTATCACTTTGCCAATTTAAGTCCGGTGGACCAGCCAACAAAGAATACGAAGGAGCTCCGCTTAGTGCACTCATGTCGAGGCGTATGATCGGTGTGACTTGTAGTGAAATTACCTGTTTAGAGGTGGGCGAGGCCCAACCCACCGCTTCCGTTTGCCACTACGGAGGTATCTGGGAGGTTATGCTCCAGAAAGGGGGAACTAAAGGTCTGTATGCATAGAGTTGGGTGGGTGTGTTGCATTTGCAAGACTCGCGTCATAGCATACTTGGATGATATTGCATAATCATTGCATTTAACCTTTGACACCTATTGTATAAATTGGTATGAGACTCTTTATACAATAGGCCCTACAAAACGACCCCTTGGTTTATAAGGTCGCACGAGCGTGCTTATAAGTTAAGGTTAATATTCTATGGATTTATACAATTGCTTGCTTGAAAACCAACACCCTGTCGTATATTTGGTATGGGACTTTTATACGATAGGAGCTGTGCAGAAGATCCCTTAGCTTATGTGTTTTCATATAAGTTAAGGTTACTATTTTGTGTTCTGTCTTTCATACTTCTATTACTGCTATTTATTCTCATAGAACTGCTAGAATAGTTCCACCATCACCTATTACTTTGTTATTCTCCACCTTCACTACCTCTCCTTTCTTTCTCCCCGCTCGATGCCTAGGATCCATGGGGGGAGGGGGAGGGGATTATAGGACTTAGCCTTTAAGACAAACTGTTTTAGGACCACTTCATTTTAGGGGATTCTAGAGCCCAGCACGGAGGTGCAGCCCCGGAGTACGACACGCTTAGAGATGAGATAGTCTAATACCAAAGTTCAGACAACTGGGATAGTGAGTCCCAATCATTAGTAGTTGTTTTACTTTGGCTTCCGCGATGAGTGATCTGTAGTGAGGACTTGATGTATCGGGCATGAGTCCTATTTACAGTAACTTTATTATTATTTCTGTGGACTCTCCCTTCGTGGAGAATTATTATTTTATATGTGGTTATTGTGGACATGTTTCAGAGTTTCTCTTTTCCTGTACTCTATGCTCTTGTTACTTTTTTGTGATCGATATGGCCGGCAGGATCGACATTTTGTGGTGACGACCTTCCTAGGAGTGAAGGTGTTTCCAAGAAGTGGTGGTTCTGGGCCTCAGACCCCGTAGTTTTTTAAAAAAAAGGGGGTCTTACAGGATGTCCCCTTTTTTAACCATTACTACATTGGAGACCCAACCGGGGTATTATATTTCGGATACGAAGCCAACCTTGAGGAGCTTGGCCACCTCCACCCTGATGGGTCGGCCATCTTGTCCGCGATGGACCTATCTTCTACTGGATGAGACGAGCCTCTGGGTCCATGTTGAGGCGGTGGTAGGCGACGTATTCATCGATCCCAGGCATCTCTATCGCGCTTCAGGAAAAGATGTCAACGTTCCTCTGGATGCAATCCAGCATCCTGCGCTATTCCTTCAGAATCAGCCCCCTGTTGATCCGAACCTTCTCCACCCTTCCTCTGAGGGTGAGAACCTCCATCTCCACTACCTCCTCTATAGCCTCCATATGGGACTGCTACCCAAAATCTCCTGCATCCACTCCCCCTGGGGTAAGAACTTCTTCCTCAGCTTCCTCCATGGCCATCGCCTCGGGCGACTCCTTGACTTCCTCTGCCACCTCCACCTGGGTGTAGCTCTCCTCTACCTCCACCTCCTCTCAATCGGCCTCCTGCTCCGCCTCCTTTATGAAAACCTCTCCGCGACTCCAGGTCCTACCACTCCGGCCTCCACCCAAGCCGATGGTTCGGCTCCTAGCGCCCCCACCTAGGCTGCTGCTGTTGCAGTCGTTCCCTCTGCTAGGGTTCAACTCTCCTCTCCTCCTGACCTATGCCACCTCTGGGCTTCTCTTCCTTCGTTGCCCACTTGGCCAGCTTTCGGGCAAACTACGGGTTCGACGCCTCCCCTTCGACTTCCCTTGCCGCCTCTCCAACAGCTCCTCATAGGAGAGAGGCGGCACCCTTTTCAGCTCCATTCTGAAGATACCCTACAGCAGCCCTAGGGTGAAGGCCATCATCAGGGTGTGCCCTAGCATCTCTTGGACCTGGGTCACCTACTCCTGGAGCTTGTCAACATAACTCCCTAATGTCTCGTTCACCCCCTGCTTGATGTGGAACAGGGACTCCGACTCCTTCTTCCTCCTCTTGGAGGTGGTGAACCTCAGCATGAACCCCTAACATAGGTCCTCAAAGTAGTAAATGGAGTTGGTCGGCAGCTGGTCGAACCACTCTCTCACATTCTCCTTGAGAGTGATGGCGAAGAGCCTGCACTTGAACCCATCCGACATCTGTCGGATTGAGACTACGTCCTCAAACCACTTACGTGCTGAACCGGGTCTCCCTTCGCAGCGTAGTAGGACATCTCGGGCTCCCTAAACCCCTCTTTAACCGGGGTAGAATAAACCAACTCGCTTAAGTGGTTGTCTCCCCCTGTTGGGTGAGCTGGAGGGTCTCGCACCATTATCTCGCCAAACCTGCCACCTCTCGCCGAGCTCTACAAGAGCACTCGCCCGAGGAGCTTGCATCCTCTCCCTTCCTCCAAAACTTCCTTCCCAGATCGCCTGCCGGGAGCATCCTCGCCGAGGGCTGGGATCGCGAGTATATGCGCTGCTGGAGTTGAGCACTCGGCACTCACGTCGAGTGAAAAAATGACGAGGCCGAGCACCTCCTACTTGAATTATTCAAACATTCCCACTGTGGCAAGAGGCGGGGGGGGGGGGGGGGGGGGGGGGGGGGGGGGGGGCGGGTGCCGAGTCAGACCTGTCCGACCCTTGCCCTGATCCTCCCATCATCGAGTCTGCTGAAGATTTTTCTGTGCTGACCACGCTCCACGCTCACCGCACTAAAATGTTGAAACCAAGAATTCGGTCTCTGTGGAGTTCGCCATAGGGGAAGGGGTGATCACACACTTACTTCTCTCCTGCAAGCAAAATGATAAGAAGCAAAGGGAACTAACCCAAGGGCTCAGCACGGAGGACCCAGCACACACCGAGAAGATCTAAGAGCGCTTACCCCTCCTTTGCCAAATGTCGGGCTAAGGTACCTCAGAAAGCGCTAGAAGACTAGGAGACAAGCGAGCATGCCTTCTGAGGTACTCCTTGGGTCGTATTTATAGATTTCATAAAATGGCCTGCAAATAGCCAACCTCCGCTATTCTAAATAGTTATATGCAGCCCAACCGGGTCTTCCAACAACGTAACTCCGATGTTCTAACTGGCTATGGGCAGGCCAACAGCGGCAAAATGATAAAAACACTTCACAACAGACTGGGCAAGTAAGCCTTGAGACCTTTACTCGTCTGGGGCGGCGAGTGCTTGATGGGGCTGGAACTCGCCGCCTCCCCGAACCTTGCCGAGCATCGCTCCGACTGGCCTTGCTCGCCTACCGCTTGTCGAGCTCACCTGGGGCGAGTGCGAGCCGGCCTGCTCCACTCACCCCCTTATAATTCCACCTCGTCCCGGGAGAGCTGGGGGCCAGGTGGCCCCAGCCGAGCTAGTCGCCGTCGAACTCTAGCCCCTCCAGCTCGACTCAGTGATCGGCGAGCTTAGTTTGGCGACCTTACCTTTCTAGTCTTGACGAACGCCGAGCTCCGTTCGACGAATGGACCAAGAATAGACTCACTCATCTATTGCTTGATTAACTTCCCGAAGCGAGTACCGGGCCCACTCGCCGAGTCTGGGTTCGACCGACACCACTCGCCGGATACGGGGTGGTACATTTGCTAAGTTCAACAAGTGCGAGTTTTTGCTTTGAGAAGTTGCCTTTTTGTGCCTTGTGATTTGTGGTGCTGGATTAGCGGTAGACCCGACCAATGTGTGCCGTGAAAAAGTGGTCTCTTTTGAAGCCAGCGGCCGATGTACGAAGCTTTCTTGGACTTGTTGGATATTATCGCTCGTTTGTGAAGGGATTTTCGAAGATAGACCTTCCTCTCTCCGCTCTGACAAAGAAGGGTGTGTCATACGAGTGGACACCCCAGTGCGAGGTTGCATTTCAAGAACTAAAGGATCAACTTACCTCCGCTCTGACCGTATATCTTCCATTGGGGAATGAAGGATTTCAAGTTTACATTGATGACTCCTATAAAGGGATGGGGGCGGTGTTGATGCAGTATGGACATGTGATTGCTTACACTTTGAGAAAGTTTAAGAAGCATGGGGTAAATTATTCAGTACATTATTTGGAGTTGGGGGCAGTGGTGTTCGCCTTGAAGGTTTGGAGACATTATTTATATAGCATCCATTGCGAGATCTTTTCGGACCATAAAAATTTGAAGTATGTTCATACACAGAAGGAGTTGAACTTGAGGCAGCGACGGTGGGTAACATTTTTGTGTGATTATGAATTTATAATAAACTACCACCCCGGGAAAGCAAACTCCGTAGCTAATACATTGAGTAGAAAGGTACCAGAGTCGAGCCCTGAATCTCAGATGATGAGTATGTAATTGGCTCGAGTGCTTAAACATATGGAGATCATGTTTGTATGTAAGGATTATTTCGAGACATATAACAAATACCTAGCTGCCATGAGCATAGTTTATGACGTTTTAGATCGAATTCGGGCAGAGCAAGGGAAGGATGCAGCTTTGGCCTCGGTGTTTCAAGCCATGGAGAGAGGACCTGTGGAATGTTATGTGCTAAAAGAAGACCTGATTTATTTCCATGGAAGGCTATACATTCCCGTAGGTGGTGAAATTTCAGAAGATAACTGATGAGTTGTAAATATACGCATTTTTTAGTATTTTATTTAAGTAGTTTTAGAATGTTTTAGTATTTTTCTGTTATTTTTCTTCAGTAAATATGCTTCTTTTTGTAAAAACAGATCTAACTTAGTTTATTTTGATTTTCTGGAATTTTTCAGAAAATGGTCAAAAATTGACCTGACACGCCCGTGTCATGCTGACCGACATGCCCGTGTCGCCCCTCAACGATCAACCATCGTCGACCCCAACTCGACACTCAATGCTTCATCAACCCGAGCAGGACACGCCCTTGTCCATAGACCCGACACGGTCGTGTCAGCCACTCAACGCCTTCATCCAGTCGACACTCAATGCCACTCAACGATGGCAGCCACTCAATGCTTTTACTGTTAACCTCTCAACGCCACTCAACGCCATCAACTCGACACTCAATGCCAGCATGTCATGCCCGTGTCTAGACACGACATGCTGTTGTCGGACAGGTGTCCCGTCCTCAAGCTTCTAGAAGCAAGCCAGCTCGGCAGATTTTGCCAAGTCAAACACGACAACTGTGACATGCCCCCCGACACGCCTGTGTTGTAGGTCGTGTCACTCCCGAAATTTAATCTATAAATAAAAAATTTCTGTAAGGTCCAAGGGCTCACTTTTTTGAGCCAAATTTAGTGTGTTTTGTGGGCTGCTTAGTGTGTTCCATTGCCATGTAAGGAGAATTTTCTCCCCCTCTTTTTATTTTTATCTTAGCTTTGTAATTGTTCTTTTTCATCAATAAAAACATGTTTGCTTTTTCTCTTCTTATATGGTTTTGGAATGAACTTGTGTGCCAACTTTGTTCTTCTTTTTATTCTCATGTTTTTCTTAGTGTTTCTCTTTATGAAAAGTGTGTGTGTGTGTTTGAGTTTAACTAGTTAATTTCTTCATGCTCTTAATTAGTTGTTATGTTAGATTTTATTATAGTTTTTATAAAAAAATGAAATGTTATTATGGTAGTTTTTCATCAAGCTTTTTGTTACATTAAAATTATATCTTCTTCATCCTTATGAACTCGTAAAAGTGATTTCAAAAGTGATTTTTATTTTCTTTAACTTAGTCTTTGTTGTAGTTGTAAACTTTTTGTCCTTTTAAATTTTATTTTTTACTTTTTCATCACTTTTATGAACTATTAAGAATTAAAAAGTTATGATTTTAATTTTTAAGCACCTTTGATTTTAACTTTAATTTCCAAAAACTTTTGTTTTTTTATTTTTATTTCATCTTTTTATGTGTTTTTAACAAATTCTACGAATAAAAAAGTAGTTGTTTTAATTTTTAGGTAACTTTCATTTTGTTTTTAATTTGTGTGTGTGAGTGTATTAGTTAGGTTTTAATTGTGTTTTTTTAAATTTCATGTTGTGTGTGTGAGTTTATGAGATAATTTTTGATGCTTTATTTTATTGCTTTCTTTCAATTATGTAGAGTGTGTGAGTGTGTGAGATAAATTTTCATGCTTTATTTTATCATTTTCTTCAATTATGTAGTGTGTGTTTGTGTGTGTAAGAGATAATTTTATTGCTTTCTTTCAATTCATGTCGAGTGTGTTCGTGTGCTCATTTATTTCCGCCAACTCGTTATGAGTTAAATGGCATGTTTTCATTTACCGCCTACTCATTCGAGTAGGACTTGACATTAAACGTCTACTCATTTGAGTAAAACTTGTACACGCATTTATTTCCGCCTACTTGTTAAGAGTTAAATGGCGTGTTTTCAATTACCGCCTACCCATTCGAGTAGGACTTGTCTTTACTTTATTTTATGGTTTCAAAGTGTGCGTGAGTTCTCGTTTTAATTAGCTTTTCAATTTTCTCTAAATTTTTTTTATTTTATGTCTTCTTCTTATAATCGTTTAGTGTTTAGTTTCAAACTCGCGCCTCATTAAAACCATAAATCCGTCCCCATACCGATGAGTGGCTAATTGTCTTTAGCCCTTGACATCGAAGAGAATTGAGACATATAAAATGATTTGAAATAATTAAAGTTCTTTATTTTCACTTAAATATTAGGAATTAAGGTTTACCCCGGGTTAACGACGCGTAGGACCACATAATCGATGTGTGGGCTCTATTTCCGTTATCCAAACGCTAGTTAGCCGAGAGGCCATTGATAGTTTTACTTTCAAGATTGCCTAGAAACCTAGAGGGGGGGGGTGAATAGGTTCTTATTTTCTTTTCAAACTTAAGGCAGAATGATTAAGTAATTAAAGACTATTTTCAATGAGTTCTGCAGCTACTTTAGCAATCACAATCACACAATTTAGAACTACACATCACAGATTGCAACAAGTATTTATAGTGGTTCTCCAAGATCTGGGTACATCCACTTTCCCCCTTCGCCTATCTAGCAGTGTGCTAGATTCAGCCAAACTTCCTTCTATAACTGAGATCCTCAGATCCTACAGCTCAGAACCTGGAAAGGTTCCTACAACTCAGAGTGATACCACACTCCTACAGCTCAGGCAATTCAGCCCTACCTCAGTCTTTATTCAAGACCTACAACTCAGAGATTATCTCTCCTACACTCAGGCAATTCAGCCCTACCTCAGTCTTTATTCAAGACCTACAACTCAGAGATTATCTCTCCTACACTCAGCCTTTATAAATTAGGCTTACAACTCAGATCTATTAAAAGATCCTACAAGATCTGAGTAAAATATATTTTTATCTTGCTCCTGGTGAGAGAGGTGGAACAAGACAGTGTTCTTGATCAGCTTCTTGATAAACCAGATGGATAAAATCAACTGGAACTTAGCTTTCTTCAAAGCTTCTTGAATCTGAACTTTGTTGAGTTGATCTTCTAAACTGATCAGCAGCTTTCTCCTTAGATTTCAGAATTTGAATCTGAATCTTCTTGACAGATAAGTTCAGAATCTGTTACTTTTGAAATCTGAGACAGCTTTCTTCTTGCCTTCTTTTGACTGGATCTCTCTCTATCTAAGTCCCTTGAAGATACTTCAGAATTCTTGACTCAATTCTACTTTGACAGATTCTGATAGTTCAATCAGAATATCTTCTTAGATCTGCAAAGATCTTTTTCTTATTATTACTTGTTATTCAGTGTTCAGTTTTCAGTATTCAGTAGTATTTTTCTTTCAGACACTATCCGTCTATTTATAGCCTTCATTCCTGGTAATTGGCTGGTCCGGTTCCTAACAAACTTCTGTCTGTGTCAATCACGTCAGTTAACCTGTAGAGACCCACAGCTGTCAATTCTTCAAACTGCCAAGGAGTCTTTGTTTCTTCCAGAAAGTGTCGAGACAAACTGTCAATATGTGTCGAGTCAATTGTTAAAATGTGTCGACACAATTTGATAAAGTGTCGACACAATCCTTTGTGATGTCGACACATTTGTCTTAATGTCGACACATCTTCTTGACACAACTTTTTGAGAATGTGTCGACACAGATAGTTGTATGTCGACACAATTACTTCAGCCACAGACTTATTGTTGATTCTACTATGTGTCGACACAAGTCTCTAAGTGTCGACTTAGCTGTTGTTGACTTCTTCCTCTGTGTGTCGACACAGCCTCCTGGTGTCGACAAAGTTGATGCCGACTATAATCTTGTGTGTGTTGACACTGCCTCCTGGTGTCGACACATTTGATGTCGACTCATTTTCTCTGTGTCGATACAGCCTTCTTCAAGTGTCGACACAGTCTTCCTGAAGTATCGGCACATCTTCTTCTGGTGTCGACGCATGGACTTAGAAATTTTTCATACTTTTAACCTGCACATATTCAACTTAAACAACATCAAATACACCTTGATGTATATCATTATGCTAAGTTAGGCTTCTTCAAATCAGGTACACATTTTCCAATGTACCCAACAATCTCCCCCTATTTGGAGAAGTCATAACCCATATTAGCTAATGATATACACCACTTATGATAATAAGAAAAAATGATGATGATGTATATAAGCTTAATATTACAGAGAATATTAACAATCAAAACATTTGCACAGATTCATCACAGAGATAAAACGATATACATAAAAATTAATTAAAGAGCAAGATTTTGTGTATTATGTCAAAATGATTTTTTACAAAATGTTTAACACTGAATGTTTCACATAACACATTTTAAACTAAAACTAAGACATCTTAGACTAAGACTGATCAGGCTCCTTTATAACAATCCCTCTTCCTGGTTGTACTTGTGCCTGCACAGAAGGTTCAGTTTCTTCCATGGGCTTTTTGCCTTTAAGATCAGCCTTCTCCTGAGCCTCAGTCTTCAGTCTTTATCTCTCAAAATAGTGATACGGCTTGGAAAAGTATTTGCTAGGCTCCACAGCATCAGGAGGTAGCTTTCCCATCTTAGCTTTCCTTCTATGCTGAACAATAGCCTCCTGTCTGGCTTCATGGTTCTGCCATTCTTATTCATTGTACCACTTGCCCCTTTCATGGACTTGATCTTTTACAGCTTTCCAGGCAGTTAGTATGATGTTTCTAGAGGTAGGGCTCCACTATTCAAAATCAGGTTTTAGTTCAGCTTGCTCCCTAAATCTCTTCTTTGACAGTTAAGCCTCTTGCTGAGCCTTGATTGCAGCTTCAGGCATATCTACTTTTCCAAGTATAATATTTGAAACCTCCTCTTGAGGACTATACATAGTTTGCACCTACTGATGAATCATGTCAAAATCTGTAGGGGGTATATGACTTGAGCAACCTCTGGTTGGTTGCCTTCAAGTAGACCTTGTGGCTGTACTCCTGACTCTGCCATATTATCATCATCACAAAGGGGTGGAAATCCTAATGTGGCTCTGACACTGTTAGTGACCCACTTGGCATGTTCTGAGCCAGTATAAATAAGTACCCTCTCCCCCTTTAGGACTTCTCTTGCTACATGATCTCTGAGATCTTCCTTCTGAAACCTGATCTGACCATCCAGATAATTAATGCCATCTTTGAAGAAGGGTTTCAACTTGTTAAGTTTTGCAGTAATTTCCTTCTAGGAAGTGGTTATGGCTATTTGTATTGAGTCTAAAGCAGTGTTGAACTTAGTGTCATATGCTAGCATTTCAGCTGCCCTAGCTTCAGTAAATTTAGTCATGGTTGTTTGAAATTGAGCAAGAATATCTGTGTTGGCAATTGTCAGATTGTCATTTAGCCTTTTCTGATTTTCAAGAATGTATCCTTGATTAATAGATTGAGCATCTATTTCTTTCTTCATTACTTCTTGTTGTTTGGCCAGATAGACAGCAGCATCTGCCCCTTTTGTAAAACAATCAGTCATTTCTCTTTTATGTTAATTGACTTCAAATCTTATAGACTTTATATCTTGAGCCAGATCAAACTGAAGATTTTTATGACTTTCATCAACTTATTTCTCTAGAGCCTATCTTTGTTCATCCATTTTCATTTGAAAAGTTACCAAGAACTTTGCATAATCAAAATCTGAAGAGGTGGGTGGTGTTGTTTGAAGTGCTTTCTTATAGCTATGGCTTCTTCTCTTGAAGACCATAAGCTTCCTTTTCTTTGCTTCTTGTATTTCTTCATTCCCAGAATCAGAGGAACTCTCAATCTGAACACTTTCTTTTTGTGAGGTAGGGATTTCAGTTTTAGTAACATGTGGCTCCTGTTCACCTTCACCCGGTACCCTCTCCTCACTAACTTGCTCCCTCTCAATCCTTTGGGTGTCATCTTTATCTGCTGTGTCTACAGCCTCTTTGAAGAGATCATCCATTGTATATTCCTTTGGTGTTTGAGGAGGAGATGGAACATTGATTCTCTATATAAGATCATATAATCTATCAGTATCTATCTCCTCTGATAAGTCAATCCTTTCTTCTTCTTCTGCATGTGCAGTACTAGGCTCCCCCTGAACCTGTGCAGGTATCTTTTCTGGATCTTGGATAGTACTAGCCTGATGCTGATCTTGTGTTGTAGTCTGTTCCTTCTGTACTTGAATTGTTTCAGTACCAAGCTCAGTGTGATGATGAGCTGGAGACTTCTCAGCTGTCTCCTGCCTGTCTTCTTCAGGCATATCCTTGGATAGAACTCTATCCCACCTAGAGAACAACCTTATATCCATTCTCCTCATATGAATGATCTTGGAGCCTGGTAGTTGTTGCATTACTTCTGGAATGATTCCAGCTAAGTAAAGACTCAGTATTCTAGCCATGTTTGGCTTCTTGATTGCCTCCTTAATTTTGTCAAACACAACTACTGACCAGTTGGTGGGAATGTGAAATACAATCCTAGTCATTAGGTTGAACATGAAGACAGAGATCCTATCATGTCCACCAGTCTTGCACAACACCACTTTCCCAATAACTTCAGAAAGGAATTTACCCTGATTATTTATGCCTTTTCGATTGAAGGCAGCACCAATCTTCATGGTGGGATCCAGTCCACACCACTGAAGTGTTTGCCTTATTTGTGAGGCAGAAACATCCTCTTCATCGTTTACCCTTGGAAGATGAAGGATTCTGGTTAATCGCTTCTGAGTCACCTTGACTCTTGTATCCTGAATAGTTGATTTGATTTTCATACCAGTAGAATCCACAGATTCGGTGGTGTAGAATGCAAGAACTTCCTTCTTCCAGACCTTGGTGGGTTCTGAGACAAGGAATTCAAGTCCATTGTCTATCAGAAGAGACACCACCATCTTAATCTCTGGAGCTGCATCGTCGAATGCATGCCTAACCAGTTCATATCCCTCGTTGATGGAATCTTCGATCTTTGGCTCCATTGAATCGTTGAGAAGGCTTGAGAAAAGAGAGAAGAAGGATTGTCGACACACAAGGTTTTTGTCTCGAAACCCTGGTGAGCGTGTCGACAAAATACGGCTGTGACCTATTTACACCCTTCTATGCTAAGAAGATCAAAAGGCGAGCAAAAATAGTTAAATTGTGTCGACACAGGCAATATGTGTCGACACAAATTCAGAATAAGTCGACAACAATACTCTAGTTGTGTCGACATGTCACTCTAGTCTATGTCGACATAAAATCCCTGATGTGTCGACACATCTACTCTGTGTCGACACCATTTTTCTGAGTTTGTCGACACAAATCCTCTGTGTCGACACTTAAATCCTGAATGTGTCAACACAGTTTTACTAAGCCAAATTTTGCTAAACTAATCTATAGTTAGCATGCCTAATTCAATTTTAAATCTATTGAATTTTGTTTAATCCAGAGGCTTAGTAAATACATCTGCAATTTGATAATCTGTTTTAACAAATTCTAGTGAGATGTCTTCTTTTTCTACATGTTCTCTAAGAAAATGGTATTTTATTTCTATATGCTTAGTCCTACTATGTGAAACCGGATTATTTGCAATAGAAATAGCACTTTTAGAATCACATAATAAAGGTGTTCTACTTACCTGGATACAATAATCTTTTAGTTGATGCTGAATCCATAATAGTTGTGCACAGCAACTTCCAGCTGCAACATACTCAGACTCAGCTGTGGATATTGCCACACTAGTCTGCTTCTTACTACTCCATGATATCAACCTTCCTCCCAAAAATTGACATGTACCTATAGTACTTTTTCTATCTTCTCTACAGCCTGCAAAATCTGCATCTGAATAACCTATTAGTTTAAAATCTCTATTCCTAGGGTACCAAAGGCCTAGATTTGGTGTGCCCTTTAAATATCTCAAAATTCTTTTAACAGCAGTGTAATGAGATTCTTAAGGGCATGCGTGGCACCTAGCACAGACACATGTAGCATACAAAATATGTGGTCTACTAGCTGTGAGGTATAATAGAGAACCAACTATTCCTCTATACAAAGACTCATCTACAGGCTTACCTATATCATCTTTACATATAGGAATATTTGTTCCCATAGGAGTTTTCATGGTAGAGGAAGATTCCATACCATATTTCTTTATCAACTCTTTGGTGAACTTAGACTGGGATATGGACAAGCCATCATCAGTCTGTCTTACTTGGAGTCCCAAGAAGAACTTAAGTTCCCCCATACTACTCATTTCAAACTTCCCTTGCATAAGTTTGGCAAACTTCTTGCAAAGGTTGTTCTCTGTAGACCCAAAAATTATGTCATCCACATAGATTTGGACTAAGATTATCTTGCCTTTAGACTCCCTAAGGAATAGAGTCTTGTCTATTTTGCCTCTTGAGAATTTGTTCTCAATAAGGAAAGTAGACAGGGTGTCATACCAAGCCCTTGGGGCTTGCTTTAACCCATATAAAGCTTTCCTAAGTCTAAAAACATAATCAGGTTTAAGAGAGTCTACAAAACCTGATGGCTGTTCCATATTGACTTCTTCTTTTAGATCTCCATTCAGAAATGCTGATTTCACATCCATTTGGTATATCTTGAATCCTTGGTATGCAGCATAGGCAAGAAACATCCTGATTGCCTCCAGTCTTGCTACTGGGGCAAATGTCTGATCAAAATCTATTCCCTCTTCCTGCCTATATCCTTTAGCAACCAGTCTTGCTTTTTTCTTTACAATTACTCCACTCTCATCCAACTTGTTCCTAAATATCCACTTTGTTCCAATGATGTTGTGGTCTTTTGGTTTAGGAACAAGCTCCCAGACTTTGCACCTTCTGAATTGATTAATCTCCTCTTGCATAGCATTAATCCAATGTTTGTCTTGGATGGCTTCTTCAAATTTCTTAGGCTCCATTTGAGATAGGAAACTTGAGTGCAGGACTGTGCTCAGATTTCTGCTTCTAGTCTGCACTCATTGACTTGGATCACCTATTATTTGATTAGCTGGATGATCTTTTAGATGTCTTATGGCTGGAGGTAGATTTCCTTCAGGTTGAACATCTCCAACTCCTTCATCATGCTGTACTTCTTGGTTGTCATCAGCTTCTATAGAGTTTTGTACTCCCCCTGGACAGTAGCCTTTATTTTCCAATGCTACATCTGCATTTGATGTTTCTGCAATGGAAAGCTTGTCCATCCTTTTTCTTATACCTATTGGACTGTATGAACTACAAGGCAACTCACAGTTGATTAATCTTGATTCATCAAACACAACATGTACAGATTCTTCTATAACTTGAGTAGTCAAGTTGAAGACTCTATAGGCCTTACTATTTATGTTGTACCCAACAAATATCCCATCTTGGTATTTGGCAGCAAACTTAGTTAGATATGACTTGCCTTTGTTAAGTATATAGCACTTGCAACCAAAGATCTTAAAGTAGGATAGATTTGGTTTTCTACCTTTCATAATTTCATAGGGAGTCTTTTTGTGGCACTTGGTGATAGAAGCCCTATTGATCACATGACATACAGTGTTTACTGCCTCAGCCCAGAAATATTCTGGAAGAGAGGTATCACTCAATAAAGTTCTACCAGCTTCAATCAATGTCCTATTCTTTCTTTCAGCAATACCATTTTGCTGTGGTGTTCTAAGTGAGGAGAACTCTTGGAAAATCCCAAAGTCTTCACATAATTTTATCATACTTTCAGATTGAAATTCAGTGCCATGGTCACTTCTGATTTTAACCACTGTACTATTTAGTTCATTCTGAATTTGTTTCACAAAACTAAGTAAGACACTTGGGGTTTCTGATTTTTGTCTCAGAAAGAACACCCATGTATATCTAGAATAGTCATCTAAAACCACAAAAGTGTAGACCTTCCTACCTAGACTATGAACTGGAATAGGACCAAAAAGATCCATATGTAAGTGTATAAGCACCTCACAGAATCCTTGTTTTCAAGACTATGAAAGGAGGATTTTGTCTGCTTGCCCTTTTGACAAGCTGAACATATCCCTTCCTTTATACACTTAACTTGAGGACCATTCCTCACTAACTCTTTACTGATGAGTTGGCCAATTGTCTTGTATTTAAGATGAGCCAACCTCTTGTGCCACTTGACACAATGAGATGCATTATCATCAGCTATAAGACAGATGGGAGAAGCCTTGTTCTCACATACAAAATTAAGACAATAAACATTTCTCTTTCTATACCCAGTCAATATGATCTTTTGATCACTTGACCTTTTGATATGACAACCATCCCTAACAAATGAAATGTCATATCCAAGATCACTCAACTGACTTATGCTAATCAGATTATGTTTCAAACCTTTTACATAAGCCACTTGGGTGATGGTAATTTGGTTTGAAGAAATGTTACCAAACCCTTTGATGATTCCTCTTTCAGATCCACCAAAGATTACTTTAGGTCCATCTTTGATAGATGTGTACTCCTTCAGCAGCCCCTTTGTTCCAGTCAGGTGCCTGGAACATCCACTGTCCAAGTACCATATAGGGGCATGGCAACTTGGACTTTCCTGCAATACAGAATTACTTTCCCTTAGAGCCCAAAAATGTTCTGGGTCCTTGGTTCTAGTTAGCTTCATTCATATCAAATCTTTTAGCAATTCCTCTAACAGGTAGATTGGTGTTCTTCCTGACACTTGTGTTATACCAACAGTCCAAGGCAAAATGCCCTACTTTCCAACAACACCAGCAATCATATTTGTTATACCTAGTTCTAGGTACAATCTTAGCAGTTTTGTAGTCTGGAAAATTCCTGACTTGTACTGGTGCTGCTGCAGCCATACCCATTGGTTTCCTTGGAAGATGGGATTTATTGTCATGGACTAACTCATGGCTTTAACAGCTTTGTCACTTAGAACCTCAATCTTCTTATGACCATGAATGTGTTCATGATCATATTTGTTAGAAGGCAAGTGCACCTTTCTAAACATAACAGGGACTGAAAGGTTTAGTGGCTGGACATAAGCTTTGCCTTTTCTCTTGAATTGGGCAGTCCTGGGGTTACCTTTGAAGCCTAATCCTGCCTTACCCTTTTGAGCCACAAACTCATCTATTAAAGCTAAGACAGATTTTGGCTTAGAGTAACTAGCCACTAAATGTTTCTCTATTCTTAGTCTGGCCTCCAGACTCTTAATTTGATCATTGTTATATTTGATTGTGCCCATCTGAATAAAGGTTATATTTTTCAGTTTGGCAATCTCATTTAACTTTTGATCCATTACTTTTTCAAACTCAGTTGCAGCCACCTTAAGATCAGCAATTTCCTGAGCCTGAGTTTTGACTAGGTTCTTGCTTTTCTTAAGAGCCTGCAACAAGTCCCTATATTCATCCATCAACTGATAAATATCACCTTCAGATTCAGATCCATTCACATCACTTGATGTAGATGAATCTGACTCTGAACCAGTACTAAAATCAGAAGAACTAGAAACCTTTTGTACCTTACTAGGACTAGGCTGATCCTGGCATTGGTTATCATCTAACTCAGCCATCAGACCCATGCATTCCTTGTCTTCTTGATCATGAATGGAATCCATCAGTTGATGAAATTCCTCTTCTTCATTGGCTGTATACAATCCTATGTATGCTTCTGCTTTAGATTCTGACTCTGATGAGGACTGATCTGAAAGACTCTTATCCTTCTTTGCAACAAAAGATTTCTCCTTCTTGCCCTTGTGTTGAGTCCTTTTTCTGTCTACTAACTCCTTTCTCTTTTCCGGACATTCAGCTACCATATGTCCAGTCTTATTGCAGCAATAACAAACAATCTTAGAAGTTATGGCTTTGCTGGGCTTAGTTCTGTTTCTCTCATTTCTTGAGGATTTTCTCTTCTGATAGTACTCATCTATTGGCTGTGATGTGGAGGGCCTGGACTTCGACTGCTTCTTTTTCAAGAACTTTTGAAACTGTCTTGTAAGGGCAGCAAAGTCAGTATCTGAGTCACTGCTCCCTGATTTCTGACTATTTGAATTTTCTGTTATTTCTTCTGTAGCTTCCTTGAGAGGAGATGAAGACATCCTCCCTTTCTTTCTAGTGGCTTCAACTTTGAAAGCCACAGATCTATGCTCACCTTTTGTACTTCTTTCTTCCTCCTTCCTAGCCATCAATTGCATTTCATATGAAAGCAATTTTCCAAATAAGGTTGGAGGATAAAGATCAGCTAACTTGGCCACTTCTCTAATGGCACATATTTTGGTATCCCAATCCTTTGTTAAAGATCTGAGAAACTTGTCATTCAGCTCATATGTACTGAAGACTCTTCCACAGGACATTAGTTCATTCACAATCCTATAGAATTTCTTATAACACTCAGTTATGCTATCCGACTTTCCTTGTCTGAAGCTCTCATATTCTTGGTTGAGCATTGATTTTTTGTCTTGTCTTACTACTTCAGATCCTTCCATATAGACAATCAAGGTGTCCCACATCTCTTTGGAGGTCTTGCAATGTATCAAATTTTGGAAGGTGGAATCATCTATTGCACTTACTATGATGTTTTGAGCTCTCTTGTCCATAGTGGCGAAGATGATTTCCTCCTTTGTCATTTCTGAAAAATCCTTAGGAGTTTTCTGATTTGCATCTAATACAGAAATCTTCATTGGAATGTATGGACCTTCTTTCACTGTGATATAAATTCTTGGGTCTAAGGCCTCCATAAACAGCCATACCCTTTCCTTCAAGATTCCAAAGATTTCTTTTCTGCAGATGGGTAGCTTCATAGATCCCAACTCCGTGT
This sequence comes from Platanthera zijinensis, assembly GCA_039513925.1. Lineage (NCBI taxonomy): Eukaryota > Viridiplantae > Streptophyta > Magnoliopsida > Asparagales > Orchidaceae > Platanthera > Platanthera zijinensis. The sequence continues at coordinate 106,715,855 of CM077088.1, forward strand.
GATTCTCACCTGAACCCATTTTCTTGATTCTTGATTCTGCCTTTAGATCTAACTCAGACTGCTAAGTCTTTCTTTGAGTAACCTCCCTCTGATACCACTTGATAGTTTTACTTTCAAGATTACCTAGACACCTAGAGGGGGGGGGGGTGAATAGGTTCTTATTTTCATTTCAAACTTAAGGCAGAATGATTAAGTAATTAAAGACTATTTTCAATGAGTTCTGCAGCTACTTTAGCAATCACAATCACACAATTTAGAACTACACATCACAGATTGCAACAAGTATTTATAGTGGTTCCCCAAGATCTGGGTACATTCACTTTCCCCCTTCGCCTATCTAGCAGTGTGCTAGATTCAGCCAAACCCCCTTCTATAACTCAGATCCTCAGATCCTACAGCTCAGAACCTTGAAAGGTTCCTACAACTTAGAGTGATACCACACTTCTATAGCTCAGGCAATTCAGCCCTACCTCAGTCTTTATTCAAGACCTACAACTCAGAGATTATCTCTCCTACACTCAGGCAATTCATCCCTACCTCAGTCTTTATTCAAGACCTACAACTCAGAGATTATCTTTCCTACACTCAGCCTTTATAAATTAGGCTTACAACTCAGATCTATTAAAAGATCCTACAGGATTTGAGTAAAATATATTTTTATCTTGCTCCTGGTGAGAGAGGTGGAACAAGACAGTGTTCTTGATCAGCTTCTTGATAAACCAGATGGATAAAATCAACTGGAACTTAGCTTTCTTCAAAGCTTCTTGAATCTGAACTTTGTTGAGTTGATCTTCTAAACTGATCAACAGCTTTCTCCTTAGATTTCAGAATTTGAATCTGAATCTTCTTGATAGATAAGTTCAGAATCTGTTACTTTTGAAATCTTAGACAGCTTTCTTCTTGCCTTCTTTTGACTGGATCTCTCTCTATCCAAGTCCCTTGAAGATACTTTAGAATTCTTGACTGAATTCTACTTTGACAGATTCTGATAGTTCAATCAGAATATCTTCTTAGATCTGCAAAGATCTTCTTCTTATTATTACTTGTTATTCAGTGTTCAGTTTTCAGTATTCAGTAGTATTTTTCTTTCAGACACTATCCGTCTATTTATAGCCTTCATTCCTGGTAACCGGCTGGTCCGGTTCCTAACAAACTTCTGTCTGTGTCAATCACGTTAGTTAACCTGTAGAGACCCACAGCTGTCAATTCTTCAAACTGCCAAGGAATCTTTGTTTCTGCCAGAAAGTGTCGAGACAAACTGTCAATATGTGTCGAGTCAATTGATAAAATGTGTCGACACAATTTGATTAAGTGTCGACACAATCCTTTGTGATGTCGACACATTTGTCTTGATGTCGACACATCTTCTTGACACAACTTTTTGAGAATGTGTCGACACAGATAGTTGTATGTCGACACAATTACTTCAGCCACAGACTTATTGTTGATTATGCTATGTTTCGACACAAGTCTCTAAGTGTCGACTTCGCTGTTGTTGACTTCTGCCTCTGTGTGTCGACACAGCCTCCTGGTGTCAACACAGTTGATGTCGACTATAATCTTGTGTGTGTCGACACTGCCTCCTGGTGTCGACACATTTGATGTCGACTCATTTTCTCTGTGTCGATACAACCTTCTTCAAGTGTCGACACAATCTTCCTGAAGTGTCGACACATCTTCTTCTGGTGTCGACACATGGACTTAGAAATTTTCATACTTTTAACCTGCACATATTCAACTTAAACAACATCAAATACACCTTGATGTATATCATTATGCTAAGTTAGGCTTCTTCAAATCAGGTACACATTTTCCAATGTACCCAACAGCCATGCATATGGACTGATCCCCCTTGTGTAAATAGAATTGCGTACATACCCTTGAGAGAGGAGAAGCGTTGTTCTACCGAATTGGGTTCCCCACCCAATAGCGGGGTTTTTAGAGTAAATCAGTCGTTAAGAGGAATCCTTCGTGGGAGTAACGTTCAGTCGAATAGTCTTAGCGTTTAGGTGAGCGATATTACCTAGAGATAGGTGTGCTCATACTTGTGGAATCTCCACGACCAAGTTGCCTTTTATTAATTTAAAAACTAAGTTCAATAATTATTAAGAATTAATTTAGTCTTAATCCGATTCCGTGCTGAGCGTTAACCCATCATCGAATAACTTAAGTAATTTTCAGCTTTCTTTTATTTCCATTGTTAGTGATAAACAAAAATCCACCTTTACTTTAAGTAAAAAAATAGTCCTCCTAGAGGAGTAAGAATAATCAACCCGACCCCGAGAACAATACGACCTCGGTATTCTCCCGAATATCGAGTACTACATGCGATAGGTGCACTTGCCTCCTTTCATTAGAAACTTTGATTTTCTAGCAGTTCGCGATGGTCGACTAATCGAACCAACCACCCAAATAAGAGTCTGCGCGCGGGCTCAACCAAGTATTTGGCGTAGTTTCCAGGGAAAACATTTCGAGTTGTTATTTCGAATTCCGGAGTCGATTAATTTTACTTATTTTCTGAAAAACTAAAAAAAATCAATAAACTAAAAAATAAAAAAAAAAATCCCCCCCCTTATTTTAATTCTCTTTATTTCTTTTTCTATCTTTGGGTATATGAACCGTGGACAACCTTCAGATTCTAAAACATTTCATTTTGATCCTGAGATCGACCGCACCCTTGTGCACATTCGATCTCAACGTCACGATCAAAATTTAGAACCAGAAGAATCTATCGGAGAACCCCCAGCTATTTTTATGGCCGACCAAGTTCCAAATGTGTCCGAAGAGCGTACAACATCTTATTATGCCCGACCAAATTTTGACGATACGGGGTCGAGTGTTATTCTCCCTATGGTGGCGAATAACAATTTTGAAATAAAGTCGAGTGTAATCCAATTGATCCAAAACTCCGTACAGTTCGATGGACTGCCAGATGAGGACCCTAATGTCCACTTGTCCAACTTTTTGGAGATTTGCGACACGTTCAAAATTAATGGCGTCACTGATGATGCCATTCGTCTGAGCTTATTTCCCTTCTCCCTCAAATCCAAAGCCAAGGCGTGGTTGAATTCCCTCCCGCAAGGATGTATCACCACCTGGGCTGAATTGACGGAACGGTTCCTAACGAAGTTCTTTCCGTCCGTAAAAACTGCAAAGTTGCGAGCGAAAATTTCTTCGTTTGTGCAAAACGATTCTAAGTCTCTATATGAGACTTTGGATTGGTTTAAGGAATTCCTCCGCCGGTGCCCGCACCATGCGCTGCCAACGTGGTTGCAGGTACAAATATTTTATAATGGCCTTAACTTCTAGATGCGTTAAATGATTGACGAGGCTGTCGGGGGCACCCTTAACAATAAGACCCCCGAGGCCGCCCTGACTTTATTCGAAGAGATGGCTATGAACGCCTATCAATGGAACGTCCCGCGTGGACACCCGAAGTCGGCGACTAGCCTTTTTGAAGTGGAAGCAACTGCTCTGTTAACCCTTCAAGTTGAAAGGTTAACAAAGCAGGTGGCGAAGATGACTAATGCCTCCTCCACTCCGCCTTGTTTTATTCCTCCTAATGTCTGCATGGCTGAAGAGTGAAAGTGAGGGTAGATCTTATATTTTCTTTTAGGAAGAGTTAATGCGGAAAATTAAAAATTAAAATAAACAAAAGAGCATAGCACAAAAGAAACAGAGCAAGCAAACCAGACGACACAAGGAGCTACAGTGGTTCCCTCTCAATAGGTACGTCCACTCTTCTACCACCTTGGTAGGAATCCACTACAGGTTTTTGCTAAGGTGCCCTGCCACCAATGATCTGATTCAGGTAGATCAAACAGACCCTTTAGACTTTTGATCAGGTGTCTAAAAACCAAGCAGGTTGTTGATAAGGTGCCCTGTCACCAACGTTCACTTTTGAAGAGGTGTGAACAAACTCTTTACAGGAGGGGGAAGGAGAGTTAGATTGTCTTCTCTATTTTAAATACAGATTAGAGAAGCATAAGAGACTCTTCAGAACTTATGACAGAATACTGTCACGAGGTTCTGAAGGAGTAAGGCCTGAAGAAGACTAGAGATCTGGATTTAGATGTTCTTCTTCAGCTTCCTTATTTCTTCTTCTTCTTCAGAGAAACTCTGAGTGTATCTTCCTGGAACAGGAACACTCAGGTTGAGGAAGAGCAGAAGAGATATCTTCACAGTTGGATAGATATTGCTGTGAGCAGCTGTATCTTTTCTTTCTTGAAGACTGCTGAATGTTGATGGTAGCAGTCTTCTTTCACATTTGTTCTACAGCTTCGTCTGTGTGTTTCTGGTCACTGTCTTCTTCTTGTATGTTTCGTGTGTGTCGTGTGTCTTCTTTCTTTCTCCAAAAGAACTCTTTAAATAGGTGCAGCAGCAACGGCTCTATTAGAGCAAGACTTTTGTCTTCTTCTCAGATCTTGAATCTGGGCTGCAATTAACACAAAAACAAGTCTTGCAGATATATCCTATAAAAGGGAAAACTACAGCAGCTGCAATAAATAGACTTATAAAGGATGTTTGATAAATCACATCGGAAATAGCTCTTTACAGCCAACGGCTATAAAGGACAGCTGCAACAATAAAGTCAGATAATAAGACAAAAGACATTGCCAGAAAGAATTGACTTATGCATAAATATAGAAGCACGTTTGCTTTGAGATATATGCATAAGATCAATTAAATAATCCATAATAAAACATGTCAGAAAATATAGGAAATAAAACAACAAATAAAACGCATATAATATTACATATGCAGACCAGAAGATAGTCGAACGATCCTCGACGATCGTCGACCGACCTACTGAGATCGTCGACCTATCAATAGATAGTCGACCGACTCAGAAAGTCGAACTATCCAGGCAGATAGTCGACCGACCCGGGCAAGACAGAAAACGTCGATCTATCAAGAGATAGTCGACCAGAGCTCGACGATCTAGCAGAACGTCGAGCTGGCTAGAGACAGACGATCGTCGACCGGCTGATCGACGATAGTCGATCGGCGTTCGACGATAGTCGAACCCGAAAAAGACTTAGCCAGAATTTTACTGGAAAAGAGAATACTCAATAATGAGATTTTGACCATGGATAAATCTTGGGTCAAGGACTAAAAGGAAAGACTTAACTCAAATCCAAACTAGGGTACCAACAATCTCCCCCTATTTGGGTTAAGTCTTTCACAAACTAAAAACTACTAAAAACAAATAAACTAAACTCAAACAACTTAATAGAGATCCTAGCCCAAATCAGAACCAGGGTTCCAACAATCTCCCCCTATTTGGGTGAGGATCCTATTAGCAAAATAATAAAAATTTGCAAAGCATAAAATATATAAAGAAAAGCTTTGATTGGCTGGCTGCTTGCTGGCATTTGCAATCTCCCCCTATGTTGATGCAGTACATGTGATTTGGACTCAGCTGAGATGACTTTGAATATTGATTGAGTCATCCAGCTAACTCCTGTAGATAGTACCTGCAGAAGGCTATGGTAGAGATTGCTCTCTCCTTGAAAAAGGGTATATTAGCAGCAAAAATGATATTTTGTCCAGCAAATTTGATTAAGATTCTGGATCTGAAAAACAAAATCAGATATCTTCCTTCCTATAGAATTTCTTTTCATTAGACGAGATTCAAACTCAGCTGACCAATGCAACTAGAGTAGAGGACTCAATCTAAATGAAGTTAGAAAAGGATCTATAAGAAATAGAGTTATCTGACCGAGAATTTCTTTATACAGAAATCTGAATGAAATATTTGAACATAACATCAATCAGATATAATCAGCTATAAGAAAAGAAGATGCTTCCTAATAAATCTGTTCCTAATAATAAAAGGATTTGAAAATATTTAACTATGAGTATAAAACAGATTTATGAAATGGCAAACTGAGATTGAAAGTTTTGTAGAGTTTGGCCCTGTTCTTGATCATCTCTTCATGTTGGAAATTTTGAGTCTGTAATCCTGCAAGACAGAAAACAGATCAAGTGCAAAGGGAACAAGAAGAGATGCAGTTTTTGCTTTTGTGCATGAACAAATGAATGAAGTAAATCTTGAAGAAGAAGAAAAAAAATGAGGGCAGAGAAAATGACAGGGGAATACAATTTAATGAGCACAGCACTCATTAGGATAATCTGAAAAAGATTTTGAAGAAAATCTTTAAAATCAGAAAGGCACTGTCTGATAATTCCCTTCCTATAGAATCACTTTATCACAAATAAAAACTTCAACACAGTGTGATGATCCACTGGATCAAGTCTGTGTTGAGTTTTAGTGTAGATAATTTTGTGAAAAATCTGTAAGGATGTAGAATTATCTTACTATGCCTCTTTGAGATCTAAGATTCATCAAAAAGGAAAATTTTCAGACCATAAATGTAATGAGGTTTTATTGGTTTATTAAATAAATTTTTCAAAAAATATTTCATGTATGTTTGAAAAATTTGAGAAAACTTTTGAAAAACAGAATCAATGTTGTTGAATTTTCTTAATATTTCTCTTGAAGGTTTAGTTGTATTCAAGTTAGAGATTGATTTAGGATATTTTGAAATGTAGTTAGTATTGGATATCACCTGATATTTTCTAAGTTCTGATTCAGGCTTTTCCTTGTTGTTTGATGCATTTATGGCCTTTAAGCAGAATTCTTTGGCCCTTGCTTCCTCCTCTTCATCTTCAAATGATGAGTCATCATCGGAGACATCCCAGATAACATCTAGGGATGGTGATTCTCCTTCAGATGAGATGATATGGCTTCCTTCTGATATTACATCCATGGGTTCAGAAGCCATTTGATGAAGGGACAGCCAAATCTCCTTAGCTGATGAACATTCAGCAATCTCTTGAAAAATGTCATCAGACATTGATTCAGCAAGAATGTTCATTGCTCTGGCATCAGCTAGCCTGGCACTTTGTGTTGTTGTTGCCGAAGTTGGAAGACCTGTTAAGATAGAAGAGAAAATTTCTTCATCAAAAGAGTTCATATATAATTTGATTCTTGCCTTCCAGATGCTAAACTCAGCTAAGTTGCAAGCTGGAGGTCTGGTGCTTGACCATTCTTCATTTTGTGCCATGAAAAACTCTTAAGAAATAAGTATAAGATCTATCTCAGGGATCTTTTGATTCAGGAGTTATCCTGTACAAACAATCAACCTCCCTCTGATACCAATTGAAAGTGAGGGTAGATCTTATATTTTCTTTTAGGAAGAGTTAATGCGGAAAATTAAAAATTAAAATAAACAAAAGAGCATAGCACAAAAGAAACAGAGCAAGCAAACCAGACGACACAAGGAGCTACAGTGGTTCCCTCTCAATAGGTACGTCCACTCTTCTACCACCTTGGTAGGAATCCACTACAGGTTTTTGCTAAGGTGCCCTGCCACCAATGATCTGATTCAGGTAGATCAAACAGACCCTTTAGACTTTTGATCAGGTGTCTAAAAACCAAGCAGGTTGTTGATAAGGTGCCCTGTCACCAACGTTCACTTTTGAAGAGGTGTGAACAAACTCTTTACAGGAGGGGGAAGGAGAGTTAGATTGTCTTCTCTATTTTAAATACAGATTAGAGAAGCATAAGAGACTCTTCAGAACTTATGACAGAATACTGTCACGAGGTTCTGAAGGAGTAAGGCCTGAAGAAGACTAGAGATCTGGATTTAGATGTTCTTCTTCAGCTTCCTTATTTCTTCTTCTTCTTCAGAGAAACTCTGAGTGTATCTTCCTGGAACAGGAGCACTCAGGTTGAGGAAGAGCAGAAGAGATATCTTCACAGTTGGATAGATATTGCTGTGAGCAGCTGTATCTTTTCTTTCTTGAAGACTGCTGAATGTTGATGGTAGCAGTCTTCTTTCACATTTGTTCTACAGCTTCGTCTGTGTGTTTCTGGTCACTGTCTTCTTCTTGTATGTTTCGTGTGTGTCGTGTGTCTTCTTTCTTTCTCCAAAAGAACTCTTTAAATAGGTGCAGCAGCAACGGCTCTATTAGAGCAAGACTTTTGTCTTCTTCTCAGATCTTGAATCTGGGCTGCAATTAACACAAAAACAAGTCTTGCAGATATATCCTATAAAAGGGAAAACTACAGCAGCTGCAATAAATAGACTTATAAAGGATGTTTGATAAATCACATCGGAAATAGCTCTTTACAGCCAACGGCTATAAAGGACAGCTGCAACAATAAAGTCAGATAATAAGACAAAAGACATTGCCAGAAAGAATTGACTTATGCATAAATATAGAAGCACGTTTGCTTTGAGATATATGCATAAGATCAATTAAATAATCCATAATAAAACATGTCAGAAAATATAGGAAATAAAACAACAAATAAAACGCATATAATATTACATATGCAGACCAGAAGATAGTCGAACGATCCTCGACGATCGTCGACCGACCTACTGAGATCGTCGACCTATCAATAGATAGTCGACCGACTCAGAAAGTCGAACTATCCAGGCAGATAGTCGACCGACCCGGGCAAGACAGAAAATGTCGATCTATCAAGAGATAGTCGACCAGAGCTCGACGATCTAGCAGAACGTCGAGCTGGCTAGAGACAGACGATCGTCGACCGGCTGATCGACGATAGTCGATCGGCGTTCGACGATAGTCGAACCCGAAAAAGACTTAGCCAGAATTTTACTGGAAAAGAGAATACTCAATAATGAGATTTTGACCATGGATAAATCTTGGGTCAAGGACTAAAAGGAAAGACTTAACTCAAATCCAAACTAGGGTACCAACAAAGAGTTCGTGGACTACATGGGAAATCCAATTCGTCCCTCCTTCCCCCAAAATAACCCTTATAATAATACTTATAATCCGGGTTGGAGGAAACACCCGAATTTTTCATGGAGAAACCCGAACAATGCGCAGCGCCCTCCTCGTCCTTCTTTTTCACCCACGTTTCCTCCTCCTCCTCCGAAGCTTTTTCCGGTGGAGGAAAATTTTAATAAATACGTCGCGTCCATCGATTCCAATATCCGGAACATCACCGGATCGCTAAAAAATTTATAACTACAGGTTGGACAGTTGGCGCGACTCATGTCGGAACGCGCGCAGGGGGCACTGCCAAGGAATACATAGCCAAACCCATGGGAGAACCTCAACGTTATAACTCTCCGTAGCGGTAAGGAGGTGGTCGATCCAAAACGGATCTATCCTAAGGTACATATCTCTCCTCCGACCCCTCTTCCCCATTCTTCGATTACGCCGCCTTTACCGATTTAAACCGAAAAAATTATTTTAAACAAGGCCTTGATGTATCCACTTATATTAGAAACGAGCGTATGGACGCGCAATACGAAGAAATTATTTTATTATTTAAACAAATTCACATTATTGTTCCTTTTTGCGAGGCTATCTCGCAAACGCCCAAATATGCGAAATTTTTAAAATAACTACTTTCTAATAAACGTAAACTAGAGGATATTTCACATATATCTCTCAACGCTGTCTGCTCGGCGGCTCTTACTAATAAATTGCCCACAAAACAAAACGACCCGGGACGGTTTTCCATCCCATGCCTTTTTTGCAATATATTAGTAAAATACGCCTTAGCTGATTTAGGGGCTAGCATTAATCTGATGTCGTTCTCGCTCTTTCTCCGATTAGGTTTGGGTACTCCTAGTCCTACGAATATGAGCATCCAATTATCGGATCGCTCAGTTAAGTTCCCTATCGGGGTAGTGGAGGACGTCCTTGTACGAGTAGACAAGTTTACCTTTCCGGTAGACTTCGTCATCTTAGACATAGAAGAGGACGCCGAGGTACCAATAATACTCGGTCGCCCTTTTCTCGCCATCTCCCGCGCACTAGTAAATGTTAGTAATGGTCGTCTTCTCCTCCGGGTAGGAGATGATCAAGTTTCTTTCTCTATTAATCCCTCGATGGAAAATTCATCATCGAGCGACGATTTTTGCTACTCTTTATATACCTTTTTTGGAGATTGTTCTTCTCCCATTTTCGAGTCCGTATTTTTAAAGGACGATATTTTTGCGCTCGAAAATTTTTATTGCGATGAGGATACATCTATAGACTTGCCTTTAAAACCAATTAGTTCGAAAGACATAGGCATTTAAACCTCCCTAGAAGAACCACCCACCCTAGATCTTAAACCCTTACCCGAATCGCTCAAATACGCCTTTTTTGGGAAAAGGCGATACGCTTCCCATTATTATTTCTTCGGACTTGAGTTATTCAGAGACTTCCGATTTATTTGAAGTTTTACTTAAACATCGCCACAAAATTGCGTGGCAAATATCTGACTTAAAGGGGATTAACCCCTCATTTTTCACCTATAAGATATTTCTTAATGATAATTGCCACAAAACGATTCAGCTGCAGCGACATCTTAACCCGAACATGAAAGATGTCGTTAAGGCCGAGATCATTAAGTTGTTAGATGCGGGGATTATCTACCCTATTTAGGATAATGCATGGGTTAGTCCCGTGCATGTCATGCCCAAGAAGGGCAGTCTAACCATAGTGGCGAATGAGCATAACGAGCTCGTCCCAACACATACTGTTACGGGTTGGCGTGTGTGCATCGATTATCGCAAACTTAATGATGCCACCCGCAAGGACCATTTCCCACTACCATTTCTGGACAATATTTTAGAGTGTTTATCTAGTCATCCATATTATTGTTTTCTTGACGGTTTATCGGGGTTTTTCCAAATCCCTATTTCCCCCGATGACCAAGAGAAGACAACTTTTACTTGCCCGTTTAGCACCTTCACATACCGAAGAATGCCATTTGGACTTTGTAATGCGCCGACTACATTCCAAAGATGTATGCTAGCGATCTTTGGCGAGCTAGTATAAGACATTATAGAAGTCTTTATGGATGGCTTTTCTATTTTCGGACGCTCTTTTCCCGATTGCCTTAAAAATTTAGATCGTGTCCTACAATGGTGCGTGGACACAATCCTTGTTCTAAATTGGGAAAAATGTAACTTTATGGTTCGAGGAGGTTTTGTCCTCGGTCATAAGATTTCTATTAAGGGGATGGAGGTAGATAAGGCCAAGGTAGAAATCAAAGAAAAACTTCCGTAACCAACAAACGTAATATATAATATGAGTTTCTTAGGCCATGCGGGCTTTTACCGAAGATTCATTCAATAATTTTAAAAAATAACAAAGCTGCTAACTCACCTCTTGGAAAAGGAATCACGTTTCATCTTTAGTAAGGAATGCGAGTCTTGCTTTAATTTAATAAAACAAAAACTTATCACCTCACCGATTTTAGTGGCCCCTAATTGGTCCCTACCATTCGAATTCATGTATGACTCTAGTGATATTGCATTAGGTGCCATTCTTGTCCAATGCATAGAAAAACATTTTCATCCAATTTATTGCTAGCAAGACGCTCACTTCCGCACAAGTGAATTACACGACAACGGAAAAGGAACTCTTAGCCGTCATTTTCAATTTCGATATGTTTCGCTCGTATTTAACGTTATTTAATGTTATCGTTTATACCGACCACTACACCCTTAAATATTTTTAGCTAAAAGCGATGCGAAGCCACGCCTTATTCGAAGGATTCTCCTTCTACAAGAGTTTGATTTGGAGATCCGGGATAAGAAGGGCGCGAAAAATCTAGCGGCAGAACACCTCTTTCACTTAGAAAAACTGGGTGCAGAAGCGCTCATCGAATCTTAATTAAATGACAGATTCCCCGAGGAACGCCTCCTTGCCATTCATTTATCTTGGTCATCTCGGCCTTGGTTCGCAGATTTTGCGAACTATTTAGTCGCGTGGGTACTTTCGAAAGAATTTTCAAGTCATCAAAAGAAGAAATTCTTTTCTGACTTAAAAAATTTCTTTTGGGAGGACCCATTTCTTTTTCATATCTGTGCGGGCCAAGTGGTCCGAAGATGCGTTGTGGGTGTGGAGTGCTTGCAAATACTTAGGCACTTCTACGATGGTCAAGCCAGTGGGCACTTTCAAGCCAATCGGACTGCTCGGAAGGCGCTAGAGGCGGGCTACTTTTGGCCAACTCTCTTCAAAGACGCTCACAATTTTGTGCGCGCATGCGATAGCTGTCTGCGGTTGGTAAACCTCTCTCGTCGTGACGAGATGCCCCAAAACATGTTTTTAGAGTGTGATGTCTTCGATTTATTGGGCATAGATTTTGTTGGCCCCCTACCTCCGTCTTTCAAAAATATGTATATTTTAGTTGCGGTCAACTACGTATCGAGGTGGGCGGAAGCGCATGATCTCCCCACTAACGAATCGGGCGTCGTAGTTAAATTTCTTAAAAAACTATTTTCTCGCTTCGGTACGCCTCACGCAATTGTTAGTGATAGGGGAACGCATTTCTGTAACGCTCTTATGGCTAAGACATTAGCTAAATATGGAATCACGCACAAACTTGTCACCCCTACCACCCGCAAACAAGTGGTCAGGTTGAGGTAGAAAATCGAGAGATTAAGCGTATATTCGAGAAAACCGTTTCACTTAATAGGAAAGAATAGGCCGTTAAACTTGACACGCGTTATGGGCGTATCGTATGGCATACAAAACCGCAACTGGTTGTACTCCATTTCGATTAGTCTATGGCAAAGCTTATCATTTACTGGTAGAACTCGAACATCGCGCACTTTGGGCTTTAAAAATCTTAAACCTCCACGCTAACTTAGCTGCTCAAAATAGAAAACTGCAACTAAACGAACTCGATGAATGGCGTGTGAACGCTTACGAGAGCAATAAGTTCTATAAGGAGCCTTCTAAGTTATATCACGATCAAAAAATCAAGTCCCCAAAATGTTTTTCTCCGGGCGATCTTCTCCTTCTTTATAATTCACTCTTAGACTTTTTCCGGGTAAATTTAGATCTCGTTGGTTCGGTCCCTTCAAAGTTGAAGAAGGTTTTCCATATGGGGCCATACTCGTCTCCCACACGGAAAGAGGTTCGTTCCAAGTAAACGGTCATCGGTTAAAGACTTACATAGCGGGCGACCCTGTGATCGAGCATAACGAAACCATAACCCACCTCAATTTATAAACCCGCAAATATAGTCAAGCTACACGAATATAAACAAAGCGCTCCGGGGAGGCACCCCACGTGTATCTTTTTCGCTCTTTATTTAACATGTTTGCTACTTTTTCTAATAATTAAGGGTTTCTAAATGGGCTTCTCAAAACACGAATCAGGGACATTTCTACCCTCCCTCTTTCTTTTTGTACATATAGCATTTTTTTTCGTTCCGCATACTTATCTTACAATATTGGGGACAATGTTGGAACTAAGTATGAGTGTGTTTTCATGTTTTTCCTATTTTCTTTTCTGCACTTCTCTTATTTGCAATTCTATTTTTTTTAAAAAAAAAAATTTTTTAAAACGAAAATTCCAAAAATATATTACTAGTATGAAAATTTTCTTAAAAATACAAAAAAAATGTCAATAATTGAAAACAAAAAAAAAATATAAAACAATAATTCCAAAAATATTTTGGTTTACTTTGTAAATAATTTTTGTAGATAAATCTTTGTAAATATTTTCGGTAAATACTCTTCTCTCTCCCCCTTCCTTTTACCTCTCATCCATTTAAATAACTTCTTTTTAATTCTCCCAATTTTTGTAAATAAATTGAAAATTTTCTTAAAAAAATATAAAAAAAATTTCTTTCTTTAGTTTGTATATATAAAAGCAATAAATACAAAAATACAAAAAAAAGATAATAACTTTAAAAATTCAAAAAAAAAAGATTTATAAAACAAATAAATTAAATATACCACTCTTAATTTTCTTACTATCCAAAAATATTGTTTTGAGTTTATTTATATGTGAATTTTATTAATTCTTTGTTCACTATTAGTTTGTTAATTATAGATTGAAAAATTTAAATAACCAGGGTTAAGTTTTAAAGAATTTATTATGCTTTGTTAAAAATAGTGAACTTGTTTTAGGCACTACTTCTAATTTTTCATAGATAGGAGCACGCGTATCATATTTGAAAATAACGACTATAGAATTCAATTATGCTTACTTTAAGCTTTCTAAAAAATTAGAACGTACAATTTATAAAGGTTGCTCTCAAAAAATTTTTAATTAAAAATCAAGTTTTTTTATCTTCCCCTTATTTATTATGTCCAACTTGGCATGATAAAAATTTTAGCCTTAAAAGATCCTATGTTAATGGGAATAAGATTTCGTTCCGTAAACATAGGCACCCAATAATTTTAAAAGATTATATGTTAAGGAGTAAGAGGATAAAATTCATTACTCCTACACATATACATTGGGTTAATTTTATTATTATGAAGTTGAAAAAGAATGAAAAATCATATTAGGAAAATAAGATTTCATTTTCCTAATAATCCAAAAAGAAAGAAAAATGGAGGTTCGAGAAAAAAAATTACCTTGCCTCAAAATCCAAACCACTTCATAAACCGCCAAACCACCTCAGCAAATTTCACCACTCTAGAATTAATTCAAAAATCTTTTTGAGAGCATAATTTGTAAATTGCTTTTTTCCCCATAAAACTCCTATAAGCTAAAGTTCATATAATTCCAAACTATTCTTGTTAACCTAACCATTACAACTATTGCTTTCTATTTGATTATATCAAAAATTCTTTTGGCCAAAACTTTTGCCCTATTTAAATCATCTACATAATTTTAGGACTTAACTCTTATACCCCGTATATTTATTTAGATCTCTCTTATAATTAATTTTAAACGGTAGCTAAACTTAGAGTTTTTTTTATTCCTTATAAGTTCACCTCAAACTTTTGCTCTGGAATTGCAAAAGCTTAAGTATGGGGGTATTTGATGAGTTGTAAATATACGCATTTTTTAGTATTTTATTTAAGTAGTTTCAGAATGGTTTAGTATTTTTCTGTTATTTTTCTTCAATAAATATTCTTCTTTTTGTAAAAATTGATCTAACTTAGTTTATTTTGATTTTCTGGAATTTTTCAGAAAATGGTCAAAAATTTACCTGACACGCCCGTGTCATACTGACGGACACGCCCGTGTCACCCCTCGACGATCAACAATCATCGATCCCAACTCGATACTCAATGCTTCATCAACCCGAGCAGGACACGCCCGTGTCCGTAGAGCCGACACGGCCGTGTAAGCCACTCAATGCCTTCATCAAGTCGACACTCAATGCCTCTCAACGCTGGAAGCCACTCAACGCTTTTACTGTTCACCTGTCAACGCCACTCAACACCATCAACTCGACACTCAATGCCAGCATGTCACGCCCATGTATCCAAACACGACACTCCAGTGTCGGACACGTGTCCCATCCCGAAGCTTCCTGAAATAAGCTAACTCTCCAAATTTCGCCAAGTCAAACACAACAACTGTGACACGCCACCGACATGCTCGTATTGTATGCCGTGTCATGCCCAAAATTTTGTCTATAAATAAAAATTTTCTGTAACGTCCAAGGGTTCTCTTTTTTGAGCCAAATTTAGTGTGTTTTGTGGGCTGCTTAGTGTGTTCCATTGCAATATAAGGAGAACTTTCTCCCCCTCTTTTTATTTTTGTCTTAGCTTTGTAATAGTTCTTTTTCATCAATAAAAACATGTTAGCTTTTCTCTTCTTAAATGGTTTTGGAATGAACTTGTGTGCTCACTTTGTTCTTCTTTTTATTCTCATGTTTTTCTTAGTGTTTCTCTTTATGAAAAGTGTGTGTGTGTATATGAGTTTAACTAGTTAATTTCTTCATGCTCTTAATTAGTTGTTATGTTAGATTTTATTATAGTTTTTTTAAAAAATTGAAATGTTATTATGGTAGTTTTTCATCAATGTTACATTAAAAGTATATATTCTTCATCCTTTTGAACTCGTAAAAGTGATTTCAAAAGTGATTTTATTTTCTTTAACTTAGTCTTTGTTTAAGTTGTAAACTTTTTGTCCTTTAAATTTATTTTTTACTTTTTCATCACTTTTATGAACTATTAAGAATGAAAAAGTTATAATTTTAATTTTTGAGCAACTTTGATTTTAACTTTAATTTCCAAAAACTTTTGCTTTTTTTATGTTTATTTCATCTTTTTATGTGTTTTTAACAAATTCTAAGAATAGAAAAGTAGTTGTTTTAATTTTTAGGTAACTTTTATTTTGTTTTTAATTTGTGTGTGTGATAGTATGAGTTAGGTTTTAATTATGTTCTTTTAAATTTCATGTTGTTTGTGTGAGTTTATGAGATAATTTTTCATGCTTTATTTTATTGCTTTCTTTTAAGTATGTAGAGTGTGTGAGTGTATGAGATAAATTTTCATGTTTTATTTTATCGCTTTCTTCAATTATATAGAGTGTGTGTGTGTAGGAGATAATTTTATTGCTTTCTTTCAATTCATGTAGAGTTTGTGCGTGTGCGGTTTTATTTCCTCCTACTCGTTAAGAGTTAAATGACGTGTTTTCATTTACCGCCTACTCATTCGAGTAGGACTTGTCTTTACTTTATTTTATGGTTTCGAAGTGTGCGTGAGTTCTGGTTTTAATTAGCTTTTCAATTTTATCTAAATGTTTGTTATTTTATGTCTTCTTCTTATAATTGTTTTGTGTTTAGTTCGAACTCGCGCCTCATTAAAATCATAAAGTCATCCCCATACCGATGAGTGGCTAATCATCTTTAGCCCTTGGCATCGAAGAGCATTGAGACATATAAAATGATTTGAAATAATTAAAGTTCTTTATTTTCATTTTAATATTAGGACTTAAGGTTTACCCCGGGTTAACGATGTGTAGGACCACATAATTGATGTGTGGGCTCTATTTCCATTATCCATACGCTAGCAAGCCGAGTGGTCGTGCGTATGGACTGATCCCCCTTGGGTAAATAGAATTGCGTACATACCCTCGAGAGAGGAGAATCGTAGTTCTACTGGATTGGGTTCCCCACCCAATAGCAGGGTTCTTAGCGTAAAGCGGGCATTAAGAGGAATCCTTCGTCAGACTAACATCCGGTCGAATAGTCTTAGCGTTCAGGTGAGCGATATTACCTAGAGATAGGTGTGCTCATATTTGTGGAACCTCCACGACCAAGTTGCATTTTATTAATTTGAAAAATAAGTTCAATAATTATTAAGAATAATTTTAGTCTTAATCTGATTCTATGCCGTGCGTTAACCCGTCATCGAATAACTTAAGTAATTTTCAGCTTTCTTTTATCTTCGTTGTTAGTGACAAACAAAAATTCACCTTACTTTCAGTAAAATAATAGTCCTCTTGGAGGAGTAAGAATAATCAACCCGACCCCGAGAACAATACGACCTCGGTATTCTCCCGAATTTTGAGTACTACATGTGATAGGTGCACTTGCCTCCTTTTGTTAGAAACTTTGATTTTCTAACAGTCCGCGACGGTCGACTCATCTAACAAACCACCCAAATAATAGTCTGACCGCGGGCTCAACAAAAACCTTGAGAGAGGCACATTGCTCCAAGTATTAGGTACATCCCGGTATCACCAAAATGTATACTAACTTGAGAAAGCCCATGTTTTGGCCGGGGATGAAGAAGGATGTGACATATTATGTTACACACTATGAGGCTTGTCAGAAGACGAAGGTGGAGTTCAAGAGACCCAGTGGATTGTTAAAATCCTTTCCCATTCCGGAATAGAAATTTGAAGAAATCTCCATGGACTTCATTCATGGTCTCCCCCGATCACGATCAGGGAATGACTCAGTTTGGGTGATTATGGATCGCTTTTCCAAGGTAACCAGGTTTTCCCAATGAGAAATGAGACACGTGTAGATGTGTTGGTACGTATCTTTATGGAATAGTTTGTGGTACCATGGGGTGCCTAAGACGATAGTCTCAGACCGCGACGGTCATTTTATCTCCAAGGAATGAAGGAAGTTCAAGCATATCTGGGTTCTTTCCTTACCTTTAGTACAACTTTTCATCCTCAGACGGATGACCAATCTGAGAGGACCATTAGAACTACGGAAGATCTGATAAGATTGTGCGTATTGGATAAAGGAGAGCCATGGGAAAGGCTCTTACCACTTGTGGAATTCTCGTACAGTAATAGTCATCGTGCCAGCATCGGAATGGACATCCCATGAAGATCTTTATGGGATGTCGTGTAGAAAACCTTTATCGTGGGTACAAGATGAAGATCCGAGGATTTTAGGAGTAGAGTATATTGATGACGCCAAAGCTTTGGTTAGGCTGATACGTGAACGCAAGCTTGATGTTCAGAGTCGACAAGAAAAATATTATAATGTGAAACATAGGATGGTGGAGTTTCAAGTAGGTGACAAGGTATTCTTAAAGATCCAACAAATGCTTGGAGTGTCACGAGTGTGTGGTAGGAATAAGCTCAGGCCGAGATATGTAGGTCTCTATGTTGTATTGGAAAGGATTAGTCCTTTGGCCTATCGGCACGAGCTACCACCTGAGCTACAAAATTTGCACGACGTCTTCCATGTGTCGTCGCTTCGGAAAGAACTCCTATGGCCTGATCAGCATATCACCACTACAGATGGGATAATGGTAACCGATATGTCTGTTGGACTAGATCCAGTGCGGATAATGGACACTGAGACAAGACAATTGCGGAGAAAGAGCGTCCCTTTGGTGAATGTCTAGTGGTCTAATCACTGAAAGGAGGAATACACTTGGGACCAAATGGACTTGATGAGGAAGCACTATCCGGAGCTGTTTCCCCAAGGAACATTTTAAAGCATACTTTACCTTTCATGTTATAGCTTCCCCATATACTTAGCATGATTTCAGGGACGAAATCTTTTATTTTGTTTATAGGATTTATAACGTCCCAATTCGCGCCAGAACCCTAGTGCGTATTTTTAAATTCATGAGAATGGACTTGTGCTCAAGGTGCGCTAGTGGGTAGGCTTGTACTTGATCCGGGGGAAGTACCAGCTCGACATTATGTCTGGGTGCTACCGCGAGGCTGTAGTAGGTACCGTGCGGCAGTAGCAGTCGTCGAGTATACTCGATGTAATGTTGAGAAGATTCGAGAGCATCGAGTGGATTCAACAATTGTGGAGTGCTATCGTACGGTGGTTGCAGGATACTACGCAATGGTAGCCGAATGAGTTATCAGTGTATGGATCTGAAATCTATCTCCAAACATTAGTGATACTACAGGCGATAGCCCCGGTGAATTATCTGGCTTGTTGCTTGGTAAGCTAAATCGTAGCGGTAGCAGGATAGCGCGCGGCAGTAGCAGGATACTGTGCGGTGGTAGCTAGTAAATTATTAGCTTATGGCTCAGTAAACTATCGCCTGGTGGTAGTGATACTGCCGGGGATAGCCCCGCTTAATTATTTGTCCTGGCGCTCAGTGAAGATAACGTACGGTGTTATAAGGGTACCACACGACGGTAGAGGTACATGTAGAGGCACCTGAGTGGGCAGTTTGGATAGTGGTCTTATGGAGGAAGTCGATTTTGAAGCTATCGCATGGAGGTAGTATGCTACCGCATGACGGAAGCTCCCCATTTAGGAAACCATAGATCTATTTGGCCGCCTCCTTTATATAGGTTTTTCCAAAGGCTTGGCTGGTAGTCTCCTTCTCCGGTTTTCCTTAGAAGAACAAGGTGCATAGCTTCTCTTGGAAGGGCATGGAACGAGACGGACTTCTCTCGGAGGAGAAGAGCGAAAACCAAGGTTGATGTCGCCATACTGCCAAGGAGGATAATAAGATCTATGTTCGGAAACTAAGTGAGCTTCCAAACCAATCCCTTGGTGATAGATCTTTAATTATTATATAGGAGAGACGTCGACTCAAAAATAATTTGACTTGTGTGTGATGAAGATCTCCTAGGAAAAGACCATGCTAGGACCTCGTCCTAGAGATTAGTTGTCCTCAACCTCTCCTTTCTTCGTTATGAAGATGGTGGACTTGGTTTCATGAAGAAGGATGGTATTTTGAGGTTGAAGAAGAGAGGAGGAAGTGTAATCTGTGGTTTTGAACAAATGGCTGATGGAAGAAGACGAACAAATGTCGTTCATTTTGCTTTAAGATGCGAGCAGAAATCTGTTTTCGTCGCGCAGCAGACTTCGAGGCCGTTTTCGAGCTTGATGCGGCCGGACACAGGTCTTGGGCTGAAAACACAAGTTGTAGTCCTCAGAAAGAACTTTCTAATGGATGGTTACATGTTTTCATAAGATCCTTGTAGCTCTAGGAATGCCCAGTAAAAGTTGCTGCACGGTGACAAACAATGTGCATGTTGATTTCGGGTCAGTGAATAACCGATTTTTGACTAGGTAGCTGAAACGTAATAAGATGGTTTGAGGTTTGGATGAGCCTAGTTATATGTAGCCGAGATAAACAAATGGTTTGGAGGAATTTAATAAACAAATGGTTGGGGAAATTAGTGAACAAATGGCTCGATAAGATTTGGTTGCACAAATAACTACTTGTGAAATCCGGTAAGGATGCACGCGATTGTAATATGATGAATGATACAAGTTTTGAAAGAGGGTGTGGTGCCTGATAATTGAATGTGTAATCTATACTTACGATATCATGCTTGATGAATACGCGAAGAGTTAATATATTGTTGTGATAAAAATATGAAAGCATAATTGTTTGTGAATGCTCGATTATATAGAAGGTATTGGATGAGGTAAATCTCATGGCAACGGAATAAGTTAAATCGTGATCTCGAATATTGGAAGGGATAACTAGTACAGTCCATTGTATAGAGTTGTGTTTCCATACGGGTAGCAATGTGAGATTATATATTGTAAAAGGTGGCTTGCCACCTGTGTTTATAATGAACCCTTAAGTTCTTGGGAGCACGAGAATGATAAAGGGTGTGAGTGTGTCTGTTTGACCGCGCTGGATGGGTAATAATGAAAAAAGACTTTGTGTGGTTGGGCTTGGTCCTCGGGGTTCATTCCCGGGGCTCCTTCCATGCCAAGTGGACGGTTGGGCTTGGTCCTTGGTGCTCATACCCAGGGCTTCTTCCTATGCTACGATGAAGTTGAATTGTATGCGATGTGTGTTGACACGCGATGTCATAATCCTGGATTAATGATTGTGTGGCAGGTCTACAGGCTCGCCAGTCGTCACACCGATAGGAGTTAACAGATAGACCTTGGGTGGTTGGGCTTGGTCCTCGATGCTCATTCTCGGGGCTCCTTCTGTGCTAAGTTGATGGTTCGTCTTGGTCCTGTGGTGATACGCTCCCATAGGCTCCTTCCGTGCCACACAATAGGCCAGTTTGGGCTATGTTCTTGGTGCACATCTAACCAAGACCCCTCTAAGTCGTTGTACGCATGGAGCTCCGATGTTGGTTTTTTAGCGTTAAGGCGTGCGGAGGCATAGACTTGGTAGTGTGGATGCCCGCCTAGTAGTGGAGATGCCCTCTCTACTGTTACTATCTAGCCACAACGAATGACGCCTGAGAGGTTAGCTAACTACTCGAAAAGTTGGAACTAAAAGTCTGTGTCAACATAGTAGTGTGCGTGTGCGTGAGCATGGGTGAGTAATCATATTGCATTCATATCATTGCATTACACTACATAGATCCTTATTATATAAATTTGTATGGGCACTCTTATATGATGAGTTAATTTACTGTAAAGCCGATCCTTAACTTACAAATCTTATATGGGCATTTTTATAAGTTAAGTTACTTTCCTTTTGTAGATTAATATGCTTAATGGATTGCTATGATTTGAGTAGAACTGCTAGAATAGAATGTTGATAATAAAGTTATACATTACTGTTGTTACTACTCATGACTTGTACAATACCATTTGCTTGTACTTATGGCTTATGTAAGTATAAATATTGTACCATTAATCATTCTACCGCCCAGTGCCTAAGAGCCGCCGATGTGAGTGGATGTGATAGCCACTTATTCTTTAAGACTAACGGTTGCTACGTCTTCCATTTTAGGAGGAAACCCTGCAAATAGAGCAGCAGCAGCAGGTCGTACAGGAGGGCAGCCAGGCCAGGGTGATATGGCCTGATACGACTATACCTTCGCTGTCATCGGTGACTAATGTGAGTTTTGAGAGACTTATGTTGCAGCCCTTTGGGCAATTTGTGTACTCTGATATTATAGAAGTCGTCGTTGCTTCATATTTCTATTGTACTTTATTTGGACAATATACTTGTGTGGATTTTGACATTTGTTTTATATTCTTTATGTTGGGTTGGTATAAATGATATTTGTTTGGCCGGCATGATAGTCTTCTCGTTGTACAGGTTATCCCGTGTGTTGACGCTACCACAAGATCAATGTTCTCAGTATAAGACTCCACTTGGTCATGTTTTGTGTTCTGGGAAGGGGGGGGGGGTCTTACACTAACCATCAAGGACTCTTCTCCAACTATCCTAGAAGAAGATGATGGTGTGTACATTCCTAAAGAAGGACAAAGTACACAGGATATGACTAAAGAACAGCAGGATCCCATCACTAAAGTTCCTGATGCTGAAGTAAGAATGCCACATGCAGTCAGACATTTGAGGGATCATTCTAGAAATCAGATCATAGGATATGCGAGCCAAGGGTTTACCACAAGGTGTAGAAGCCTCAACATTGCTATTTACTCCAGCTTTCTGTCTCAAGTTGAAACTTAAAGATTTGAAGATGCCAACATAGACCCATTTTGGATTGTGGCAATGAAAGAAGAACTGAACTAGTTTAAGAGATACAAGGTCTGGAAGCTGGTTCCCAAACCACAAGGGCATAACATCATTAGAACCAAGTGGTTCTATGAGAATAAGCTTGATGAAAATGGTGTTATAATAAATAATAAAGCTAGACTGGTGGTCAAGGGATACAGACAAGTAAAAGGTATTTATTTTGATCAAACCTTTGTACCAATTGCTAGATTGGAAGCCATAAGACAATTCCATGCATATGTTGCACATAAAGGATTCAAAGTCTACCAAATGGATGTGAAGTTAGCCTTCCTAAATGGTGACCTTAAGGAAGAGGTCTATGTTCAGCAACTCTTAGGTTTTGTTAATCATAACTTTCCTGATTTTGTTTTTAGGCTTAGAAAGGCTTTATATGGGTTGAAGTAGGCCCCTAGGGCATAGTATGAAATCCTATCTAGCTTTCTCATTGAGAAAAAATTTTTAAGTGGAAAGATAGACAAGACATTATTCTTAAGGGAAGTCAAGGGTAAGATCATTCTAGTCCAAATTTATGTGGCTGACATAATATTTGGGTCTACTAATGATGATCTTTGTAAAAAGTTTGCCAAACTTACACAAGGGCAGTTTGAGATGAGTTATATGGGTGAACTCAAGTATTTCTTGGGCCTCAAAGTTAGACAATCAGATGATGGTCTATCCATCTCTCGGTCTAAGTTCACCAAGGAGTTGATTAAAAAATTTGGAATGGAGAGTGCCTCCATAACGAAAACTCCTATGGGGTAAACTATATCAATAGACAAGGTTAGAACTTAGAAACCTGTTGATGAAACCATATACAAAGGCATAATTAGCACCCTCCTCTACCTTATTGTTAGTAGGCTAGACAAGATGTATGCTACATGTGTTTGTGCTATATATCATGCTAGCCTTAGGAAATCTTATTATTCTGCATCTAAAAGAATTTTGAGATATCTCAAGGGCACACCGGATCTTGTTCTGTGGTACCCTAGGAATAATGACTTTGAACTAACTGGGTATTCAGATGTAGACTTTGCAGGTTGTAGAGGAGACATAAAAAACACCTCTGGAACTTGTCAGTTTTTAGGAGAAAGATTGGTCTCTTGGAGTAGCAAGAAGCAAACAAGTATTGCCATCTCTATAGCTGAATCAGAGTACATCTCAGCTGGAAGATGCTGTGCTCAGCTACTATGGATCCAACATCAGCTCCAGGATTACAATCTCAAGTTAAGTAAAACTCTAATGCTTTGTTATTCTGCTAGTTTAATCTCTATTGCTAGGAATCCTATTTCTCATAGCAGGAGTAAGCATATAGAGATTAGGTTTCATTTCATTAGAGAGCATGTGGAATGTGAGAACATCAGTCTTAAGTTTTCCTCTATAGACAAGCAAGTGGCTGATATTTTCACCAAGCCACTAGATGAACCCATGTTTAACACCTTCAAATTTGAATTATGTATGATGAACTTAGTATAGCTTCTTATAGCTCCTCATGCATATTTGTTTTAGGTAGTATTAATCCCTACAGGATAATAAAGGAGTTATAGATTGAGAAGAGAGATACTCTTATTGAGGCAGAGCAAGTTCAATCTGATATTTAGGAAAATGCTAAGGTTGAGGGGGAGATTCACTCTGAACTCCCTGCTCAAGATACAGTGAGTCAAACAAATACTTTCAAGAGACAGTAGGAGATGTTATCCATAACTTCTGTGGATACAACATCAACTAAAGAACTATAATCTCAAGGCAAGTCATCCACCCTTATAATGTGACTCATCTAGTACAATTTCTATTATTGAGAATCATGTCTCACATAGCAGGTCTAAGCTTATAGAAATAAGATATCATGTAGAAACTAAAGACATCTGCCTTGAATTTGTCCCACTGACAATCAAGTTGATGATACCTACACTAAGTCATTGGATTAGACTAAGTTCAATTCTTTCAAATTGAGTCAGGAATGCTCAATGTTCCAATGTACATTAAGTATTTTAGTTATAGATCTACATGTCTATATCCTTATTTTCAATTCAAAATGTAGTCCATCTGCCTTATTGTTAGAGTATATCTTTAGCAAGGTTAGATGGATAGATAACAGTTAATCACTTTAACTTTTTAGGATAAACTTCAGTGAGATCAACTGAATCAGCTCAATAACATACAGTATTCCTCATCAGGATGAAGGTAATCCAATCCTCCCTGTTGGTTGAGGAATAAACTCTTACTCAGCATGATGGTCAAAAGGACCACGAGTAAAGTTCACCCATGATACTTTCTCCACTCTCAATAGATGAATGCCTATTAAAGAAGCCAGAAAGGGGTAGGAGAGTAATAAGAGAAATGACCTTACATGTCAAGTAACTATATAAACTTGACATGTTGAGCCAAAAAGGGGGAGGGGAACTTTAAAGTGGTATCAGGAGGGCAATGACTTGACATCACTACATTGAACAAGCTTACATGAGAGAGTGGGAGGAGAGCAATAAGAGAATTGAATTGACATGTCAAGTCACTGCACTTAGTTGAGAAACACTGAACAAGCTTAAATTTTCTTAATTAATATGTTTTTTGTATTAATGCATCTTAGCAATGCCGTGTGTTCTGCCTTTTTAAAAATAGGGGGAGATTGTTGGGAATATTGCCCTTCAATGTTCCATGAATTTGAAGATGCATCATCATCAAGTTCAATGTATGCAGGTTGTCTATCATATAATGATTAGATAGTATGTCAGGGTCACAATACTATTTGTACTCAAGACAAGTTGCTGACAAAGAATAAATTTTGTTAAGTCCAGAACCATTGAGTGAAGGTAGTTCACTCGATGCAAAAAGAATAAAAGTGTTGAGAGAACAATATATAGTCAAAGTTGCAATATTACTGACTGGAAATATGGCTAAGACCAGAAGCATTGAGTGAAGGCAGTTCACTCAACGCAAACTCAACTAGATATCTGGCTAAGGTCAGAAGTGTTGAGTGAAGGCAGTTCACTCAACACCAACTAAAAAAGATATCGGGCTAAGTCCAAATGCATTGAGTGAATGCTGTTCACTCAACGCAAACTCAACTAGATATCTGGCTAAGGTCAGAAGTGTTTAGTGATGGCAGTTCACTGAACACCAACTCAATAAGATATCTAGCTAAGGACAGAAGCGTTGAGTGATAAGTCTTCACTCAATGCCTAGTTAAGAAAACGGGTTACTGGACAAGAAAAAATTACACCAAGTCTAAAAGCATTAAGTGAACTCAACTCACTCAACGCTAGAAGAGCAGAAGCATTAACAGAAGCTGAAGCAGACAAAGTCTCAGAAGAAGCAGTAAAAAAATTTGTCTAAGTCCAAAAGCAGTGAGTGAAGGCAGTTCACTCAATGCCTACTCAATAGATAATTCAACTAAGTCCAGAAGCATCGAGTAATGAAAACTCACTCGATGCCTAATCAATTAAGACTATGATAGACATGATGCGCTGGATGATGAAGGATCACTCAAAGCACTCAATGCCTGGAGATGCAGAATTTTGCTAAGTACTTTTACATTGAATGATAAGGCTTCACTCAATGTATGACAGTCTGCTTGGATTTCTCTAAGTCTTGAAACACTAACTCATGCTGACGTCAGCAGAAATTCAAATGTCGTTGGACTTTCGTGCTAGAAGACAAAAGGCGCCGCTTACCTTTAGTACTGCATTTAATGCAAAAGTTGTGTTGTAATTGCCTATTCCAGGAGTCCATATTATGTATAGAGCCATTGGATTTACAGAAATAAAAAGCGAGTTTCGAGGAAGAAGAAAGGGTTAGTTGTTGACTTTTGCAAGATAAGATTTTTTTTGGATAATCTTCTTCCTAGAAGAAAAAGTTTCAGAGCTTGAAGAACTTGCTCTCACTGTTGGTCTGAAGAGTTTAGACAGTTAGCTATTGAAAGTCACAACTTAAACAACATGTTCAGAAAGTTCACTTTCTGAGTTAGAAGGAGCAGAGCAAGCCTATGCTGCTTTTCATCTTTAAGTCCGTTGTACTCAACTCATATACTCTAAAGGCCTGAAGAAATAGTGCTCTGCAAGGTACTTCTCAGCACAAGCAAAACATTCTTAAAGATCAACCATCATATTGTTGTAAAGGAGATAGCACTGAGCTTTCTCAGTTCAGGAAAAAGAAGACTCAGAGAACCATCTACCTGTAGTCAAAGTTAGAGACGAGTTCAATCAGTCCAGGAAGATAGAATCAGAGAATCATTTCTATAGAGTCATATCATCATTAACAACTTACCTTTTCTGTAGGATCTAAACTGATCTGAGCTATAAGCCTGATTTATAAAGACTGAGTGCAGGATCCTTTTGTGGATCTGAGGTAGGACTTGTATGCCTAAGCTGTAGGAGATTTATTCTCTGAGGTAGGATCCTGTGGTGGATCTGAGTGTGAGGCTATCTTCCTAGCCTAAGTGTATGACTTTGGTTAAAGTTTGAGGTACGTGATCTAGTTCAGATTATTGAGCTGTAGGAGATTATATCTCTGAGTGTAGGGCCTTGGGTCTGAGGTAGGACTTGGAGGAGCTTGAGAGAACTTGTGGGATCTATGTTGCAAGCTCATTGAGCTAAGATTGGAGAATTTGGCCTTGTCTGACACACTATTAGAAATATGGGAGGGACAGTGAATGTACCCATACCTTGGGGAACCACTATAAATACCTGTGTGCTATTGTGTGTCCTGAAAGCAAGCTAAATAACTTAATCACAACTCACCAAAGCAAGAAGATAGTTTTAAAAGACACAAAAACCTATTCACCCCCTCTAGGTGTTTAGCTACTCTTGAAATAATGACTTTCCAGACCACCACCTCTGTTCCTATTTCTTTGATTATTTTTGTCTGATTGTTTGTGTTAGAAAGATAGCCACCGCCACAGTAACATTTTATGTCTGATGCTAATGATTCACTCTTTAAGCTAATCAATGTTATTATTACGATTATATATGTAAGACCCCCTTTTTTTTAAACACCGGGGTCTTAGGCCCAGAACCGCCGCTTTGCGGTGACACCTTCACGCCCTGAAGGGTCATCACTGCGAAACGCCGATTCTGCCGGGCGATTCGATCATAGAAATGCAACCATAGTAGAGTAAACACATGTGAGGTAAAAACTCTAACCAAAAGTCCACAATAAAATCACATCAGAGTAATAATATCTCCACAAAGGGAGAGTCCACAAAATATAAATGTACTGAAAATAAGGGCTTAGGCCCGTTACATCAAATCCTCACTACATAGTCACTCAAGCGGAAGCAAAATAAAACACTACTAAGGTCAGGGACTCACAGTAACAGCTGTCTGAACTCCTGAGCTAGACTGCCCTATCTCCAAACGGGCCGACCTGCGGTGCTGCTCCTCCATGCTGGGCTCCGCGAACCCCTAAATGATGTGGTCCAACAACCGTTAGTCTATAAGACTAAGTCCTATCATCCTCCACCCCTTCACCCATGGCCCCTAGGCACCGAGAGGAGAGGAATAAAGGGGGGACTTGAAGGTGGAGAGTAATCAAGAAACAGATGACATCAGACATATACTAGCAATTTTATAGTACATGTGGCAATAAAGTAAAGTATGAAAAGTAACCTTAACTTTTTTGCGAAAACGCATAAGCCAAGGGATCTTCTGCAAGGATCCCATCGTATAAAGGGTCCCATACAAATTTATACGTTGGGGTGTCGGTTATTAACAGTAATATATATATAAAGAATTTTACCTTAATTTATAAACTTGCCCACACAAGCTTATAGACCAAGGGGTCGTTTTGCAAGTCCTATTTTCTAAGCGCCCCATACCACTTATACAATAGGTGACAGGGGTTATATGCAATGATTATGCTATCACATACTAGTGGGTTATGATGAGATAATTCAAGTGCAACTCACCCACCCGACTCTGTTTACACAGACCTTTAGTTCCCCCTTTCTAGAGCCAAACCTCCTAGGATACCTCCGTAGTGGCCGACGGAAGCGGTGGGATGGGCCTCGCCCACCTCTAAACCAGTAAAGCACTACCGGTCAGACCTATCGTATGCCTTAATGCTTGGTGCACGAAGCAGACTCCTGCGTACTCTTGCTGGCTAGCACACCGGACTTTTGTTGGCGAAGTGCTAACCACACTTGTCGAGCCAACGTACTAGCGCCGGTGCATCGACCACTAACACCGAGGGCCCACCACCTTATAACTTTTGCACATGCAATATTAATACATTTCCCACCGAGCCAAAACTTCCCGAAGTACCCCATCCGTTCCAAATTTCAACCGGACCTCTGGCCCGCCAGGCTATCCCGCCCGTTTCCACAACCACCGAGCCTACCGCTCGAATATCCTAGTAAAACTAACTTACCGAGACACCCGGGTGTGTGAAAGTGAACCCCTAATTATTCTAGTTGCTATTTAAGATTTATCACTCCTACAGTTTACGTTAGCCCAGGACTGCCCCCGGTATACCCCGTGATGGGCTCTCAAAGGGAACTTGGAACTATGATGGTAGCTGAAGCCCATCGTTCCCTTTCGTAAGGCACTTATTGTTATTGGTTGATTACCTTACCCATTCCAATTTCATATTACGCTAGATCTATCCTAGGGTGATTTTGATCTTCCCACTCCACGGGATAAGACGATCTTTTATCGATCCCGAACACCACCTAACACTAGCCAACCTCACACTCTACTTATCCAATCTTCCAATGATGAACTCCTTTATTTACCCAAACCAGCAACAATCTAAGGATCCAACTCTTCAAATTCATTACCCACTCTAGTTCAGTTTCCACAGTTACTATATGCAGACAACCCTATACTATATGAGATGTATAAAGAAGGTACTCCGGATTGTCTTCCAAACCTCCTATAAAATTCACCAGAGTTCTATCATAACAAGTTTAGTCTAAAATCAGAGATTCATAATTTTTCTAATTAATTTGATATTTATTGAATTTTCCCAAATGTTTGGCCATGGACAATTTTGAACATGAAATATATGATCTACTCAAGTAATGGCCACCCAAAAATTTTGATCACTAAATAACAGAGATATATTACTAGATACTAATTTCCATAATTTTTCAGAAAATATCTGACCTCTAATTTAATTCATCCAAAATAATTCCCTTAATCATATGTAAAGGAGGAAGTACATATATTATTCATCAGAAAATTATATAAAAATTACAGAATCTTAATATGGTGCAGAAAGGGTCATTGTGCAAAAATAATAATTTTATAGGCTTGCTTGACACAAAAATAAATTTAATGAAGTTTTCATGGGAAACAATTCTTAATGAAGCGACCCTTAGAAATAATCTTCCAAAAATCCCAAAAAAATTCACAGAGTTTTAAAACATAATAAAAAGTCCTCTGACTAAAGTTCATCAATTTCCAACAAGTAGTTACTTCATAATAAATTTATAAGTAAATAATACAAATTGCTAAATTGATAATGAAGTATCCAAAATAATAATCCTAAATTCATAACAAAATCTCCAGAGCTTGTACTAACTTTAAACACTACTCTACCCAAATCTCATCACTATTCAGTGAGTTTTCGTGACATTTTCTATCACTACAAGGTTTGTGCCCTAAACGAGTGTTAGGGTTTTGAGGGACCTATTCACCTTAGAATCTATTTTGGATTTCTTCTAGAGGATTCCACCTACCCTTGAATTCTCTCTCCCAAGTTTCAAATCCTTTCAAGGTCAACTGACCCCTTTCCCTTCACAACCCTCAAACGTCCTCCCTTAGGGTTTGAGTTTGGATCCAAGGGTAAAACAATCCTAAACCACTCCATATTCCCTAACAGGGTTATAATGGTCCTACCAAGTCAATGGTAAAAATCTCAACTCCTGTTGAAATGATTTGCCCACCCAAAGCCCATGTACACTCTTTATTTAAGAATCCTTAACTAAGGGAGAGTTAGGGTTAGGTCATTACATATCCAAAACACCTCCAAATGAGGTGAATTTATATACAGAGCCATATCATGATGCCAGGGACCTCTCACCAAAATTTGGGAGGGTTTGGAGGTCATTAAACAACTTAATTAAAATACACTATTACTATTAAATAATTACAAAAACCATTGTTCAAAGTATACCCAAAACTTCACATATTTGGACTGGCCCTAGGTATGACTAAGGTTGACCCCCTGCACAAATTTAATGTCAATTGGACAAGGGATGAAGTGTGGGCACCCTTTTGAATCTACGGATAGCCCTAGGTATAGGTCCCACCAAATTGGGTTCCCTGGTCCAACCAGAGGTCCAAATTAGATCAAATTAATTTTGGATAAAAGTAGACCCATAGGGCTACAAAGTTCATGTTGATGACTTTCTCACCAGAGGAGCCCAAGTATTTTTAAAAATTAAAACCATCTACTGCAAATAGTGTGATAGAAATGAATTAAAATATAAATGAATTATTAATACGGCGCACGAATCTTGGCGTAAATCCAAGGGTTGCCGAGTCGTATTCCTCCTCCAGCCAACGACCCTGATTGCTTGAGCCTGGGGCGACTTCAAACCGTGCTGCCGGCCATCCGACCACTTCCCTGCTCGGCCACCGCCACCACCACTTTTGTGGAGGTGGTGGCTACCTTTAGCCGGCGGCGTGGCCGCCGGTGATGAATCTTCCGGCGATCCCACCAATAAGATAATCGGCCCAAAACCATGAAAAACAGAGATTGGTTCGGGCTCAATTGATCCCGAACCTTCAACCTAAACATCCCTATGATCTACTTATGAAGTAAAGAGTGGAGGACCTTGTCGGCGGCCTGATGGCGCGACGATCATCGGGAAATGATTTTTGATGGTAGCGCCGCTCGACTTCTACAACAGTATAGTGGGAGGGATCGAAATCTTTAGGTAAAGGCTGGGAAACGTTCCTCTTGGGCCTCTAATTGTGTTTAAAGGCTCGGTTAAGGAGGGGAGAGGCCAAAACTTCAATGGCCATTAATGCCATTGAAAGCTTGGCTCGGGTTAGGAGGATAGGGCTGAAACAGCCCCTTGGTGGCCGGGAAATGGCTGGAAACTTCTCCCCTTTCCAAGGGGAGTTGAATCCAGCCATTAAGAGTGGCATTTGGCCTCCCTTGGTCGGGTTTTTACTTGCCCCTTCAATCCCTCTTTTTCTCTCTTCTCCATTACCATGGAATGGAGCTCACACTCTCTCTCTCTCTCCTAATCATCAAGTTGGCTTGGTAAACCTTGGGGTCTATTGGAAGCCCACATATACACCTAATATTCCTAATGAAGCTATATGAGGAGGCTTGAGCTTATGCTAGCTCATTTGGGCTAGTTTGACCCAAAGTATGCTTGGGTTGACTTTGGTCCTTTTGACCTTTTAGGTTGCCCCTAATGGGTCCCTGGTGACTCATTGTCCTCCCCTCAGGTCTATGTAGGGTTGGGTAGGGATGACTTGGCAACTTGGAGGTCACTTTACCCTTAGTAAGGGCACTTTGACCACTTTGGGGTTAGAGTTGACTTGGGTCAACTTGGCCTCTAGGACTGAACCCCATGTGTCCTTGGTGACGCATTGACAACCCTTTAGGTCTAGGAAGACCTGGGCAAGGTTGGTTGGGCACATTAGAGGCCAACGGCCCTTAGTTAGGGCACATTGCCCAATTTAGGACTATGGTGGTCCTAGGTCAAATTGGCCACTTTGGGTTGACTCTAAAGGACCCTTAAGGTTCTAGTGGACCCTATAATAGGTTAGTTATGTTATGGTGGGGTCATGGAGTCATGGTGAAGCCCTAAGGTCAATCCCTAGATTTGGTGATGAGGTTGTGCCATAGGCAGACTAAGGTGATTCTCACCTTGGACCTTGATCACATGGCCCTTTTTTGCTTCTTAGGGTTTTGTCATGACCTAGTCATGACCAAAACCACTCTGAGGGGTCTAGTTAGAAATGGGATGTTACAAATCCCAGTAAAAAAAACAAAAATTTCATCCCCGAAATCAAGGTTAAGCTTACGGGAATTTGTATCGAAGAAAAAGAAACTTGTAACATCCCATAAGAAGTGAAAGATTACATCACGACGCAATATTTGCTAAGTAAGGTTTAAAGGGAAACCTAAATCTATGACTAATTCGCCCAATTGGTAAAGCCAAGACCCCAATAAACAAAAGATTAGCCTCTACTCATCCAAGGGCAGTCCTACTAGTTTAAAACATTAAGGTAAATTGAACATCCTGAGAGGTTGTGAGGTATACCTGACTTAACAGCTCTGGATACTTTTGTCGCATTAGGTCCAGCGGTTCCCAGGTATGCTCCTCC
The DNA here is from genome assembly GCA_039513925.1 of Platanthera zijinensis. Lineage (NCBI taxonomy): Eukaryota > Viridiplantae > Streptophyta > Magnoliopsida > Asparagales > Orchidaceae > Platanthera > Platanthera zijinensis. Next base: position 106,748,715 of record CM077088.1, read on the forward strand.
TAGCGGTGGTTCCTCCACTAAACTTTGACTAACGGAACCTTCTTGCGACACAAAATCCGTACTCCTCTGTCCTCGATTCTAACTGGCTCCAAGTGAACTGACCGGTCTGAAGCTACCGGCCCATCTGTGGTCTAAATCTGCTGCTCCGGACGTAGTAGAGCCCTCCTAAGTGAAGAAATATGGAACACATCGTGTAAACCTGCAAGTTCTGGTGGCAACTTAAGCCTGTAAGCTAGGGGCCCGATCCGCTCCAGGATCCTGTAAGGGCCCATATACCTAGGGCTGAGCTTCTTCTTCCGACAACGCACCCGTGAAAATCCGTGCATGGGCCGGATATTCAAGAAAACCAGGTCTCCCACCTGAAACTCAACCATATGGTGTAGGGCGTCGTAATACTTAGCCTGTCGGCTCTGTGCTTCCAGCATTCTGTCCCGTATCAGTCTCACATAAGCCTCGGTGTCTTTGACAAAATCCGATCCCAACATCATTGGATCCTCAGCCTAAATCCATTAGAGCAGAGTCCTATATCTCCTTCCGTACAAGGCTTCATAAGGATCCATCCATATGATGGACTTGTAGCAGTTGTTATAGGAGAACTCAACCAATGGTAAAAGCTTCTCCCAAGGTTCGTTTCGATCCAAAATGCATAGCCTTAGGAGGTCCTGCAATGTTCGGTTGGTGCGTTCCGTCTGCCCATCTGTCTGGGGATGAAATGTTGTGCTGAAGGTCAGCAGTGTGCCTATGTAAGTCTGCACGGATCTCCACTCCCTGGATGTGAACCAACCATCCCAATCTAACACGATCGTCCTGGGCACCCCGTAGTAACGAATGAACTGCTCTACAAATGTCTGCACTAGTACCCCAACCGAGTCATCTTTTCTGATTGCAATGAATCTGGCCACCTTCGTCAGCCGATCGACGATGACCCAAATAGAATCGTTTCTCGTCCGTGATCCGGGGAGGCCATGAATTAAATCCATCGCGATGTCGTCAAATTTCCACTCCAGCACCGGAAGTGGCTGTAACAATCCTGCGGGGTTTCTGCACTCCGCCTTCACAAGTTGGCATGCCTCGCAATGAGTCACGAAGTATGTAATGTCCTTCTTCATCACCGGCCAGAACATCGTCTTCTTCAAGTCTGCCGTCATGTTGGTGATTTCAGGGTGTATAGAATATCTTCTATAATGTGCTTCGGCCATGATGTCCTCCCGAATCTAACCTCCTGCGGGTATATAGACCCTACCTCTGAAATATTGCAATCCATCTCTTAGTGAATAATCTCCTGTCGAACCCTCCTCAAAGGATTGGAATATCGGCTCTGCCCATGTATCTGTCTTCTGTCCATCCCGGATGCGGTATCGAATATCATCTATGGCAACCATCGATACTAGATACTCCATATACAGCTCTAGATCATTCCTGGACACTAGGGATATATGCATATCTCTAAAAGACCAGACTAGCTCCATGGACATCAGTTGTGGTCCCTTCCCTGAGGTATCTCCTCTCCAGCTCAGAGCATCTTTCCACCACGTTTTCCTTCCCGGGATGGTAGTGCATGGTGTACTTGTAATCCGACAGGAACTCTACCCAACGTCTCTATCTGATGTTGAGTTCCTTCTATGTGTCCACATATTTTAAATTCTTGTGATCTGAGAAGATATCACAGTGAACCCCGTAGAGGTAGTGTGGCCAAATCTTCAGAGAAAAGATCACTGCACCCATCTCCATATCAAGCACCAGATAGTTCTTCTCATATGTCTTCAGTTGTCGGGAGGCGTAGGCTATTACGCGCCCGTTCTGCATCAGAACGGCACCCATCCCTTGGTAGGAGGAGTCCGTGTACACCTGGAATCCATCCCTTACCGACGGAAGAGCGAGAATGGGAGCCGAGTTAAGCCAACCTTTCAACTCCTCAAAGGTCACCTTGCACTATAGCGTCCAAACGAAAGGGGATTCCTTATTCATCAGGGATGTAAGAGGGAGTGCCATCTGGGAAAGTCCTTCGACGAACTTCCGGTAATATCCGGCAAGTCCCAGGAAGCTCCGTACATCCGTGGCTGTCTTCAATGGTGGCCAATCCTGAACTGTCTACTGCCAACCCAGCACCGCTGATAATATGACCTAAGAAGGCGACCTCCTTTAGCCAAAACTGGCATTTGCTGAACTTCGCATATAGCTGGTGCTCCCGTAGCCTCTCTAGAGTCAAAGTCAGGTGTCTTGTATGCACCTCCTCTGTCCTTGAGTAGATGAGGATGTCGTCAATAAATACGATGACGAATACATCCAAATACTCCTCGAATACCCTGTTCATGAGGCTTTTAAATACTGACGGTGCATTTGTGTGCCCGAAGGGCATCACTGTAAACTAAAATAGTCCGTACCTACTACTGAAGGCGGTCTTCGGAATGTCCTCCTCTCGAATCCGTAGCTGGTAATAACCTAACCTCAAGTCAAGTTTCAAGAAGAAATGCGCTCCTTCCAGTTGATTGAACAACTTGTCAATCTGTGGCAGTGGGTATGTATTCTGGACCGTCAATTTGTTCAGCGCTCGATAATCAATAAATAGGTGGAGACTTCCGTCCTTCTTCTTGACGAATAGTACCGGGGCTCCCCACGGTGAAGAGCTTGGTCGGGCAAACCCTGCCTCTACTAGTTCCTGCAACTGACTTCGGAACTCTGTCAACTCTTTTGGGGCCATCTGATAAGGATCCCTAGATGCTGGCTTGGCCCCCGGCATAAGATGTATCTTGAAGTCCTGCTATCGGTGCGGAGGTAGTCCTGGCAGTTTCTCTGGAAAGACGTCAGCAAAATCTCACACCACCGGGATGTCTGTCACAGACTCCTTGGCCTCCTCCATCTCAAATATAATCTGATAAACCTCCTCTCCCTGCAGGTGGGACTTAACGGCTTGTACTGAAGATAAGAGTATACGAGAGAAAGGTCTTATACCTTCGATGATAATTCAAGAGTCCCCGTGCCTCACGGTGATCCTCTTTGCTTGGCAATCAATCTGGGCCAGGTTCTAGTGCAGCCATACCATGCCTAGGATAAAGTCGTAGTCCATCAACTTCAAAAGCATCATTGGAGCCTTGAACGCCTTTCCACCGATTTCTACCTCAATATTGCAGTGGTCAAAGGTAAGGAGTTTAGATCCATCGGGTAGTCACACCCTCATCTCCGAGCCCGTGAATCGCTCCACGCCTTCCAATCCTTCTACGAACATCTCCGACACAAAGGAGTGAGTAGCTCCGGTATTGAAAAGCGAGCGAGCAGGCTTGCCGCTGATGAAGACTATACCTGGGGCGATTAAATGTCTTAGGATTCTATAAAGAGTTTTCTTTCTTATTTATTCTATCTAGTGCAGTTCTACAAGTTTGACAACTGAGAAAGGGAATTCTATTTAAACAATTAAACATCTTGGCGTACCTTCTATGACCTGCTCTGGGTTTCGAGGCTGCGCCAAGTCCAAAGCATACACCTGCTCCCTTTCTTGTCTACGATCCACACCCTGGTATCCACGTCCTCGGCCTCCAAAATACTGCGGTGGCTGGGCAGTCGGTGGTGCTGGTTGGGGTGCCCCCCTCATGGGGCAATTTCTGCGGATGTGCCTAACCTGATGGCAGTTGAAGCACTCCGGCGGGGGAAATGTCATACCCCCGGGTCTCGGTGCCTCCCGCATCTAAAGAGGCTGAGGATCCACTACCACTAGCTCCCTCGGCTCCTGTCTCGCCCCCTGACGAGGCTGGTCCTCTGCTCTTCTTTCCTCTCTCCCATTAGTGATGTGGCCCCGCCGCTGATCATTTCTGGCTCCCCGTCCCTGGTCCTCCGTTGGCCTCTTTCGACCCCAAGTTGTGTACCAGTTGACCTCAATCCTCTTGGCCATCTCTATTATCCGAGGTATTGGCCCGTCAGATACGAATAGAGGGGCCTCCCTCAACTCCTATTGCAGGCCCTTGTAGAACCTTTTGGTATATCCTTCCACATCTAACTGATAGTAGTTCGCAAACTGGGCTAAGTTGTTGAACTCCCGGTGGTACTCTACCACTGTCTTATTGCCCTGCTTCAACTGCAGGAACCTTTCCTCCAGTTCATCCCTAGCCGACTGTAGAACAAAATGCTCCAGTAACACGGCTATGAACTCCTCCCAAGTAATCTCTACAACCTTCATATCCACAAAAGTCGTATCCAGCAACTTATTCCACCATCTCTTGGCGTGAGACTCCAAGCAAGAGACCACCAATGACCCCCTCCCCTCGCAGGGGCACCGAATCCCGGTCAACATCTCGTACATAATGTCCAGCCATTCTTCCGTCCGAACAGCTTACTCTGTCCCTAAATAGGAGGGGGAGAGAGTACTCGGAAGATGCTCAGCCAATTGGCCCCAAGGTTTTGCTGCAGAACTGAAAAATGCTTGGCCCTGAAATCCTTCAGAATGTGTAACATCTCATTTCCGGCTAGACCCCTAGGAGTCGGTTGGTCGAGTCGGAACCCCTAGGAAACACATAAAAATGAAATAAAGCGATCAATATTTCGGGTCACGGGTTAGTCACGCCCGTGACCGACCCGTCACGCCCGTGACCTGGGCGTGACTACTTCGACGATCGTCGATCTCCACGAGACGATCGTCGAACGTGCTGTCTGGGCATGTCACGCCCGTGACCAAGATGTCACGCCCGTGACCAAGATGTCACGCCCGTGACTATGGGCGTGACCCCATCGACGATCGTCGATCGCCATGAGACGATCGTCGACCTTGCGGCCCGGGCATGTCACGCCCGTGACATGAGTGTCACGCCCGTGACCTAGGGCGTGACCAGTCTTCGACGATCGTCGATCTCAAATCGACGATCGTCGACCAGATTTAACCGCCCGGGGCTGTCACGCCCGTGACATAGGTGTCACGCCCGTGACCACCGATCGACGATCGTCGATCTCAGTTCGACGATCATCGAACCCAGAATGGGCTACCCGGGGCTGTCACGCCCGTGACCTATGTGTCACGCCCGTGACATTGGCCGAAACGACGGTTCAGGCCCGAAATTATTCCAACACGCGTGGTAATAAATGCTGGTGTGGGAAGTTACACCAGGAGTAACTTCCGGCCGTTTTCCTTCTATAATTATATAATAAATGAGGAAAAGGTGGTCCAATAGAAAATCGCCAGCTGGACACACCTGTTCAGTTTCCACCGTTTCTTATCCCTGCATCATAACCGAAGCGTTAAGGGGAGGAGCCTTCATGGACATAATGGCTTTACCCATTCATCTTCCCACTATCTGACTTATAAAAGCCCACTTGGGGAAAGAGGAGAAGGTTACACGCTCAAGTAATCAGAACAGACCTTTGTTCTTACTGTAGGAGAAGTTCAGCAAACGCCACCACCGCGCCATGGCACCCCGACGTTCTTCTCGCCTTCAAACCGCGAACAAGGTCCTCCTCTGCTCCTTCTCTTTCATGGGTAGATCTTAGGATTCTTAGAAAGGAGGTTCGCGCTCAACGGAGCCGGACCCGTCTCTCGTTTTCATGGAAAAACCATGAAAAAGGGTATTTGAGTTCGCCGGAAACCGCCACCTCCGGCGGCCAAACCACCGCCGACCGATAGCCATCGCCTCAACGGAGGTGGTGGTGGTGGCTGGCCAGGGAAGTGACCGAATGGCCGGCGACGGACCACGGAATGCTTACAGGAAAAATGTTTTCCTGTGTCTGTTCGGGTTCATGAAGAAGATGAAAAGTGGATTTAATATATAATACATGGATTATTATATAGTGCATAATGGAAAAATAGGTTATTTGAATGTATTTTTGAGGCTGCAAAACGAAGCACTTAGAGGCCGATTTAGGAAAAATGACCAGTCACAAAAGTTGTAGCCCTCGGGGTCTACTTTAATTTAAAATTGATTTTATTGAATTTGGGTGAGTGATTTGACCACAGAACTCATTTTGGTGGGATCAAGACCTAGGCTAACCAGAAATTGAAATGGTTGCCCACGGTTCATATCATGTCCAAATGATTTGAAATTTGGACTGGAGGCCTATAATATGTATATCGAGAGACTGTCCAAAAATGAGAATTTTTGGAGAACTTTTGCCTAAAGTTTTTGTAAGAATTTAATAAACAATATAAAATTAATTAGGAGATGAAATTAAGTCCAAACTCCCCCAAATTTTGGGTGGTGGTCCCTAGCATCAATATTAAGATCTGTACAAAATTTCAACTCGATTGGTCGAGTTTTGAATAGGGAAGTATCAAGTCCTAGATAGGTCTTGGTGAGGGGTACTTTGGGGAAAAGTACGATTGGAGTTGGAGTGGACAAATCTCCTCAAAAGAGGCTGAAGTTGTTGGCCACTGATTTGTGGAGTCTATGTCTACCCTCTTGGGTAACATGCTGTGGCTTAGGGTGGATTTTACCCTAAGAGATTGGCTCAAATCCAACGGGTGGGAGTTTGAGGTTTGTGAAGGACATAAGAGCAAAAGCTCTTGTATGCCCTTTGAAATTTGGAGGAGAGGGGGATGATATGATGAAAACCCTCTGGTTGGAATAGTGAAGGAATTGGAGGTAATTAGGTACCTCGAAAGTTGAGATGTCGGATTAGGATAAAAATGTAATTTAGTTATTTTAAGCACTAAATCTAATCCAAAAATTGTGAAACTCGGGAGGAGGGAGTTTTAGGATGTTTGTAGACTTATGATAATTTTCCTGGAATTTTATGATTGATAAATATTATACTTCATGTGTTAAAGGAATAATTGCCCGATTTATTGCTTCAATTATTTGGAGGTTTTAAATTAATTATAATCAGTTGAAATTCTGGATTTAGATCTTGATTAGTAGTACAATGATCCCTGGATTTTTAGAGAATTTTATGTTGAGTAAATCTAGTACCTTATTCACAGATGATAGAAAGGGCTTTTATGTTTAAAAATTAATTATGGATAAAATACTTGCTGGAAAATTATGAAACTTGGCCAGTGCTAATTTTAGGCCTTTATCTGCATGTCATGAATTACTTATAATTTTTGGAAGAATATTTTCTGTACTTGCTTCATAAACAATAGAAGTTAGAGATTATTTCTAAAATAGCTTTCATGCCATTTTGATGATTGAAAAATTATGATACTTAGGATTTAACCTATTGAGATAACCTAGTATTTATCGTAAAAGTGCTGGACATCTTGCATGAGAACTTAGTGTAGTTCATGTTCAAACCGGTAGTCCTTGGATTTTCGAGGAATTTAATTAAATGCCAAATAAATTAGGAATAATTCCATTTTCTGGATTTAGGTCATTTAGGTCATGGTAAGTCTCCAGTAAATAATTTAGGGCATTTGGATGAGTAATGGATCATTTCATAACCAGTTCGACATGTAGCCTAGGTCGGTCTGCATTTAGTAAATTGTGAAATGCAATAGGACATGATCTGATGAAGATATAAAGAGTAGTGAGTAGTGGTGATAGTTAGAGTTAAGAGGTGCTCGGGTTTGGCGAAAGATCGCTTTTCCCGAAGAGTGGAAGGTTTAAAAATCACCCTAGGATAGTCTATCGTAATATGAGAAGGGAATCGGGCTAAGGGAAAACAACCAATAACAATAAGTGCCTTGCGAAAGGGAACTTCGGGCCGTAATGCCGCCGTCTTGGTTCCTAGTGCCCCTTGAGAGCCCTTCACGGGGTATACCGGGGGCAGTCCTGGGCTAACGTAAACTGTAATAATAAACTGGCAAGAGTAACTTAGTAACTAGGATTGCACTTTTCACAAACACTGTTGGCACAGGAAGATTGATGAGAGCTTCGGCTCGGGTGATTTGGAAACGGACGGGATGGTCCGGGGAGCTTCGGCTCGGTTGTTCTGGAGACGGACGGGTTGGTCCGGGGAGCTTCGGCTCGGTTGGTTGGAGACGGACGTTTGGTCCGGGGAGCTTCGGCTCGGTTTTTGTGTGTTTGCGATTAAACTTGCATGTGCATAAGATAGGAAAAGTTAAGGTGGTGGGTCTTTCGATATCGGGGACTTCGATTGCACCGACACCGATATCGTTGACTCGGCCAGGTGGTTAGCACTTCGCCAACAGAAGTCCGGTGCGCCAGCCGGCAAGAGTACGCAGGCGTCCGCTTAGTGCACCAAGCGTTGAGGCGTACGATAGGTCAGACCAGTGGTGCTTTTACTGGTTTTGGAGGTGGGCGAGGCCCAACCCACCGCTTCCGTCTGCCACTACGGAGGTATCCTGGGAGGTAACGGCTCCGAAAGGGGGAACTAAAGGTCTGTGTGCACAGAGTCGGATGTGTGAGTTGCACTGCATGTTTCATCATACCCACTAGCATGTCATAGCATAATCGATTCATTTAACCCTGGCACCTAAAGTATAAGTGGTATGGGACGCTTATACATTAGGACCTGCAAAACGACCCCTTGGTCTATAAGCTTGTGTGGGCAAGTTTATAAATCAAAGGTTAATTTCAGTATATAACAACCATTGCTGTTTGATAACCGACACCCCAACGTATAAGTGGTATGGGACACTCTATACGATGGGAGCCTTGCAAAAGATCCCTTTTGCTTATGTGTTCTCGCATAAGTGAAGGTTTAAATTCATATAATTGCTTTTCTTACTGCTAGACCTATTATAACAATTTATTAACTGCTCACCTAACACAACTTGCTAGATTAGTTTCCGCTGCCATCTGTTTCATGTTTAATCTCTACCTTCATGTCCTTCCCTTTCTTCCTCTCCGCTCGGTACCTAGGAGCCATGGGGGAAGGGGTAGGGGATGATAGGGCTTAGTCTTTATGACTAACGGTTTTCGAACCGCATCATTTAGGGGATCGTGGAGCCCAGCATGGAGGAGCAGCCCCAGAGATCGGTGCGCCTAGAGATGGGGCAGTCCAGCTCCGGAGTTCACACAGCCGGCACCGTGAGTCTCGACCCTGAGTAGTTTCTAGTGTTTGCTTCCGCATGAGAGATATTGTAGTGAGGACTCTGATGTACAGGGCTTATGCCCTTATTTTTAGTTTTACATTATGCTGCACTCTGATGTTTCTGTGGACACTCCCTTTCGTGGAGCTTTATTATATATATGTGATATTACTATTGTGGACTGCATTGCTCTTACTGTTATAATTAAGCTACTCTTCTGTGATCGAAATGGCCGGCGGAATCGGCGCCTTGTGGTAATGACCCTTCAGGACGTGAAGGTGTCACCGCAAAGCGGCGATTCTGGGCCTAAGACCCCGGTGGTTGAAAAAAAAGGGGTCTTACAAGTGGTATCAGAGGGAGGTTTCGATCCTCCGACCTGTGGGTTATGGGCCCACCACGCTTCCGCATGAGAGATATTGTAGTGAGGACTCTGATGTACAGGGCTTATGCCCTTATTTTTAGTTTTACATTATGCTGCACTCTGATGTTTCTGTGGACACTCCCTTCGTGGAGCTTTATTATATATATGTGATATTACTATTGTGGACTGCATTGCTCTTACTGTTATAATTAAGCTACTCTTCTGTGATCGAAATGGCCGGCGGAATCGGCGCCTTGTGGTAATGACCCTTCAGGACGTGAAGGTGTCACCGCAAAGCGGCGATTCTGGGCCTAAGACCCCGGTGGTTGAAAAAAAAAGGGGGTCTTACAAGTGGTATCAGAGGGAAACATCGATCAGAAGGAAGTAGCAGTCCACAAACCCTAGGTCACCCCCGCTCGAGTTTAGTTTGGGGACAAACTAAGCAGCGGAAGCAGCGGTGTGCCCATATGGGGATCACATATAATTTGTCCACCTTTATGTAGTATTTGAACGTTCTCTCAGCGTGTGTTTTTGTTACGCAGCCTCCAGCACGGACTACGCCACAAGGTGGAGTTCAACAGGCTCAGGATGTTGCACCACCCCCACCGGCCCCCACTCCTTTCCTTCAGTCAGACAAGGGACAGACCCTGACTGCCATTCTGGAGGACTTCAGGGCCCAGCAGGTTCGGCCCCGCAGCCAAATCCGGGGGCCAACTGGCTAAGCATCTTCTGAGGACTGGCTCCCCGTCCTATTTGGGGATTCGGTGTCCAGAGTCGGCTGTTCGGACGGAAGAGTGGCTAGATATCATGTATGAGATGCTGACCGGGATTCGGTGTCCATGGGAGGAGAAGGTGGCTCTGTTGTTCGTATCTGACGGGCCCATCTCCCGGATCTTGGAGATGGCCAAAAGGATTGAGGCAGATTGGCACGCCACCCGGGGCCGGAAGCGGCCAGCAGAGGATCAGGGACGGAGAGGTAGAAATGACCAGCGGCGAGGTGCTGTACCAGAGGGGAGGAGGACGGAGGACCAGCCTCGTCAGGACGTGAGGCAGGAGCCGAGGGAACAGGTGGTATTAGCCCCTCCCCCTCTTCGGATGCAGGAGATGCCGAGACCCGGGGGAATGGCGTATCCCCCACCAGAGTGTTTTCTTTGTCATCAGATTGGGCACATTCGGAGGAACTGCCCCATGAGGGGGGCGCCACCTCCAGCACATCAGGGCGGCCCACCAGCTCAGCATTATGGAGGCCGAGGACGCGGCCGTGGTCGTGGATACTAGTGGGGAGATCGTAGGCAGGAAAGAGAGCAGGTATATGCTTTGGACCTTGCGCAGCCTCGAAATCCGGAGCAGGTCATCGCAGGTACGCTGCAATGTTTCTTTATTTTCATAAAATCTCCCTTTAAGTTGTTAAAACTCAGAACCGCACTAGATAGATTAACAAGGAAAGAAAACTCTTTATAGAACCCTGAGATATTTAATCACCCCAGGTATAGTCTTCATCAGCGGCAAGCCTGCCCGCACGCTTTTTGATACTGGAGCTACTCACTCCTTTGTGTCGGAGTCGTTCGTGGAAGGACTGGAAGGTGTGGAGCGGTTCACAGGCTTGAGGATGAGGGTGCGACTACCGGATGGATCTGAGCTCCTTACCACGGATCACTGCAATATGGAGGCGGAAATCGGTGGAAAAGCGTTCGAGGCTCCAGCGACGATTTTGAAGCTGACAGACTACGACCTGATCCTGGGCATGGTATGGCTGCACTGGAACTATGCCCAGATTGACTGCTAGGCAAAGAGGATCACCGTGAGACACGGGGACTCTTTCATTACCATCGAAGGTATAAGACCTGTCTCTCGTATACTCTTATCTTCGGTACAGGCCGTTAAGGCCCATCTGCAGGGAGAGGAGGTCTATCAGATTCTTTTTGAGATGGCGGAGGTTAAGGAGTCGGTGACAGACATCCCGGTGGTGCGAGATTTCGGTGACATCTTTCCGGAGAAACTGCCAGGACTACCACCACACCGAGAGCAGGATTTTCAGATACAGCTTGTGCCGGGAGCCAAGCCGGCGTCTAGGGCCCCTTATCAGATGGCCCCAAAGGAGTTGGCAGAGTTTCGGACTCAGTTGCAGGAATTAGTTGAGGCAAGTTTTGTTAGACCGAGTTCCTCGCCATGGGGAGCTCCGGTCCTGTTCGTGAAGAAGAAGGATGGGACACTCCGCCTGTGCATCGATTATCGAGCACTAAACAGGCTGACCGTCCGGAAAACCTATCCGCTCCCACGGATAGACGAATTATTCGACCAGCTGGAGGGGGCCCATTATTTCTCGAAGCTGGACTTGAGATCAGGATACTACCAGCTTCGGATCCAGGAGGAGGATATCCCGAAGACGGCCTTTAGTAGCAGATATGGCCTGTATGAGTTCACCGTGATGCCCTTTGGGCTCACGAATGCTCCGTCGGCGTTCATGAGTCTCATGAACAGGGTTTTTGAGGCCTACTTGGATGTGTTCGTCATTGTATTCATAGACGACATCCTGATCTACTCTAGGACGGAGGAGGAGCACACTCGGCATCTGGCACTGACCTTGGAGAGGTTGCGGGAGCATCGCCTTTATGCAAAATTCAGCAAGTGTCAGTTCTGGTTGAAGGAGGTGGCCTTCCTAGGCCACATCATCAGCGGAGCCGGGTTATCAGTAGATCCAGCAAAGATTCGGGCAGTTCGCGATTGGCCGCAGCTGAGGACAGCCACCGACGTACGCAGTTTCTTGGGACTTGCCGGTTACTACCGGAAGTTCGTGGAGGGGTTCTCTCGGATTGCCCTCCCCCTCACATCTTTGACAAAGAAGGAGGCACCTTTTGTTTGGACCCCGCAGTGCCAGGCGGCTTTCCAGGAGCTGAAGGACCGACTCATCTCGGCCCCTATCCTGGCCCTTCCATCCGGAAGGGAGGGATTCCAGGTGTATACCGACGCATCATACCAAGGGATGGGAGCGGTGCTGATGCAGAACGGACATGTCATAGCATATGCCTCCCGCCAGCTGAAGATCCATGAGAGGAACTACCCGGTGCACGACCTCGAGATGGGAGCGGTCGTTTTTGCTCTGAAGGTCTGGCGCCATTATCTTTATGGAGTCCACTGCGATATCTTCTCCGATCACAAGAACCTGAAATACGTGGACACACAGAAGGAGCTGAATATCAGGCAGAGGCGTTGGGTGGAGTTCTTAGCAGATTATCAGTATGAGATGCACTACCATCCAGGGAAGGCAAACATGGTAGCCGACGCGTTGAGCCGGAGAGCTGCCACTTCCGAAGCTGGGCCCCAGGTTATGTCCATGGAGCTAGTCCAGTCATTCAGAGATATGCAGATATCCCTAATGTCCGAGGATGACCCAGATCTGTATAGGGAGTATCTGGCATCGATAGTGGCCATTGACGATATTCGGGATCGCATTCGGGACGGACAGAGGACAGATGCGTGGGCGGAGCCGATGTTCCGAGCTTTGGAGGAAGGTTCGACAGGAGATTATTCCCTGAGAGATGGTTTGCTCCACTTCAGAGGCAGAGTATATATACCCGCAGGAGGCCAGATCCGAGAGGATATTATGATGGAGGCGCATTGCAGCCGGTACTCGGTACACCCAGGGATCACAAAGATGACCGCTGATTTGAAGAGGACGATGTTTTGGCCGGGCATGAAGAAGGACATTACGTACTTCGTGACCCATTGCGAGGCGTGTCAGTTGGTGAAGGCGGAGTGCAGGAACCCCGCAGGACTGTTGCAGCCACTCCCGGTGCCGGAGTGGAAGTTTGACGATATAGCGATGGATTTTATACATGGTCTTCCCCGGTCTCGGACGGGGAACGACTCGATTTGGGTGATTGTCGATCGGTTGACGAAGGTGGCCCGCTTTGTACCGATCAGGAAGGATGACTCGGTGGGAGTGCTGGTACGGAAGTTTGTGGAGCAGTATGTCCGATATCATGGCGTGCCCCGGACGATAGTGTCGGACCGCGATGGACGGTTTACATCCAGGGAGTGGCGGTCAGTGCAGGCATATTTGGGCACCCGGTTGACTTTTAGCACGGCCTTCCACCCTCAGACGGACGGGCAGACAGAACGCACCAACAGGACCTTGGAGGATCTACTACGATTGTGTATACTGGACCGAGGGGAGCCGTGGGAGAAGATGTTACCGTTGGTCGAGTTCTCCTACAATAATAGCTACCAGTCCAGCATCAGGATGGCGCCTTATGAAGCCCTGTATGGAAGAAAATGTAGGACCCCGCTTTCTTGGGTTCAAGACGAGGATCCGAAGCTGTTGGGATTGGATTTTGTGGAAGACACCGAGGCTCAGGTGAGACTGATCAGAGATAGGATGTTGGAGGCGCAGAGCAGACAGGCTAAATACTATGACGCCTGACATCGTCAGGTGGAGTTTCGGGTAGGGGATCGAGTGTTCTTGAAGATCCGGCCCATGCACGGAGTCTCACGGGTGCGCGGTCGGAGGAAGAAACTCAGCCCTAGGTATATGGGCCCTTACCGGATCCTGGAGGGATCGGACCCCTAGCCTACAGGCTAGAGTTGCCACCGGAGCTGGCAGCTCTACACGACGTCTTCCACATCTCTTCGCTGAGAAGGGCTCTACTACGCCCGGAGCAGCGGATTTTGACCACCGAAGGGCCGGTAGCTTCAGACCGATCTGTTCACTTGGAGCCGGTTCGGATCGATGACAAAGGAGTGCGGATCTTGCGGCGCAAGAAGATCCCTTAGTCAAGGTTTTGTGGAGAAACCACGGTCAGGAGGAGCACACCTGGGAACCGCAGGATCTGATGAGGCAAAGATACCCGGAGTTGTTCAGTCAGGTACATCTCACCACCTCTCGGTATACTATAGATTGCCTTCTTGTTTTGGAATGTTAAGACTAGATACGGAAAATCCAGGACCTAGGCATGCGCACTTAATCAGAAAGGTAGGGGCTAATCTTTTGTTTATTGGGGAGATTGTCTTAGTTATCAAACGAACAGTCGCCTGAACCCAATAGAAAGATCGTATGGGATGTTACAAGTTTAATTTATTCCGATAGAAATCCCCGTAGGCTCAACCTCAATTTCGGGGACGAAATTTTTGTTTTGTTTATTGGGATTTGTAACATCTCATTTCCGGCTAGACCCCTAGGAGTCGGTTGGTCAAGTCGGAACCCCAGGAAACACATAAAAATGAAATAAAGCGATCAATATTTCGGGTCACGGGTTAGTCACGCCCGTGACCGACCCGTCACGCCCGTGACCTGGGCGTGACTACTTCGACGATCGTCGATCTCCACGAGACGATCGTCGAACGTGCTGTCTGGGCATGTCACGCCCGTGACCAAGATGTCACGCCCGTGACCAAGATGTCACGCCCGTGACCAAGATGTCACGCCCGTGACTATGGGCGTGACCCCATCGACGATCGTCGATCGCCATGAGACGATCGTCGACCTTGCGGCCCGGGCATGTCACGCCCGTGACATGAGTGTCACGCCCGTGACCTAGGGCGTGACCAGTCTTCGACGATCGTCGATCTCAAATCGACGATCGTCGACCAGATTTAACCGCCCGGGGCTGTCACGCCCGTGACATAGGTGTCATGCCCGTGACCACCGATCGACGATCGTCGATCTCAGTTCGACGATCGTCGAACCCAGAATGGGCTACCCGGGGCTGTCACGCCCGTGACCTATGTGTCACGCCCGTGACATTGGCCGAAACGACGGTTCAGGCCTGAAATTATTCCAACACGCGAGGTAATAAATGCTGGTGTGGGAAGTTACACCAGGAGTAACTTCCGGCCATTTTCCTTCTATAATTATATAATAAATGAGGAAAAGGTGGTCCAATAGAAAATCGCCAGCTGGACACACCTGTTCAGTTTCCACCGTTTCTTATCCCTGCATCATAACCGAAGCGTTAAGGGGAGGAGCCTTCATGGACATAATGGCTTTACCCATTCATCTTCCCACTATCTGACTTATAAAAGCCCACTTGGGGAAAGAGGAGAAGGTTACATGCTCAAGTAATCAGAACAGACCTTTGTTCTTGCTGTAGGAGAAGTTCAGCAAACGCCACCACCGCGCCATGGCACCCCGACGTTCTTCTCGCCTTCAAACCGCGAACAAGGTCCTCCTCTGCTCCTTCTCTTTCATGGGTAGATCTTAGGATTCTTAGAAAGGAGGTTCGCGCTCAACGGAGCCGGACCCGTCTCTCGTTTTCATGGAAAAACCATGAAAAAGGGTATTTGAGTTCGCCGGAAACCGCCACCTCCGGCGGCCAAACCACCGCCGACCGATAGCCATCGCCTCAACGGAGGTGGTGGTGGTGGTGGCTGGCCAGGGAAGTGACCGAACGGCCGGCGACGGACCACGGAATGCTTACAGGAAAAATGTTTTCCTGTGTCTGTTCGGGTTCATGAAGAAGATGAACAGTGGATTTAATATATAATACATAGATTATTATATAGTGCATAATGGAAAAATAGGTTATTTGAATGTATTTTTGAGGCTGCAAAACGAAGCACTTAGAGGCCGATTTAGGAAAAATGACCAGTCACAAAAGTTGTAGCCCTCGGGGTCTACTTTAATTTAAAATTGATTTTATTCCATTTGGGTGAGTGGTTTGACCACAGTACTCATTTTGGTGGGATCAAGACCTAGGCTAACCAGAAATTGAAATGGTTGCCCACGGTTCATATCATGTCCAAATGATTTGAAATTTGGACTGGAGGCCTATAATATGTATATCGAGAGGCTGTCCAAAAATGAGAATTTTTGGAGAACTTTTGCCTAAAGTTTTTGTAAGAATTTAATAAATAATATAAAATTAATTAGGAGATGAAATTAAGTCCAAACTCCCCCAAATTTTGGGTGGTGGTCCCTGGCATCAATATTAAGATCTGTACAAAATTTCAACTCGATTGGTCGAGTTTTGAATAGGGAAGTATCAAGTCCTAGATAGGTCTTGGTGAGGGGTACTTTGGGGAAAAGTACGATTGGAGTTGGAGTGGAAAAATCTCCTCAAAAGAGGCTGAAGTTGTTGGCCACTGATTTGTGGAGTCTATGTCTACCCTCTTGGGTAACATGGTGTGGCTTAGGGTGGATTTTACCCTAAGAGATTGGCTCAAATCCAACGGGTGGGAGTTTGAGGTTTGTGAAGGACATAGGAGCAAAAGCTCTTGTATGCCCTTAAAATTTGGAGGAGAGGGGGATGATATGATGAAAACCCTCTGGTTGGAATAGTGAAGGAATTGGAGGTAATTAGGTACCTCGAAAGTTGAGATGTCGGATTAGGATAAAAATGTAATTTAGTTATTTTAAGCACTAAATCTAATCCAAAAATTGTGAAACTCGGGCGGAGGGAGTTTTAGGATGTTTTAAACTTATGATAATTTTCCTGGAATTTTATGATTTATAAATATTATACTTCATGTGTTAAAGGAATAATTGCCCGATTTATTGCTTCAATTATTTGGAGGTTTTAAATTAATTATAATCAGTTGAAATTCTGGATTTAGATCTTGATTAGTAGTACAATGATCCCTGGATTTTTATAGAATTTTATGTTGAGTAAAT
The DNA here is from genome assembly GCA_039513925.1 of Platanthera zijinensis. Classification (NCBI taxonomy): domain Eukaryota; kingdom Viridiplantae; phylum Streptophyta; class Magnoliopsida; order Asparagales; family Orchidaceae; genus Platanthera; species Platanthera zijinensis. The sequence goes on from CM077088.1 coordinate 106,765,596, forward strand.
CTAGTACCTTATTCATAGATGATAGAAAGGGCTTTTATGTTTAAAAATTAATTATGGATAAAATACTTGCTGGAAAATTATGAAACTTGGCCAGTGCTAATTTTAGGCCTTTATCTGCATGTCATGAATTACTTATAATTTTTGGAAGAATATTTTCTGTACTTGCTTCATAAACAATAGAAGTTAGAGATTATTTCTAAAATAGCTTTCATGCCATTTTGATGATTGAAAAATTATGATACTTAGGATTTAACCTATTGAGATAACCTAGTATTTATCGTAAAAGTGCTGGACATCTTGCATGAGAACTTAGGGTAGTTCATGTTCAAACCGGTAGTCCTTGGATTTTCGAGGAATTTAATTAAATGCCAAATAAATTAGGAATAATTCCATTTTCTGGATTTAGGTCATTTAGGTCATGGTAAGTCTCCAGTAAATAATTTAGGGCATTTGGATGAGTAATGGATCATTTCATAACCGGTTCGACATGTAGCCTAGGTCGGTCTGCATTTAGTAAATTGTGAAATGCAATAGGACATGATCTGATGAAGATATAAAGAGTAGTGAGTAGTGGTGATAGTTAGAGTTAAGAGGTGCTCGGGTTTGGCGAAAGATCGCTTTTCCCGAAGAGTGGAAGGTTTAAAAATCACCCTAGGATAGTCTATCGTAATATGAGAAGGGAATCGGGCTAAGGGAAAACAACCAATAACAATAAGTGCCTTGCGAAAGGGAACTTCGGGCCGTAATGCCGCCGTCTTGGTTCCTAGTGCCCCTTGAGAGCCCTTCACGGGGTATACCGGGGGCAGTCCTGGGCTAACGTAAACTGTAATAATAAACTGGCAAGAGTAACTTAGTAACTAGGATTGCACTTTTCACAAACACTGTTGGCACAGGAAGATTGATGAGAGCTTCGGCTCGGGTGATTTGGAAACGGACGGGATGGTCCGGGGAGCTTCGGCTCGGTTGTTCTGGAGACGGACGGGTTGGTCCGGGGAGCTTCGGCTCGGTTGGTTGGAGACGGACGTTTGGTCCGGGGAGCTTCGGCTCGGTTTTTGTGTGTTTGCGATTAAACTTGCATGTGCATAAGATAGGAAAAGTTAAGGTGGTGCGTCTTTCGATATCGGGGAGTTCGATTGCACCGACACCGATATCGTTGACTCGGCGAGGTGGTTAGCACTTCGCCAACAGAAGTCCGGTGCGCCAGCCGGCAAGAGTACGCAGGCGTCCGCTTTGTGCACCAAGCGTTGAGGCGTACGATAGGTCAGACCAGTGGTGCTTTTACTGGTTTTGGAGGTGGGCGAGGCCCAACCCACCGCTTCCGTCTGCCACTACGGAGGTATCCTGGGAGGTAACGGCTCCGAAAAGGGGAACTAAAGGTCTGTGTGCACAGAGTCGGGTGTGTGAGTTGCACTGCATGTTTCATCATACCCACTAGCATGTCATAGCATAATCGATTCATTTAACCCTGACACCTAAAGTATAAGTGGTATGGGACGCTTATACATTAGGACCTGCAAAACGACCCCTTGGTCTATAAGCTTGTGTGGGCAAGTTTATAAATCAAAGGTTAATTTCAGTATATAACAACCATTGCTGTTTGATAACTGACACCCCAACGTATAAGTGGTATGGGACACTCTATACGATGGGAGCCTTGCAAAAGATCCCTTTTGCTTATGTGTTCTCGCATAAGTGAAGGTTTAAATTCATATAATTGCTTTTCTTACTGCTAGACCTATTATAACAATTTATTAACTGCTCACCTAACAAAACTTGCTAGATTAGTTTCCGCTGCCATCTGTTTCATGTTTAATCTCTACCTTCATGTCCTTCCCTTTCTTCCTCTCCGCTCGGTACCTAGGAGCCATGGGGGAAGGGGTAGGGGATGATAGGGCTTAGTCTTTATGACTAACGGTTTTCGAACCGCATCATTTAGGGGATCGTGGAGCCCAGCATGGAGGAGCAGCCCCAGAGATCGGTGCGCCTAGAGATGGGGCAGTCTAGCTCCGGAGTTCACACAGCCAGCACCGTGAGTCTCGACCCTGAGTAGTTTCTAGTGTTTGCTTCCGCATGAGAGATATTGTAGTGAGGACTCTGATGTACAGGGCTTATGCCCTTATTTTTAGTTTTACATTATGCTGCACTCTGATGTTTCTGTGGACACTCCCTTCGTGGAGCTTTATTATATATATGTGATATTACTATTGTGGACTGCATTGCTCTTACTGTTATAATTAAGCTACTCTTCTGTGATCGAAATGGCCGGCGGAATCGGCGCCTTGTGGTAATGACCCTTCAGGACGTGAAGGTGTCACCGCAAAGCGGCGATTCTGGGCCTAAGACCCCGGTGGTTGAAAAAAAAGGGGGTCTTACAGAATGGCTGTCAGAGTCTGCCCCATCTCTGACTGTAGGAATGGAGTGGGGACCGGGGGAGGCAGTACAACATTCGGAGTTTGCTGGACTCCTCCCTATGGTTTAGGCTGTGTTGGAGGCTGCATAACAAAATATCATAAGCAATGACCCTAAACCTATGCAAGGGGTCGACAATTACATGTGATCAACAACATGGGCACCCCACGCTTCCGCTGCTTAGTTTGTCCTTAAACTAAACCTGCGCGGTGGTGATTCAGGGATTTGTGGACTGGTACTTTTCCCGATCGAGGTTTCCTCTGATACCACTTGTAAGACCCCATTTTTGTAAACACCAGGGTCTTAGGCCAAGAACCGCTGCTTTGCGATGACACCTTCACGCCCTGAAGGGTCATCACATCGAAACGCCGATTCTGCCAGCCGATTCGATCACAGAAAAGCAACCATAGTAGAGTAAACATATGTGAGGTAAAAACTATAACAAAAAGTCCACAATAAAATCACATAAGAGTAATAATATCTCCACGAAGGGAGAGTCCACAAAATATAAATGTACTGAAAATAAGGGCTTAGTCACTCAAGCGGAAGCAAAATAAAACACTACTAAGGTCAGGTACTCACAGTCCCAGTTGTCTGAACTCCTGAGCTAGACTGCCATATCTCCAAACGGGCCAACCTCCGGGGCTGCTACTCCATGCTGGGCTCCGCGATCCCCTAAATGATGTGGTCCGAAAACTGTTAGTCTATAAGTTTAAGTCCTATCATCCCCCACCCCTTCCCCCAGGGTCCGTAGGCACCGAGCGTAGAGGAATAAATGGGAGTACTTGAAGGTGGAGAGTAATCAAGAAACAGATGACTGTTGACCTATACCAGCAATTTTATAGTTCATGTAGCAGTAAAGTAAAGTATGAAAAGTAACCTTAACTTATGTGCGGAAACGCATAAGCCAAGGGATCTTCTGCAGGGCTCCAATCGTATAAAGAGTCCCATACCAATTTATACGTTGGTGTGTCGGTTATTAACAGCAATATATATATAAAGAATTTGACCTTAATTTATAAACTTGCCCACACAAGTTTATAGACCAAGGGGTCGTTTTGCAAGTCCTATTGTGTAAGCGTCCCGTACCACTTATATAATAGGTGACATGGGTTATATGCGATGATTATGCTATGGCATGCTAGTGTGTTATGATGCGATCATGCAAGTGCAACTCACCCACCCGACTCTGTGTACACAGACCTATAGTTCCCCCTTTCTGGAGCCGAACCTCCAAGGATACCTCCGTAGTGGCAGACGGAAGCGGTGGGTTGGGCCTCACCCACATCTAAACCAGTAAAGCACTACCAGTCAGACCAATCGTACGCCTGAACGCTTGGTGCACGAAGCGGACTCCTGCGTACTCTTGCCGGCTGGCGAACCGGACTTCTGTTGGCGAAGTTCTAACCACAATTGCCGAGCCAACGTATTAGTGTATGTACATCGACCACTAACACCGAGGGCCCACCACCTTATAACTTATGCACATGCAATATTAATATGTTTCCCACCGAGCCAAAGCTCCCCGGACTATCCCATCCGTTCAAAATATCAACCGGGCCTATGGCCCGTCGGGCTATCCCGCCCGTTTCCACATCCATCGAGCCTACCGCTCAAATATCCTAGTCAAACGAACTTCCCGAGACACCGGGGTGTGTGAAAGTGAACCCCTAATTATTCTAGTTGCTCTTTAAGATTTATCACTCCTACAAATTACATTAGCCTAGGACTGCCCCCGGTATACCCCGTGAAGGGCTCTCAAAGGGCACTAGGAACTATTATGGTAGCTAAAGCCCATCATTCCCTTTCGCAAGTAACTTATTGTTATTGGTTGATTCCCTTACCCATTCCCGTTTTATATTACGCTAGATCTATCCTAGGGTGATTTTGACCTTCCCACTCCACGGGATAAGACGATCTTTCGTCGATCCCGAGAACCACCTAACACTAGTCAACCTCACACTCTACAAATCCTATCTTCCAATGATGAACTCCTTTATTTACCCAAATCAGCAACCTTCTAAGGATCAAACTCTTCAAATTCATTACCCACTCTAGTTCAGTTTCCGTAGTTACTATATGCAGAACACCCTATACTATATGAGATGTATAAAGAAAGTACTCCGGATTTTCTTCCAAATCACCTATAACATTTACCGGCGGTCTATCATAACATGTTTAGTCTAAAATCAGAGATTCATAATTTTTCTAATTAATATAATATTTATTGAATTTTCCCAAATGTTTGGCCATGGGTAATTTTGAGCATGAACTATATGATCTACTCAAGTAATGGCCACCCAAAAATTTTGATCGCTAAATAACAGAGATATATTACTAAATACTAATTTCCATAATTTTTAAGAAACTATCTGACCTCTAATTTAATTTATTCAAAATAATTCCCTTAATAATATGTAAAGGAGGAAGTACCAAAATTTTTCATCAGAAAATTATATAAAAATTACAGAATATTAATATGGTGCAAAAAGGGTCATTGTGCAAAAATCATAATTTTACAGGCTTGCTAGACACTAAAATAAATTTAATTAATTTTTCATGGGAAATAATTTTTAATGAAGCGACCCTTATAAATAATCTTCCAAAAATCCCATAAAAATTCAAAGAGCTTTAAAACTTAATAAAAGTCCTCTGGCTAAAGTTCATCAATTTCCTGCAAGTAGTAACTTCATAATAAATTTCAAAGTAAATAACACAAATTGCTAAATTGATAATGAAGTATCCAAAATAATAATCCAAAATTCATAACAAAATCTCCAGAGCTTGTACTAACTTTAAACACTACTCTACCCAAATCTCATCACTATTCAGTGAGTTTTAGTGACATTTTCTGTCACTACAAGGTTTTTGCCCTAAACAAGGGTTAGGGTTTTGAGGGACCTATTCAACTTAGAATCTATTTTGGATTTCTTCCAGAGGATTCCACCTACCCTAGAATTCTCTCTCCCAAGTTTCAAATCCTTTCAAGGTCAACTGATCCCCTGCCCTTCACAACCCTCAAACGTCCTCCCTTAGGCTTTTACTTTGGATCCAAGGGTAAAACAATCCTAAACCACTCCATATTCCCTAAGAGGGTTATAAAGGTCCTACCAAGTCAATGGTAAAAATCTCAACCCCTGTTGAAATGATTTGCCCACCCAAAGCCCAAGTACACTCTTTATTTAAGAATCCTTCACTAAGGGAGAGTTAGGGTTAGGTCATTACCTATCTAAAATACCTCCAAATGAGGTGAATTTATATACAGAGCCATATCATGATGCAAGGGACCTCTCACAAAAATTTTGGAGGGTTTGGAGTTCATTAGACCACTTAATTAAAATACCCTAGTATTATTAAATAATAACAAAAACCATAGGACAAAGTATCCACAAAAATTCCCATGTTTAGACTGGCCCTAAGTATGATTTAGGTTGACCCCCTGCCTAAATTTCAGGTCATTTGGACAAGGGATGAAGTGTGGGCACCCTTTTTAATCTCAGGATAGCCCTAGGTATAAGTCCCACCAAAATGGGTGCCCTGGTCCAACCAGAGGTCTAAATTAGATCAAATTATTTTTGGATAAATGTAGACCCATAGGGCTAAAAATTTCTTGTTGATGACTTTCTCACCAGAGGGGCCTAAGTATTTTTAAAAATTAAAACTATCTAATGCAAATAGTGTGACTGAAATGAATTAAAATAAATAGGAATTATTAATCCGGCGCACGAATCTTGGCGCAAATCCAAGGGATGCAGAGTCGTCTTCCCCCTCCAGTTAACGGCCCCCATTGCTTGCGCATGGGCCAACTTCAAACTGTCGCTGCCGGCCATCAGGCCACTTCTCTGCCCGGCAACCGCCACCACCACCTTCGTGGAGGTGGTGGCTACCTCCAGCCGGCAGCGTGGCCGCCGGTGACGACTATTCCGGCGATCCCACCAAGATGATTTTCAGCCAAAAACCATGAAAACTAGAGATTGGTTCGGGCTCTATTGAGCCTGAACCTTGAACCTAAACATCCCTATGATCTACCCATGAAGTAAGGAGAGGAGGAGGACCTTGCCGGCGGCCTGAAGGCGCGACGATCATCGGGAAATCATTTCTGATGGTGGCTCCGCTCGACTTCTGCAACAGTACAGTGGGAGGGCTCGAAATATTCAGGTAAAGGCTAGTAAATGTTCCTCTTGGGCCTCTGGTGGTATTTAAAGGCTCGGTTGAGGAGGGGAGAGGCCAAAACTTCAATGGCCATTAATGCCATTGAAAGCTTGGCTTGGGTTAGGAGGAGTGGGCTGAACCATCCCCTTGGTGGCCGATAAATGGCTGGAAACTTCTCCCCTTCCCCACGGTAGTTGAATCCAGCCATTAAGAGTGGCCTTTTGCCTCCCTTGGCCGGGTTTGACTTGCCCCTTCATTCCCTCTTTTTCTCTCTCCTCCATTACCATGGAATGGAGCTCTCTCTCTCTCTCTCCTAATCATCAAGTTGGATTGGTCAACCTTAGGGTCTATTGGAAGCCCACATATACACCTAATATTCATAATGAGGCTATATGAGGAGGCTTGAGCTTATACTAGCTCCTTTGGGCTAGGTTGACCAAAAGTAGGCTTGGGTTGGCTTTGGTCCTTTTAAACTTTTGGGTTGCCCCTAATGGGTCCCTGGTGACTCATTGGACACCCCTAAGGTCTATGTAGGGTTGGGTAGGGTTGAATTGGCACCTTGGAGGTCACTTGACCCTTAGTAAGGGCACTTTTACCACTTTGGTGCTAGAGTTGACTTGGGTCAACTTGGACTCTAGGACTGAACCCAATGTTTCCTTGGTGACCCATTGACACCACTTTAGGTCTAGGAAGACCTGGGCAAGGTTGGTTAGGCACATTAGAGGCTAACTGCCCTTAGTTAGGGCACCTTCCCCAATTTAGGCCTATGGTGGTCCTAGTTCAAATTGGCCACTTTGGGTTGACTCTAAAGGACCCTTAAGGCTCTAGTGGACCCTCTAATAGGTTAGTTATGTTGTGGTTGGGTCATGGAGTGATGGTGAAGCCCTAAGGTCAATCCCTAAGTTTGGTGATGAGGTTGTGCCATAGGTAGGCCAAGGTGATTCTCACCTTGGCCCTTTTTAGCTTCCTAGGGTTTTGTCATGACCTAGTCATGACCAAAACCACTCTTAGGGGTCTAGTTGGAAATGGGATGTTATAATATATACTTAAGATTAGGACATCACTAAGAGTCCTTTCCACACTTAGTGCAAGTCTTTTCCTTATATGTCTCCTTTGTGCAAAGCTAATTCTTCTCCTTAGTCTTATGTTGTTGATTTCTGTGGTTTGCAGCATTTTAGTTTGGTTGGTAACCCACATACCTTATTAAAACTTTTCATTTATGTTTAAGCCGCCTTTGCGCTCTTTGTTGCTGAGACATTCTTTTCTTTTGAATGCCTCAGGTTCAGGTCAATAGATGGTAGTGCTGGTCGAGCTTGCTTGGCAAGTCTCCTGCAGCTGTTTCCTTGCCTCTCCCAGTTGAGGAGTGATTGGTTTTTCTCTCCTTGACTTCAAAAGTTCTGACTTTGGTTGTTATTGCTATTGGTTCGTGTTAGTATTTTGACGCCCATTGTATAGTTTCTTGTGCTTTTGACTGTTGTATTTCTATCTCCGCTACAACTACATTTTCACTATTGAAGTGTTTCTCTCTTTAGGAATGTTTTTTGTTAGGTTGCATGTTAGTTATTTTTCAACGACATAAATCTGCATTTTATCTTAGATCATCGCATCTCTTTAAACTTTATATCAACCTACTTTAATGGATATATAACTCCTTTCTTTTACTTATACTAAATTTAGAAACTACACACATTATCATGTTTGTTGGGTTTTCATGTTCATATAGGATAAATGAATGTAGTAAAATAGAGGTTTTCACTGCAAAATATATTTTTCCCATCTGTGGACAAGTTGATCCATTACATAGAGGGACACGGTCTTGAACTTTAAACTCAAATAGCTTTTTCAACCATAAAAATACATGTCTTTTATAAAGTTGATTAGAAGTTTGTCCTAAGCTGATCGTCAGCAGTTGTCCCCTACATGTTGTGACATCACGACACATATTTTATTTTACTATGATAGTACTTATACCTCCAGAAAATACGGGTTGTGACAGTTCGTCTCAGAACTAGGTTGGTTTAGTTTGTTTGGAAGGTTAGCCGAACAGCCATATCCTTTTAGTTAAGGTTTTGGGTTATTTCATTTCATCACATACACACACCGATGTTTCATCAGTTGGTCTTGGAGGAAGCATGAACACTACACTCATAAGCATGACAGAAGTATAAGGGGCATATTATGTAGTATGAGATGCATAATATGTGTTTGTATATAAATTCTCATAGGCATATCAACAAGTGACTGTTTAGTTGGAATGGGCGACTTAAAAATCATCACCTAGATGCTCATTAGATTTTACTTTTTTTAAATGCAACATTATGTAGTATGTGATGCATAATATTTCACATGTATACCGCTCATAACATTCATTAGGGTCTTTATAGAACGCATAACAAGACATGCATAACATAACCTACCATAAGCATCGCACGCCAAGTTAAGATCTACAAGATGACACACATACACACATTATTGCAAAGTAAAGATATAAGAATCCATGCATTAATATTTTATGTACAAGATTCAATAAGGGGATGATGATGTATCATCCTAAGTAAAGGCATAATCGCATTCATAAAAAATCCCAGAGGAAGGTAGTAGCAAGGACAGATGTTTGTGTATTTCCGGTCTGTTTTAAGTTGAGAAATTCTATTATTTAGCTAAGACTTGATGATACGTCAGTTCATATTTGTAGAAGATAAGACTGAAGGTCATACGCTAAGATCAGCTCCCCAGTCCGAGGGTGAGTCTACGAGAGCGCATAGTGAAGCGATGATAGAGGAGCTGTGTCTGAGCAACGAGACTTTGTCAAGACAGATGGTTGTGATGTAAGTGCAGATGCTGGCATTATTGACTGCTACCTTAGGGAAGCACCCTGGTGCGCATCCCCCTGAGGTAGATCAGGTTATGCTTGCCCCTCCTTCCCCCTTAGTGCCTACTATTTTATTGCTGCCTGAGATGAATTTCATCTCACATTTCCTGCATTTAGGACACCCGACTTATGATGGGAAGGCTGATTTCATGGCATTAGATGATTGGATCGTTGTTATTGAGGAGGTGTTTCCTTTTTTTAGAATTTCTGAGGACCAAAAGGTTATGGTCATTGCTTATCAACTGAATGGCCTTGTTAAAGGCTAATGGATCAGAGAAAAGGAAAACCTTGTAGATGAATGCTTATAGGAAAGGTTTAAGGGGATGCTATTGAAGAAGTTCCTACCGATGGTGGAGCGGGATCGGTTGATGACCAATTTTTTGCATCTGAAGCACAGGAAACTCACGGTTGGTGAGTACAAGATCGTGTTCAACAAGTTGAGTAGGTTTGCTTCATAATTAATAGCCATTGAGGAAAGTAGAGTTAAGCATTTTCTAGGTGATCTTCGAAGCGACATCCAATAGTTAGCTAGCGCTTACCGATTTGAGAGTTTTACAGAAGCGATGGAGGTCGCGTTAAGGGTCGAGTATATAGACAATACCAAGAATCGTGGCATGTTGCTGAGGAAAGAAAAGAGAAAGGCTGAAAAAGTTAAAGCTCTTAGGAATCTGGCCTTGCTCAATTGAAAGGAGACAGAGAAGTATACAGTTTTTGTGGTCTTCCAAACCACCCTATCGAGAAGTGTTTCAAAATATTGGGCTCTCAGAAGCAATCTCGGGTGCTTGTGATTCAGAGTGCACCCAAGGGAGAATTTACATGCACCTTTTGTAAGTGGAAGGGGCATGAGGTCGCTCATTGTTGGTTAAAAGACAAGACCTGCTATCAGTGTGGACAGAAGGGACACATGAAGTCTAGATGTCCGCAGTCCCAGCCGCAATGCAGCCAATTCATCTTCAAGCTCTACCAGTGCCGTAACTGCAGCAGTTGGACATAGGAAAGGGGAAACTGAATGTGGTAACCAAGGAAGAAGTTTAGTATTCAACCCAAGTGATTTCAGGTTTTATTTCAACCTAGTTGCTTGCTAGTATTTGTAGGTTTATTGGTATTCATATTAGTTACATGTACGATTTTATAGGCGAGTTTAAGGTAAAGAATATTTGGGCGCATGTTCTGTTCGATTCGGTGCTACTCATTCCTTTGTGGCTAGGAATTTTGTAGACCGACATCGTTTGGTTTTCGATCAAGCTGGATGTAACATCCCACAAATATCTAGACCCCTAGGTAGTTTTTTTCATGACTAGTTCATGATAAAGCTCTAAGAGGACCAAGAGAACCATGAGTACTTATGTAGATAAGTGAAATCACATTGGTATGCAAATAGTAGTTTCTGGACACCTAAGCTAGTGTTTGGCCAATGACTCCCAATATGAATACTTGACCCCACCATACTACTTTGAACCTCATTGGGACCATTGAAAACCCGAACCCCTCCGGCGACCGTGCCGCCATCGGGTGATAGCCACCACCTCGACTAAGGTGGTGGTGACAGTTGATGGCTAGGGAGGTGGCTGGGTGGCCAGGAATTGGGGATTGAAAAGCTCTAAGAAGAATCAATCTCTGTCGTTGGCTCATCGGGGATGATGAAACCTGGCCGTCAGATCAAGTTTGATCCGATAAGCGCATGACATATGTTTTAATTTGATTAATATTTACATTATCTCACACTTTATCAGTCATTTTGTTTTAATTATTAAAAATAGTTAGGGTTGTTTCAGTTAACGCATCCAGCATAAAAAAAACTAGTCCTTTGAGTCTAGTTTAATATAAAATTTAAATCAACCCTTTTGGACCAATGATTTTTCCTTTACACACTTTTTGGGGTAAGGTGTCCAAAGGCTAACCAAAAATTTAAATGAGTACCCTCAGTTGCCTACTCAATCAAATGGACTGAAATTTTGACCATAGGCTTGTCTGGCCTTGGTCCATAACATATCAAAAACTCAGAATTTTTGGAGATGATTTTTTTGTAGTTTTTGTAATAATTTAATAATTCATGTATGTAATTAAAATGGGGTCAATGGACGTCAAACTTTTCCCAAACTCTGGTGGGTGACCAGAGGGGATATTATAAGTCCAAGAAAAAATATCAACTCATTTGGAGTAGATTTGGTGGGGTAACTTGGTGAGTAAAGTTGGCCATTTAAAGGTAATAGGCTTAGTTCTTCAATAGTGCACTTATAATGGTTGAGTGATCAACCCTTCAACCAAGCAAGGTAAAACCTTGGCCCTTGGCATATTATCACTTGAAACATCACTTGGAATAATTTTAGAAGTATTTAGGGTTGGAATATCATGAAACCCTAGTTCAAACCTTTGGGTCACCTATTAGGGTTAATGAAGGGAATAAGGTCAAATCTTAAAGTCTTGGCTCAAGACTTTATAGGTAGTTTCATTGGGTGGAGAGACACCTTGGATAATTTAATTAGAATCTTATGAGTAATTCTCTCCAATAAATCATTTATTAACAAGAATATAAACTTTCCTATCAAGTGCAAAATACATTTCTTTCCTGTTGGAACCCTACTTGAGATTTGGGCTAGGTTCACTATTAAATTTGATGTCCTAACATGTATAGCCTAGGGTCATTTGTTTGTTCCACAGTTAAGGTCAGTCACATTAGGATTAGATTATTTAAACCTACCTTCAGAAGACTTCATAGACACAAGACTTTAGAGACAAGACAGTTTAAAGATTGAAGAAAAGGCGTTCGACGATAGCTGAACTCATCTTGACGATCGTCGATCTCAGATCGATGAACTCAGAGTTCCTTCTCTGAGTTGAGCTCGACGAAAGTCTAGCTAAGATCGACGAACTGTGAGCTTATATCAGAATCTCAGCTCGACGAAGTAACTTCTCAGTTCGACGAACTTGGTGCTCAGATTGGCAAGTACAATTTTTAACTGGACGATCTTAGAGCTCAGCTCGACGAAGGAGAATTCTTAGCTCGACGAACTTGGAGTTCAAGTCGATGAAATCTTTGCTGAGTTTTACTAATCTTTCAAGGTTCTACTCGACTATTCTTCTCTGCAGTTTCTCAGATCGACTAAAGCTTTTTATTCTAGATATTAAGTAGGTAATGCTCTGATAATGAATGCTAAATATTCTCAAGAATATAGTCATTTCCTGGCAGCATAAATTATTGTTTTCATAGAGTTATTACTTTACCATATTCACAGGGACATTTAGGGAAATACATTGAAGACAAAAATCAACCGTTCAGGATCCCATAAATTATGCAGAAGATTCCAAGGAACTTGAAATTCAAATGTGCTTGAGTTAGAATTCAATATATAAAAAGAAAATTTTCAGAAGATTGCAGTAGATTCATAAAATATTTTTTGGTAATCAAGTACAAGGAGAAGAAGAAAGAGAACATCTGTAAATAGAGAACAAGAGACAGAGACAGAAAACATCTTGTTCATAATTCTTCTTCTTCAAGCTTTTCTTCCAGCAACACATATTCAATATGAGAAAAAAAATTCAATCTCCCAGAATCATTCAATAGAAGAAGAAGATTTCATCTTTGAAAGCCTACACCCTGTAGCAAAGCTTCCACTCCTGATAAGATTTCTATAACTCAGGGGGAGCTTAGACAACATCAACAAAATACACAAGTCTTCTCAGAGCATTGAGACAGAGAAGTCAATATCATTTTTACTTTTCCATTTCCTGTTTACAGGGTTTAAACTCCCTTCAAAAGTTAGATATTTTAGTTTTTAAGTCTCCTGATCAAAAGACTTAGATTGGTTTTTGGGTACCTGATCAAAAGCTCAAAGGGTTGCTGGATTTCCCTTAGAAATTAGATCTTGTGGTGACAGGGCACCTGAGCAAAAACCTGTGGTGGAAGGGCACTTGATCAAAAACCTGTAGTGGATTCCTACCAGGGTGGTAGAAGAGTGGATGTACCCAGGTATATTCGGGAACCACTATAAACTCCTTGTGTTGTCTAGTGTTCCTTTACTTTTTGCTTGTGTGCTGTGATATTTATCCTTATACGTATATATATATCACCTATTTTAATCGGCTATAAAACAACTTAATAAATTTTTAATACTCTATTCACCCCCCTCTAGATTAAAAATAAGATCTATCCCTCACTTTCAATAGGTATTAGAGGGTAAGGTTGTTTGATTTCACAGACTAACACATGAACATAAAGATCTTTGATCGATCCTATTTAACTATAGTTTTCTTTGATATCATGGCACAAAATAAGGAGTATTCAATCAAAAGACCTCCAGTGTGCAATCGGAATAAGTTTGCACTTTGGAAGGCAAGGATCAGGCTTTATATGAACTCTATTGATGAAGATATATACAATTCTATTTTGACAGGTCCCCCTACACCAACTGCATCAACAAGGACAAGTGCAGTTCCACCACTTGAGTGGACTGATGCTCAAAAGAAGGACAAGATTGGTGATGCTATGACAATGAATATTTTGGCCCAAATCATGTCTGATGACATATTTCAGAAGGTTCTTGAGTGTACATAAGCAAAGGCCATTAAGGACTCACTAAATGCAATGGTAGCAGGATCTGCTGATGAAAGGAAAGATAGGAGATCACCTCGGATCTCTCAATATGAGAATTTCAAGAAAGAAGAAGCAAAATTAGTTGCCGATAAGTACAATAGACTCAGCCTCATAATTAATGAGCTGAAATCTTTGGACAAGGACATCTCATTAACATAGATAAATGTCAAGATTCTTATGTGCTTCCTTAGCACATGTGACTCTAGGATCTGGCCAATCAAGAAAGACAGAAGCCTAAATGAGATCTCCACTGAAACCTTGTTTGGAAAGCTCAAGTCTTATGAGCAGCTCATAAAGACTAGAGAAGCTGAGCAAAGGACCACTTCATCTTCAGTAAAGAAAGAGGAAAGTATTGCTTTCAAAGCCAGTGAAGAAGCAGTAGTCACTCCAGATAATTAAGATCTACTGAGTCTCTTGGCTAAGAGATTCTACAAGATGGATAGGAAGGATTTCGGAAGAAGATCTTCCAGAAAAGAAGATAAGCCAAGGTATGATAAAACACCAACTAAAGAGATTGTTTGATATGGATGCAAGAAACCATGAAACATACTACCAGAATGTCCAGAAAATTAGAAGAAAGAAAAGAAGAAGGAGATAGACTCAGGAAAGCACTCCAACAAATCCTCTTCCAACAAATAAAGGAAGAAAAAGAGGATTTGTAGCTGATACTTGGAGTGACTCAGATTCAAAATATTCATCCAGCCAAGGCCAGAGAGCTCTGCCTGATGTCAATTAATGCCTCTTGCAGCAACTCTCAAGTTGCAAATTCTGAAGCTGAAAATTCTAAGGAATCAGAATCAGAAGAAGAAGAAGATCATATAATCTCAACTTTTGATTTTACTTCAAATCAATTTAAAACTGAATTTAAGTTATTATGCAATGATCTAATTAAATCTGAGAAGGAAATCAAACTTCTCAGAGAGAAACTAATTGAATTTGAAAATATTTCCTCTGAAAACTTAAAACTTAAAGAAGATTTACAAACTGCTAATAATCAAATAATTTCTTTAGAAACTAAATTAAATGAGGCCAAAATATTTGAAGAATCCCTTGATGGGAGAAGTATCAAATTGATGGACATCACAAGCATAGTGAATGCTAGATTAAATAGCTAACTAGGCTTGGGTGCTTCATAAAGTCAGCCTCCTATTCTACTGAAAAATATTTTATCAACCCCCATAAAATTCATCTCTGCTAAAGGAAAAGAAAAGGAAGTTTTACAAATCACATACAAAGATACTAATAATGTAATAGAGGTTTTAAATCAGGCTAAATCAAAGAAAAATAAAAATTCTCATAAAAATAATGTTCAACCAAATTCATTGAACTCAGATCGACGAAATAAATATTATACATAGAATTGCGATCGACGAATTCTTAACCCAGAGTTTGGGAATGATTACTTAACAAAGGGTGCTCGATGAAATCAACATGTTTCGTCGAACAGAGATCGACGATCGTGGAATGCAGAAAATGAGTATTATCATTCTGTGAACCGAGATCGACGAAATCAATACTTTTCGTCGAACTCAGATCGACGAACTCAAAAAAATTCGTCGAACTCAAATTTTCAAAACAAAATTTTTAATCTTTATCAAACCTATAATTAGAAACCAAAACTTGTTAATCCTTTTACTCAATGGATAATCCCTCCTAGAAGATATCACCAATTAGGTTATAAGGATCATCCTGAATTCTCTTACATTTGAAGTTATAAATTTGAAAGAAATCAAGGAACCAAGGTTACCTTGGTCAAGAACAACTAATCTTGTTTTTTATAGGTAAAGAATTATTCTACCACAAAGCAATAGTGGTATCTGGATAGTGGATATTAAAAACACATGACAGATTCAAAGGCCATCCTAAGTGACCTCAAGACAAAGCTTGGACCCAAAGTCATCTTTAGTGACTCCAACTATGGACAAACAGAAGGCTATGGAAATGTAAAGGTTGGAGCAGTGACATTCAATAAAGTTGCTTATGTGAGTGGTCTGAAGCACAATCTCATCTCTATAAGCCAACTTTGTAATGAAGGTTATCAGGTAATATTTAATAAATCCCTATGCTCAATTACCTCTAGTTTAAACAAAACTTTTTTAACTGGAATTAGACAAGGTAACATTTATGTAGTTAATTTCAAATCAGCTAATTCAAAATTTTGCTTATTCAATCAAATTAGTTTAACTAATGATTTATGATATAAGAGACAAGGACATATAAACCTTAGGACAATAGCTAAATAATCTAAGAACAACCTTATTAGAGAACTACCTTCTGGCCCCTACAACAAGGAAGGACTCTGAAGGACTTTTTAATTAGGCAAGCAAACTAAAAATAGTTTTAAATCCATTAATTAAAGTGATTCACCCAAAATCTTTTACTTGCTACATATGGACCTCTTTGGACCTATTGTAGTATATAGCTTGGGAGGGAAGTCATATTCCTTAGTGATTGTTGATGATTTCTCCAGATTCACATGGGTTTTCTTTCTGAAAAACAATTCAGATAACTTTAAAGTTCTTGCAGACTTTCTTAAGAGCATACAGAAAGAGTACTCTACTCAAGTTGCATTGATCAGAATTGATCATAACACTGAGTTTGAATCTCTTCTCATGCAAGAATTCTATGAAAAGAAAGGTATCATGCATTATTTTTCTGCTCCTAAAACTCCTCAACAAAATGGGTTAGCTGAAAGAAAAAATAGAACCCTTATTGAATCTGCAGGGACATTACTTGCAGATGCTCACTTGCCCCTATCCTTTTGGGCAGACGTAATAAGCACAACAAATTAGGTTCTGAATAAAAGTCTAATTCATAAACTTAAGGGTAAAACCCCCTATGACTTACTTAAAGGGAAGAAACCTAAAATAAACTATTTTAAAATATTTGGTTGTATATGTTATATTCACAATAATGATAAGAAATATCTTAGAAAATTCGAAGCCAAAGCTACAAAGGGAATCTTTCTTGGATATTCCCAAGTCAGCAAGGCTTATAGGATTTATAATAAATCAACACTAAAAATGGAAGAATCTATACACTTAATTTTTATGAGACTAAAAAGTTTTACAAGGAGAAGGATTCTTCTACCAGAGACTCTTTGTAGGTACCCTATCTGTGTGAGAAATTGGATGATTTAAACCTTACCCAAGAGGTTACATTGCATCCTTCTCCACAGATTGATGAAGACAGTGAAGAAGAAATTTGTTAAGCAATTGAACCCACAACAGCAGATGTAATTCAACAAGAGGAATTAATTCCACTAGCTACGGATGTACAACCTCTACCCTCTAATTTTGTCATACTTAGAGATCATCCCATATCTCAAGTGATTGGAGACATATCAGTTGGTCTGCAAATAAGGCATCAACTCAATCATGATCAGATGCATGCTTGCTTTCTCTCTCAGATTAAACATCAATCCATAAAAGATGTAGAGCAAGATCCCCGCTGGATTATTGCAGTACAGGAGGAACTCAATCAATTTGAAAGATGTAGAGTTTGGGATTTAGTTCCAAGCCCCAAAGACTACCCAGTCATTGGAACTAAATGGGTATTTAGGAATAAGTTGGATGCTCAAGGATCCATTGTGAGGAACAAAGCAAGATTGGTAGCCCAAGGCTATACTCAGGAGGAAGTAATAGATTATGACCAGACCTTTGCTCCTATTGCAAGGCTAGAGACAATCAAAACTTTTCTTGCTTATGCTGCATATTAGAAATTTAAAGTCTATCAAATGGATATCAAGAGTGCATTTCTCAATGGATAACTCAAAGAGGAAGTGTATGTTGAACAACCACCTAGTTTTATATGTTCAACTCATCCCTCTTATGTTTTTAAGTTGCATAAAGCTCTCTATGGTTTAAAACAATCTCCAAGATCTTGGTATGATACCTTAGCTAGTTTTCTTTTAGAGCATAAATTTTCTAGAGGCATTGTAGATAGGACTTTATTTATCAAGCATCATAAGGATAAAATTTTGCTAGTTCAAATTTATGTAGAAGATATAATATTTGGCTCTACTGATTCCAAACTTTGCAAAAGGTTTTCTGACCTGATGCATTCAAAGTTTGAAATGAGTACCATGATTGAACTATCCTACTTCCTTGGTCTCTATGTGAAGCAATCCCCTAAAGGAATTTTCATATCCCAATCTAAATATGCTAAGGAGCTTATAAAAAGATTTGGGATGTCTGATGCTTTAGCAATGAAAACACCCATGCAATTCAATGCTGTAGTTGATTCTGATGAATAGGGCAAGCCAGTTGATCAAAAAACATATATGGCTATTGTTGGGTCCTTATTGTATCTAACATCTAGTAGGCTTGATATTATGTTTGCTACATGAATTTGTGCTAGGTTTCAAGTAAATCACAAAGAATCTAACCTAATTTTATTAAAAAGGATTTTAAGATATATAAAGGGTTGTCCAAATCTTGGACTTTGGTATCCAACAGAGTCAGAATTTGACTTAACTGGATTCTCAGATTTTGATTATGCTGGATGTAGAGTTGACAGGAAAAGAACATCAGGAACTTGTCAGTTTATTATTGATAGGCTTTTGTCCTGGTTTTGTAAAAAGCAAATGTCTGTGTCAACATCAACTGCTAAAGCCGAATATATGGCAGCTGGTAGTTGCTACTCACAGATATTGTGGATTCAAAATTAGCTCTTGGATTATGGTTTCAACCTAAATAATTCAACTATCTTATGTGATAATACTAGTGCTATTTCAATTGCAAAAAATCCAGTGCTGCATAGTAGAACTAAGCATATAGAGATTAGACATCATTTCATTAGAGATTGTGTGGACAAAAATAAAATTAATCTTGTCTTTATCTCTACTGATTTACAAAGAGCATACATCTTCACCAAACCATTGGATGAGAAGAAACTTCTGTTCTTCCTAAATAAGCTAGGTATGATTAATGGAGAATGTTTAATTTGATTTTTGTTTGAGGTCGAAGAATTGGACACTTTTCGTCGAACAGAGATTGACGATCTGTGAACTCTTCTCGAGATATTTGGTCAAATGGAGATCAACGAAATCTCTTTGTGAAGTAGTTTAGTCGAACAGAGATCGACGATTTTGCTTCAGAAAATATTTCGTCGAACGGAGAATGACGAACTTTTTTGACCCTCTTCAAACTGAGATCGATGTTTTTTTTTCTTTATGGAATTTTTTGTCGATCTGAGTTCGAAGATTTTCTTCTGCATCAGACGGAGTTCATCGTTTCATCTTTTGAAAACCTATAATTAGGCTTTCATAAAACTCCATCCCGCTCTTTCCCGTTCTCTTGCACTTGATCTTTTGTTTATACAGGCATGGAGATTTCAGCGGCGACCCTCTCTGGAATGAAGTTTGATGAAGGATTTGATATTGACATCGACTCTTTCAACCATTTAGATCAAATCTTCAAAGACATCCTTCAGTTATTTGAGGCTCCTCTGTTGAGAAAGTTTATGACCTTCAGGATCAAACTCCTAGTGCAGGAAATTAAAGAATAGGTTTTCACAGCAATATTTCCAGAACAAACCACCATCTCTCGATCAATTTCTTGTCATTAGGTTTTTCTTACCCTCAATATTCTTACAGAAGTTTTTGGTTTTGTGAATGGAGAAGATGATTTTGAATTATCCAGTAATGAGTTTGTGGAAATGCTTTTTATCATGGGTCACTCCAAGGGAAACCCTAATAAATTGCTGAAGAAGAACTTGACTGTTGAATACAAGTTCTTGGGGGATGTGGTTGAAAAAGTCATCCTGGGCAAGCAATCTGCCCATGACCATATTACTATGCATTAGTTTAATTTGATGAGTGCTTTGGTAAATCATAAATCAGTGAACTGCAGTAGTATTCTGTTCGATTTGATTAAAAAGAAAATCTGTAAAAAAGATGTGAATTTTGGTAGAGTTCTATTAATTTTCCTCCAGGCAATGGTGCCAGAACAGTTGGTATCCCAGACTATCTTTATAAATGCCTCTAAGAGGCTTACCTCTGCCCTCTTTGGTAGATGGGAGAGGGTAATCCCAAAGCCATCCAGAACTTCCTCTTCCAGGATTGCTTTAGATGACACCAGGGATGAAACAACCACTTTCTCAACCCATAAAGAAGTTCCTGCTCCTCTCTCTCCTACTCACCAACTATCCACCATTATTATAGAAACACCTTCTACCTCCATCCCTCCTATTTCACCATCTCAACCTCCATCTCCACCATAATCACCAATCCATATTCCTGAGGATATTCCATCACCTCCTCAATCTCCTCAACCACATTTTACTGATATTCCATCCACTTCTACTCTTCCAGATCAAACTCTATCATTCCCTACCTTCAATCTATTCTCATCTCCATCTCCTCAATCCTCTCCATGACATTCACCTCTTCAAGATGAACTACCTGATGCCTTCCCTCCATCCAATATTCCATCAACATTCCTAACATACATACAATCTTACCTACCTAAATCCACTTCTATCTGTTCTAACTATGGATACAGATCCACCTATACCTCTTCTACTCTTGATCCATTATATTTGAATTTATCTGTCATTGTAAATGATCTTCTTAAATTCATCACTCCATCTCTGAAGAAGCTAATAAATGAGGTTGTTGCCCCTCTTGCTGCCTTCATCTCCCTTCTATCTGCTAAACTTGCTTCTTCCTCCTTTGTCCCTTCTTCTTGGGGCTTGGGTTTTGGACTCTCTGAAACCCGGAATGAGGAGATTTCCAATGAAGAAGCTCCTCTAGTAGAAGTAGCAGTAGCAGTAGTAGATATTCCAGCTGCTGAAATAGTTAAAATTCTTAATGATAATTCTGAAATGATTTTTTTAGAAGAAGAGTCAGTTGATGCAGCAATGATTACTGTTGGTGATTTCATCATTAATCCTACAGTTGACCTTCAATCATTACTTAATTCTTTTGATTCAGTTTATAGCTCAAAATTACCAGTTCTAGTTGATATAATTTCAGATTGTTCTAAAGCAATAGTATGCTATTCAGCTCCAGTAGAACCTTCAGTCTTAGAAGAAATAAGAAATAGTTTCTGTATTACTACTTCCAGTATTTCTATCATAGAGCCAAAGTCTTTCTCACCTCCAACTTTTGGCTGGGTTGAGTCCCTTATGCCAGATCTTGATGAGATTATGTTTCAAGACATGGAAATAGAAAGTGACAGTGCTCAGACTCAAGATATTACAGATATTACATCTAAAGAGACAGAAGTTCACGCTATAAATAAAGCTGATTTGTTTAAACAAATTGATGAGTTATATGATAATACTGCTAGAGATTCAGATGATGATGATTCTGATAATTCAGAAATATTTGGTTCTAAGAAGAGAAAAGCCAAGAAGAAGGATCCAGCAAAGGCTGACCAAAACTTAACCCTACTGCTGACACCCCTTACTATATTCTGCACAACATTACTCTCACTCTAGACACTCCTCACTGTATGAGGTATTCAAAGAATGAGATGAAAGAAAGGAAGAAGAGTAGGAGATACACTCCCCCACCATAATTTAGGAGAGGTCCTCCTCCTCCTCCTGCAGTAGGATCAGCGGGAAATGTCTCTCAAGTTCAAAGGTCTTCAACTTCTTATCATTCCAGACAATCTTATAGCAGCAGCAGACAGCAGTACAGCTCCCAAAGAAACAAACAACAATAGCATAAGAAGCAAAGCATTCAACAACATATATCGGAAAGAAATCAGCAAGACAAAGCAAGTCCAGAAAGGCCACTGTCTCCAGTATGTGATCTAGAGGCTGTAGTGCCTAGAGCTGCATCCGTAAAGATTCTTGGTGCTAAAGACATGAAGATGACTCAAAGAGAAGCAGAGGATCCTAAAAGAATAATGGTCTTATCAAAACCTGCTCCCTCTTAAGATTCTTCAAAGAAAAATTCTAAATCTTTTGATTTTGCATTTTGAAGTTTATTATTGTTATATATATTCACAAGGCACATTTGTTCATATCTGCTGAATGATTTTAAATTCGGTCAGAAATTTTTATTGCTTTGTGATTTTTTTTTATTTTGTATAGTGACCTCCCCCAAATAGGGGGAGATTGTTTGAACCCTACTTGAGATTTGGGATAGGTTCACTATTAGGTTTGTTGACCCAACATGTATAGCCTAGGGTCATTTGTTATTTTCAGGGTTAAGGTCAATCACATTAGGATTATATTATTGAAACCTACCTTCAGAAGACTTCAGAGATACATGACTTTAGAGACAAGATAGTTTAAAGATTGCAGAAAAGGCGTTCGATTATAGTTGAACTCACCTCAACGATCGTCGATCTCAAATTAACGAACTCAGAGTTCCTTCTCTGAGTTGTGCTCGACAAAAGTCTAGCTGAGATCGACGAACTGTGAGCTTATATCAGAATATTAGCTCGACGAAGTACCTTCTCAGTTCGACGAACTTGGAGCTTAGATTTGCAAGTATAATTTTCATCTCGATGATCTTGGAGCTCAGCTCGACGAAGGAGAATTCTTAGCTCGACGAACATGGAGTTCAGGTCGACAAAATCTTTGTTGAGTTCGATTAACACTTTCTAGGTTCTTGCTGACTATTCTTCTCTACAGTTTCTCAGATCGACTAAAGCTTTTGATTATAGATATTAAGTCAGTAATGCTTTGATAATTAATGCTAAATATTCTCAAGAATATAGTCATTTCCTGGCAGCATTAATTATGGTTTTCACAGAGTTATTACTCTATCATATTCACTAGGACAGTTAGGGAAATACATTGAAGACAAAAATCAAATGTTTAGTATCACAGAAATTATGCAGAAGATTTCAAGGAATTTGAAAATCAAATGTTCTTGAGTAAGCAATCAATATATAAAAAGAAAATTTTCAGAAGATTGCAGTAGATACACATAATATTTTTTGGTAATCAAGAACAAGGAGAAGACGAAAGAGAACATCTGCGAACAGAGAACAAGAGACAGAGATAAAAAAACATCTTGTTCATCATTCTTCTTCTTCTTCAAGATTTTCTTCCAGCAACACATATTCAATCTGAGACAAAAAGTTCAATCTCTCAAAATCATTCACTAGAAGAATAAGATTTCATCTTTAAAGGCCTACACCCTGTAGCAAAGCTTCCACTCTTGATCAGATTTCTATAACTTAGGGGGTGCTTTGACAACATCAAAAAAATCGACTTGTCTTCTCAGAGCATTGAGAAAAAGAAGGCAATATCATTTTTACCTTTCTATTTCTTGTGTAAATGGTTTTAACTCCCTTTAAAAGTTAGACCTTTTGGTTGTTAAGTCTCCTTATCAAAAGACTTTGATTGGTTTTTGGGCACCTGATCAAAAGCTGAAAGGGTTGTTAGATCTCTCTTAGAAAATAGATCTTGTGGTGATAGGTCACCACAACAAAAACCTGTGGTGGGAGGGATCCTCATCAAAAACCTGTAGTGGATTCTAACCAGGGTGGTAGAAGAGTGAATGTACCCAGGTTTATTGGGGAACCACTATAAACTCCTTGTGTTGTCTTGTTTTCCTTTACTTTTGCTTGTATGCTGTGATATTTCTTCATATACTTATATATAAAGATCACCTATTTTAATCTGCTATAAAAACAACCTTATAAATTTTTAATACTCTATTCACACCCCTCTAGAGTAAAGATAAGATCTATCCCTCACTTTCATATCCTAAGTTGAATGGTCATGAAACTTGTGTAATGGGTCTTTTCTGAAGTGATTTATGTTTGCAAATTTTATTGTAATTTTTTGTTTAAGAATTCTAGTACTCCCTTTATAATTTTAGAAATTGTTAAATTGAGAAATAAATGGTTTTAGGACAAACTGAGTTCTAGAAAATTATGAAACTTGGTCAGTACACTTTTTAGACCATATATATGCCATGTTAATTTTATTGTAATTTTTGGAAGAAATTTAATACTTGTTTCTTTACAAAAGACCCTAGGAGATGTTTTATTCATTCATTTATTTATGTAGCAAAAAAAATTTAAAGATGATGAAATTTGAGTAGTGACACTTTCTGATCATATTTGACCTATGGTTATTTTATTATAATTTTTGGATGATTAAATCTTGTAGTCTCTTTGTTAATTGTTGTTTAGATCAAAAAGTGTATATTTTAGTTTTTGATAGAAATCATCTCTGGAAAATTATGAAACTCATACCTTGCTATTAATTAGTCAATAGGAAGCTCTTGAAATTTTGGTGGGATCATTACATGTCAAAATTTCATACTTCATGTTCAGAATTATAGGGATTCATGATTTAGGGAAAATTATTTAAAGACTAATTTAATTAGGAAAAACACCATGTTTTGATTTTGGGCTCAATTAGTCATGCTAGATCCACAGTAATAGTTATAAGGTTGTAGGCAAAGTATTCTGGAGTATTTACTATCATACGCTCAGGGTAGATCACTTGGACTGCATATTGTAAATTCAAGTATTCTAGACAAAAATGTAGGCCATACATGGGTGGAGATATAGTGGGTACACCTGGTTTGGTGGAGTCTTGATGAGGTGACCCTTAGGGCCAAATCCTAAGTAGTCTGGGTAACATGGAGATGGGGTTGTGCTCTAGGATGATGGAGTAACATCTTCTCTTGTTGAATATAAATCCACTTAGGATTAGCTAAAAGGGCAATGTGGGATTAGGTTGGTAAAAAAGTAGTTACCCATAAGAATAAGTTCCTTGAGAAAGGGAGCTTTGGGCTTCAGCCCATCGTAGTTCCTAGTGTCCTTGAGAGTCCTTCACTGGGCATGCCCAAGGCAATCCAAGGTTAACCCTAAGCTATAGGAATATGCAGCTTAAAAAAGTAACCTTTAATAATCCACCATCACATACACTCACCTAGTCATTTCGGGAGGATAGATTCTTTAGTTTCACGAGCGGTGGACTTAGTGTTTGATAGAATTGATGGCTTAGATTGGTGAGTTTATGGCTCTGAAGCTCTTTATAGCATGTGTGTATATGCATTAAGTGGTGGATGCTCGTCATTGGACGATCATTCACACCGGCGTCGATGCGTTGACTCAGCAAGTATAAGTATTCACTTAGACCATACAAGATTGGTGGTTTTTACAACATTAGTACAAGAGTCTCTATAGCACCCGATTGTGGGTGTACCGAGTAGCATACAGGGTCTAGGCTTGGTAGTGTGAATACCAACCTAGGAGTGGGGTGGCCTAACCCACTGCCTCTATTTGCCACTATAGAGGTACCTGAGAGTTTAGCTAACTAAAAATGGGGGAACTAAAGGTCTGTGCGCATAGAATCAGGTGAGTGTGTTTCACTTGTGTGGAATCCATTATTTAGCATGCATAGCATTCCATGTCATACATAACTTGCATAAAACTTTTACCCCTAACATATAAATTATTATGGGATCTTTTATATATTAGGCGATACAAAACGACCCCTTAACTTATAAGTCTCTATGAATAATCTAATAAGCTCAATTTACTTTGTCTGTAATGATAGATAGCTGCTCTACTTTTACTTTAATTTGTTGCTTCTAGTATGCTGCTACTTTTACATTTTTTTCATAAATCTGTCATTACTGTGATAGATACTTTTAGCATATGATAGTTAGGGCCATTTTCATTTTCTCTTGCTTAATCTCCAATTTCAGTCCCTTTCCTTTCATCCTCCCTCGCACGGTGCCTACATGTCACAGGGGGGAGGGAGGGGGACCAAGACTTAGTTAAACAAATTGCTTGATGGGCATAACATCAGGGACTCGACCTAGGTGATAGTGCACAACACCAGGGGAACCAACACATCAAGGAGGAGGTGAACCAACCTAGTCCAGGTGTGGTAGCAGCAGCAGTTATGGGATCATTGATTGTCTAACATCTTTAATTCCACGAGCATTTTGTAGTGAGGATTATATGTACTAGGTAGGTGCCCTTTTATCGTTTATTTTCTTAGGACTAGTTCATGTTGTTCCTCTTTGATTATATGTGGACTAATTTTATATTTATTGCATGTGATGTAGACTGGTTATCTTTATGATACTACTTCTTTTCCTTAAAGGATATGCTTGAGTATTTGCCGATAGAATCAGCGGTTTGTGGTGTCATCCTTCTCCAGAGTTAGTGTCACCACGAAGCGGCGATTCTGGGCATAAGTGTTGGAAAAAAAATTGGGGTCTTACACTGACGATCCACTTTGTGTTAAGTTTTCATTCAGTGATTCGGTGGTGTCTAATCAGGGTATCCATAATCATCCTATTCTCTTAGTTGGATTTCTAGCATATGTCGATATGAAGGTGCTTAATTTAGAAGACTTCGATGTGATTTTGGGTATGGATTGGTTGTCCAGATATCACGCGATCATCAAATTCAAAGTTAAGCGTTTGGACTTCAGAATGGATAGTGGCCAACCTATGAGTGTTTTTGGTTTTTTGCTCTAGGAATCCTCAATCATATCTGCAGTGCGTGCTCGGAACCTTTTAAAATCTGAATGTAGTGCTTACCTTATTTTTCCTTTGGAAGCAGCTCGTGATTCGCCACGTGTCGTGGATACTTCTGTAGTGCAAGAGTTTATTGGAGTTTTTCCGGTCATCAGTCAATGCACATGCCAGTCTTAGTGTGTCATCATTGCCCTTAGCTTCTAAGATGATTCTCGACCAGAGACCATTTAAGAATGAAGCTTCTAAAACATAGGATCTCACATTCAAGTCAACACTTCACTCCTATATATGCAAACATTCTAAGGGCATTTATAATGTCAAATTACTCTATCACAATAGAAAAAAATTTACAAAAAAAAAGAACTTGCCAAAATATTTAAATGAAATGTATACAGTACTGTATTCATCATATGAATTATTACAGCCAACAAACATATAATCCACAATACTCACACTAGGGATAATCATTAAGGTATCGTATACCCATAGATCTAACATGACCATCATGCTTTCTCTATGCTAGAGGCTTTGTTAGTTGATCCGCAATATTTTCTTTAGTTGACAGTCTACTAATGCTCACATCTCCTTAATCGAAATTCTCTCGAATAAGATGGAACCGTCGAAGTATGTGCTTGGAGCGCTAATGAGATCTAGGTTCCAAAGCAAGTGTAAATGCACCATTGTTGTCACAGTAAAGATCTATGGGATGAACAATGCTAGGAACTACATCTAACTCGCTGATGAATTTCCTAATCCATACAGCCTCCTTCGCTGCATTTATAGCGGCGATATACTCAGCCTCAGTTGTAGAATCGACAACTGTCTCCTGCTTAGAAATCTTCCAGCTAATAGCACCTCCATTTTGGCAAAATATGAACCCTGACTGAGACTTTGAGTTGTCCTTATAAGTTTTGAAGCTAGCATCTGTGTAACCTCTTAAATCGAGCTCTACCTCTCCACCAAATACTAAGAACGTATCCTTAGTCCTTCGTAAGTACTTAAGGATATTCTTAACGATAATTCAGTGACTTTCACTAGGATCAGACTGATACCTGCTAGTCATGTTCAAGACATAAGATACATCGGGTCGATTACATATCATTGCATACACGATTGACCCAATTTCCGAAGCATATAGAATCAACTTCATGTAGTCCTTATCTTCACAAGACTTAGGGCACTAGTCCTTAGAGAGACTCACATAATAAGACATGGGTAAGAATCCTTTCTTAGACTCAAGCATGTTGAACCACTTCAACACCTTATCAATGTATGTACTTTGGGTCAAAGCTAGTAACTTCGTCGATCTATCACTATAGATCTTAATACAAAGTATAAAAGTCGCTTCACCCAAGTCCTTCATAGAAAAGCAATTCCCTAGGTTATTCTTAATAACTTGTAGGGTCGGTTTGTCATTCCTGATAAGATGTAAGTCATCTACATATAATATTAGAAGGACAACAATGATCCAACTAATCCTATTTTAAACACACGGTTCATCCCCGTTCTTGATAAAACAAAACTCATTTATCTTTTCATCAAAACAAAGATTCCATCTTCGAGAATCTTGTTTTAATCCATAAATGGATCTCTGCAGCTTGCATATTTTAATGGGTTCACTTGGAGATATAAAACACTCGGTTTGTGTCATATACACATTCTCAAGGAGGTTTCCATTTAGGAAAGCCGTTTTGACATCCATCTGTCATATCTCATAGTCATAATATGCAGCAATAACAAGCAAAATTCTGATGGACTTAACCATGACAACAGGGGAAAAGGTCTCATCATAGTCAATACCATGAATTTTATTGAAACCCTTATCCACTAGTCGCTCTTTGAATGTTTGTACATTCCCATCCATGTCGGTCTTCTTCTTGAATACCCAGTTGCACCCTAAGGGTCGTACACCTTCAGGTGGTTCCACCAAGGTCCAAACTTGATTTTCATACATGGAGTCCATTTTATATTTCATGGCCTCAAGCCACTTTTGAGAGTCCGATCCACCCAAAGACTCTTGGTAGGTTGCAGGCTCATCACTATGATCCATAAGCAACACATTAACTATTTGAGACACGAGAAATCCATATCTCTCAGTCTTAAACCTTGGTCTTCTATATTTATGTGGAAGTTATGTTTCCTGAGCAAGCTCTCTAGCTACAACAACTTGTAGTCCTAGCTCTTGTTCCAACTCTGGTTCATTCACATTTTGTGGTTCTTAAACTTCTTCAAGTTCTACCCTACAGTCTTTCTACTTAAGAAATCTTTCTCAAGAAATACACCAGTCCTTGCGACAAACACTTTTCCCTCGGATGGTAGGTAGAAATAGTACCCTTTAGTTTCCTTAGGATACCCCATAAGATAACACTTATCTGATTTGGGTTCCAGCTTGTCAGGCATTTGACGTCGCACGTATGCATCACATCCCCATACCTTAATGAATGATATACTAGGACGCTTCCTACTCCATATCTCATATGATGTCTTTAGAACTGCTTTCGTTGGAGCACAATTTAGTGTAAAAGAAGCAGTTTCTAGAGCAAAACTCCAAAAGGAAATAAGAAGATCTGTATGACTCATCATAGACCGTACCATGTCTACTAAAGTATGATTCCTCTACACAAACACACCATTATGTTGCGGTGTTCTAGGTGGAGTGAGCTATGATATAATACCACACTCTTTCAGATGATCACGAAACTCATGACTTAGGTATTCTCCACCTCAATCAGAACAGAGTGTTTTAACCTTCTTACCCAATTGGTTCTCTACTTCGTTATTGAACACTTTGAACTTTTCAAAGGTTTCGGATTTGCACTTCATATGATAGACATAAGGGTATCTACTGAAATCATCAGTAAATGTATCAAAGTAGAAATACCTACCTCTAGGAAAAGAACTCATGGGTCCACATACTTAACTATGTACTATACCCATGAGATCATCAACCCTCTCATTAAAACCAGTGAAAGGGACCTTAGTCATCTTGCCTAACAAATAAGACTCGCATCTCTCAAATGATTAATAAACAAATGAGTTTAGTAGTCCATCTCTATGGAGCTGGGATATGTGTTTCTCATTTATATGTACCAAACGACAATGTTGAAGGTACGTAGGGTTCGAGTCATTCGTTTTTTTATCTTTTAGTATTTTTAATATTATAGATGTGATGGTATTAGTTTAAAACATATAAATCATTAAACATCTGGGCTATACCATAACAAACATCATTCTTAAATATAGAACAATTATTGTTCTTAATAATAAAAGAAAATCCAACCATGTACAAGCATGAAATGGATATAATGTTTCTAGTTATGGAAGGAACTTAGTAACAGTTATCTAGTTCTATTACAAGCCCACTAGGCAAATAGAGACGAAAAACACCTTTGGCAACAACAACAACACTTTCTCCATTGGCAACACACAGGTCCACCTCCCCTTTACTCAACAATCTTCTCCTTCACAGTTTCTATACATTTATACAAATGTGAGAACCACATCCGGTATCTAATACCCATGAAGAAGGAGCAGAAAGATTTATCTCTATAACATAAATACTCGAAGCGGAAGTCATACCTCCCTTCATCTTTTACAGACCCTCAATGTATGAAGGAAAATTCCTCCTCCAATTATAAGCCTTGCCACAGTGGCGGCACTTTCCCTCTTTCACCAAGCCTTTCCTTTTCAGCGTATAAGACTTGGGCTCAACTGCAGACTTAGGTACTACCTTCGTCTTCTTGAAACCCTTGGCCTTGCCCTTGCCTTTATGCACCATCAGTATGGGGCTAGCATGCTTAGCCTTCTTCATATTGATCTCGGCAGTTCCCAACAAGCATAGGAGCTCGGGCAGTGTCTTTTCTATTTAATTCATGTTATAGTTTAAGACAAATTGCTCATAACTGTTCAGCAATGATTGCAGGATCAGGACTGTGGCCAACTCTTGGCCCAGAGGGAAGCCTAGTCTCTCAAGGTTCTCTATATACCAAATCATCATGTGTATGTGAGTCTCTACTAGGTCTCGAGTTCCCATCTTACACTGGAACAATGCCTTAGTGGCGTCACATCTCTCTTGGTGCGCTTGCCCTTGAAACATTTTCTTATGATGCTCATAAATTTCATTGCTAGCCATGTTCTCATGTGGCTTTTGGAGCTCAGAGTTCATAGTTACCAACATGAGACATTCGATGACTAAGGAGTCGTCAAGATACTTCTTATAAGCATCCTTATTAGCACGAGACAAATTCTTGGCAGGCTCTTCAGTGGATTAATCTTCCAAAACATAGAGCTTTCGCTCTTGCATGAGAACAATTCTCAAGCTCCTGTACCAGTCCAAATAATAAGTCCCACTCAGCTTTTCCTTCTCAAGGATTGCTCTGAGGGACAAGGTGGAGTGTGAACCACTAACCATGGAAATTCTACAAGGATACAACAGAGAAACATCAGTACTACATTTCAAAATACATCTTATTTACATCAATTAAAATTTTAATAAAAATACCCCCACTATTTTTATCAAACTGATAACCCTCGATATCAATCAAAGAGTTTAAGCGAGTAACTCTCTTAGTGGACAAGATCCATATTTAAATAACACTATGAGTCAGCTTTGGCTTTTCTCTCACAGTGCAGCTATTTAGGTAGACAACTCTTGCCAATTGTATCACAATGCAACTCTTGTATGGTTGGTGAATAACTCTTTATTCGCATCCATCATATGGTGCATGCCAACCCTATGCCTCTAGTCACTCAACCTTTAAGGTCACCTAGTTAAGTTTGACCCGATGTTGACAGTGGGATATCACAATTATTCGCTCACACCCTTACCAAGATAGATAAATGCACCTTGCTTTGGCAAGCCCACACTTCATCGATCGAGGCAAGAAGAGTGTAATCCATCAGGAGGCGTCTTAATACTTAATATTACTCAAGGAATTTTTAAACAATTGATTAACACTTAATAATGGCTAACTATTAATCAGTGTGCACATCCACAAAAAAAAATCACAACAATCATAATCCAAATGCATCCCAAATGTGCACAATAAAATCATCAACACTTGATGAACTGGGCTAAATCTGAACATAAAGAACCCTTCTAAATCCTTAGATTTACATACATTGGACATGAGCAACACCAACTCCGTTTACACAGTAGAGAAGCTTGTCTCTCTATGTGAGATTCAAAATCTAACACACTTGGTTTCACAAACCAATAAGAGGGATAGTTACTGTTAAGGAGTAACAAAGATATCACAGCGAAATAACTTGAGCTCCTAGCGGGGCATTAGGGGCAGAGCACTGATTCCACACAAAATCCATCAACATTTGATGTTCTAGTAATAGATCTATGCATCTTAGAACACTTCTAAAATTTCCAAATTTACAAAGCAATGGATTTAACAACTTTTGAAGCAATGATCATCCCATTAACCTCCCTCTGATACCACTGTCGGGTTTTGCTAGGATAGCACAACAGTTGTGCACGCAGTGGAAATAAATAACAAGAACACACAAAAGTGTTCGGATCTAGCGATGAACATTGATCAAAAAGTAAAATGCTATAAAATAAAATTACCTTGGGATTGAGTTTATACTCAACCTAGATTCTCAAGAAAAATCAGCCGACCACTTAGCAGCTCGAGTCCTGAGCAAAGAAAGTATATTCGAACCTCTATAGTAAATCCACACGATCGGAGAACCCGCAACTGCTTGTCGAACAAGTACTAGGTCTGAACAGGACACTCAGCATCTTTACAGACTGCTAGATATGTTACAGGAGAGGAGGCGGCGACACTCGCCAGGATCGGGATCGGCGACACCGACGGGATCAGCGGAATGGTTTCCGTCGGTCTTTTAGGTTTCTTGTCTTTTTGCACAGTGCGACCCGTGTGCTTTGACAGAATAATCGCCTCCTGTAGAAACACTAAAACTCTATATTTATACTCGAAGGAATAAATATGACAGTTTCCTCCACTATCCACAGACCTAGGACTTAGACTACAGAACGCCGGCCAGATAACCCTTTTCTTGACGAATTGTAAAGTATCCATGGCGTATAGGATGAATCGTCGAGTATCATCACATACTTGATGAATCGTTATGTATCCATATGATACACGATGAACCCAACGCCATCCTCAGCTGAATCAATGCTTGACTCTACAAAGGCATTGAGTGGACTCAATGTTTTCTGCACAATACTCGACGAATGGCGTAGAGTGCACTCAAAGCCTAATGGAAGATTCGTCAAAAGGCATTGAGTGAACTCAATGAACTCAATACCTAAGTGCCAGATTCGTCAAGTCAACCTTTGACTCGATGAAGGCGTTGAGTGGACTCAATACAATCAATTCTTGAGACTCAGATTCGCTGAATCAATAAGTTGACTCTACGAATCGTTGAGTGGACTCAGTGCACTTAACAATTAAGTGCAATACTAAACGAATCAACTCCTTTCCTCAAAGAATCACTGAGTAAACTCAACACACTCAATTCCGCCATTTGACGAGTTAACGCTTAACTCGATAAAGGCCTTGAGTGGTCTCAACGCACTCGATGCTTTCTCATCTAGTTTGAGCTAAGTATTTTTCAACTCATCATATGAGTTATATCATACTAATCTAATCTCCCAATTTATCAACAATCTTATGTGCGACCCTGATAGGCTCATACTGCGTTGGAAGTGAGGCTACGTACTTGATTACTTCCAGATCACAATAGTAACACCAATATATAGAGAGCTGAATAAAGTAACTATCAAGAATAGATATCTATTTCCTCAGATAGATGATTTCTTTGACTTGTTATGAGGTAGTGTCGTGTTCTTAAAGATTGACCTACGTTCGGGCTACCATCAGTTGAGGATCCGTGATTCAGATGTTCAATGAACTGCCTTTTGTTCCCGATATGGGAATTTTGAGTTCTTGGTAATGTCTTTTGAGTTAACGAATGCAACATCAACTTTTATGGACATGATGAATAGAGTATTCATGTATTTTCAAGACAACTTTGTTGTTGTCTTTTTGGATGATGTTCTAGTATATTCTAGAAGTGCCGAGGAGCATGCCTTGCATCTACGCTTGGTGCTGTCAACGCTAAAGGAGCATAAGTTGTATGCAAAGTTTAGTAAATGTAAGTTTTGGATCACTCAAGTGACTTTCCTGGGTCATGTGGTAAGTAAAGATGGATTTCAGTAGACCCAACAAAGATCAGCGTAGTTTTGGATTGGAAGATGCCTATAATGCCTAAAGAGATATGGAGTTTCCTATGGTTGGCAGGTTATTATAGGAGATTCGTACAAGGATTTTTAGTGTTGTCTGTAACCTTGACTAGACTAACTCAGAAAAGCATTACTTATGTTTGGATCGACGATTGCGAGGAAGCTTTTCAGGAATTAAAGGAGAGGTTGTGTTCTGCCCTAGTTTTGTTATTGCAAACTTTGGGAGTGGAATTTGTCATTTATGTCAATGTTTTGCGAGTTGGTCTCGATTGCATTATGATGCAAAATGGAAAGTTGATCGCGTATGAATCAAGACAATTGAAGGTACATGAAAGGAATTACCCTACAAATGATTTGGAATTTGTTTCTCTATGCCTTGAAGTTGTGGAGACATCTTTTATATGGAGTGTCATGCAAAATATATATAGATCATAAGAGTTTGAATTATATATTCACTTAGAAAGAGCTTAATTTTTGACAGAATAGGTGGATGGATTATGTTGCAAACTATGAGGTTGATATCCTTTACCATCCAGGTAAGGCTAATGTAGTGGTCGATTCCTTGAGAAGGAAAGCCGTGCATGTCTTCAACCTCTCTGTGCAGTCCTTGGTGGAGGAGTTTTTATTGATGTACATTACTATTAAGGATGTAGACGTGCCGTTTAGTTTCGAAGTGTAAGATCCATCATGGATAACACTTACGAGATTTCATCAGAAGGATGATCCCGATTTACAACACCTATGGATTAGAACTTAAAAAGGAGAAATACCAGATTTTTTGATTGACCAAGCTGGTATCTTGAGATATCATGGTAGGTATTGTATCCCCGCCATTTAAGATATAAGAGCAAGGATTTGTGATGAAGCGCAAGACTCAAGTGTTGTCTATCACCTTGGTTCTACATAGATGTATCGAGATCTTAAGCAGATCATTTGGTGGTCAGATATGAAGAATGATATTGCTAAATTTGTATCTAAGTGTTACACTTGCCAATGTGTTTTGACAGATCATAGAAGGCCTGGGGGTAATTTAACGCCTTTGGATATTCCCAACTGGATGTGTGAGAGTATTTTAATGGATTTTATTATCGGTTTGCTGAGGTCTCCCCAAGGGCATGATGCTATGTTGGTCATTATTGACAGATTAACAATGTGAGGTCAGTTTGTGCCTTTTAAAATTAGTTATTCCAATGAAAAGATAACAGAGCTTTATTTGGATGAGGTCATTAGATTGCATGGTGTTCTGTTGAGTATTGTGTCAGATCGAGATTCTAAATATATGTCCCGTTTCTGACGATGCTTGCAGGGATCTTTGGGTACAGACCTCAGATATTCTAATACTTATCATCTGCAGACAAATGGTCAAATGAAAAGAGTAAATAAGCTTTTGGAAGATATGATTTGATGATATATCTTGGACCTTGGTGGAGCCTGGTACAAGCATCTCGGACTTATGGAGTTTGCCTGCAACAACAATTATCAGGAAAGCTTGTAGATGATGCCTTTTAAAGCCTTGTTTGGGAGGCGTGGTCGAACTCCCCTATTTTGGGCTGAAGTTTATGAGAAGCTTCTTTTAGGTCAAGAGGCCTTCGAAGAGATGAATGTTACGGTAATGCATATCCGTGAGAAGCTTCATTTAGCTTGTTGGAACACCCTATTACTATTTGGACCAGGATGACTATATTTTTATAGGGATTGTGTGTTGTGACCTCCATGTTGTTATAAAGGTCACATAGGCTAGTTAGAGTAGTCTTCAGCTCGACGCATAGTCGACTTCAGCTCGACGCAGAGTCGACTTCAGCTCGACGCAGAGTCGACCTCTGCTCGACGCAGAGTCGACCTCTGCTCGACGCAGAGTCGACCTCAGCTCGACGCAGAGTCGACCTCAGCTCGACGTGGAGTCGACCTCAGCTCGACGTTCCATCGAACCCAGTTCTGCTTACAGAAAACACTCTCTGGCCGACGTGTGTCGTGCTCAGATCGACGTTTTATTGTGAGCTCGACGCTTTTCAGACCGCCGTCAGTTTTGGATAGGAATTCAAATTCCTTCTGACAGACAATTAATGCTGAAGATTTATTGGCCGTTACAGCATATCTGGTGCATGGCTCAAGGAATTTTCTAAGGAATGTCTGCCTGTCATTTCCTTTGAGGCATGGACAGTTAAGGAAAGCAATTAATGCTGTCTTCCAATGGCTATCAAAGTAAAGGAAGAAGAAGACTCAAGTATATAATTCATTTTCTTTCAATTCTACAAAGAGACATAGAGAATATACAAAACAAAAGGAGAGAACAACAATACAGGACTTTAGTTGCTCTCTGTGACATTGTGTTGAAAAGCTAACTCACAGAAAATCTGATTGCTTCAAATACCTCCATCCAACTCTCTTGGATCATCCTTTGCTGGAGCAAATCAGATCTTTGAAGACCTGTCACCCTTGTGCAGAGCTCTCCTTCCTGAACCTCATCTTGATCTCAGGGGGAGCTTTGACAACAACTTCAGATCCACTTCTGCTTCTCTTTGCTTGTTGAATAGAGAAGACAACATCATCTCTTTTTCTTTTTCTTTCTGTACAGGGTTTTAACTCCCTTCAAAAGTTACTTTTGGTTTTGTTGAAACCTGGTCAAAATCAGCTCTGTTGGTTTGTGAGAACCAGATCAAAAACTCTCTGGTGCTCAAGACACCTGATCAACTCATCTTGAAGTGGATTCCTATCAAGGGTGATAGAAGAGTGGATGTACCCAGATTTGGGGAACCACTATAGCTCCTTATGTCATCTGGATTGCTTATGCTCCTTGTGTTTTGCTTTGTGCTGTGAATACCTTTTTACTCTGATTATTTACTCTAGCACCTTACACTAAATAAATTCAAACCTTCTCTACACACAAGTTTTTATTTGGAAAATTATTTTAAATAACTCTATTCACCCCCCTCTAGAGTTAGGAGTGATCTTATCCTGCACTTTCAATTGGTATCAGAGGGAGGTTGATCATTTATACAGGCTAACCCCTGGATCAAAAGATCCCTGATAAGATCATTTCTCTCAAAGGATTATTTTCCTTAGTTTTACTTCTCTTTAAAACTCATGGCACAAAACAAGGACCTTGCTAGCACCAGACCTCCTATGTGCAATCTATCTAAGTTTGCACTATGGAAGGCAAGGATTAGGCTTTACATGAACTCTTTTGATGAAGACATTTTTAACTCTATGTTGACAGATTGTCCAAGACCTCCCACAGGAACAAGCACATCAGCTGTTCCTCCTCCTTCAGGAACTGATGCTGACATAAAGAATTGGAAGGCAGCAGATGCTAAAGCCATGAACATCTTGGCTCAAACCATGTCAGATGACATTTTCCAGAAGGTAGTTGAATGCACTACTGCCAAAGCAATCTGGGAAAAGCTGTCAGAAATTGTATCAGGTTCTGCAGATGAAAGAAAGGATAGGAGATCCTACCTGATCACTCAGTATGAGAATTTCAAGAAAGCAGAGTCTGAGTCAGTTGCTGACATGTACAACAGACTGAGTCTGATCATAAGTGAGCTTAGATCACTAGAGAAGGACATATCTCTCACTGAGATAAATGACAAAATACTGACTTGTTTCCCTAGCTCTTGGGACTCAAGAATCTGGTCAATTAAAGATGGAAGAAATGTCTGTGAGTTATCCACAGAAGCCCTTCTAGGAAAGCTCAAGATTTATGAGCAATTTATTAAGAAGAGAGAAGAAGAGCAGAAGACATCCACACCAACAGAGAAGGCTGAGAAAACTATTGCCTTCAAAGCACAGGAAGAAGAACCTAAAGAAAAGGTGTTGGGAAATGAAGAGCTTATGAGCCTACTGGTCAAAAGGTTCAATAAGCTAAATAAAAGGAACTTCAGAAGATGGTCATCCAAAGACAAAGACAAGACAAGGTATGATAGATCTAATAATAAAGATATTATCTGCTTTGGCTGCAGGAAACCAGGACACATCTTCCCAAACTGTCCAGAAAATCAAGACAAGGACAGAAGGGACAAAAAGGAAAGAAAGGATAAAAGGAAGGATAAGGAGTCAAGGAAATACCATGACAAGCCTTCCTCCAGCAACAGCAAGCACACCAGAAAAGGATTTGTGGCTGAATCCTGGAGTGACTCTGATGAGTCTGATTCATCATCCAGTTCTAGTGATGATGAGGATGATGCAGAAGAAAAGGGATTTTGCATGATGGCCATCAGTGCATCTCAAAAGAACACTGATTCAGAGCCTGATGCTGACTACCCATCTGATCAGGAACTTACTGAGGATCAGGTAATAGATTCATTTGACTTTACTTCTGATGATTTCAAATCTGAGTTTAAATCTATGTGCATTGACTTGATTGAGTCTCAAAAGCTGATTAAAACTCTAAATGAACAATTAATTGAATGCAAATCCATTAACTCAGATAATCTTAGACTCTTAGAAGAGTTGAAGCAGTGTGGGGAGGAGATAGCTTCACTGAAAAGTGAGCTATCTAAGGCCAAACAATTTGAAGAAACCCTTAATGGGAGAAGTATCAAATTGATGGACATCACAAGTACAGTGAACTCAAGATTGAATGGTTCACTGGGCTTGGGTGCTTCATCCAGCCAACCCATAGTGCTAACAACTCCAATCAAATTTACCAGTGAGAAAGGTAAAGGAGTCTTGATAGTGGCTAGGAAGAATGCTGACTTAACCCAGGAAACTGGACAAGAAGAGTCGAACGAAGCTCGACGGACGTCGACCAGAGCTCGACGTAATCGCAAGAAAACGTCGAACTCAGGTCGACGCCTTCTACCCTCTGAACAATGCAAGCCTTCGCCGTCGAACGGAGCTCGACGCACTCACCAGAGTCCGTCGACCGAAGCTCGACGTGCGTCGAGCCAAGCTCAGAGCAAAAGTCATTTCTCAGGGGTTAATTCAAAATTCAATTCTAGCTCCACATCTCATCACTTTAACCCTTATGCTGAATGGATAATACCTCCTAGGAGATATCATCCTGTAGGCTATAAGAGTCAACCTGAGATGTCTTTTATTTCAGAATTTAAAGGATATCAAGAAAGGCCCAAGGTAAACTGGGTCAAAAACAATTGATTTGTTGTATGTGCAGATAAAGACATATCCAATTGAGAACCAGCAGTGGTACTTGGATAGTGGGTGCTCAAAGCACATGACTGGCAACAAGGAAAACCTTGTGTCCTTCAAAGCCAAACATGGACCCAAAGTAATCTTTGGAGATTCAAATTTTGGACAAACAAAAGGCTATGGCCAAGTCAAGATAGGGTCAATCACATTTAAGAAAGTGGCCTATGTGGAAGGACTAAAGCACAACTTAATCAGCATCAGCCAGCTATGTGATGCTGGTTATCAGGTTTGGTTTACCAACTCAGCATGCAATATTACATTAAATAACAACATTGTATTAATTGGTAATAGACAAGATAACATATATCTAGTTGATTTCAATTCATCTAAAGTAGATATTTGCTTATTTAATTCCCTTAGCAAACCCAATGAACTTTGGCATAAAAGACTAGGATATGTGAACCTTAGAACCATTGCTAAGTT
Organism: Platanthera zijinensis; assembly: GCA_039513925.1. NCBI lineage: Eukaryota > Viridiplantae > Streptophyta > Magnoliopsida > Asparagales > Orchidaceae > Platanthera > Platanthera zijinensis. Next base: position 106,804,831 of record CM077088.1, read on the forward strand.
ATCCCAAGACAACCTTGTTAGAGGACTACCTTCTGGTCCCTACAAGAAGGAAGGACTTTGCAAGGCTTGTCAGTTAGGCAAGCAAACTAAAAACAGTTTCAAGTCACTTAATAAGAGTGACTCACCTAGAATCTTGTACTTATTGCACATGGACCTTTTTGGACCAATTAATGTACAAAGCCTAGGAGGGAAATCTTATGCTTTAGTAATTGTAGATGACTTCTCAAGATTCACTTGGGTGTTCTTTCTGAGGAAGAAGTCTGATAACTTCAAGATTTTGACAGATTTTCTCAAAGGCATACAGATTGAGTTCAATACTCACATTGCCCTGATCAGAAGTGATCATGGGACAGAGTTTGATTCTCTTCTTATGCTAGAGTTCTGCCAGAATGAAGGTATCAGGCATACTTTCTCAGCTCCCAGAACTCCTCAACAAAATGGGGTAGTTGAAAGGAAAAACAGAACCCTTATTGAATCTGCCACAACATTGTTGACAGATGCTCACCTCCCTCTAACCTTTTGGGCAGAGGCAGTGAACACCTCCAACTATGTTTTGAATAGAAGCCTGATACATAAACTAAAGGGTAAGACTCCCTATGAGTTACTCAAAGGGAAGAAACCTAAAGTAAACTACTTCAAAATTTTTGGTTGCATTTGTTTCATTCACAATAATGACAAGAAATACCTAGCTAAATTTGAAGCCAAAGCTGATGAAGGAGTGTTTCTGGGGTACTCCTTGACTAGCAAGGCTTATAGGGTTTTTAACAAGTGCACAAATAAAATTGAAGAATCCATGCATGTTACATTTGATGAAACTAACATGTTTTATAAGGAGAAGGAGACTTCTACCATAAGCAATTTGCAGGAACACTCAATTTCAGAGAATCTGAGGCAGCTTACCATCACAGACAAAGGGTCATCACCTTCACCAATTCAACAAGTCACTGAACTTAGTGACAATGAAGAGGAATTTCAAGTTCTGGAAAGTTCAAAGGGCCAACAGAGTGAAGAACCAGTTGTTGTTCCACAAGAGGAAACAACAACACAGGTTGGTGCATCATCAACACCCCTTGTTGATCTAGCAACAACAAGAGATCACCCAATCTCACAAGTAATTGGAGATAACTCAGTGGGTGTGCAAACAAGGAATCAAGTCAATCAAAATATTATGCACACCTGCTTTCTTTCTCAAATTGAGCCTCAAACCATACAAGATGCAGAGCAAGATCCAAACTGGATCATTGCAATGCAAGAAGAGTTGAATCAATTTGAGAGGAATAAAGTTTGGGAATTAGTACCAAGACCAAGGAACCAGCAAATTGTTGGAACAAAATGGGTATTCAGGAACAAATTGGATGATCAAGGAATAATTGTGAGAAACAAGGCAAGACTTGTTGCACAAGGATATTGCCAAGAAGAAGGAATTGATTATGACCAAACCTTTGCACCAGTTGCAAGGTTGGAGGCCATAAGAATCTTCCTTGCATATGCAGCTCACAAGAGATTCAAGGTATATCAGATGGATGTCAAGAGTGCATTCCTCAATGGAGACATCAAGGAAGAAGTCTATGTAAAGCAACCTCCAGGTTTTATCTCTCCAACTTTTCCTGATCATGTATTCAAACTGCATAAAGCTTTATATGGTCTCAAGCAAGCTCCTAGAGCATGGTATGAGACCTTAGCTTGTTTTCTGTTGGAAAATGATTTTAAAAGGGGTAGAGTAGACCAAACTCTTTTTGTTAGAACCCATAGGTCCCACACCCTACTAGTACAAGTTTATGTAGACGACATCATATTTGGGTCTACTGATTCAAACTTATGCAAAAAGTTCTCACAACTTATGCACTCAAAGTTTGAAATGAGTAGCATGGGTGAGCTTGCTTTCTTTCTTGGATTGCAAGTTAAACAACATGTGGATGGCATTTTCATTTCTCAAACCAAGTATGCAAGAGAACTGGTTAAGAAATTTGGAATGTCTGAAGCATCCTCCATGAAAACACCTATGCCTACAAATGCTGTTTTAGATGCTGATGAATCTGGAAAACCAGTTGATCAGACAAGCTATAGAGCAATCATTGGCTCATTACTTTATCTAACAGCTACTAGACCAGATATAATGTTTGCCACATGCATTTGTGCTAGATTCCAAGTAAGCCCTAGAGAGTCCCACCTCACATTAGTTAAGAGGATTCTTAGGTATGTAAAAAGTTGTCCTAATCTAGGTCTCTGGTATCCACATGACTCAGGATTTGATCTAACTGGATTTTCAGATTCTGATTATGCTGGATGTAGAGTAGACAGGAAAAACACAAGTGGAACTTGTCAATTCCTTGGTGATAGACTTGTCTCCTGGTTTTGTAAGAAACAAACCTCTGTGTCCACATCAACTGCTGAAGTTGAATACATGGCTGCAGGTAGTTGTTGCTCACAGATTTTGTGGATTCAAAACCAGCTCCTAGACTATGGCTACAACTTAGAGATGTCTAAAATCTTTTGTGATAATACCAGTGCAATATCAATTGCTCAAAATCCAGTTCTCCATAGTAGGACCAAGCACATAGAGATCAGACATCACTTCTTAAGGGATAATGTAGAAAAGAAGAAAATTGCACTAGAATACATTTCCACTGAATTACAGAGAGGAGATATTTTCACCAAACCCTTGGATGAAAAGAAGCACTTCTTTTTCCTCAATCAGTTGGGAATGCTAGATGGAGACAGCTTAAAATAAAACTCCAAGATTTTGAAACCCATAACAAACAGGAATAGGAAAAATTTCATTTCAAAATTTCCTGTCTGAGTGGTTGTTCTGAGCTCTGAACTAAGCTCGACGCGGCGTCGAACGGAGATCGACGGTCCGTCGCCCTCAAAAGCGTCGAACGTCGAACTCAGCTTCCAGCGTCGAACTAAGTTCACAGCTCCCTGGCTTCTTGAGTTTCTCTCTCCCCGGTCGACGTCTTCGTTCAACGTCGACCTGAGCTTGACGTATAGCATCAGCCCAAGCGTCGAACGTCGACCTAAGCTGGATGCTGTTGAGTCGTTTCAGTTCTCCTAGAGCCCTTGAGCGTCGAACTGAGCTCGACGTTCTTTCCTTTTCTGCGTCGAACCCTAAGTATAAAATCATTTTTTCTCCGTCGTTCGCAGTTGCGCATTCATATTTCTCTGCTCAAGCTTTCTCCCTCCAAATACTATACTTTTGATCTTGGAAGGTATTCTTTCTTTTGCAGGACAATGGCAATCACAGCAGGAGCTCTGGCGGCCATGAAGTTCGACTCTGGTTTCGACATTGACTTCGATTCTTTTGATGGATCTCCACAACACTTTCAGGATATACTGAATCTTTTCAAGGAGCAGCAACTAGTCCACTTTATGTCTACCAGGATACCCCTTCCAGAATCAGAAATTAAAGAATGGTGTCTTACAGCAATCGTTTCAGATAACAACTCTTTGACTGGGAAGATTTCAGGAAATGAGGTAGCCATCTCACCTCAAGTCATTACAAAAGCTTTCAACTTTGCTGCTGGAGATGATGACATAGAACTATCAGTGGAAGAGTATACTTTGATGCTGGACAGGATGGGGCATGCTGCTGGTAACCCCTCTAAACTCCTTAAAATTAACCTAGCAATTGAGTATAGGTTATTAGCAGATATAACTGGAAAAGTGATCTGTGCAAAGAGGACTGCACATGATGCAATAACAAGGCATCAGTTTTGCCTTATGGCTGCACTAATGGATAAGAAACATCCCAACTGGGGATTAATTGTGTTTGAAATGCTTAAGAAAAAGTTGGATAAAAACTCTGTCCATTTTGGAAGAGTTCTTGGGTTGATTCTCAACCACTGCTGCCCCCAACTGCTTGTGTCCTCAAAGAAGCACATCAATGCTTCCAAGAGGCTCACATGTGCTCTAATTGGCAAATGGGACAGGAGAATTGTGAATCCCAGGGCTGCTGCAGCAATGAAATCCTCTGCAGACACCAGGACTGTAGAGGTCTCTCACCCTCAGTCCACTGGTCCAGAAGTAGGGACCATGCCAGCCCCCTCTCTCACCCTTCCATCCACCTTCATCCCCTCAACCACAGTTCTCTCATCCTCTCAAACTCTCCCCTCCTCCATATCTATCATTGCCTCCTCCCTTCCACCTCACACTACTTTCCTCCCCATAAACTTGGATTCCACCCCTCATGAGGATCTCTTTTCTTTTGACATGCATGAAGACTCCTTCATGGATGCCTCTACCTCCTCTCCTCATGACTTCCTCCATCCCTCTACTTTTTCAGACTTACTCTTCTCCTCCATTCAGGAACAAGTTACACCTCCACTGTCTACACCACCCTCCACCTCCTCTATATTCTCAGTTTCTGCTACTCCCTCTACCTCTACTCAAGTTCCACTTGAGCAAGTAGCTCTCTTGCCCTTGGCCAATCAGATCTTTGATCTCTTGGCCCCTAGGCTCTCCTCCCTTTTGGATGCCAAGCTGGCTCCTCTCCTTCTTTCCTTGAGAACTCTTTCTGCCTCTGTCTCCTCCCTTTCCTCTCAGTTGGCATGCCCTTCTTCTGGGGGCCTAGAGTCAGCTACCACTGATTCTAGGCAGGGGGAGATGTCAGCAGAAGAAGAGCTGCCTCCTTCTTCAGTTCAGCTTGCTCAGACTTATTCAGAGACAGTATCAGTTGCTTGTTCAGAGACAGTGTCAGTTGCAGAAGTTCAGATGATATCTGAGGCTCCTCCTCCAGCTTCTGTTCAGAGCTTCTCCCCTCCAGCCCAGATTCAAGAAGATCTGACCAGGGCTATTGTCCCTTTTCTGAAGATCCCTGCTATAGCAGTGGTAGCAGTGGCTCCTGCTAGTGTTGAAATTGATTTGTTAGCTCCTGTTGAGACTTCAGGTGAAGTGATTGAGACACCTAATGCTGCAGAGGCCCATATCTCCCAAGCCCTTCAGGAACCAGCCTCTTCAGCCTCTATGGCTCCTGAGGCTGTGCCCTCTCCTGCAGTGGTTGCTTCCTCCTCCCCACTGACAGCAGAGCTTCCCTCAGTCTCCTCCTCAGCAGCTCCAGCCTCCATCAGCTTTCCCATCTCCAAAAGAAAGTATATAGATCCATATGAAGAATCACAAAGTTCTGAAGATGAGTTTGCTACAGATTCTGATGACTCCTCTGCAACTATTGCAAGGAAGAGGAAAGCCAGATCAAAAGCCATGAAAAGAGTACCTCCTGCCAGAGCTACAGATCATGACATTCCCTATTACATCAAATATAATTGTGAAATCATAGAACCATGGATGCAGTACTCTCAGAATCAGAGAAAAGCTATGAAACAGAAGAGAAAATTCAATGAGGGACCAACTAAACTAGTCCATCAGCCTCCACCTCCACCTCCTCCAGATGCAGGTGCAGGTACTGGTCTATCTTCCTCTTCAGCACCTTCAGCTCTACATGGAAAGACTTATCAAGCCAGAAGACATCAAGGAGATAGCCAGCAAAGGGGAGGTCAACAAAGAGGAAATTATAGAGGCAGGCAGTCCAGAGGAAGATCAGGCTCTCATCCTTATCAAAGGGGAGGAGCCATTGATCCAACCTCTGGGCCCTATCCTTACAGGCCTAGAGTTGACCTCACCCCAAGAACTTCTCAAGAAACATCCTCTAACCAATTTGAACCTGCAGTGCCCTTTGAAGATCCTACCAAAACTCCAGCCTACTGGAAAGCCAGAATGACAGAAATGGCTGCTCTAAATGAAATTAACAAAGCCAGAGAAAGAGGACTGGACACCTCTCATATCAGTACTATGTTAGAACAAAGAAGAGAGGAATTGGAAAAGTATAGCTCAAAGAAATTTTTTGATTCAGACAGATACATGGAACTCCACCCTGCAGCTGTACCACCCAGTGCTAGAGATCAAAAGTCTTTAGGTGCAGCTGATGACTACAGATCCAAAAAGGAAGCTTCCAATCCAAACAGAGAAATCATCTTCAAAAAGAGTGATCAAGACAAAGCATCAAAGGACAAGTAAAGTAAGGTATTCTAACACTTTCTATATACTGGACTCAGGACATTTGAACAATTCTGCTGCTATATAGTGTTTTATATATGCTGCTTATTATTCTGTCATGTCTGGTTGTATTGTAATATATTGTTTCTGCTTTATCTTTTTGTGAATCCCTAAAATTCATGTAAATAGTAATCCTAATCCAAATAGGGGGAGATTGTTGGAACACCCTATTACTATTTGGACCAGGATGACTATATTTCTATAGGGATTGTGTGCTGTGACCTCCATGTTGTTATAAAGGTCACATAGGCTAGTTAGAGTAGTCTTCAGCTCGACGCATAGTCGACTTCAGCTCGACGCAGAGTCGATCTCAGCTCGACAAAGAGTCGACCTCTGCTCGACACAGAGTCGACCTCTGCTCGACGCAGAGTCGACCTCAGCTCGACGCAGAGTCGACCTCAGCTCGACGTGGAGTCGACCTCAGCTCGACGTTCCGTCGAACCCAGTTCTGCTTACAGAAAACACTCTCTGGCCGACGTGTGTCGTGCTCAGATCGACGTTTTATTGTGAGCTCGACGCTTTTCAGACCGCCGTCAGTTTTGGATAGGAATTCAAATTCCTTCTGACAGACAATTAATGCTGAAGATTTATTGGCCGTTACAGCATATCTGGTGCATGGCTCAAGGAATTTTCTAAGGAATGTCTGCCTGTCATTTCCTTTGAGGCATGGATAGTTAAGGAAAGCAATTAATGCTGTCTTCCAACGGCTATTAAAGTAAAGGAAGAAGAAGACTCAAGTATATAATTCATTTTCTTTCAATTCTACAAAGAGACATAGAGAATATACAGAACAAAAGGAGAGAACAACAATACAGGACTTTAGTTGCTCTCTGTGACATTGTGTTGAAAAGCTAACTCACAGAAAATCTGATTGCTTCAGACACCTCCATCCAACTCTCTTGGATCATCCTTTGCTGGAGCAAATCAGATCTTTGAAGACCTGTCACCCTTGTGCAGAGCTCTCCTTCCTGAACCTCATCTTGATCTCAGGGGGAGCTTTGACAACAACTTCAGATCCACTTCTGCTTCTCTTTGCTTGTTGAATAGAGAAGACAACATCATCTCTTTTTCTTTTTCTTTCTGTACAGGGTTTTAACTCCCTTCAAAAGTTACTTTTGGTTTTGCTGAAACCTGGTCAAAATCAGCTCTGTTGGTTTGTGAGAACCTGATCAAAAACTCTCTGGTGCTCAAGACACCTGATCAACTCATCTTGAAGTGGATTCCTATCAAGGGTGATAGAAGAGTGGATGTACCCAGATTTGGGGAACCACTATAGCTCCTTGTGTCATCTGGATTGCTTATGCTCCTTGTGTTTTGCTTTGTGCTGTGAATACCTTTTTACTCTGATTATTTACTCTAGCACCTTACACTAAGTAAATTCAAACCTTCTCTACACACAAGTTTTTATTTGGAAAATTATTTTAAATAACTCTATTCACCCCCCTCTAGAGTTAGGAGTGATCTTATCCTGCACTTTCATAGCTCAAGAGGGTTATGAGAAGAACGCTAATCGATGTAGGGTTGATCTTGAGTTTCTAGTTGGGGACATGGTTTTCTTGAAGGTTTCTCCGATGTCAGGTGTTACGAGATTTGGGAGGAACCATAAGTTGGATCCCAAGTATGTGGGGCCTTTCTAGATCGTTGAGCGAATTAGAGTGTCGGCTTATAGGATGGATTTGCCTTCTACTTTCCCTGTTGTTCATGATGTGTTTCATGTGAGCCAATTGTAGAAGTGTCAACACAATGAGCGTCATGTCCTTAACTTGGTCCCCCAATTGTTGCCCAATCTTTCTTATATTGAAGAACCTATCCGTATCTTGGAGACTCAAGATTGAGTGTTGAGAAGAAAGTAAATCCATATGGTGAAAGTTCATTGCCGGAATCAGGACGTCAGGAGTGCAACCTGGGAATTGGAGTCTGCTATGAAAGAATCTCATCCTCATTTGTTCTCCTAATTTTCTCTGGTAAGGGTGTTATCCAGCAAGTTAGTGTCTTTCCTTTTTCGAAGGTTTGAGATGCATTTTATGTTTCGTGACGAAACTTCTTTTTGGAGGGGTGACTATAACTCCCCGAGATTTTTGATAATTAATTTAGTCATATATTAATAACGTAAGAGCATTACGTTAGTTCTAGTGTTTCGATGCATCAACAATTTCTTCTTAGACAACAACTATGTAATGTAATAACAAAGAATTTTTAATTTATTTTATTAAAAGCTCCCCCTATAAAAGTCGAACCTTTAGAATCATGGTTTTACGAAACTTATTCTTTCGCCGAACCCAACCACGTGATAGAGAATAAGTCAGCCTTTTTGTAAGTCTACCGCCCACCGCCGTCGGATTTGGAGTGTTGGAAAACATCGTTGAAGTAGAGATTTGAATTGCTCTCGTCGATACCTTCGTGTGTGGGGTGATTTTTTTAGGTTTTGTTAATTTTGGAGTTGGAGCGAGTAGCCCTAACCATTGTTTTCACCCCAAAAATTTCAGAATCTTTTTGTTGGACATTTCTCTCGGCCAATCCGTGGCGTGGGGTGCTATAGAGGCAATTTCGTCAAGATTTTAATCAAGTGGAGATCTACACCTCTTACTTTGTTGTTATTGTTCTTCTACCTTCTTTTCATTCTTTTTAAGATCCAAGAGGTACGTGTTTTGTCTCCTTGGTGTTTGAAATTTTAAATTTGGAGATTAAAAAAATTCAGTCTATGTAAATTCGTCGAATGTTCCCGAGAAGTCAAGTAGAATTCGTCGAGTATTCTACTATAATCAAAGTAGGATTCGTCAAGTGGATAAGTAGAATTCGTCGAGTGTTCACTAGAGGTCAAGATGATTTCATCGAGTGTTCTCGTGGAATCTAGCCGAATTCATCGAGTGATATAGTGAAGTCTAGCCGAATCTATCGAGTGATATCATGAGGTCGAACCGAATTCCTCGAATGTTCCAGTGTAGTTGGAGGAGTTTATCGAGGAATCTAAGTAAAATTCATCAAGCGTTTAAGCGAATTCACCGAGTGTTCTATGTAGAATTCGTCGAGTGTACACGAGAGATCAAGTCGAATTCATCGAGTGTTCTTGTGAAGCTAAGTATAATTCGTCGAGTGTTCACGAGATGTTTTGCCGAATTCGTCGAGTGAATAGTAAATTCGTCGAGTATACCCTTAGAAACTTCTGAATTTTTCTTCCCTTGTGTCGTTGTGGCAACCCGATGCTAAGTCTTAGGCAATTTAAATTTATTTCTGTATATGTATTATTACTGTTATGATTTTGGACTTGGGTTGGCATTGGATAAAGGACCACCACCTTAGTGCCTGTTGTGAATCATTATGCCCGACGACTTTATTATTTGGTACTTTTGGTTGGTAGTAGATAAAAGACCACCACCTCAGTGCCTATTTCTTTTGTTGTGTTGGTCTGATGGTTTGTGTTGGAAAGATAGCGATCGCCTCAGTGCCATTTTATGTCCGGCGCTGATGAGTCACTCTTTAAGCTGATCACTAATATTTCTACGATTATATATAAAAATTATTAGGACATCACGAAGAGTCCTTTCCGCACTTAGTGTAAGTGTTTTCCTTATATGCCCTCTTTGTGCTAATATAATCATTCTCCTTAATCTTTTGTTGTTAATTTATATGGTTTGCATCTTTTCAGTTGGGTTGGTAACCCAATGAACTTATTAAACCTTTTGATGTATGTTTAAGGCGCCTTTGCGCTTTTTGTTGCTAAAGCATTCTTTTCTTTTGAATGACTCATGTTCAGGTCAATAACAGGTAGTGTCAATCGAGCATGTTTGGCCAGTCTCTTGCAGCTATTTCCTTCCCTCTCCCAGTTGAGGAGTGGTTGGTGTTTCTCTTCTTGACTTCAGAAGTTCAGAATTTTGTTGTTATTGCTATGGGTTTGTGTTAGTATTTTTGCTCCCGTTGTATAGTTTCTTGTTCTTCAGACTGTTGTATTTCTATCTCTGCTACTACTACGTTTTCACTATTAAAGTTTTTCTCTCTCTGGGAATGTTTTATGTTAGGTTGCATGTTAGTTATTTTTCAACTAAACAAATCTGCATTTTATCTTAGATTCATTGCATCTTTTTCAACTTAATATCAACCTATTTAGAAACTTCACACATTATCATGTTGTTGGGTTTTCACGTTCACATTAGATAAATGAATGTAGTAAAATAGAGTTTTTTTTGCTGAAAATTATATTTTTCTCATATGTGGACTAGTTGATCCATTAAACCGAGGGACATGTTCTTGAACTTTAAACTCAAAAAGCATTTTCAACCATTAAAATACATGTATTTTATAAAGTTGATCAGGAGTTTGTCCTTGCCTGAGTGTCTGCAGTTGTCCCCTGCATGGTGTGGCATCACAACGCTATTTTCTCTTACTCTGATAATACTATAAAACTCGAAAAAATGCGGGTTGTGACAAAGATCTCCGTAAATAATATTGCTGAAGTAAGATCAGGAAGAAGCTTTCTCTAAATCTTGCAGTGTGTGAATGATGAATTCTTTTTTGAATGAATGTACACTGCTCAACACTTTCACATAACTTGGAGTAAAAAGACTGAAGGATATCTGGGAATTTTTCTCTATATATAAGATTTTAATTTTTTTTGTCTCTTTCTATGTGTCTTACAATTTTCAAGTCCTCCTTTTATATTGGACTTAGTCAGTAGAGAGAATAAAAACTGAAATGGAGTTCTTCAACGGCTAGATAATCTACCTTATGCAAATTATGGAAATGGAAAGCTCAAACGGATATTTTAATTTAGCCTATGGAAGGATTTTAGAAAAGGAAATATTCTGAGTTGAATTCTTCAATGGCTAGAAGATTCTATAAACAATAATCTAAAAATTGAAAGTACAAGCAGCTAGAAAAATCTGTTTAAGGAAAATTTGAAATAAAGAATTATTCTCTAATGAATGAAAATATTTCTCACCACTAGCAATCCCTCAATGTTTGCAACAAATCCATTCTTTTAATTTGATTAAAATTCTCTACGCAATATAGTCTTTAAATAAGGGATGCAGTTGTTATGCCACATGGTAGCTCGGTGAAAATAATTCTAAATGACCTTGACATGATTCCATAAATAAGGTCTGATAGATCTAATAATTTGTATGCCTTTTGGTCAAAACACACTAAGGACATATATGGAAACACCTATCACTTAGCCATTTTAGCTCTGTAGAAAATTTTTGTCATAGTGTAGTCGATGCAGTTGACAAACATCTCAATGATGAAGTCAATGCAGTCGATAAAATTCTCAACGATTCATTCAATGCAGTCGATAAAATACTTGAGCTTGAACTCGATGTAGTCGAACTTTTACTTATCCATAAAGTCGATGCAATAGAACTTTTCCTTAGCCATCATGTCAATCTAGTCAAACTTTTCCTTAGGTATGAAGTCAATGCAGTCTAACTTTTCCTTACGTATGAAGTCGATACAGTTGAACTTTTCCTTAGACAAATTTTAGTTTCTTCTTCTGATTTCTTTTAACTTTGGTTGCTTTCTCATGATAATGACATGTATAATATATGATTAGGACATTGGTCAACATGAATTTTGCTCCTTAAAGGATTACAAGGGCAAAACCCTGCTTGGATGACTATGATTCTAACAATACATTAGCCATGTACTTTAGTTTATCCTGTCACACCAAAAACTCAAACAACTCATCAAGTACAAGATGTTTGTTGTCATCTTGAGGCCTTCTTCAAATCAGGAATATTGAGGTTAATCATCAATAGGCTAATCAATAGAAGATTAATTTATAAAAGGTTAACACCTTGATGAAAAGATCATTCCAGTTGCAATAATAAATTCAAAATTTTATTTACAAAAATTGCTTCAAATACTTTAAAAGGATTTTCATCTACTATACCACTATTCTTTAATCTTGATAAGTTTACACTATAGAAAGCCATAATTAGATTGTATATGAAATTTATTGATGAGGGCATTTTTGAATCAATCTTGACATGACCACCAATTCCATACAGAATGGATGAAAATGACAATATAACTGCAGAACCTGTACCAAGAAATGAAAGGATGAATGTGGAGAAGAGAGTTAAAGATTGTGATGTAAAGGATATGAATATCTTGGTCTCTACCATGTCTGATGACATATTTCAAAAGGTTGCAAAATGTCTCTCAACAAAAGAGATATGAGAATAACTCTCAAGGATTGTGGTTGGAAGTGCAGATGAGAGAAAGGATAGAAGAACACTTCTTATCTCTCACTATGAAAATTTCCATAAGAAATCTGATGAATCTATAGAAAAGATTTATGAAAGATTCAGTAGGATAATTAATGAGTTAAAAATAATAAATAAGGATATATCTCTCCCAAAAATCAATGATAAGTTACTTATGCGATTTTTTAATACATGGGATTCCAGATTTTGGGCTATTAGAGAAGGTGTAACACCTTCCCTGTAATGACCATATAATATTGATCCGGTCAGTGCCCACAACATATATACGTCATAGCTTTAACACTAAAAAGTGATATAAAGAACTACACATCTCAAAACACAGACAACAAGACAGCGAAAACACACCACCAGCACAGAAGTTATCCACATCCATAGGAGTCCAACATGCCCTTAAGGCCTTATAATAATCAATTATGAAAAACTGTATCAATAACAAACAGAGCAATGTGACTTAACACTCCTAGGCTACCTCGGCGTGCAAGATGGATTATATTTCACGAAACAAAACATCAACACTTCATAAACTAATAGAAGAGAGAACACTCCAAGAGGCTTAGGCCTTTTTTGTTGGCGAGCTTGCTCAAGCATGCGATCCTTGCCCTGTAAAAGTTTTATTGTAACGTGGGTCAGCAAAGGATGACCACAATTTTGTAACCAACACTTCTCCTCCCAGCCATCTCTAGCGGACCCCGGGGAACTCCATCACCCTATAATTCAGCACTTCGTATGCAAATATACATAAACATAGAGAGTAATGAAATAGGTTTAGATGTATCATACAAAAACATGTTTGTAGGATTAACATTTATTAAAAGGGCCCTATAATGCAGCATGTATGTAAACTAGGGTTTCACCCAAGGCAACCTATAGCGCGAATGAATCTAACAAATCATCACGCATAACACAACATAATCATCCATACGGGTAATTCCAATTACCCTAATGACATTCAAGCCGCAACATGAAACTCTTTATCCTAGTCTCCACCCAATCATGGGTCTCAAACTCGGGCTTGCTTGCAAGCTCTGACTCGCACGTCAGTTCCGTCACACAAACAAACCGATGCTAAGAACCCTTTCTTGACCCCGCCTGCTCGTGGGCTTCATCGCATGTGCTTTTCCAAAGCTTTCCATTCTCATAAGTTTCAGAGAAGGGGACTTGTCTCGTCGGGACACTCTCCATGCATGACTTGCAACATCACGGGCTAGCCAGCCAACCACAGATATCAAGTCCAGCCTTCACAATCAGCCTTATCAATTCCCCCCTAAATCACCATTTCTCCTCACACGAAAAAGAGGGAAAACTCACAAATGACGTCTTTGCCGCATTCTGATTTCTAGCAAAATCCCTAGAGCTTGCCATGAAACATCACTGCATCGGACAAACAATCGCGATTATGGATTCACAAATAATGCCTAATCCACTAATGGAGCAGATTTCTAGTGTAACAGTATGTCGGGGACGGACTCAATCGACCCGGTGACACCTCTTGAACCATGGCATCCTATACCCCTCTCATTTGAGAGATCTGTTGCCTAAATACTTCAAAGAAAGCAAAAAAAATGGATGCCATGCACGCATCCTAAAAACTAAGAAGAGAAATGTCGTTACCTTACGACTCCTATCCTCATCCATGGAGTTCTTTGTTATAGATGAAAGTGTGCGCCTTTAAGTCCTATCCACGGATCTGGCCTCAGATTGACAAACAGAGCTTCGAAGAATCGTCAATGGCGGAAGGTTCTCTTCTTCTCCCTCCTCCAAACTCTCCCTCAAAACCCGAAAGGATGAGAAAAAATGAGGAAGTTTAACCCCTCAGCCCTACTTTAGGGTCAAGGATGGACGATTCTGGGCCATTGGATAGATTTCTAAGAAGATCGAACAGCATAGTCTCACAATTTACGAAACTGCTTTTGCCTACTACCGTCGGGTGGTAGCTACCTATCACCTCATGGTAGCTCCTAGAACCGCCTGCCTCTGCAGAACACCCCGCTACCACTAGTGTTAGCGATACCACCCCACGGTAACCTCTCAACTCCTTCGAATCAAAGCTCTTCGTCTCAATGCTTCGTCTTGACAAAAAGGGGCTACCACCGAGCAGTAACAAACTAACACCATGTGCTACCACTCGACGCTCTTGACGCACTTGACGAAAGAAGGCTACTGCCGGGCAATAGCTTCCTACCACCGTGGGGTAGCTCCCTGAGCCTCAAGTTCTAGAAAACTGGTGTGTTACATAATGTGTCACAAGATAATCACTATAGATGCTTTGCTTGGGAAATTGAAATCATACGAGCAGTTATTCAAAAGTGGAATAGAAACTAAAGCTAATGAGAATAACTTATCATCTAGAGAAAAATCAGTTGCTTTTAAAGTTACTAAAGATAAACCATCTGTTATAGAATATGAATTGTTCAATCTTCTGGCAAGAAGACTTAGAAAATGGATTAAATTAGAAGGTTTAAAAATAAGAGACAAAAGTATGGGAAAACTAAAATTTGACAAGACTCCCAATAAGGAGATAAGTAGTTTTACTTGCAGAAAACCTGGACATATTTCAACCAAATCTCCAAAAAAGCAAAAGGAAAGATCATGCTCAAAGGATCAAAAGAAGAAATATCTGAATAAGAGGATAAAAGAAAGGGAAAAGGTTTTTTTGCTAAATCCTGGAGTGACACAAACCCAGAATCTAGTTTTTCATAATATAAGAAAGAGGAAAGAGCTCCTGAAGAAGCTTGTATCATAGCTCTAGTGATAGAATCTGATCATGACTTAATTGAGGTATCCGATTATTTCCATGATATAGACTTTACTTCTGATGATTTTAAGATATATTTTAGAGAATTCTGTATAGATCAAATAAAACTTGAAAAGGAAATCAAATCATTTTGGAAAAAATTTAAAATATATGAAGACTATCTGATGATATTAAGAAAATAAAAAAGATAAACATTTAGAAGTTGAGATAAATAATCTGAAGAAACAAATTGAAAGTTAAAAGAAGAAATTTCATCATTAAAAGAAGAATTATCAAAGGAAAAAGTCTTTGAAGACTCCTTGAATGGAAGAAGTAATTAACTTAAGAATATTACAGAAACTCTTAAGAAAAGGTTTGATCATTTGGGATTAAGAGCAAATCCTTATAGGATGGTAACAATAATAATAAAACTACTTGGCAAAATCCTGTAACATTTACTAAAGTAAAAGAAGAACCATCTACTATAGTACATAATAATAATTCAAATCTCAATAATGATAAGAGAAAGTTTAAAGGAAAACGTGTTGCAAATAAACAACCAATGATATAATTGAAACATAAATCAATAGTTTCAATGAATCAGGAACATGCTTCGATTTCATGTCGACGCAAATCTTGTGAAATGCCGACATCAAATTGACGACTCTTTAAATGTTGCGTCGACTTCAAATCGACGCATATCCCATGAGAACAATTATTTATATTAGAATGATGTTTGTCATGATTGTTTTATCAAAGGTCATATAATTGGAAGTTGTTGGTTTAATAGAAAAACACTCTTTTATCCTAGGGGATATTATGAAAGGCCTTCATATACATTCATTACTCCCTATAATGGAAAAATAAGTAATGGGTCCAAGGTAACCTGGATCCCAACTAATGTTTAAATTCATGTGCAGGAAAAAGACTGTCCTTTTACAAATAACCTGATATATTTGGACAGTGGATGCTCTAGGCATATGACTGGAAAAAGAAATACACTGATAAATTACATGGCTAGAAATGGTCCCAAGGTAGTATTTGGTGATTCTAATTATGATCAGACCGAAGATTATGGTATGATCAAAATAGGGGATATCACCTTTGCTAAAGTAGCTTATGTTGAAGGACTTCAACATAATCTGATTAGCATTAGTCAACTTTTTGATGGTGAATACAAAGTTGTTTTCACTAATAATCTGTAACATCCTATTTCCAACTAGACCCCTTAGAGTGGTTTCGTCATCACAAAACCCTAGGAAGCTCAAGAGACCATGTGACCTTAGGCATGAAGGTGAATATCACCATGGCCTGCAAATAGTAATTTCCAATCACCAGAACTAGGGTTTGACCTTAGGGATTTAACTTGGTTCTAGGATCCCACCATAACACCCCTAACCCTTAAGGGTCACCAAGGACCCATTGTGGTCAACCAAAGTGGTCAAGTTGACCAAAGTCAACTCTAGCCCTAAAATGGTCAAAGTGCCTTAATTAAGGGTCAAGTGACCTCCAAGGTGCCAAACCAACCCTACCCAAGTCTCCCTAGATCTTAGGAGTGGCCAATGAGTAACTAAGGACTTATTGGAGTCAACACAAAAGGTCAAATTGACCTAAGTCAACAGTAACCCTGGTTAGGTCAACTAAGCCCAAATGTGGTCAAAGGGCATCAACATGGGCCCAATATAGCCCACCAAGCCAAGGTTATCCCTAGGTGGTGTCAAGGGACCCATGTCAACCCACTAGGTTCAGTTAGGTCACACAATGTGGCCTAGGGTTGGGCTAAACCACATTTGGTCAATTTTACCCAAATATGCTAACTCAAGCTCAAACACAAATCCACTTGGTCTAACCTCATTTTAATTATTCATCTAATTCAACTAGGTGTGTTTGGCTGGGATAATCATCACAATTCGGCCATGGTGACTAGGTGACAGAAAATGGGAGTTTCCCCAAATTTTAGAGAGAAAAAGAGAGCTTTAATGGCCATGAAAGTCCAAGGGCCTCCTCAATCCTTCTCCCCTGGCAAGGTTCCTCCTCCCTAGTCAGTTAGGGGAAGTTTGACAGGCATGGCTAGCCACCAAAGTGGCTGAAATCAATTTCTCCAATAAGGAAGAGAGAGAGAAAGAGGAGAGAGAAGGCCATTAATGGCCATGGGAGATCAAGAGTTCCACACCTCACCTCCAAAGGATTGATACATTCCCCCTCATCAGTTTAGAGGAGTTTAACAGCCATGGCCGACCCCCTAGGTATCTGGATTCAGGGAATTTCAGTTGGTCGAAAATAAGTTTTCAAGTCATTAATGTAAATTAGTGCTTGACCCCTCCCCTCCCCCTTTTGGTTCAATTAAAAGCTTACCCATGGTAAGAGTGTTCGTTTCCCCCATTCAACTAAAGAAACCGAGCCCTTTTGCTGTGACGTTGCAGAGCACTGAAATCTCCACCCCCAGAAATGGCGAAGCGGCTGCCGGTAAGGCAACAACCACCCACACATGTCCACTTCTCCTCCTCTCCCCTTGTGCTAGTGTCTAGATCAACTAGGATGTGTAATTGAGCTCATTTGAGCCGATTCCAAGCTTCAAATTCCATGAAATTTTGGATTTGGGTTTCCTTGCGAGTTCGTCGAAAACCGCCCCTCCGGCGGCCGTACCGCATTCCGGCGATAACCACCACCTCAATGGAGGTGGTGGTGGTAGTGGCTGGCTGGGTAGGGGGCTTGATCACTGGAAAATAGATCTAAAATCAGCTCCAAGTCAGCCTGATTACGATCATAGGCTTGAGGAAGAAGACAACTCCATCACTATTGGATCTGACTTTATATAAATCATTTAATTTAGTTTATTTTTCCACTTTACTGTGCACACGTTTAAAACAGAAAATTAAGGCCCTTAGGGGCTTAATCATGCAACGTGGACAACATGACAGTTGTAGCCCTTGAAGTCTATGTTATTTGAAAATTAATTTCGACCCATTTGGTTAAGTGGTTTGACCACAACACTCAAAATGGTGCAGCCTATACATAGGCTTGACTAGAGACTAAATTGAGTGCCCCCAAAAATCCCGCCACCCAAATGACTTGAAATTTGGACTGGGGGTCACTCTTATCTATAACAATAACATATCCAAAAATGGAAATTTTTGGAAAACATTTTCCTATAGTGTTTGTAATAATTTAATAAACCTTGTATGATTTAATTAGAGGGTTTAATTACCTCAAAAGTCCCCAAAATTTTGGTTACTGACTCTTAGGGTCATGTTATGACCCTGATGAAAATTTTAGCCCCTTTGGGTTTGATTGGAATAGGTGTTTGTGTGACCAAAGTTTGGTCCCTTAAGGGTAATTTGGGGCAAAAGAGTGTTTAGGGCATAGAGGGGCCAATTATCACCCAAAGGGGTTGGCACTTTGGCTAGAGCTCCATTTTCAGTTAAAACACACTCTCATTAAGTTTGAGATGGAGTGGGGTGGATTTTCCATAGAACCCTAGTTCAAACCCTGAGGTTGAACTTTGGGGGTTTGTGAAGGACATGAAGTGATATGTCCTTGGATGGACTTGGAGTTTTGTCCATGTGTTCATAAGGTGGTGAATAGCCCTAGGAAGGAGTTTGGTGCCATTTAGACTTAGACACACAACTTTGATAATTTGGAAATTGCTTAGTCCTATAACATTTATGGAAAAATTGAAGAATCATATGACCTTGAACCCTCGTACCAGTAACGATATTACCCGGAGACAACCACCAAGACAAACACTAAGGGTTAGATAGGAATTCAAGTTCAGAAGAGACCCATTTTGGATTGGAAATATTTTGACCATGATAATGTAACATCCCTCAGACTTCTAGACCTCTAGGATGGTTTTGTCATGACTGGATCATGACAAAACCCTGTGAAGCACTGAAGGGTTTGGGTGAACCTAGGAATTAGGGTGTGAATCACCTTGGTCTGCAAATAGTAGAGTTCCAATTACTAGCTGAGGGATGAGCAAAGGGCTTCACCATGACTCCATGACCCCACCACAACGTCACTAACCTATTAGAGGGTCGATTAGAGACATATGGACCCATTAGGGTCAACTAAAAAAGTCAAGTTGACCAAAGTCACCCCAAACCCTAATTAGGTCAAACTAAGCTCACTGTGCGAACAGAAAACAAGAGACCGAAAAATTGGAGTAACAAAATTTTATTTTCCAAAAAGCTGAAACATTACAAAGGTATAACCTCTTTTTTATAGAATGGAGGAGATGGGAGAGATTATAAATAAGTAATGTGGGACTAAATAATTATAGGATGAATAGAACCAAGCCGCACAGGCCACACGATTAGGCGAGTAGGCTAATCGCCCGGCAACAACTATAAGGAGAGAACAAGCCGTCATAGGATAACGCCAGACCGCCCGGTCACTAAGCTGCCTGAGACAAACCGCTAGACCGCTCGGTCTCTAATCAACTATTGCCAGACCGCCAGATCGCCCGGTCTCTAATCCGCTAGTGCTAGAACGCCAGACCGCCCAGACTTTATACAATAACACTCCGCCTCAAGCTGGAGCATATATATCGATCATGCCCAGCTTGCCGCAAATGTGAAGAAAGGAGGCAGACACCGGCTTAGTGAAAATATAAGCAAACTCTTTATCTGAGGTGATGAACGGAGTACAAATTTGTTCCTTCAAAATCTCTTCCTGAATAAAATGGAAGTCGACTTCAATGTGCTTTGTCCTCTCTTGGAAGACCAGATTTTTGGAGATGTATATAGCGACCATGTTATCACAAAACATAGGTAGAGGATTGTTGTAGACCTCTCCTAGATAAAGCATGAGAGCCCTTAACCACTTTAACTCGTATGCGGTTGACGCCATACTTTGATATTCTGCTTCTGCACTGGACCTTGAGACTACAGACTGTTTCTTTCTCTTCCAACTCAAAAGATTTCCCCCCACAATGTTGCAGAACCCCGATGTTAACTTGCGGTCTCCTTTGTCATCAGCATAGCTCGAATCTGAGTACATTTCGACCCTCAAATGACCAGTCTTCTGAAAGAGTAGTCCTTTCCCAGGAGATGATTTAACATACTCCAATATCCTCAGGGCAGACTGTAGATGACACTCTCTTGGAGCTTGCATGAACTGGCTAACCTTGCCTACGACATAGGAGATGTCGGGTCTCGTTACCGTGAGATATATTAGTTTACCAATGACGTCTATACCTCGCAACATCTGAAAGAAAAGGAGAGTCATCCGTTCAGGTTTTATCTTCTCCAGTCGCCATGGGACATCCGACAGGTTTAGCCCCAGTCAACCCTGCCTCTTTTAGCAAACCAAGAGCATACTTGTATTAGGAGAGGACTAAGGAATTGGGCTTCCGAGAGATTTCTATCCCCAGAAAGTATTTTGGGGTGCCCATATCCTTTGTGACCAGGTGTTGAAAAAGATATTACTTTTTTCAAGGTTATCCTAACCTGGTCATCTCCAGTGAGAAGAATATCATCCACATAAACCGCAAGAACCACTAGACCCAGGGAGGTTTTGCGAACAAATAAAGAGTGATCCGCAAAACTTCTTGTAAAACCCACAGCTGTAATAATCCCGCTAAACTTGTCAAACTAAGACCAAGGGCTTTGCTTTAGGCCATAGATAGCTTTCTTTAACATGCATACCTGTGTCTCCCCCTGAGCAACATACCCTGGAGGTTGCTCCATGTAGAAGCCCTCCTAAAGATCCCTATATAGAAAGGAATTCTTGACATCCAGTTTGAAAATGGGCCAATCCATGTTTACAGGCACAGAGAGGAGGACCCTGATAGTGCTGAGACGAGCAACTGGAGAGAAGGTGTCAAAATACTCAACCCCATATGTCTGGGTAAAGCCTTTGCGACAAGGCAGGCCATGTAATGATCCACACTCCCGTCTGGCCTGAATTTCACCACAAAGACCCATCGAAAGCCAACAACATCTATGCCGAAGGGAGGAGGAACATGGGTAAACGTCCCCCGTTCAGTGAGAGTAGCAATCTCCTTATCCATGGAATCCATCCAATGAGGAATAGTAAGGGCCTCCTAGTAGAAGCGGGGAGTGGCAGTGGCAGAGATAGGAAGTGCAAACTCCCTACGAGAAGGGGTAAGACGATCATAGGAAACAACAGCAGCAAGAGAGTGTTGGGTACATGCTCGAACCCCCTTTGCGAAGAGCAATGGGAAGATCCATGTTAGCTGGTTCCTCAGCATCCGGAGCATTCATGACGGAGAGAGCTGGCCTGGTAGTAGAGAGCGACGACGGTGGAGAATAGTGACATAGAGGAGGAGAAGAGAGAGGAGGAGACGATGGAGATGGTGGAGGTTGAAAAACCTCAGTAGGCGGCAATGGGCTGGAGGGAACAATAGGATAATCAGAAGCCTCGGGAAGCGGAGAGGAGGTGTCAGAGAAATAGGGAGCATTCTCGAAGAAGGCAACGTCGGTGTAGATGAATTGTTTGCGGATAACGGGGTCAAAAAAACAATAGCCCTTCTAGGTGGTAGAGTACCCCAAAAAGACACATTTGATGGTGCAAGGGGAGAGTTTGTCACGGGTTGCGGAGGGAGCGTGCACAAAAGCTGTGCACCCAAAGATACGTAGAGGGAGAGGAAAAGGTTCCTTGCCTGGATAGAGAATGGAGAATGGAGTTTGACAATGGAGAACTGTGGAGGGAATGCGATTGATGAGATAGTAGGAAATAAGAACCGCATAGCCCCAATAGGAGCAAGGGACCTGCATATGCGTCATCAGAGTACGAGTGACATTAAGGAGGTGACTGTTTTTGCGTTCCGCCACTCCATTTTATTTTGAGGTATAAACACAACTAGTTTGATGGACAATCCAATGTTGCATACAGAAAGATGAAAAAGCTTGACTAATATACTCTTTAGCGTTATCAGAGCGAAAGACTTTAATTGAAATACCAAACTAGTTTTTAATTAACTGATAAAAAGATGTCTATACATTGAATAATTCAGAGCGATCTCGTAAGATATACACCCAAGTATATCTAGAAAAGTCATCATTAAAGGTTACAAAATAAGAACTACCCCGACCAATGGTGAGGGTAGGAGCAGGACCCAAGACATTAGAGTGAATGAGATCAAACAAACGGGTAGAGCCACGACCTTCCTTCAGAGGGAAGGAGGAATGGTGATGCTTGCCAAGCTGACCGGCATCGCAGTTGAGAGGAGAATTGTGCGGAGGGAGATGGGGAAGAAGCTGACAAAGGAGCCGTGGAGGAGGATGACCAAGGCGAAGGTGCCACTATTGAAGATCTTTCGAGGAGGAGGAAAAGGAGGACATGGCAGAAATATCATCGAGGAAGTAGAGGCTGCCACTCTCAATCCCAGTAGCAATCGTCCGTTGGGAGCTTGGATCCTGAAAAGAACAAGAAGTTGGAGTTAATGTGACGGAGCATTGGAGTTGCTTGCATAAAGAAGTAATTGATAATAAGTTGTACGAAAACTTTGGCACATAGAGAGTGTCCACCAAGAGAAGAGATGGAGTGACATGAACCACTCCCGTTCCATGGATTGGGGAGGGAGAGCCGTCAGCAATGAGAACCAGGGGCAAATGATCATGTTTTTCTAGGAGAGAAAAGCACTGAAGATTGCCCATCATGTGATTGGTCGCACCAGAGTCTATCAACCATTTACCTTGAGTAACCACATGGGCAATACCTGATGACGTGACCACCGTGGTGGATGGATTCGAGGAGGAGGTGGAAGAGTCACAAGAGGGGCGAAGATGCAGATGTTTCATCCAGCAGCATTCCATGGTATGCCTTGTGCAACTACAGTGAGAGCAGAGAAAGCGAGAAGGGCCACGCCCGCTGAACTAGTGATTGCGGCCACTAGATCCACTCTTTTTATTCTAGTGTGCATAGTTGTTCGATTGTGAAGGAGAGGACGTAAAGGACGCTGATGTAGAGAGGTAACTGCGACAATGCGTGAAATAGTGGAATCCAAGATAGGAGAATCCGCCTCGCCAAGAATTTGCTGGCGGATCATGTCATAGGACTCAGGAAGTCACATAAGATAACATACAACTAGAAGTTCCCTGAAGTGCTTTTGTTGTTCGGCCAAATCAGTAGAGAAGGGGAGATTTTGAAGAATCTCAGCCCCGAGAGCCTAAACTTGTAGATAAGTGGTAGCATGAGACATGGAAGGGCGAGCAATGAGGTCCGCATATAAAGTGTAGATGCAGGACGTATGAGCCCCCTTCGAGTAGAGAGCAGCAAGATGAAGCCAAGACGTTTTGACTGTCTCATCATGACGGATGACTGGAATACATTCATCTAAAAGGCTGTTAGCTAGCCAAGTGTGCACAAGCACGTCGCTAGCATCCCAGTCATCAAACTCAGTGGAATTGGGAGGGGGTTGGTCATCAGTGAGATGGTGGCTTTTGCGTTGTGAGCAAAGAAGGAAGGTGAAGGATACACTCCAATCCAGGTATTTTAGACTGATGAGTTTGGAGACGGTGCCAAAATTCCCGGAAGGAGAAGGAGTAGGAGGCGGATTGGCCACGGGAGTAGCGGTGGTGGTTGAAGTACTAGAAAGAGCCATGGAGGGAAGACAGCAAGCCGCCCGAGAAGAAGACCGGAGTGGACAAAGGACAGAAGCCCCACTGGAATGAAACCGCGCGCTGGGAAGCAACAAGCTGCACAAACAAATAAGTCATTCAAGAAGGCACAACGGACAAAGAGAGGATCTGTAGTAGTCACAGTGTCAACACACCATCGGCAAGGCCACGACCAAGAAGCAGAGAAAAACGGCAGGGAAGAAGTCACACGTCTAGAGCCCTAAAAAGGTCAAAGTGCCCTAACTAAGGGTCAAGTGACCTTCAAGGTGCCCAACCAACCCTACCCAACCCTTCCTGGACCTTAGGTCAGGGCAATGGGTCACTAAGGACACATTGGGGTCAACCCAAAAGGTCAATATGACCAATGTAAACTCCACCCTACTGTTAAGTAAAACTAGCTCAAATGGGCTAACTCAAGCTCAAACCCAATCCCCCTTAGGCTATCCTTATTTCCATGAATGATATGGGTTAGTGGGGTGCCTTTAGGCTAAAATAATCACTAATTTCATCCATGGTGACTAGGAGAGAGAAAAGATCCATTTTCTCTTTTATGGAGGAAAGAGAAAATGAGAGAAAGAGGGCCATTCATGGCATGGGAGGCCAAGGGCCTCCTCAATCCTTCTCCCATGGCAAGGTTCCTCCTCCCTAGTCAGTTTGGGGAAGATTGACAGCCATAGCTATCGACCAAAGTGGCTGAAATCAATTCCTCCCATAAGGAAGAGAGAGAAAGAGGAGAGATAAGGTCATTAATGGCCATGGGGGATCAAGAGTTCCTCTCCTCACCTCCAAAGGCTTTATTCATCTTCCCCCATCAGTTCTTAGGAGATCAAGAGGTTTTCTAGGATATACAGTAGCTGGATTCACTGAATCCACCTTGGCCGGATTTCTCCTCTTAAGGACATTAATGGCATTGATGTCATGGCAACTACCCACCCCCATTTGGATTTTTAAAAAGCTTCACCAGGCTGAGAGGGGAAGTTTCCATCCTTCCCCTTAAGAAATCCAGCCCTTTGGTTGTGTAGTTGCAGAGCACCGAAAGCTCCACCGCCAGAAATGATGGCACGGTGATCGGCCCGACTCCAGCCCTCCACTAAGGTCCTCCTCTACTCCTTGATTGTTTAGATCTTAGGAATCTTTAGAGATAAGAATCAGGCTCAGTTAAGCCGATTCCAAGCTTCAAATTCAATGAATTTTCGGATTTGGGCTTCCTCTCGGGTTTGCCGGAAACCACCCCTCCAGCGGCCGTGACGTCGCCAGGCGATAGCCCCCACCTCAATGGAAGTGGTGGTAGTGATGGCCGACTAGGGAGGGAACAGGATGACCAACAAATAGCTTTGAAAGCTATTCCAGGTCGGGCTGATCCCTTCCATAGGCTGGAGGAAGAAGACGCAATCACAATCGTCGATTGCTTGATTTATTTTAATTATCTTGTATTTGTCCCTTACAATGCCCCTTTCTAGAATAGAAAAATAAGGCTCTTAGGGGCTGAACTATGAACATTGGCCAACATGAAAATTGTAGCCCTTGAATTCCACTTTAATTTCAAATTAATTTTAAAATAGTTGGGTAAGAGGTTTGACCACAACACTCAAAATAGTGCAACCTATACATAGGCTTGACCAGAGACTGAATTGAATGCCCCCATCAATCCAGCCATCCAAATTACTTGAAATTTGGGCTGGGGGTCACGCTTATCTATACCTACAACATATATAAAAATGATATTTTTTTGGAAAACATTTTCATATAGTTTTTGTAATAATTTAATAAACCTTGTATTATTTAATTAGAGTGTCTAAAGACCTCTAAACCCACCAAACTTTTGGTGGCTGTCTTTTAGGGTTATATTATGACTCTGATAAAAATCTCAGCCCAATTGGGTTTGATTTGAATGGGTTTTGTGAGACCAAAGTGTGGCCCTTTAAGGGTTAATTAGGGAAAGTGCGGGCTTGGGGCATGGAGGGGCCAATTCTCACCCAAAGGAGTTGGTACTTTGGCCAGGGCCCCAAGATTAGTTAAAACACCCTCTCATGGAGTTTGAGATGAATTGGGGTGGATTTGCCTTAGGACCCTAGTTCAAACCCTAAGGTTGAACTTTGGGGGTTGTGAAGGACATGGAGTGATATGTCCTTGTATGGACATGGTGTTTAGTCCATGTGATCTTAGGGTGGTGAAATGTCGTAGGAAAGAATTTGGTAGTATTTGGACACATGCACCCTACTTTAATCATTTGGAAATTATTTAGGTATGTACACCTTATGGAATAAATAAGGGGTAATATGACTTTGGACATTCATGAGATTTTGGTAGGAGTAATTTTATAGTATTATTAACCTCTGAAATTTATTATAGGATGTTTAGAAAACAGCAGCTCATACTTGTTGGTACAATCTCCATCTCTTCCTTTTGGATGATATTGAAGTAACTGTTGTTCAATTGTCTTAGAATAATATGAAACTATCGCAAAGTTAATCAAATACCATTTGTATGCACTGATAGAATAGTTGGAATAATTGGGTATCTCCTCTTAGTACTTCATGTGTAAAGTGAACTAGTGCACCTTATTTTGATATATAGATAATAAATATTATATCTTACTTGAAAATTATGTTACTTGGCCAGAGAATCATTTAGTGCATATTAAAGTATAGAAAATTATTACATGTTATTTGGATGAGTTTATAAGATTGTTGCTTCACAAAGTGCACTGTAATATATTTATTTGAAGTATTTTCTATATAGCCCACTAACCATGGAATTGCATGAAACTTAGTCAGTAATGTTTTATGATCATGATAAAGCTCTGGTAATTTTATATAATTTTTGTACTATGAGTTGTAGTACTCCCTTCTTTACCTCTAATTATCTAAATTACCTTGAATTAATTATTTTGAGGTTAGTACATTTATGAAAATCTGTGAAATTTGGTGCTCACAGATATTTTGCCATCATACACTATTCATAATTACGGGTGGCCATAACTTAAGGAAATCTAGTACTTCATAATCAAAATTACTCATGGCCTAACTTTTGGGAAAATTTAATAAATGACAAATTCATTAGGAAAATTACAAGTTCTTGGATTTAGGCTAAATATGTAATGATAGACCCCCAATAATTATCTTAGGGCTTTTGGATGAAAATTTGGAGTACCTCCTGTCATGTACATCAACTAGCTTAGGTTGGTCTGCGTTTAATAAAACTGCGAAAATTGTGATAACATGTGGAATGGACATAGGGAGATGAGGTTAATAGTTTACTGATCTTGGTAAAGTGAAAAGGAAAAGAGAGCTTCATAGGATTCATTAAGAGGAGAGTGTTGGGTTGACTAGTGTTAAGAGGTGCTCGGGATCGACGAAAGATCTGCTTTCCTATGGAGAGAGAGAGAGAGTCAAACTACACTAGGGCTATATCCAGTATAATATTAAAAGGGATCGGGAATTTGGTAATATCCAATAACAATAAGTTCCTCGTAAAAGGGAACGATGGGATACAACTACCATCATAGTTCTTAGTGCCCTGTGAGAGCCCCTCACCGGGAATGCCTTGGGAAGTCTGAGGCTAACGTAAGCCGAAAGTCTAATGGATTACAAGAGAAATTTGAAATACTCTAGGATTACACTTACACTCACACTCCCTGGTGTTGTGGGAGTTTGGTTGGGTCTCACGAGCGATAGGCTCGATGGTTTTGGTGATGGGCAGGTTAGACCGGCGAGCCGATGGCTCGGTAGATATTTGTGATGGATGGGATAGTCCGGGGAGCTTTGGCTCGGTGGAAAAATATCTTAATGTTGCATGTGCAAACAATATAAGGTGGTGGGTCTTCAGTATTGGAGATTCATCACACCTACAACAATACATTCACTCCGTAAGTGTTGTTTATCACTTAGCCAAATAAAGTCCGGTGCGCCAGCCGGCAAGAGTATGCAGGAGCTCCTCTTAGTGAACCAGCATTGAGGTGTATGATAGGTCTGACTGATAGTGTTGATACCTATTTAGAGGTGGGCGAGGCCCAACCCACCGCTTTTGTTTGCCACTGCGGAGTTATCCTGGGAGGTTAGGCTCCAAAAAGGGGGAACTAAAGGTCTGTGTGCATAGAGTCGGGTTTGTGAGTTACACTTGCATGTTCTTATCGTAGCATACTTGTGTGACATATCATAGTCATTTAATAAAACTCTTGACACATATTGTATAAGTTGGTATGGGACTCTTTATACAATAGGCCTTGCAAAACGACCCCTTGGTCGATAGGTTTGTATGGGCATTCCTATAGGTCATGGTTACTTACATAGTTTTCCTTCTTGTACGTTTACTTGCTCACTTTGTTCATGTGTATACTCATACTGCTTACCTACTACTGCATAATTATACTTGTTGTAATTATATACAAATTATAGGCTAGTTCCGCCATCACCAGCTTACCTTTGTTACTCTCCACCTTAAATACGTTCCCTTTCCTTCTCCCCGCTCGATGCCTAGGAACCATGGGGGAGGGTGGGGGATGATAGGACTTAGTCTTTTAGACTAACGATCATTTACTAAATCATTTTAGGGGATCGTGGAGCCGAAAAAGGAGATGCAGCCCCAGAGGTCGGTGCGCTTGGAGACGGGACTGTCTAGCACGAGAATTCAGGCGGCATGGACAGTGATTCCCGATCCTTAGTACTTACTATAGATTTGCTTCTGCGTTGAGTGACTTGTAGTGAGGATTATGATGTATCGGGCAGGAGCCCTTTTTATTAGTACGTTGATTTATGATTGCTGTGGACTCTCCCTTCGTGGAGATTTATTTTATATTCATGTGATTTTTGTTGACCAGTATTGGGTTTTTACATTACACTTATACTTACTCTTCTTTTCTGCGATCGGTATGGACGGCACGATCGGCATTTTGTAGTGACGACCTTGCGAGGTGTGTTGGTGTCACCGCAAAGCGATGGTTTTGGGCATAAGACCCTGTTGGTTTAAAAGAAAAAAATAGGGTTCTACAAATTGGTATCATAGCAAAACCTCGATCGGAAGAGTAGAAGTTTACTAACCCCGGGTTACCCCCGCTCGAGTTTAGTTTGTTGACAAACTAAGAAGCGGAAGCTGTGATGTGCCCATATGGGGGATCGCATGTAATTGTTCACTTTTATCTAGGTTTGGGTCAAATTTCTTACAATTGGCCTTTATTATGCAGCCCCCAGCACATCGTACACCGCAGGGCGGAGCCCAGCAAACTCTGATTGTTGCACCACCTCCACCGGCTCCAACTTCGTTTCTATAGTAAGATTTGCGGAAGACTCTGACGGCCATTCTGGAGGTCTTCAAGGCCAATCAGGCTCCGTCTACGCAGCCAAACCCGGGGGCTAATTAGTTGAGAATATTCCGAGGACTCTCTCCTTCATCTTACATTGGGACGGATTCGGCCATACGGACGGAAGAGTGGTTTGATATCATGTTCGAGATGCTGACCGGGATACGGTGCCCGTGGGAGGAGAGGTTTCCTCTAGTGGTCTTCTGCTTAGAGTCTCATGCCAAGAGATGTTGTAAGACACTTCTGGATACGACATTTACAAATCGGGAGGTTGCTGACGTCACTTGGGAGGAGTCAGGGCCGCACTGTTAGAGCACTTTGTCCCACAGTCGGTAAGAGACAAGCAGGAAGTTAGGTTCTTGCAGTTGAGGAAGGGCAATAGGACGTTGCTGGAGTACCACCGGGAGTTCAATCACTTAGCCCGGTTTGCGGACTCCTATCAGCTTGACGAAGCGGGGTATACCAAGAGGTTATATAAGGGCCTTCGAGAGGACCTGAGATAGGCTCTTCTATTTGCATCTGACGGGACTATACCTTGGATTCTGGAGATGGCAAAGAGGATGGAAGCTGATTGGCTCACGACTCGAGGTCGGAAGAGTCCAACAGAGGATTAGGGTCTGGGAGGCAGGAATGATCAATGGAGGAGTTGCTTTACTGATGAGAGAAGGGAAAAGGACCAACCCCGCTAAGAGGTGATACAGGAGCCGGTGGTATTGGACCATCAACCTCTTCATATGCGGGAGATACAGAGGCCCTGAGTGTGGCACTTCCCCCGCCCGAGTGCTACATCTGTCATCAGGTAGGGCACATTCGAAGAAACTGCCCCATGAGAGAGGCACCTCTACCGGCACCACAGGCTACCCGCTCAGCAGTTTGCAGGTCGAGGCCGTTAAAGAGGATGTGGTTTCCAGTGAGGACATCAGATGTAAGAGAGGGAGCATGTGTATGCTCTAGACTTGGCTCCACCTCGGGACCCATGCAGGGTGATTGCAGCTATGCTTGTAATATTAATGTTTAAATTTACCTTTGAAATTTTAGAAACAACAAACAACAGTAGCATACTACGAAAGTAAACCATAGGCCCAGTTACCTAACCATACTTAAATAAACAAGAAGAGTTATGGTGTGCGGCAAAACTTCCCACACCTTTGTGGATACGGGGGCGTCGCACAATTTTGTCTCTGAGGAGTTCGTAAAGGGACTGGAAGGAGTAATGCATTATTCGGGAGTCGCAAGGAGGGTGCGTCTACCCAATGGGACAGAGGTCTTAGCTACTACTAAGTTCCTCCTGAAGGTGACTATTGATGTCTTACAGTAGAGGCCCCGGCTACGGTTTTGAGGATGTCGGACTTCGACCTAGTTTTGGGAATGATATGGCTTAATTGGAACCACACCCAGATAGATTTCCCAGCAAAGAAGGTTGTACTGAGTTTTGAAGGCACCTTTGCGACCTTCGAAGATATTACTCCCATCTCCCTTAGGATGTTATCTTCTACTCAGGCCATCAAGGCCCACATGCAGGGAGATGAGGTATATCAGGTGTTCTTCGAGATGGTCGAGGCCAAGACGATCGTCGCTGATATATCTGTAGTGCGGGACATTGCGGATGTGTTTCCAAAGAAGCTACCAGGACTTTCGCCGTATCGGGAGAAGGATATTCAGATCCAGTTGGTTCCGGGAGCAAAGTCAGTGTCTTGGGCTCCCTATCGGATGGCTCCAAAGGAGATGGTGGAGTTCATGAGTCAGCTAAAGAAACTGGTGGAGGCTGGATTCATTAGGCAAAGTTCCTCGCCTTTGGGAGCTCCAGTCTTATTTGTGAAAAAGAAGAATGGGACCCTCAGGTTGTGCATCGAATATCATGCACTAAACCGGTTGACAATCCGACACACATATCCACTGCCAAGGATTGATGATTTATTTGATCAGTTAGAGGGAACACATTGGTTCTCGAAGCTGGATCTGAGGTCAGGATACTATCAGTTACAGATTCAGGAAGAAGACATCCTGAAGATGGCATTTAGCAGTAGATATGGCCTGTACGAGTTTATCGTGATGCCCTTTGGGCTCGCGAATGCGCCATCGGCTTTCATGAGCTTGATGAACTTGGTGTTCGAGCTAAACCTCGACAGGTTTGTCATTGAATTCATAGGTGACAACCTCATTTATTCGAGGACGAAGGAAGAGCATGAACAACATCTTGCCTTTACTCTGGAGAAGCTTAGGGAGCATCAGTTGTATGCCAAGTTGAACAAATGCTAGTTTTGGCTGACGTAGATGGCCTTTTTAGGACATATTATCAGGGGATCAAGAATTGCGGTTGATCCCGCCAAGATTCAAGCAGTGCGAGACTGGCCTCAGTTGAAGATGGCCACAGATGTTCGAAGTTTTTTAGGATTGATCGGGTACTACCGGAAGTTTGTACAAGGATTCTCTCAGATAGCCCTCCCACTCACATCTTTTACAAAGAAGGACACTCTGTTCGTTTGGTCGCCACAGTGTGAGGCATTCTTCCAGGAGTTGAAGGGTCGGCTTACGTCTATACAACCCCGTGTTCGCCGAAGGGACTCAGGCAAGCAGGGGGGTCAACCCCGGCCCGTGCCTCCTAGGCGGGCCGCCCAGGCGAGCCAGCCTTGCCCATGCCTTCCCAGGCGGGTCACCCTCCGACCCGCGCCTCCTAGGTGGGTCAGCCCTGCTCGCCTCTCCTAGGCGGGTCGACCCCGGGTAACCCTCCGACCCGCGTCTTCCCAGGCGTGTCAGCTTCGACCCTCGCCTTCCTAGGCGGGTCACCTCCAACCCGCATCCCCTAGGCGAGCCAGCCCCGACCCGCGCCTTCCGCCTAGTAGAGGCATTGAAGGGCTACTCACCCCGTCCCCAGTGGGGGGGGGGGGGGGTGGATTTCTTACAATTTTGCCCCTATAGGCCTGCCCTTAGCTAGATAGAACGGCGGAGTCTCGCTATTGGCAGAGTTGGGTGGACTGTGCATAGCTGGACAGGACAGTGGAGTTTGGATGTTTGCAGGCCAGCCCAAGGGGTTTTCAGTAACTTCAGGCTGGCAGAGGTTAGTTATTTGCAGGCCATTTTCAGAAATCTATAAATAAGACCCAAGGGGTACCTCAGAGGGCATGCTTACTCGTCTCCCAGTATTCTAGCGTCATCTGAGGTACCTTAACCTGGCATTTGGCTAAGGAGGGGAAGAGCTCAGTGATCTTCCTGGTGTGTGGTGGGACCTCCGCGCCAAGCCCCTGGTCTAGTCCTTTGCTCTCTTTTCCTTGTTGTTTTTATTACAGGAGGAAGTAAGTGCGCAACCACCACTTCCCCAAGGGTGAACTCCACAAGAGACCGATTTTCGGTTTCAACATTTTTGTGCGGTGAGCGTGGATAGTGGTCAGCACAGAAAACCTTCAGCGAACTTAATGAATGGAGGAGAAGGGAAAGGATCAGACAGGACCGACTCGCCATACCCTCCCCTCTAGCCACCCTGGGGTTGCTCGAGGATTTAAGGTAGGAGGTTCTCGACATGGTCCGATTCGTGCTCGGCATGCATGATTCTGGTTCTCGCGGATCCGGCACTCGGTGAGGTTGCGCCTGCCAGGCGAGCCGGGAAGGAGGTCGCTGAGGAAGGTCGGGGTGCCGAGCTCCCCTGGCGAGTGCTCTTCCAAGGTTCGGGGAGCGGCGGCAGTTTCGGCGAGTTGGGGGCGCGAGACACTCCAGCTCGCCCGGCGGGCGGAGATAGTCCCTTCAGCGAGTTGGTCTCCTCTGCACCAGTCCCAGATGGGTTCAGGGAGCTCGAGATATCCTACTACACCGGGAAGGGGGACCCAGTCCAGCACGTCCAGTGGTTTGAGGACGTGGTCTCGATCCAACAGATGTCCGATGGCTTTAAGTGCAAACTCTTTGCCATCACTCTAAACTAGAAGGCAAGGGAGTGGTTCCACCAGCTGCCGGCCAGCTCCATCTATAGCTTCTAGGACCTACGCCGAGGGTTTATGTTGAGGTTCACAACCTCGAAGAGGAGGAAGAGGGAGTCGGAATCCCTATTTTGCATCAAGAAGGGGGTGAACGAGACCCAGGAGAGCTATGTCGATCGCTTCCAGGAGGAGGTCACCCAGGTTCAGGAGATGTCAGGCCACACTATGATGATGGACTTCACCCTGGGGTTGCAGCAGGGTTTCTTTTGGATGGAGTTTAAGAGGATCCCACCCCTCTCCTACGAGGAGTTGATGGAGAGGGCGACGAGAGAAGTCGACGGGGAGGCGTCGAACCCAGAGTTTTCCCGGAGGCTAGCCAGGTGGGCTATTGAGGAGGAGAGGCCCAAAGGGGGCAAAGGTCGGGAGGAGAGAAGAGCTAAACCTCAGAAGAGGGAGCATCAATAGCAACAACGCAGGTGGGGGCGTCAGGAGCCGAATCAACGGCTAGGGTGAAGGCCGGAATGGCAAGATTAGGAGGCGAGAAGAGGGTTCCACGGAGGGGACTGTCGCTAGAGAGGCCAAGGGATATTTTATCCTTCGGGAGGGAGGCAGGCCCAGAGGCCGCTTCTCCCCGATCAGGAGTAGGCTATGGCAATAGCCATAGGGGAGAGAAGAAGTGCGGCAAGGTGAAGGAGATGGGACATCAGGGTGGAGCAGCCCTATTGTGACTTCTAGCAGGAGGAAAGGAACGCCACAACCACATGCCCTGAGGTCCTTGAATTGCGAGGAAACATGGAGCAATAATGGCAGCAGGAGCGTCATGAGGTGCCGATCAAAGAGTTCATGTCGCGCCTAGAGGAGGACCGGTGCGAGGACTAGGCGGATGTTTTGACCCATGGAAGGATAGGGATGATCCATGGAGGGGAAGGCGTCGAGGATGAAAGTGAAGGGATAGATACTACTCTAGAGGGGGGGTGAATAGTGTTGTCAAATTTTGCACTAGACAAAACTTAATAGTCTACCCAACTCCCTTGGAGTGAAATGCGGAATGAAAAGATTATAGATATAGAAATAACCCTAAAGCCTAACACAAGTGTTATTCACAAACTCAAGCTAACTGTAATTACAGTTAAGGCTTGGAAAACCTAATCAGCAACTAGCAAACCCAGTTATATCTAATCACAGCCACAATGCAGGAATTAAATTAAGCAAGCCAGACGACACAAGGAATTTATAGTGGTTCCCCGAACAACTTGGGTACGTCCACTCTTCTACCAATAAGGTAGGAATCCACTACAGGTTTTTGATCAGGTGCCCTGCCACCACAAGATCTTCTTCAGGTAGATCTAGAAACCCTTTAGACTTTTGATTAGGTGTCTAAAAACCAACACAGGTTTTTGATCAGGTGCCCTGCCACCAAGGGATACTTTTGAAGGGAGTAATAACCCTGTACAGGAGGGGAAAGAAGGTTAAAATGTCTTCTCTATTTTAAAATAGATTAGAGAAGCACAAAGACTTGCACTGAGCTAGAAAGCTCAAAAGAATCAAGGCTCCCCCTGGCTCAAAGAATGTCCAGGTGAAGTCTTGCTTCAGTGCAGAAACTCTTCAGTAAAAACTGAAGGAAAAACTACAAGAAGATAAATAAAATATAAAATAGAAATCTTCTAGCAGCTATCTTTTTCTTCTTCTTCTTCAAAGGAACTCTGAGTCTGAACTTCCTGGAAGCAGGAGAACTCAGGTTGAAGAAGAGCAGAAGAGCTTAACACTTCTCAGTTGAATGAATATTGCTGAGAGCAGTTAAACTTGGTCTTGATGAAAGTTTGAATGCTTAAATGAATAACTGGTTAGCTATCTGAAATCCTTCTCCAAAGGATTCCTTTTATAGCAGCAACAAGCAACGGCTCTTTTCATTTTGAACTGTTTGTCTTCTTCTGAAACTTGAAACCTGGGCTGCAAATATCACAAAGACAAACAAACTCTGCAGCAAAATATTCTATAAAAGGGATAAACCTTTTTCAAGGAAGCTGCAGGAAGCAATCTGATAATACAGGTACTAAATAAAATCACATCAGAGACAAACTCTTTATAGCAGAAGGAAGACTTTTCAGTCTAACGGCTATAAAGGACTGACAGCAGATAAAGTAAAATACACTGTCAACTAATAAGACAAACAACTTTATCTGAAAAGATTTTACTCAGGCAGAAGGATGGAGCAGATATTGCCTGGAAATATTATCATAAAACAACTGAAATAAAATGCCAGATAATGTATTAATTAATTAAATAGAATAAATAAATACAAAATAAAAAGGCAAACAGAAAACGTCGAACGACCCTCGGAGATCGTCGACCGACGGACGGAGATCGTCGAACTATCGGACAGATAGTCGAACGATCCAGATAGTCGAACTATCAAAGGAGATAGTCGAACCATCATAACAGATAGTCGAACTATCAGAAGATAGTCGAGCTATCAGATAGTCGACCTATCAACAGATAGTCGAACTATCAAAGCAAAACCGATAGTCGACCTATCAACAGATAGTCGAACTATCAGAACAGAAACAGATAGTCGACCTATCAACAGATAGTCGAACTATCAAAGAACGACAGATAGTCTAACTATCAACAGATAGTCGAGCTATCAGATAGTTGAACTATCAAAGCAGATAGTCGAACTACCAAGGGAAAATAGATAGTCGACCTATCAGCAGATAGTCGAACTATCAGAAGAAAGCAGATAAACGATCTATCAACAGATAGTCGAACTATCAAACAACGCAGATAGTCGACCTATCAAACAGATAGTCGAACTATCACAGCACACAGATAGTCGAACTGTCAACAGATAGTCGAACTATCCTCGCAGACAGAACGTCGAGCAACTGATAGACGATCGTCAAACAGTTAGTCGACGATAGTCGAGCGGCGTTCGACCATAGTCGAACCAACAAACTACTTAACCAAATTCTTCATCTGGAAAAGCGGGGACTCTACAGCTAGACCACTAACCATTGACCATAGATATTTCTTGGGTCAAGGGACTAAAAAGACAAGACTAAACTCAAATCAAACAAGGGTACCAACAATCTCCCCTTATTTGAGTTAAGTCTCTCAAAAACCAAAACACAGAACTAGCTATAAAACAATAAAATCAATACAAGAAATAGTTAAGCAACTAACTAGCAATTAACAATCAGTCAGATATATATAACAGTAGTCAATCAAAATTAAGAATCTACAGAATCAGGCTTAGGGTCAGAAGAGCTAGGAATAAAAGAAACTTTCCGCAAGGGATCAATAGCTTCTTTCTTAGACAGCTTCAAATCTTGCACACCAATAATCTTCAGTTCTGCAGCCCATGGAACAACTGCTTATGGATGTTTTTCCATATATATAGAAGGATCAAATACCTCAGGGCTAACCTGGATTTTATTGAGTTCCTTCATTCTGAACTTTGATATTATAGTAAATCCTGTAGAGTCCTTTCCTTCAGCTTTAGCTTTCTTTATCTGAGCTGATCCAACATGTTCTAGAAATCGAGCCATCCTGAAATCAGGATCTAACTCTTGGCTTTCATACACATTTTCAGATGATGTATCTATTGGCTTCACAGTTTTTAACTTAACAGATAAATCTAATAAACTTTCAGCTGTACCTTTAACTTCTTGAACAACTAAAGATGGAGGAGGAGCAAATTCAGCAAACTTTTTACTGGATTTTTCAGAGAAAATGGTTCTTTTACCTTTTGCAACATCCTTAGCAACATGAACTGGTATATCAGGAGAAACCTTTCTCTTGGGAGGAGGAGGTGAAAAAGTTGGCTTTTGATATACAACCTCCTTTACTTGCTCTTTAGCCTCAATATCATGCCTTTGAGTACCAGTATATGATTTGCCTTGGTGGCTCTGAGAACTTTTCCTTGAATGAGGCTGAGAAGGAGCAGATTTTGCAGATGAAGCAGATGGATTAGCAGATAAATTGCCTGAGGCTCCTGCACCGGGAGGTGGAGGAGGAGGACCTCTGGGTGTCCATCTGGAAGCAGGACTATCATATCTCTTAGATTTCTTTCTCTCCTTTTACTGGTTCTTGGAAAACCACATCCAATGTTGGAAGTCTTTCGACTTAGGGTCAATCCCTTTCAATATGTAATAGGGAGTATCATTGTCTCGATTAGGAGGAGGAGGGGCAACAACTTTCCTTTTTCTCTTTGCAGCTTTCTTTTTCTTAGAGTCCTCAGACATATCTGAATCATCTTCATCTTCAGAATGAGATGAGGGAGGATGATCATAAGGGTCATAGGCTTCTGATACAGCCTTTTCCTTTGCTTTCAGAGCAGCTTTCTCTTTTTCTTCTTCTATGGCATCCTGTGCCAGAAGAGAATCCAGATCAGGTCCTGGAGAGTCATCCCATACAGTAGATTTTTCATCTTGCAAAACTTTTTCTTTCTCTTTCAAAATATCTTGTACTCTTTGCTGCCAGGCAGCTCTTGCTTTCTCTTCCTCTAAACTCAGTACTGGGGTCTTTTCATCTTGGCTTTCAGATTCAACATCTTCTATATCAGCTAAGAAAAGATCCAATTCTGGATTTATTTGCACATCTGACTGAGCTGGTAGAGCAGACTCAGTATCTTGAGCAGCAGGCAAAAGATCAGCTGGAACTTCTGGAGAGGGTTCTGATATTGTCATTATGACATCTGGAACAACTAAAACATCTGAAACAGATTCTCGAACAACTACTTCTACTTAAGCAGCTATATCTTTTTGAATATAATCTGTAGATTCATGAACACAAATCTGCTAAATAAGCTAAAAGTATTCCTTCTAGGTATTCACAAACTAGCAAATCAGTTGACTCGTCAATAAAACGGATGAGTGAATTACCTTCATACTTTACCAACTCCCAGGATTCATCTAGATAGGATGTAATATTGCCTTCTAGGAAACGGGCAACCAAAGGAGTGGTGAGATCTTCTAAACAAACTTTTACAGCAAATTCAGATAACATAACTGCATCAGATATTTCTTTTTCAGATAACACTGAAACTGATTCTTCTTGAGCTGGAGCAGTCTCTTCTTGAACTGTCATCACTATATCTGTCACCGCTGGAGGATCTGCTGGAGGGGAGGCTGGACGCTCTGAGACGTCTTCATAGAACATCTCCCCCTGCCTGATTTCAGTGGAAACTGAAACCAGGCCCCTGGAAGAAGAGGGCTCAGCAGAATTAGAGAGGGATTGGATGGTAGCAGTCAAAGTAGCAATGGAGGAAGCAAGTGGAGCAATTGCCTCTTCAATCATGATTTTGATTGAAGGGGTAATCAACTCCAAGATGCTGGATATGAATGCTGGGGTGATTTCAAAAGAATATGGGGGAACTGCAGATGATAGAAGATCAGCAGGAGGAATGTATTCCTGTTGAACTGGAGAACGAACAGGAGATGGAGAATGATGTGGAGATGGAGGAGGAGATGGAAGAGGAGAATGAACTGGAGAACAAATAGGGGACTGACGAGGTGTTGGAGTCCTCTCAGATCCTAACAAATCAAAACTAGGATCAGATATCCTAGCAAGATGAGATGGTATAGGAGAAGCAGGAGGAGAAGGAATAACAACCGTGGTTGTATCTCGAACAGGAGAAGCAGGAAGTCGTACTTCAGCTGAAGTTGATGGAACTTCAACTGAAGTAGACTACAGAGCAGAAGAAGATGATGGAAGAGAAGGATGAGCTGAGCCAGCTTCTAGCGGGTGAGGAGTGACTGAATCAGTCCTTGTGCTCTCGGATGTCGCTGGAGCAACCCCTGTGAGAGCGGGCTTCAAGAAGGTCCTCTTCCACTTGGAGAACAAATTCGGATCCATCTTCTTGCTGGCGTTAATGGTTGTAGCAGTTGAAATCAGCAGATGAGAATACTTCTCTTTCAGAAAAATCCCAATAACCCTGCCTAGGGTAACCTCTTTCTTACTGTTCTTCTTCCTTATCAAATCGAACAAAAACCCCTGCCCAATTAATCCTTTTCTGATTTACAATTGCACACATCAGTGCAAATTGTTGTCTAGTAATGTTGTCATGGGCGGAGTGCTTTCCTAGAAGCACTTTTCCAACTATTTCTGCAAGGAACTTGATCTTGAAGGGAAAATTCACTTTGAGGAGCTTGGAGGGAATGCCTTCCGCATGTCCCAGCTCTAACAACATTCTTCCGAACTCTGGAGCATCTTGCTCAAATTCTTCTTCACCATTTATCAATCCAAATAAATCAGTCAGAATGGCGGGAGTCAAAATAACCTCTTCTCCGCCAATTGAGCCGGTCATCGATTCGTCGGTGGAGGATGAAGTAAATGCCCATTCCTTAATCTCGGGAATATTTAACTTAATCCTTGTAGACATTAGCCTTTCTAACCCTTGATCTCTGCATAACTGGAGGATTTCCACAATCCCTGATTCACAACAGCTGAAGGCATCGAAGTCGACACTGAATCCTGCGTCGAACTTCACAACTGCGAGCAATGCAGGAGAAATCGCCATTGAAGGAGCTGGAGAAGGCGCGAGAAAGACGGAGAAGACGAATCGGCAGAAAAACGCGAGAAGGAGCAAGCGGGAAGACGGAATGCGAATGGATGCTCTCCGTCGACGATAAAAGCGAAGATCTTTTAACCGAGGTCACTATTGGTTTTATATTAGATCGGAGATAGTCGATCTATTTAAAAGATACTGGAGACGATGGTCGAACGGTCGTTCGACGATTGGTCCAGAAGCAGAGTAGTCGAGCAATCGTTCGACTATTTCTGGCTTCTCAAACAACAAGCTGTCGTCATCCAGAGATCGACGATGAGCTCGACTTGTTCGACGATGGTCGAACGCCGGTCGACGATCTTCAAACAGGCAAGCTTTCATCAACCATAGGTCGACGATGGGCTTGACCCGATCGACTATCTTCGAAAGTCGTTCGACTATCTTCAAACAAGTTTCAACATTGGCAGATATAGTCACACTTAGTCTCTTCCATTGATCATGCCTAGTTGAACTAGAAAGAACAGATGCTTCTGTTCATCTAAGGGCTTGGTGAATATATCACCTCTCTGAAACTCAGTGGATATGAACTCAAGACAAATCTTGTTCTTTTCCACACAATCTCTCAGGAAATGGTGCCGAATCTCAATGTGCTTCGTTCTAGAGTGGTGCACTGGATTTTGTTCATTTGAGATAGCACTGGTACTATCACACATGATTTTGGTGTTCTTGTGTGAGTAACCATAATCCACAAGCTGGTTTTGAATCCACAGGATCTGTGAACAACAACTGGCAGCTGCTATATATTCAGCCTCTGCAGTTGAAGTTGAGACAGAAGCCTGCTTCTTATAGAACCAAGAGACCAATCTCTCTCCCAGAAACT
Organism: Platanthera zijinensis; assembly: GCA_039513925.1. Taxonomy (NCBI): domain Eukaryota; kingdom Viridiplantae; phylum Streptophyta; class Magnoliopsida; order Asparagales; family Orchidaceae; genus Platanthera; species Platanthera zijinensis. The sequence goes on from CM077088.1 coordinate 106,845,014, forward strand.
GACAAGTTCCTGAGGTGCTCTTCCTATCAACTCTGCAACCAGCATAATCAGAATCAGAATATCCAATCAATTCAAATTTTGACTCAGCTGGGTACCAAAGTCCTAGATTTGGACATCCCTTCAGGTATCTCAGGATTCTCTTGAGAAGAATCAGATGAGATTCCTTGGGGTTGACCTGGAATCTAGCACAAAGGCATGTAGCAAACATTATATCAGGCCTACTTGCAGTTAAATATAATAGGGAACCAACAATGGCCCTATAATTCTTTTGATCAACTGGCTTGCCGTGATCATCAGAATCAATAACTATATTAGTAGCCATAGGTGTAGGCATTGCTGAAGCATCAGCCATCCCAAATTTCTTTACCAATTCCTTGGCATATTTGGATTGGGAGATGAAGATACCATCAGCATCTTGCTTAACTTGGAGACCAAGAAAGTAAGACAGCACACCCATACTACTCATCTCAAACTTAGAGTGCATCAGGTCAGAAAACCTTTTGCAAAGTTTGGGATCAGTGGAGCCAAATATAATATCATCCACATACACTTGAACTAACAGGATTGTGTCCTTGTGGTGCTTGACGAAAAGGGTTCTATCAACTACTCCCCTAGTAAAGTTGTGCTCTAAAAGGAAACTAGCTAGAGTCTCATATCAGGCTCTAGGTGCTTGCTTTAGTCCATAAAGAGCTTTCTGCAACTTAAACACATGTGAGGGTTGAGTTGAAGAAACAAACCATTGTGGCTGTTCAACAAACACCTCTTCCTTAAGCTCACCATTCAGGAATGCACTTTTGACATCCATTTGAAAGACCTTAAACTTCATGTAGGCTGCATAGGCCAAGAAGATCCTTATTGCTTCTAGCCTTACAACAGGAGCAAAGGTTTGGTCATAATCTATACCTTCCTCCTGTCTGTAGCCCTGAGCTACAAGCCTTGCTTTATTCCTTACAATAATTCCATTTGCATCCAACTTGTTTCTATACACCCACTTGGTGCCTATGATCAGTTGGCCTTTAGGTCTTGGAAGCAAAGTCCAAACTTTACATCTCTCAAACTGATTGAGTTCCTCTTGCATAGCAATGATCCAGTGGGGATCCAGCTCAGCATCTTTAAAGGTGAGGGGCTCAATCTGTGAGAGGAAACAAGCGTGCATCACATCCTGTCTTAATTGGTGTCTTGTTTGCACACCAGCTGATATGTCTCCTATCACTTGAGATGTGGGGTGATCTCTAAGTGTGACAATATCAGCAGGTGGGATGTGATCTTCTGCAACAGTTGGGATTAATTCCTCAGGAGGAATTTGATCTACTGTTGGTGGTACAACAATAGCTTCTGCAATGTCTTCATCACTGTCTGATTCAGTGATCTGAAGAGTTGATCGTTGAAGAATTTCTTGAGTAGCATCAGGTACCTGCAATGAACTGGAGGAAGGAGAATTTTCCTTTTCCTTGTAAAACATCTAAGACTCATCAAAAGATACATGCACAGATTCTTCAATTTTACAGGTTGATTTGTTATAAACCCTATAAGCTTTGCTTACTTGGGAATATCCAAGCATAATTCTCATTGAAGCTTTTGCTTCAAACTTTCTAAGGTATTCTTTATTGTTATTATGAATGTAAACTACATAGCCAAAAACTCTAAAATAGTTTATTTTAGGTTTCTTTCCTTTAAGCAACTCATAAGGAGTTTTACACTTAAGCTTGTGTATCAGACTTCTATTCAAGACATAATTGGCTGTACTAACAGCTTCTGCCCAATAGGAAAGAGGCATATTAGCATCTGCCAACAATGTTCTAGCAGCTTCAATGAGTGTTCTGTTCTTCCTTTCAACTACCCCATTTTATTGGGGAGTTCTAGGAGCTGAGAAGCTATGTTTTATACCTTCTCTATCACAGAATTCTTGCATGAGAAGAGAGTCAAACTCAGTACCATGATCACTTCTGATCAAGGCCACATGAGTAGAGTACTCAATCTGCACGCATAATAGAAAGTCTATAAGGGCTTTGAAGTTATCAGCCTTAGTTCTCAAAAAGAAAACCCAACTGAACCTAGAGAAGTCATCTACAATGACTAAGGTGTAATACTTCCCTCCTAAACTCTGTACATTTATTGGGCCAAAAAGGTCCAAATGTAATAAATACAGGATTCTAGGTGAATAACTTTTATTTACTGATTTAAAAGAATTCTTGGTTTGCTTGCCTAGCTGACAAGCCTTGCATAGGCTCTCCTTCTTGTAGGGGCAAGAAGGTAAACCTCTAACAAGGTTGTGTTTAGATAACCTAGAAATATTTTTAAGGTTAACATGACTAAGCCTCTTATGCCACAAAGAATTATTATTAATTGTTACTTCATTAAATAAACAGATTTCAAAATGAGTTGAATTGAAATCTACTAAATAAATATTACCTATTCTAATGCCTACTAAAACAACATTATTATTTAAAGTAATATTACAAGAAGAGTTAGAAAATGAAACCTGGTAGCCAGCATCACATAGCTGACTGACTGAGATCAAATTGTGCTTCAGTCCTGTCACATATGCAACTCTCTTGAAAGTAACATCTCTAATTGTGATCCTGCCATAGCCTTCTGTCTGACCACAGCTTGAATCTCCAAAGATAACCTTTGGGTCGAGCTTAGCTTTGAATTTTGACAGATGATTTTTATTTCCGGTCATATGCTTGGAGCATCCACTATCCAAATACCACTTATTTTGAGTGATAGGATAGGCCTTCACCTGCATGAAATTCATTTAGACATTGTGGACCCAGGTAACCTTGGGTCCCTTGTTTTTCACATAAGAAAAGCTAGAAATAAATGAAAATGCAGGCTGAGGGTGATAACCTAATGCGTGAGATCTCCTAGGTGGGATTCTCCATGCAGATGATGGGTCAACAAACCTAGGGTTTCTATTTTCATTTAGGTTTTTACGGGTTTGATTATGATTTTGAAAATCATATTGAAAACGTCGATCGACGTTCGACGATGGGCGCTCAGATCGTCGAGCTTCGTTCGACCATTGAGCTTCCGATCGTCGAGCATCGTTCGACGCTCTTTGTATTTCTTTAAAAAAATTCTTCCTCTTTTCTCTCTTAGCTTTATTTAAAGTTTTATTAACTTGATTTACTTGCTCAGTGTTCTTCATTCCACTAGCTGAAATGAAGTTCACTGGAGTTGAAAGATTATTTTTAAGAATAACTGGGGGTTCACTGGGAGAAGCTCCTAAGCCTAGTTTGTTATTGCCTGACCTAGTGTTAGTCATGCTGGTTATTTCTAATAACTTAAGGCTTCTACCATTTAGAGATTCTTCTAACCTCTTAGATTTAGCTAACTCAATTTTAAGAAACTTAATTTCTTCACTATAATTAGTGAGATCTTCCTTTAACCTAATATTTTCAGTAGATATGATTTCTGATTCAGCTAGCCTATATCTAAGTTCTTTAATCTCTTTTTCAGAACTAATTAAATCTAAGCATAAAGACTTAAAATCTAATTTGAATTCTGGTGAAGTAAAATCATAAAAAGATAGTACCTCATCTTCTGTTGGCAGTTCTTCCTCTGAATCTGAAATCTCTGCAGCTGAATGATTGCTGCAGGCATCTATTGCCATCTGGCAAACTTCCTTTGCCTTCTTCTCTTCCTCATCCTCACTGGAGCTAGAGGAGGAAGATTCTTCATCAGAATCACTCCAGGTTTCAGCAATGAAACCTCTCTCCTTCTTCTTGGTCTTGTAGGAGGATGGCTTGGAGTGCTTCCTGTGCTGTTCCTTTTCTTTCCTCTTATCTTTGTTCTTCTCCTCTGGACAATCTGGTAAGATATGTCCAGGCTTCCTGCAACCATAGCAGATAATTTCTTTAGCAGGAGAACGATCATACCTTGGTTTGTCTTCATAGCGTGAAGGCTTCTTTCTGAATTCCTTTCTCCCCATCTTGAGAAACCTCTTGGCAAATAATGCCATTAGTTCCTCATTGGATTGGCTGCCTTCAGAAGCATCAGCAGTCTTAAGAGCTAGATATTGCTCTTTTCTTGTTGGAGTAGGGGTCTTTGCTTCAGCTTCTGCTTCCCTTGTCTTCAGTACTTGCTCAAAAGACTTGAGCTTGCCGAGAAGGGCTTCAGTTGAAATCTCATTTGTGCTTCTGGCCTCCTTGATAGGCCAGATCCTCAGATCCCATGTGCTAGGGAAGCACATAAGAATCTTATCATTGACCTCTGTCAATGATTTGTCCTTGTCAAGGGTCCTCAGCTCATTGATGATTGAGCTGAGCCTTGTATACATGGCTTCAACTAATTCAGCATCAGTTTTCTTGAAGTTCTCATATTGTGAGATAAGGTTGGACCTTCTGTCCTCCCTTTCATCAGCTGAACCAGCTACAATCTGATTCAGTGTATCCCACATAGCTTTTGCTGAAGAGCAGTCAGCTACCTTCTAGAATACCTCATCAGACATTGTCTGAGCCAGAATGTTCATCGCCTTGGCATCTGCTATCTTTGCCTTCTTGTACTCATCATTGTAATCTGGAGGAGGCACTGCACTCATATCAGATGATGAGGCAGTAGCAGCAGCAGGTGCTCTTGGAGGTCCTGACAAAATGGAAGAAAAAATACTTTCATCAATAGAATTCATATATAATTTTATCCTTGCCTTTCAGATGCCAAACTTAGCTAAGTTGCATGCTAGAGGTCTGGTGCTAGAATAATCCTTGGACTGGGCCATGATAGTGAATATCTATAAACTTTGGTATCTATCAGGATCTTGTGACTTAGGTGTTAGCCAATACAGTCAGTCAACCTCCCACTGATACCAATTGAAAGTGAAGGGATAGATACTACTCTAGAGGGGGGGTGAATAGAGTTATCAAATTTTGCACTAGACAAAACTTAATAGTCTACCCAACTCCCTTGGAGTGAAATGCGGAATGAAAAGATTATAGATATAGAAATAACCCTAAAGCCTAACACAAGTGTTGTGCACAAACTCAAGCTAACTGTAATTACAGTTAAGGCTTGGAAAACCTAATCAGCAACTAGCAAACCTAGTTATATCTAATCACAGCCACAATGCAGGAATTAAATTAAGCAAGCCAGACGACACAAAGAATTTATAGTGGTTCCCCAAACAACTTGGGTATGTCCACTCTTCTACCAACAAGGTAGGAATCCACTACAGGTTTTTTATCAGGTGCCCTGCCACCACAAGATCTGCTTCAGGTAGATCTAGAAACCCTTTAGACTTTTGATCAGGTGTCTAAAAACCAACACAGGTTTTTGATCAGGTGCCCTGCCACCAAGGGATACTTTTGAAGGGAGTAATAACCCTGTACAGGAGGGGGAAAGAAGGTTAAAATGTCTTCTCTATTTTACAATAGATTAGAGAAGCACAAAGACTTACACTGAGCTAGAAAGCTCAAAAGAATCAAGGCTCCCCCTGGCTCAAAGAATGTCCAGGTGAAGTCTTGCTTCAGTGCAGAAACTCTTTAGTAAAAACTGAAGGAAAAACTACAAGAAGATAAATAAAATATAAAATAGAAATCTTCTAGCAGCTAACTTTTTCTTCTTCTTCTTCAAAGGAACTCTGAGTCTGAACTTCCTGGAAGCAGGAGAACTCAGGTTGAAGAAGAGCAGAAGAGCTTAACACTTCTCAGTTGAATGGATATTGCTGAGAGCAGTTAAACTTGGTCTTGATGAAAGTTTGAATGCTTAAATGAATAACTGGTTAGCTAGCTGAAATCCTTCTCCAAAGGATTCCTTTTATAGCAGCAACAAGCAACGACTCTTTTCATTTTGAACTGTTTGTCTTCTTCTGAAACTTGAAACCTGGGCTGCAAATATCACAAAGACAAACAAACTCTGCAGCAAAATATTCTATAAAAGGGATAAACCTTTTTCAAGGAAGCTGCAGGAAGCAATCTGATAATACAGGTACTAAATAAAATCACATCAGAGACAAACTCTTTATAGCAGAAGGAAGACTTTTCAGTCTAACGGCTATAAAGGACTGACAGCAGATAAAGTAAAATACACTGTCAACTAATAAGACAAACAACTTTATCTGAAAAGATTTTACTCAGGCAGAAGGATGGAGCAGATATTACCTGGAAATATTATCATAAAACAACTGAAATAAAATGCCAGATAATGTATTAATTAATTAAATAGAATAAATAAATACAAAATAAAAAGGCAAACAGAAAACGTCGAACGACCCTCGGAGATCGTCGACCGACGGACGGAGATCGTCGAACTATCGGACAGATAGTCGAAAGATCCAGATAGTCGAACTATCAAAGGAGATAGTCGAACCATCACAACAGATAGTCGAACTATCAGAAGATAGTCGAGCTATCAGATAGTCGACCTATCAACAGATAGTCGAACTATCAAAGCAAAACCGATAGTCGACCTATCAACAGATAGTCGAACTATCAGAACAGAAACAGATAGTCGACCTATCAACAGATAGTCGAACTATCAAAGAACGACAGATAGTCGAACTATCAACAGATAGTCGAGCTATCAGATAGTTGAACTATCAAAACAGATAGTCGAACTACCAAGGGAAAACAGATAGTCGACCTATCAGCAGATAGTCGAACTATCAGAAGAAAGCAGATAGTCGATCTATCAACAGATAGTCGAACTATCAAACAACGCAGATAGTCGACCTATCAAACAGACAGTCGAACTATCACAGCACACAGATAGTCGAACTATCAACAGATAGTCGAACTATCCTCGCAGACAGAACGTCGAGCAACTGATAGACGATCGTCGAACAGTTAGTCGACGATAGTCGAGCGGCGTTTGACCATAGTCGAACCAACAAACTACTTAACCAAATTCTTCATCTGGAAAAGCGGGGACTCTACAGCTAGACCACTAACCATTGACCATAGATATTTCTTGGGTCAAGGGACTAAAAAGACAAGACTAAACTCAAATCAAACAAGGGTACCAACAGAGGCATCCTACAAGGCAAGTCTCCATACCATGTATCGAAGAATCATCGCTTCCACGTCCCAGACCCCACCCCAGGAGGATAAGAACACCTTCTAGAGGAAGGACATGACGGATCACGAGGATCCATTTTGTGATGCACTGGTCATCCAAATAGCCATCGAGAATTTCACCATCGCCTGGATCCTCATCGACAATGGAAGCTCGGTCAACGTCATCTTTAAGAAGGCATTCGACGCGATGAAGGTAGAGGCTAAGAGGGTGCTGTCCTCGGACTGACCCTTGTTTGGATTCTCGTGCGAGAGGAAGGAGGTAGAAGGTGAAGTGGGACTCCATGTAACGCTGGGGGGGGAAGTCCCGCACTTGCAAGTTCGTCATTGTGGATGCCCCCAGTAGCTACACCGCCATCTTCGGGGGCCCCTCATCTGCGCCTTTCATTGCATCCCCTCATCCTTCCACCAGTGCTTGAAGTTCAACATCGAGGGGGTCCAGGTCCGGGTTCGCGGGGACCATAATATAGCAAGGGAATGCTATGTCACCGCCGTGAACTCCATCTCATGGTAGGAGGGTGCCGAGGAGATGGGGAGAAGGATGGAGGAGGCAGAGCAGAAGGCTTGCCAAGAGGAGATGGAAGTTGAGGTGACCCGCCCTCGGGAGGAGGAGATGGAGGAAGTCCAGGAGCCGGCTAAGGCGATGGCCGTGGAGGAAGCCGAGGAAGAGGACCTTGCCCCTAGAGGAGGGGATGCTGAAAAGTGGGGGGATTAGTTTCGTCTGGAGGAGGCGGAAGAGGTGGTGGAGATGGAGGTTCTCACTCTCGTAGGCAGGGTGGAGAAAGTCCGCTTCAGCGGAGGACTGACCCCGGAGGCTCAGGGCCGGGTGCTGGAGTGCATCCGGAAGAATGTTGATGTCTTCGCCTGGAGTGCCGCGGAGATGATAGGGATCGATGCAGACATGGCCTGCCATCGCCTAAACCTAGACCCGGAGGCTCGCCAAATCCAACAGAAGAAGAGCCCCACGTCGGACAGGTTGGTCGAGCCAATTTTGGAGGAGGTTACCAAGCTCCTCAAGGCCGGTTTTGTATACGAGATCCAATACCCCGGCCGGGTCTCTAATGTTGTAATAGTTAAAAAAGGAGACGGTCGGTGGCGTATGCGTGTTGACTTTTCATTGCTTAATAAATCATGTCACAAGAATTATTATCCCCTGTCTCGGATCGACGTGCTGGATGACTCAGCCGTCGGTTTCCCTATAATGAGTTTTTTAGATGCATTTTCAGGTTATCACCAGATCAGGATGCACCCCCCTCTAATGTCAAAGACATCTCTTTCATCACGGGGTATGGATGCTATACTATAAAATGATGCCCTTTGGGATTAAAAATGTAGGGGTGACCTATCAAAAGATGATGGACATGGTCTTCTGAGAGCATAAGGGAAGGAAACTGTAGGTGTATGTTGATGACCTCATGATCAAGAGCATGGGCGTCGACTCTCACCTTAAGGACCTGGAAGAAAATTTTTACACTCTCCATAAACACAAAATGAGGCTGAACCCCTTTAAGTGCATCTTCGGGGAGAGCAAGAGGGAAGTTCCTGGGACATCTCCTCACCCATGCCGGTGTAGAGCCCAACCATGACAAGGTAAATGCGATTGTGGAGTTGGGGTCACAACGGAATACTAAAGAGGTACAACGATTGACAGGGAATCTGGCAGGGTTGAGCAAGTTCCTTCCTGGGCCGGGGAGAAGTGCTCTCCCTTCTTCAAAACTTTGAGAGGAAGCCGGAAGTTAAAGTGGACCTCGGAGTGCGAGGAGGAATTCCAAGCCTTTAAGAGGCAGCTGACCCAGGCCCCCCTGCTCCAAGGGGCAAAGAAGGGGAAGGATTTTTTCTTGTATCTAGGGGTCGGGGCGGAGGCCCCGAGCTTTGTTTCGGTTCGGGAAGAAAGGAAAAAAACAACTCCCCATTTACTATGTGAGTCGGGTCTTTAGGAAGGCCGAGCTTCGGTATCCCATCCTGGAAAAGCTTGCCTTTGCTCTCATCATTTCAGCCCGGAGGCTCCATCCCTACTTCCAGGCACACTCAATCCGAGTGGTCACTAACCATCCCTTCCACAACATCTTCGAGGTGGTGGAGCACTCAAGGCGGTGTGCCAAATGGTCGGTAGAGTTGAGCGAATTAGACATTTCTTTTGTCCCTCGCCTCTCGATCAAGGCACAAGATTTGGCCAATTTTTTTGTTGATTACGTAGTGGAAGTGGCGGAGGAAGAACTCCCCCACCAAGCCCCCTTGAGGGTGATGGTGGACGGCACGTCAGGAAGACATTCTATGGGAGTGGGGGTGATCATGGAGAGTCCATAGGGGATGAGGATTGAGAAAACAGTAGTGGTGCATTTTCCCATTACCAATAATCAGGCCGAGTATGAGGCTATGAATGCAGGCCTTTCTCCTGCCTAGGGAGCTGGGCGTGCATAATGCGGAGGTCCTCACTAAATCCATGGTGGTGGCCTCCTAGATCAACGGGGAGTTCGAGACAAGGGAGCCGGCTCTACAACTCTACTTGGCAAAGGTAAAGGGAGTCATCAGCACCTTCCAGACTTTCTCCATCCGACACGTGCCTAGGGAGGAGAATGAGCAGGTAGAACAACTGGCAAAGCATGGTCCCCGGGTTGAGGGTACCATCACAGATCTCTTCCTCCCATCCATCGAAAAGTGCGAACTGATGGAGGTAGAACAATACCCCTCGTGGATGGATCCATTCTCAACTTTCTTGTCCACTAGGGAGTATCCTGAAGGGATGGACAGGAAGAAGCTCAAGTACAAATCGGCATACTATCTCATGCGAGACGTCCAGCTATACCGGAAGACCCTCTCTGGGATTTTGGCACGTTTCGTGGCCGAGAGGGAGGTCCCGAGGATCTTGGAGGAAATCCACTCCGGGGAGTATGGAAGCCACTCCAGGAGTCGGACCTTAGAAGGCCGGATCATCAGGCAAGGATTTTTTTGGCCGACCTTGGTCCAAGACGCGGCAATATTCACAAAGGAGTGTAATAAGTGCCAGTTGTTTGCTCCCCTCCAGGTGCAACATGCCCAACGCCTCAGGAGTATCACAGCCCCCTGGCCATTTGCAATCTGGGGAATGGACTTGGTCGGGCCCTTACCCTAGGCCAGCAGCCAGAGAAGGTTCCTGCTCGTGATGATCGATTATTTCTCTAAGTGGCAAGAAGTTAAGGCACTGGACAAGGTAACCTCCCAGGTCATCAGGAACTTTGTATGGGGGGATATCATCTGCCGTCATGGGTTGCCCCAGGCCATTATCACAGATAATGGCCCTCAGTTTGCCAGCGCCGAGTTCATTAGCTTTTGCGGGCTGCTCGGGATCGATCTCTGGTTCGCCTCAATTCATCACCCCAGGAGCAACGGGCAGGTGGAGGCGGCGAACAAGATCATTGTTAACCTCCTTAAGAAGAATGTAGAGAATCTGAGAGGAAGCTGGGTTGAGCAGCTCCCTTCCGTCCTCTGGGCCCTAAGAACCACACCCAACACGGCCACTGGAGAGACACCTTTCAAACTCTCCCATGGGTGTGAGGCGGTACTTCCAGTAGATTTCGAGGTCCGAACGCCTCGGGTGGTCGAGGTAGGACATGGCAAAGAAGAATGGAGGGTCGAGAATGAGGAGCTGCGGCTCTCACTCGACACGGTTGAGGAGCTGCGAGACCTCTCTGCCATAAGACAAGAAGAAGTGAAGAGAAGAATGGCCAAATACTTTGACAAGCACGTCAGACTCAAACAATTCGCGGAAGGAGACTTGGTCTTAAGAAAAGTGGATGTCGTAGGTAGGTCAGCCCCCGTGGGGAAGCTCAATCCCAACTGGGAGGGACCATACATTGTATAGGTGGCGTTGAAGTCAGGAGGGTACCGCCTTCAGAATGTTGAGGGCGAGACCCTAAGTCTCACCTAGAGTGGGGACGACTTAAAATGTTTTTCCCCTAATTCATGTAAATGGCATTTCAGTTTCTAATAAAGTTTCTGTTGATGAACATGTGCCCTGACGATGAAAAGTGCAAATGCGAGTCTACCCCAGACCCCGAGCATATCCCGCTGCCAGGCTCCCGTCAAGATGGCAGGGCCTGAAGTCACTCAGAGGAGTTTGCCTAAGGCCCCGAGCAGATCCCTCTGCCAGTCTCCCATCAAGTTGGTAGGGATGGAAGTCACTCGGAGGAGTCTGCCTCAGAACCCGATCAGATCCCGCTGCCAGGCTCCTATCAAGATGGAAGGGCTAGAAGTCACTCAGAGGAGTCTGCCTATGACTCCGAGTAGATTTCGCTGCCAGGCTCCAATCAATCTGGCAGGGTTGAAAGTCACTCTGAGGAGTCTGCCTCAGACCCCGAGCAGATCCCGTTGCTAGGCTCCCATCAAGCTGATAGGGCTGGAAGTCACTCGGAGGAGTCTGCCTCAGACTCCGAGCAGATCCCGCTGCCAGGCTCCCATCAAGCTGGCAGGGCTGGAAGTCACTCAGGGAGTTTGCCTCAGACTCCGAGCAGATCCCGCTGCCAGGCTCCCATCAAGCTGGCAGGGCTAGAAGTCACTCGAAGGAGTCTGCGCCAGACCCCGAGTAGATCCCGCTGTCAGGCTCCCATCAAGCTGGCAGGGCTGGAAGTCACACAGAGGAGTCTGCCTCAGTCCCCGAGCAGATCCCTATACCAGGCTTCCATCAAGCTGGAAGGGATGGATGTCACTCAATGGAGTCTACCTCAGACCCCGAGCAGATCCCGCTATCAGGATCCCATCAAGCTGGCAGGGCTTGAAGTCACTCGGAGAAGTCTTCCTCAGACCCCGAGCAGATCCCGCTGCCATGCTCCCATCAAGCTGGCTGGGCTGTAAGTCACTCGGAGGAGTCTACCCCGGACCCCGAGTAGATCCTGCTGTAAGGTTCCCACCAAGCTGGCAGGGCTGGATGTTACTCGGAGGAGTCGGCTTGAACTCCAGGCAGAACCAGCTGACGGGCCCCTGCCAAACAACTAGGGGTTGGATGTCGCTTCAGGAGTTCGCCCAGACCCTCCCACTGCCCAACAAAGGCTGGGCGCCTCGATGGGCACAGCGCATGAGGGAAAGAGCTATTCGCCATCGACATGAATAATCGAATCAACGGGTCGACGAGGGGACTTCAGCGAGCCAGCAAGTGGAGAGGCCAGTCCTGTCCTATAAAATTGTGAGCCCCGGGGAAGGGGTATAGGAGGCGAGAGCTCAACCGTGCCAAGACCTTAGGAAAGGTCGGCCCGTGCGAAGTCTTTTCGCATACTAGCTTGGTTTTTCTCGTTCGATCTACGACGTAAGTGGAGTGGCGAGCCCGAACAGAGGATGGGAGTCGTCTGCTCGCATCATAGCTAACTAACGTCCCCTCGCTAGTAAGTCTAAGTTTTGGATCTCGAACGAACAGACGACCTCACTCGCTCGCAGCAGCAAAGTCAAAAAATAGCATTCAAGGCAAAGTATAAACCGCGAGTGCGAGAAAAGAGAATATTTTCATTACAGTAAAAAGAAAAGCAGAGTTCTTGAAGTACATTCAGAGCGATCAAAAAGATGGAATGTTACAAAATCCGAGCTTTGGCCCGCAACACTACTACGACAAAAGTTAGGCAGGAGGAATCCTCTGGTGAGGCGAGCCCCGAGCGGCAAGCTCCTTATATACGGTCGTAGGAGCCGTCGCCCGGCTTTGGTACCAGAAGGAACAGCTCCGGTACCACCTCGCTCACCAAGAGCTTGGCACCATCTCCCCTGAGGATGTTGGCCCGCTGCAGAGTCTTGAAGGTGTACTTCGCCGCGCCGGTCAAATTCTTCTCATCATCACCTCGATCTCGTGATCGCTATAATATGCAAGCTGGCAACTGCTTATAGACGGCGGCGCGGTAGCCGCTGCAGCCTCCAACGCATCCACCCGCACCTGCAGTACCTGCTTCTCCTATTGGAGGGTGACGATCTCGGTGCCCAACTGGCCGTCTCCGGATCCTGTGAAAGGGAGAACCACCGAATTAAGTCGCATAGAAGTGAGAAAAGGCTGATGCAAGTTGAGAAACCTACCGCTCCGCCTAGGTACTGAGCGAGAGCGGCCTCGGCCGCGTCGGCCCGCTTCCTTTGCTCGTCTGCTTCCTCCTGGGAGAGCTTGCAGGCTGCCTCCTTCTCGTCAATTAAATTTTTGATGGATGGGGCATTCTTGTCCAGCCGAAGGCACCGCTGGACGACAATATGGGGCAGCTCAGGGCTGTGAAATTAGGCCCGTGCGATTTCGTAGATCAACACCAGCATCGCCTCCTCATTGTAGACATCGGCGTCCTCTCGCCCATATACGCCGAAGGAGAGGTTAAAGGCATCCCCGCTACTTGTATCCTACTCTATCCAGCTCGGAAGCAGCAAGGATATGAAGACCCAGTTGGTCTCCTTGTCCCATTGAAGCAGCGAGACTCCGAAATCGTCTGTGGGCCCCTCACCATAGCCAAAGTTGCGGTGCCCCCGGGGGACTGTCTTCTCGGCGGGCTGAACCTCCTCTCGCGGTTGCGATGTGCCTGCCCCTCTGCCAGCAAATCTGACGGCCAGAGTGGCCGCGGGGGCGGTATTCGTGGACGGTTGGCTCACTGAGGCCTTGCCTTTGTCGTGAGCTAGGGGAGGCGCACCGCCCGTTTCATTCGATTTCTTGGACGGTGGCGGATCCTGAGGTCGCTCGCGACTGGGTCGCTTTGGGGGAGCAGGGACCGAGAGCCCACGGTGGGTGGCGACCGCTGCCTCGGCACGGGCGAGCTCGGCGGAAGCGTGTCGTGCACTCTCATAAGGAGGATAAAGGGGGATGTCGCGCTCTCCTACAAAGTGCGGGACTTCAGAAATATTCGAGGGACGGGTTTAAGAGAGCACAAATGGGCGAACCACTTAACTTCACCTGGCGGGACGGGGACGAGGTCATCCAGGTTACTACGGAGGTAGGCTACCTCAAAGTTCTTCCCAGTGAAGAACCCGAATAGCCCCGCTTCATGGCCCCCCAAGCTATGGGGGTGGTAGCTCGCCTAGCCGAGTTGGACTAGCGAGAAAGGGATGTTGTCGAAGTCCCCATTGACGAACAAGAACTTCTTGAGCTAGTTATGGCTCTTAGTGACCATCTACCGCACCTTGGAATGTGTGCTGGAGAAGCAGGTGGTCCCGTGCTTGTTTGCGCAAAAAGGGAACAGCTTGCGGAACACCGCAAGACTGAACTCGATACTCTCCTCTCGCAAAAAGCAGGCGAACCCTACTATTACTGCAACAGAGTTTGGAGACATCTGCCTAGGGACGACTCCATATTATTTGATGACTTGGCGGACTTCCGGCCATGGGGGTAGCCGGAGGCCCGCCTCAAAGTGGGCCGTCGGGAATGCGAGCTCGTCGGCATAGAGCTCGTTGATTCGCTCCTTCCCAGGACGCCTCAGCTCAAAGCCCGGTGGGATATAATTTCCGATAGTATCTACAAACTCCCTCTCGGTAAAGACAGCGAGAGGGAAATCGTGCTCGAAGAATGTCCAAGCACATTTGATCCTCCCCTCCACGTCACCACTACCACCACCCATCCTGCAGAAATCTTGCCATGCGGGACAGGGGTTTTCTCGCAAAATGCTAAGGGAAGGAAGAATTCATAAATATGGTAGGTGAAGAGTGAGTCGGTGGAGGCCTATTTATAGAATCAGAAAAGGCGGGAATAAGTCCCAATGGCGGAAAGGTGCGGATAGCAAATTTGACCCCCGAAATTTTGACTTCTTAACCCAACCCAGATCCACGTCAACTCGTCGGTTGGCCGCAAGATGCTCTCGGCCACAAGCCGCCCGCACCAGCTCCCGTATGGAAGTAGAATAACCGGAGATGCGGGACCTTCCTAGATCGGCATGCGAGTCCCTCAATAAGTGACCCGTGGGACGTCAGCCCGCCCCCGTCAGAGTAGGTACAGCTAGGGCTACGCGAGTTGCCTCCGCGATGCCTAGCCTGCTAGAAAGAAGAATCGGCCAAGCTGGTTCTCCTCACCCGCATCTTCCCCAAAAGTCGAGACCAGCACAGTCAAAAGAAAAAGTAGCATGTGCAAGCCCATGAGCGGGCGGGGGAGGTCCTGAATTATTACAGACAGTAGATGGTTCATAACAAGCGTTCAAATGAGTCCAGAAGTTTCGATCATTGCGTGAGGGGTGCAATCCGGACCCAACAGGTATTATTGGGCGCCGGCGGGAGAGAGGCAGGCGGCTCAGTACTGAATCCATTTCCGCCTACCCCGCCACCGCTCGCCGGATCGAGGCGGCACACGAGGATAATGATACTTGCGAACCACCATCAGCTCCCGCTGGGTCAGATCGACCTGCTACGAGAAGTGCCTGAGACGCTCCTCGACCCGCGTAATGTGTGCGCCTGGGGATGTTGCTCCGTCCTTGTCAGCTGGGCGCCCTACCCTTTCCAAAGATGCAAATCTCCCCTCCGCCTCGGCCTTGTCTTTCTCCACTCTATCGAAGACCTCCTGTAGCAGCAGCGTGTGTTTCTGAAACAGTCGTGTCACTTGTGTCTTCATCTTTTAGGCATTCAGCGGGTCGCCCAGGTATTCTGTGATGCCGTCAAGGTCATAGGGAGGCGAGAACCCCTCGCTCATCTCGATGTCAGAATAGAACGTGTTATAACCTACGAAGGTAAGGTCAGAAGAAGGTGACAAATGATGAAGCAGGCTAAAGAAAGGGAATTACCAGGCATTGGCATGTCTCCCGCACCATTAGCTAGCCGAGAAGGGCCCGTATGACCATGGAAGGCTCCTCCTCTGGGGGTAACGAATGGTTTCCCTAGACTAGGGGGCCTTGGCGACGGAGGAGTTGCAGGAGGGAAGTGCGCCTGGGATAAGGGACTAGCGGCCCGATTAGTCACCACCAGGGTAGAATTCCCCGGGTCCACCCTGTCCACTCCGCCATCGTGAGGTGCCCCTATAAAAAGAAAATTCAGCAGGAGTAGTGGATCAAAGAGGGTAACCGCATACCTCAGGAACGACCTCGGCATCGCCGGCCGAGCTGGAAGCGAGGTCATCACCCACTGGGGACCGTCGGATGATTTTTCCTTTCACTGGCTTTAATAGGGGAACGGGCGATCCACGCACAAGCCACAGGGCGGCTTCGAGAGCCGCATCCCGAGCACACTCCCTCGTAGCTGCCAAACGAGCCCGCATCTCCTCAGACATAGGCATCTTCTGACTATGAATCGCGGAAGAGGGCAAAGAAGAGGAGTTGTCCTTGAGGTCAGGCAGCTTATTTATAGCGTAAAGGTGGGCCCCCACCAAAAGATTTCCTCCAGCTCAGTAGGGTTTTTACCGAACACGTGGGGTTAGATGTTTCTTTCTTAGCTTTTGCAAAGCTCGCAAAAAGCGAGGATTGTGTACATCCCCGTGTTTGCTGAAGGGACTCAGGCAAGCAGACGGTTTGACCCCGGCCCGCGCCTCCTGGGCGGGTTGCCCAGGCGGGCCAGCCTTGCCCGCGCCCTCCCAGGAGGGTAACCCTCCGAGCCGTGCCTCCTAGTTGGGTCATCCCTGCCCGTCTCTCCTAGGCAGGTCGACCCTGGGTCACCCTCTGACCCGCGCCATCCCAGGCAGGTCAGCTTCGGCCCATGCCTTCCTAGGCGGGCTGCCTCCAACCCGCAATCCCTAGGCGAGCCAGCCCCGGCCCGCGCCTGCTGCCGAAGGGCTACTCGCCCCGTCCCTAGTGGGGGGGGGGGGGTTTATTACCATTTTGCCCCTACAGGCCTGCCCTTAGCCAGCTAGAATGGTGGAGTCTCGTTGTTGGCATACCTGGGTGGACTGCACGTAGCTAGTCAGGACAGCGGAGTTTGGCTGTTAGCAGGCCAGCCCAAGGGGTTTTCAGTAACTTCAGGCCGATAGAGGTTAGTTATTTACAGGCTGTTTTTATAAATCTATAAATAAGACCCAAGGGGTACCTGAGAGGGCATGCTTACTTGTCTCCCAGTCTTCTAGCGCCTTCTGAGGTACCTTTGCCTGACATTTGGCTAAGGAGGGGAGGCGCTCAGTGATCTTCTGGGTGTGTGGTGGGACCTCTGCGCTAGGCCCTTGGTCTAGTCCTTTGCACACTTTTCCTTGTTTTTTTTATTGTATGAGCGAAGTAGGTGCGCGACCACCCCTTCCCCAAGGGTGAACTCAAGTAGAGACCGATTTTAGGTTTCAACAACGTCGTCCCCTATCCTCGCTCTTCCATCTAGGAAGGAGGGCTTCCAGGTGTACACTAATGCATCGTTTTAGGTGATGGGTGCTTTACTTATGTTGTATGGGCATGTGATAGCATATGCCTCCTGCCAGCTGAAGAAGAACGAGCAAAACTACCATATGCATGACTTGGAGATAGTAGCAGTGGTGTTCGCTCTGAATATTTTGTGGCATTATCGGTATGGTGTGCACTGCAAAATATTTTCGGATCACAAGAATATGAAATATGTCGATACGCAAAAGGATTTGAATATCCATTAGAGACGATGGGTGGAGTTTTTATCTAACTATGAGTATACGATACACTATCACCCTGGGAAAGCGAATGTGGCGGTGGACGCATTGAGCCGGAGGACTACCACTTCAGGAGCAGAGCCCTAGTTGATGACTATGGAGCTGATACGGATGATGGAGGATATGAATATTACTTTGGTGTCCTCGGATGACTAAGAGATTTATGAGGAGTATCTGATCGTTATGAGCACTGCCAATGATATTCGAGATTGTATCAGGGCTAAGCAGAGAATGGATTACAAGCTAGAGCCAGTATTAAGGACCTTTGAGGTAGGCACAGATGGGGAGTATACAGAGAGGGATAGGCTATTATGCTTTAGAGGACAGGTGTACATACTGGCTGGGGGCAGGATTCAGGAGGAAATTATGACCGAGGCTCACTGCAGCAGGTACTCGGTGCACCCTGGCTTCACTAAGATGACGACCGACCTGAAGAGGACGATGAACTGATCGGGCATGAAGATGGATATAACATACTTCGTGACCCATTGTGAGTCTTTTAAGTTATTGAAGGTAGAGTGCAAGAGTCTGGCCGGATTATTGCAGCCAATTCCGGTGCAGGAGTGGAAGTTCAACGATATCGCCATGGATTTCATACATGGTCTTCCTCGGTCACATTCAGGGAACAACTCGATATTGGTGATCTTCGATCGATTGACGAAGGTGGTCAGATTTCTACCGATCAGGAAGGATGCTACGGTGGGTGACATGGTGCGAAGGTTTATGGAGCAGTTCGTCTGATACCATGGAGTGCCGAGGACGATAGTTTCCGATCATGATGAACGATTTATGTCTAAGGAATGGAGGTCGGTGCAGGCTTATTTGGGGACTCAGTTGACTTTTAGTACCGCATTCCACCCTCAAACGGATGGACAGACATAACGCACCAATCAGACACTGGAGGATTTGTTGCGTCTTTGCATACTAGAACGCGGAGAGCCATGGGAGAGGCAACTACCGTTAATCGAATTCTCGTACAACAATAGCCACAAGTATAGAATTGGTATGGCCCCTTATGAGGCTTTATACGAGCGGAGATGTATGAATCCTTTATCTTGCATCCAGGATTAGGATCCGAAGGCACTTGGCTAGGAGTTCGTCGAGGATACGGATGCTCATATGCGGTTTATTCGATACAAGATGTTGGAGGCCCAGAGAAGACATGCCAAGTATTATGATGCTTTGCATCGTCAGGTAGAGTTTCAGGTATGAGACCGGGTGTTTCTGAAGATATGACCGATGCATGGAGTCTTGCGGGTGCGTGGTCGGGATAAGCTCAGTCCGAGATACATGGGGCCTTACAGGATCTTGGAACAGATCGGTCCCTTGGCTTATAGACTGGAGTTGCCTCAAGAGCTAGCGGGTTTTCACGACGTTTTCCACATCTCTTCCCTTAGGAGAGCTCTACTTCGGCCAGAGCAGCAGATTACGACTAAAGATGGGCCTATATCTTCTTATCGATCGGTGCGCTTTGAGCTGATCTGGATAGACAATACTGCGATGTGGGTATTGTGGCGCAAGAAGGTCCCAGTTATCGAAGTCTTGGGGAGGAATCATGGACAAGAGTAGCACACGTGGGAGCCGTAGGATTTGATGCAGCAAAAGTACCCGGAACTTTTCACGTCATGTATTCCCTTTAATCTCTCGGGATGTTACATTTTACTTCTCACACTTGAAACCCCGTAGGCCTAACTAGAATTTTAAGGACAAAAATTTAATTTTATGTATTGGGATTTGTAACATCCCTCAGACTTTTAGACACCTAGGATTATTTTGTCATGACTGGGTCATGACAAAACCCTATGAAGCACTAAGGGGATTAGGTGAACCTGGGAATTAGGGTTTGAACCACCTTGATCTATAAATAGTAGTGTTGAAGTGGTGATAGGGAGGTCTTGCTTGGCGGGTTGATGACCGGGAGGTCTGGCGGTTTCCCTTCAGCGGTTTGGTTGCTATGTGTTACTGTCTGTGGTCCAAGCGGTCTAGCGGCTTGTCACTGGAAACTTGGAGACCGGGCGGTCTAGCGGTCTAACATGGCGATCTCTCTCTCTCACTCTGGTAGTTGCCGAGCGGTTAGCCACTCTGTCTAACTGCGTGGCTTGTATGGTTTATGTTTGTACAGTCCACTTGTGTCATATAATTTTTTAGTCCCACATCTCTTATTTGTATTCTCTCTTGTCTCCTCCATTCTATATAAGAGAGGCCATACCTTTGTAATAGATACCTTTTTATGATAATAAAGTTTCAATTAAACCGCTTCCGGTTTGTTTTAGTTCGTTTCTTACATGGTATCATAGGACTCGATCTTGTCCTCCTGATTCTGTGCACTCTACCTGTCCGCGCGTCTTGCTTCTTCTGCTTGCGACCTATCCGCACGGTCTCTTTCTCTCCTTGTCGTTGCCCTCTGTGTGCGCGACCTCTTTGTTCCTGTGCTTAGTCGCCGCATTCTTTTCGCCGCGACCTGTTGCCCTGTGCCTTATTTTGCCTATTGCTTCTGTTCGAGTGGACTGTCTTCTAGCCGCTCGACTTCTACCCCTCTACTTGATTCCGCGGCTTGGTCGTGGCTTCTTTGGCCGCTATTGTCTGACATCGTGACTTCTGCAGATCTTCTTCTTCCTATCTGCGTGGCTTGATCCTAACCGCACGGCCTCCCTTCTCTCTAGTTCTATCCACGACCTGTTTTCGTAGTTTCTCTGCCTCTTTTTTTCCCGCGATCTCGTTAATTTGCACGGCTCCTTCTCTATTCGTGCGTCCTTCTCTCTAACCGCACGACCTTCACCCTGCTTTGGCATTTTTCATGGTTCTCTCGCTCTTCCTTTTTTAGTTTGTGCGACCTGTCTCTCTGTTTGCGCGACCTATTTCTGCTCCTATGGCTCTCTTTGATATCTCTACTTTGTCCTCTTCTTCAAAGCCTTCTGCCTCGGTGGTCACGTCTTCTGGTAGTGCCCACTTCTTTACTCAAGGAAAATGGCTGATCGACTCAGGTGCTACAAATCATATGACCGGCTCTCCCTAGTGTTTTTCTCTCCTGGAAACACATGATCGGTTGTCACCGATTATTCTCGCTGACGGCTCTCCATCCCTGGTCCATGGGACGGGAGTGGTTCAAGTCACTCCGTCTCTTCAATTAGTGAATACTCTCTACGTGCCAAAATTCCCGTGCAACTTAATATCTGTTACATTTCTATGCAAGCAATTACGGTGTTCCGTCACATTTACTTCTACTTCTTGTTCTTTTCAGGATCCGAACTCCCAGCAGACGATTGCTACTGGGACTGAGAGTGGCAGCCTTTTCTTCCTCGACAATGTTTCTGCTCTATCTGCCTTCTCAAACACCTCCACAGATCTACTCCAATGGCATCTTCTCCTTGGTCATGCTCCTCCGCGTCTTCTTCGTTAGCTTCTGCCCCATCTTCCTTCACAAAGTCCTCCCCTCAATTTTGAGGCCTGTCAGCTTGGCAAGCATCATCGCTCCTCCTTCCCACCAAAGCAAGTTCGTGGATCTTCCCGACCGTTTGATCTCATCCACTCTGATGTTTGTGGTCCTTCTCATACACTTACCGTTGGTCGGGGAAGTTCATATTTTGTCACGTTTATTGATGATTTCTCTCGTTGTACGTGGGTGTATCTTTTAAAAGTTCGATCCGAATTATTCTCTGTATGGACATCTTTCTATCTCATGATACCAGTTATAAGACCTCCCTCTGATACCACTTGTTCCCTCTGATACCACTTGGTGACCTCTTTCTATCTCATGATACCACTTGTTCCCGTGAGTCGGTGCCACCGCAAAGCGGCAGTTCTGGGCTAAGACCCCGGTGTTCTAAAAAGGAAAAAAAGGGGGTCTTATAAGTGGTATCAGAAGGAGACCTCCATCGAAAGAGAAGTAGTCCACAAAATCTTGGGCCAGCCCCGTGCGAGCTTAGTTTGCGGACACACTAGCAGCAGAAGCAGTGGTGTGCCCATAAGGGAAATCACATGTGAAAGTCCATCCTAACCCCTCTTAAAATTCCATTCATTCGCTCTCTAACAAACGAAATTTTTACTTGTAGCCTGCGACGAACCCTACATCACAGCAGGGGACACCCCAGGATCCGAATGTGGTACCGCCTCCGCCGGCTCCAGCTCCGTTCCAGCAGACGGAGATGGGGCAAACACTGACGGCCATTCTGGAGGCCTTCAGAGCTCAGCAAGCCCCGGCTCCACAGCCAAACCCCGGGGCCAATTGGATGACTGTCTTCCGGGGACTTTCCCCTCCAGCTTACCAGGGGACGGAGTCTGCAGTACGTACGGAGGAATGGTTGGACACCATTTACGAGATGCTGGTAGGGATTCGATGCCCCACTGAGGAGGCAGTTTCTTTGGCGGTCTACTGCCTAGAGTCACACGGAAAGAGGTGGTGGAAGTCTCAGCTTAACACCACCTTTGTGGGGATGGATTGCGCTGATATTACTTGGGAGGAGTTCAGAGCAGTGCTCCAGGGACATTTTGTACCTCAGTCGGCGATGGATGACCTGGAGGTTAGGTTCCTGCGATTGAGGTATGGGAACAGGACTGTGGTGGAGTACTATCAGGAGTTCACTCACCTGGCCCGTTATGCGGACGCTTATCAGTTAGACGATGCTGGCTATGCCCGGAGGTTTTATAAGGGGCTGCAAGACGACATGAGACATGCCCTCCTTCTCATCTCAGAGGGGATTCTGACCAGGATTCTGGAGATGGCTAAGAAGAGAGAGGCGGATCAGCTTACAGTGAAGAGCCGGAAGAAACCGGCTGATGATACAGTGATTGGAGGTCGTAGAGACCGTCCTCGGGGCCAGGTTATTGGGGAGAGAAGGATCGGGGATCAGCCTCGTCAAGAGTTTGGGCAGGAGCAGAGGAGTAAGGGGGTACTGGCTCCCCAGCCTATACAGATGCTGGAAATGCCCAGGACAGCTAAGCAGCAACCGGTATGCTATCAGTGCAACCAGCCAGGGCATATCAAGAGGAACTTCCCTATGAGGCGAGCACCCCCACCAGCACATCAGGGCGCTCCACTCCCCGGCAGTTTGGCGGACGAGGACAGGACCGAGGAAGAGGATTTCAGGATCGAGGCCGCAAGCCAGAGAGGGAGCAGGTGTATGCTCTAGACCTGACACAGCCCCGAAACTCGGAGCAGGTATCGCAGGTATGGCAGTACTTTTAAATTTTCTTCATATAAACTAGTATTCTAGACATAACCTAGTTAGAAATTAAGAGAAGACAACTAAAAAAAAAATACTACGACACTTAATTACCCCAGGCATAGTCTTCATTAGCGGCAAGCCCGCTTACACTCTCTTCGACACTGCTGCTTCACACTCGTTCGTGTCGGAGGATTTTGTGAAAGGACTGGAAGGTGTAGAGCCATTCACCAGGAAGATGATGAGGGTGTGCCTACCCGATGGATCATAGATAATGACCTCTGATCATTGCAATATGGAAGCGAGGATCGGCAAGAAGGCATTTGAGGAACCAGCGACGATTCTGAAGATGCCAGATTACGATCTGATCCTGGGCATTGCTTGGCTGTGCTGGAACCATGCCCAGATCGACTGCTTGGTGAAGAGGATCACCGTGAGGCACGGCGACTCCTTCATTGTCATAGAAGGTATTATACCAGCACCCCGTACCATATTATCGTCTGTGTAGGCCGTTAAGGCCCACCTGCAGGGGGGAGAAGTTTATCAGGTCTTTTTTGAGGCAGTCGTGGCCAAGGACTCCATTTCAGATATTCCAGTAGTGCGGGACTTCGCCGACGTGTTTCCAGAGATGCTACCATGGCTACCCCCGCACCGAGAGAAGGACTTTCAGATTCAGCTCATACCGGGGGCTAAGCCGGTATCCAGAGCTCCCTATCGAATGGCCCCAAAGGAGTTGGTGGAATTCCGAAGCCAGCTTCAGGAGTTAGTGGAGGCCGGGTTTGTTCGTCCTAGCTCTTCACCATGGGGAGCTTCGGTGCTGTTCGTTAAGAAGAAGGACGGGACCCTTCGACTGTGCATAGATTACCGGGCCCTGAACAGGTTGACGGTCCGGAATACTTATCCCTTACCAAGGATAGACGAGCTATTTGACCAGCTGGAGGGAGCCCATTGGTTCTCAAAGCTGGATCTGAGGTCAGGGTTCTACCAGCTTCGCATTCGGGAGGAGGACATCCCGAAGAAGGCCTTCAGCAGCAGATATGGGTTGTACGAGTTTACCGTGATGCCGTTCTGTCTCACAAATGCACCCTCCACATTCATTACCTTGATGAATCGGGTGTTCGAAGAGTATCTGGACGTCTTCATTATTGTATTTATCGACGACATCCTTATCTATTCAAGGACGGAAGAGGAGCATGCGAGATATCTGGTCTTGACCTTGGAGAAGCTGCGGGAGCATGAGATGTATGCCAAATACAGCAAGTGCCTGTTCTGGCTAAAGGAGGTGGCCTTTCTGGGCCATATCATCAGTGGAGCAGGTATGGTAGTGGATCCGGCGAAAGTCCTGGCAGTACGGGATTGGCCACCACTAAAGTCGGCCTCGGATGTTCGAAGTTTCTTGGGACTTGCCGGTTACTACCAGAAGTTCGTAAAAGGGTTCTCTCAGATTGCCCTCCCTCTTACGTCTCCGACGAAGAAGGAGTCCCCTTTTATCGGGACGCCACGATGCGAATCTACTTTCCAGGAGCTGAAGGATCGTCTAACCTCGGCTCCCATCCTTGCTCTTCCGTCAGGGAAGGAGGGATTCCAGGTGTACACAGAAGCTTCCTATCAGGGGATGGGTGCCGTTCTGATGCAGAACGGGCATGTAATAGCTTATGCCTCCCGTCAGTTGAAGCAGCACGAGCAGAACTATCCCGTGCACGATTTGGAGATGGGGGCAGTCATTTTTGCTCTTAAGATCTGGCGACACTATCTCTACGGAGTACATTGCGATATCTTCTCCGACCACAAGAATCTGAAGTACGTCGACACCCAGAAGGAGTTAAACATCAGACAGAGACGCTGGGTGGAGTTTCTGTCAGACTACCAGTACACCATGCACTACCATCCGGGGAAGGCGAACGTGGTCGCAGATGCTCTGAGCCGGAGAGCGAGTACGTCAGGAGTAGGCCCGCAGCTTATGGCCTTGGAGTTGGTTAGATCATTCGAGGAGATGCAGATTTCACTAGTGTCTGAGGATGACCCGGAGCTATACATGGAGTACCTGGGGTCGATGGTTACTACTGATGATATTCGAGACCGCATTAGAGATGGGCAGATGCTGGATGAGAGAGCTGAGCCGATATTCTGAGCCTTGGAGGAAGGCACGACAGGAGATTACTCTTTGAGGGATGGTCTCCTGTATTTCAGAGGCAGAGTCTACATACCAACAGGAGGACGGATCCGGGAGGACATTTTGACGGAAGCTCACTGCAGCCGATATTCGGTACACCCGGGGATCACCAAGATGGTAAAGGATTTGAAGAGGACGATGTACTGGCCGGGTATGAAGAAAGATATTACGTACTTTGTGACGCATTGCGAGGCCTGTCAGCTAGTGAAGGCGGAGTGTAGGAACCCGGTAGGCTTGCTGCAGCCGCTTCCGGTGCCGGAGTGGAAATTTGAGGATATAGCCATGGACTTCATACATGGGATACCTCGATCCCGTGCGGGGAATGACTCGATCTGGGTGATAGTGGAATGGCTAACGAAGGTGGCCAGATTCATTCCAGTGGCGAAGGACGCACCGGTCAGTGTATTAGTACGGAGGTTCATTGAGCAGTTTGTGCGTTATCATGGGGTTCTCAAGACTATCATTTCAGATCGGGATGGGCGTTTTACATCCAGGGAATGGAGGTCAGTCCAGGCCCATCTGGGTTCTCGGTTGACATTCAGTATAGCTTTTCACCCTCAGACCGACGGGCAGACAGAGCGCACCAACCATACACTGGAAGATCTTTTGCGCCTGTGTATTTTGGACCGCGGCGAGACTTGGGAGAGGTTGTTGCCGCTGGTCGAGTTTTCATATAACAACGCCCATCAGTCTAGTATGGGCATGGCTCCATACGAGTCATTGTACGGAAGGAGGTGCATGACCCCACTATCTTGGGTTCAGGATGAGGATCTGCAGGCACTAGGCTCGGAGTTTGTGGGAGACACAGATGCTCAGATTAGATTGATCCGGGATAGGATGTTGGAAGCCCAGAGCAGACAGGCCAAATACTACGATGCGAGGCACCGTCAAGTGGAGTTCCAGGTGGGAGACCAGGTTTTCTTGAAGATACGGCCGATGCACGGAGTCTCGCGGGTTCGCGGGCGGAAGAAGCTCAGCCCGAGATATATGGGGCCTTATAGGATCCTGGAGCGTATCGGCCTCTTAGACTATAGACTAGAGCTACCACCGGAGTTAGCGGGATTTCATGACGTCTTCCACGTCTCCTCACTTCGGAGGGCTCTGCTACGCCCTGAGCAGCTGTTTTCCTCGACAGATGGCCCGGTGGCCTCAGATCGGTCAGTCAACTTGGAGCCTATCAGGATTTACGATACAGCAGTGCGGGTCTTGCGACGGAAGAAGGTTCAGTTAGTCAAAGGTTCTGTGGAACAATCATGGGCAGGAGGAGCATACATGGGAGCCACAGGACTTGATGCGGCAAAAATACCCGGAACTTTTTCGTTAGGTATACCTCACAACCCCTCTGGATAATCAATTTGCTTTCCTGTTTTAAACCAATAGGACTGAAATTTCAAGAATAGGGGCTAATCTTTGTTTATTGGGGTGTATATTCCTAGTTAATTGGGCGAATTAATCTTAGATTTGAAACCGCACAAAGCAAACATAACGTAGTGATGTAATCTTTCAATTCTCATGGGATTTTACAAGCTTCTTTTTACCGATTAGAGTCTCGTAGGCTTAACCTTGATTTCAGGGACGAAATCTTTGTTTTGTTTATTGGGATTTGTAACATCCCATTTCCGGCTAGACCCCTGGAGGTGGTTTTGTCATAACAAAACCTTAGGAAACCCAGGAATTGAAGATTATCGACAAAAATTTCGAGTCAAGGATGGTCATGCTCGTGGCCGAACCGTCACGCCCGTGACCTAGGGCGTGACCCCTTCGATGATCGTCGACCTCAGGAAGACGATCGTCGAGCTCAGAAAAGTAAACATGGGCCTGACACGTCCGTGACCGGTCCGTCACGCCCGTGACCGGTCCGTCATGCCCGTGACCTGTGAATGGCATTGAGTAAGCTAAGCCCACTCAACGCCGTGGGCTGGATGGCATTGAGTGAGCTTAGCTCACTCAAAGCCATAAGCTGGATGGCGTTGAGTGAGCTTAGCTCACTCAAAGCCATAAGCAGGATGGCGTTGAGTGAGCTTAGCTCACTCAAAGCCATAGGTTGAAGGGCGTTGACCCCTTTTTTTTAAATTTTGAAAACGCAAAGTCATTTATGTATAATTACTTCTCTCTCTTATGATCGAAAAGGGCCGGCAGAATTGGTGTTTTGTAGTGGCGGCCTTCCAGTGAGACGGTGCCACCACAAAGCGGCAGTTCTGGGCTAAGGCCCCGGTGTCGAGAAAAGGAAAAAAAAAGGGGGTCCCACAAGTGGTATCAGAGGAGACCTCGATCGAAAGAGAAGTAGTCCACAAAATCTTGGGCCACCCCCGTTCGAGCTTAGTTTGCGGACAAACTAGCAGCGGAAGTAGTGGTGTGCCCATAAGGGAAATCACATGTGAAAGTCTATCCTAACCCCTCTTAAAATTCCATTCATTTGCTCTCTAACAAACGGAATTTTTACGTATAGCCTGCGACGAACCCTACATCACAGCAAGGGACACCCCAGGCTCCGAATGTGGTCCCGCCTCTGCCGGATCCAGCTCCATTCCAGCAGACGGAGGTGGTGCAAACACTGACGGCCATTCTGGAGGCCTTTAGAGGTCAGCAAGCCCCGGCTCCACAGCCAAACCCCGGGACCAATTGGATGACTGTCTTCCGGGGACTTTCCCCTCCATCCTACCTAGGTACGGAGTCTCAGTATGTATAAAGGAATGGTTGGATACCATTTACAAGATGCTAGCGAGGATTCGATGCCCCACTGAGGAGGTAGTTTCCTTGGCGGTCTCCTGCCTAGAGTCACACGGAAAGAGGTGGTGGAAATCTAAGCTGGACACCACATTTGCGGGGATGGATTGCGCTGATATTACTTGGGAGGAGTTCAGAGCAGCGCCCTTAGGACATTTTGTACCTCAGTCGGCGAGAGATGACCTGGAGGATAGGTTCCTGCGGTTGAGGCAGGGGAACAGGACTGTGGTGGAGTACTATCAGGAGTTCACTCACCTAGCCCGCTATGCGGACGCTTACCAGTTAGACGATGCTGGCTATTCCCGGAGGTTTATAAGGGGCTGCAAGATGACATGAGACAGGCCCTCCTTTTCATCTCAGAGGGGAGTCTGGCCAGGATTCTGGAGATGGATAAGAAGAGAGAAGCGTATCAGCTTACAGTTAGGAGCCGGAAGAGACCGGCTGATGATACAGTGATTGGAGGTCGTAGAGACAGTCCTCGAGGTCAGGTTATTTGGGAGAGAAGGAACGGGGATCAACCTCGTCAGGAGTTTGGGAGGGAGCAGAGGAGTCAGGGGGTATTGGCTCCCTAGCCTTTACAGATGCTGGAGATGCCAAGGACAGCAGAGCAGGCACCGATATGCTTTTAGTGCAATCAGCCGGGGCATATCAAGAGGAACTGCCCTATGAGGCGAGGACCCCCACCAGCACATCAGGGCGCTCCACCTCCCCGATAGTTTGGCGGACGAGGATAGGATCGAGGACAAGGATTTCAGGACCTAGGTCGAAGGCCAGAGAGGGAGCAGGTGTATTCTCTAGACCTGACACAGCCCTGGAACCCGAAGCAGGTTATAGCAAGTATGCCAGTACTTTTAAGTTTTCTTCATATGAACTAGTATTCTAGACATAACCTAGTTAGAAATTAAGAGAAGATAACTGCAATAAGAATACTAAGACACTTAATTACCCTAGGCATAGTCTTCGTTAGCGGCAAGCCCGCTCACACTCTCTTCGACACTGGTGCTTCGCACTCGTTCGTGTCGAAGGATTTCGTGAAAGGACTGGCAGGTGTGGAGCCATTCACCGGGAAGATGATGAGGGTGCGCCTACCCGATGGATCAGAGATAATGACCTCTGATCATTGCAATATGGAAGCAAAGATCGGCGGGAAGGCGTTTGAGGCACCAGCGACGATTCTGAAGATGCTAGATTACGATCTGATCCTGGGCATGACTTGGCTGTGCTGGAACCATGCCTAGATCGACTGCGTGGCGAAGAGGATCACCGTGAGGCACGGTGACTCCTTCATTGTCATCGAAGGTATTATACCAACACCCCGCACCTTATTATCGTCTGTGCAGGACGTTAAGGCCCACCTGCAGGGGAAAGAAGTTTATCAGGTCCTTTTTGAGGAGGTCGTGGCCAAGGACACCATTTCAGATATTCCAGTAGTGCGGGACTTCGTTGACGTGTTTCCAGAGAAGCTACCAGGGCTACCCCGGCACCGAGAGAAGGACTTTCAGATTCAGCTCGTACCGGGGGCTAAGTCGGTATCCAGAGCTCCCTATAGAATGGCCCCAAAGGAGTTGGTGGAATTTCGAATCCAGCTTCAGGAGTTAGTGGAGGCCGGGTTCGTTCGGCCTAGCTCTTCTCCAAGGGGAGCTCTGGTGTTATTCGTCAAGAAGAAGGACGAAACTCTTCGACTGTGCATAGATTACCTGGCCCCGAACAGGTTGACTGTCCAGAATACTTATCCCTTGCCAAGGATAGACGAGCTATTTGACAAGCTGGAGGGAGCCCATTGGTTCTCAAAGCTGGATCTAAGGTCGGGGTACTACCAGCTTCGCATTCAGGAGGAGGACATCCCGAAGACGGCCTTCAGCAGCAGATATGGTTTGTACGAGTCTACCATGATGCCTTTTGGGCTCACGAATGCACCCTCCGCATTTATGACCTTGATGAACCAGGTGTTCGAACAGTATCTGGATGTCTTTGTTATCGTATTCATCGATGACATCCTTATCGATTCAAGGACGGAGGAGGAGCACGCGAGACATCTGGCCTTGACCTTGGAGACGCTACGGGAGCATAAGATGTATGTCAAGTTAAGCAAGTGCCAGTTTTGGCTAAAGGAGGTGGCCTTTTTGGGCCATGTCATAAGTGGAGCAGGTCTGGAAGTAGATCCTGCGAAGGTCTAGGCAGTATGTAATTGGCCACCGCTAAAGTCAGACTCGGATGTTCGAAGTTTCTTGGGACTTGCCGGTTATTACCGGAAGTTCGTAAAGGGGTTCTCTCAGATTGCTCTACCTCTTACGTCTCTGACGAAGAAGGAGTCCCCTTTTATTTGGACACCACGATGCGAATCTGCTTTCTAGGAGCTTAAGGATCGTCTTACCTCGGCTCCCATCCTCGCTCTTCCGTTAGGGAAGGAAGGATTCCAGGTGTACACAGATGCTTCCTATCAAGGGATGGGTGCCGTTTTGATGCAGAATGGGCACGTAATAGCCTATGCCTCCCGTCAGTTGACGCAGCACAAGCAGAACTATCCCGTACACGATTTGGAGATAGGGGCAGTTGTTTTTGCTCTTAAGATCTGGCGAAACTACCTTTACGGAATTCACTACAATATCTTCTCTGACCACAAGAATCTGAAGTATGTCGACACCCAGAAGGAGCTAAATATCAGGCAGAGATGCTGGGTGGAGTTTCTGTCGGACTACAGTATACCATGCACTACCATCCAGGGAAGGCAAATGTGGTCGCAGATGCTCTGGGCCGGAGAGCGAGTACGTCAGGAGTAGGCCCGCAGCTGATGGCTTTGGAATTGGTTAAAGCATTCAAGGAGATGCAGATTTCACTAGTGTCTGAGGATGACCCGGAGTTATACATGGAGTACCTGGGGATGATGGTTACTACTGATGATATTCGGGACCGCATCAGAGATGGGCAGAAGCTGGATGAGAGAGCTGAGCCGATATTCCGAGCCTTAGAGGAAGGCACGACAGGAGATTACCCTTTGAGGGATGGTCTCCTGTGTTTCCGAGGCAGAGTCTACATACCAGTAGGAGGACAGATCCGGGAGGACATTATGACGGAAGCCCACTGCAGCCGATATTCGGTACACCCGGGGATCACCAAGATGGTAAAGGATTTGAAGAGGACGATGTACTGCCCGGGTATGAATAAATACATTATATACTTCGTGACGCATTGCGTGGCCTTCCAACTCGTGAAGGCAGAATGTAGGAACCCGGCAGGCTTGCTGCAGCCACTTCCGGTGCCGGAGTGGAAATTTGAAGATATAGCCATGGACTTCATACATGGGCTACCTCGATCCCGTGCGTGGAATGACTCGATCTGGGTGATAGTGGACAGGCTAACAAAGGTGGCCAGATTCATTCCAGTGGTGAAGGACGCTCTGGCTAGTGTATTAGTAGGGAGGTTCATTGAGCAGTTTGTGCGTTATCATGGGGTGCCCAAGACTATCGTTTCGGATAGGGGTGGGAGGTTTACATCCAGGGAATGGAGGTCAGTCCATGCCCATCTGGGTTCTCAGTTGACATTCAACACAGCTTTTCACCCTCAGACCGACGGGCAGATAGAGCGCACCAACCGTACACTGGAAGATCTTTTACGCCTGTGTATTTTGGACCGCGGTAAGCCTTGGGAGAGATTGCTGCCACTGGTCGAGTTTTCGTACAACAACGCCCATCAGTCCAGCATAGGCATGGCTCCATACGAGGCGTTGTATGGAAGGAGGTGCAGGACCCCACTATCATGGGTTCAGGATGAGGATCCGCAGGAATTAGGCTCGGAGTTTGTGGGGGATACAGATGCTCAGATTAGATTGATCCAGGAAAGGATGTTGGAAGCCCAGAGCAGGCAGGCCAAATATACGATGCAATGCATCGTCTAGTGGATTTCCAGGTGGGAGACCGGGTTTTCTTGAAGATACGGCCGATGCACGGAGTCTCGCGGGTTCACGGGCAGAAGAAGCTCAGTCAGAGATATATGGGGCCTTACAGGATCCTGGAGTGGATTGGCCCCTTGGCTTATAGACTGGAGTTACCGCAAGAGTTAGCAGGAATGCATGACGTCTTCCACGTCTCCTCACTACGGAAGGCTCTGCTACGCCCTGAGCAGCTGATTTCCTTGGCATATGGCCCGGTGGCATCGGATCGGCCAGTCAACTTGGATCCTATCAGGATCGATGACACGACAGTACGGGTCTTGCGACGTAAGAAGGTTCCGTTAGTCAAGGTACTGTGGAACAATCATGGGCAGGAGGAGCATAAATTGGAGCCACGGGACTTGATGCGACAGAAGTATCCGGAACTTTTCGGTCAGGTATACCTCACAACCCCTCTGGACAACCAATTTGTGTTCCTGTTTTAAACCAATAGGACTGAAATTTCAAGGATAGGGGCTAATCTTTTGTTTATTGGGGTATATACCTAGTCAATTGGACGAATTGGTCTTAGACTTCAAACCACACATAGCAAACGTAACGTAGAAATGTAAATCTTTCAACCCTCATGGGATGTTACAAGCCTTTTTCCTCCCGATTGGAGCCCTGTAGGCTTAACATTGATTTCGGGGACGAAATCTTTGTTTTGTTAATTGGGATTTGTAACATCCCATTTCTGACTAGACCCTTGGGAGTGATTTTGTCTTAACAGAACCTTGGGAAGCCCAGGAATGGAAGTTTATCGACCAAGATTTCGAGTCAAGGGGTGGTCACGCCCGTGACCGATCCGTCACGCCCGTGACCTAGGCCGTGACCCCTTCGATGATCGTCGACCTCAGGAAGACGATCGTCGATCTCAGAAATGTCAACATGGGCCTGACACGCCCGTGACCAATCTGTCACGCCCGTGACCTTGGAATGGAATTGAGTGAGCTTAGCTCTTTCAACGCCGTAAGTTGACAGACGGGATGGCGTTGAGTGCATTGAGTGCACTCAACGCCATAAGTTGAACGGCATTGAGTGCACTGACTGCACTCAACGCCATTTGGTGCTGTCTTGAGGGCGTTGAGTGAGCAGAGCTCAATCAACGCCATAATCGGGACGGCGTCGGGTGAGCTAAGCTCACTCAACGCCATACTCTGGACGGCGTTGAGTGAGCTAAGCTCACTCAATGCCATAATCGGGACGGAGTTGAGTGAGCTAAGCTCACTCAATGCCATACTCTGGACGACGTTGAGTGAGCTAAGCTCACTCAACGCCATAATCTGGATGACGTTGAGTGAGCTAAGCTAACTCAATGCCATCGTTTAAAAAAGACAGATTCTGGATGGCGTTGAGTGAGCAGAGCTCACTCAATGCCATAATCTAGATGGTGTTGAGTGAGCTGAGCTCACTCAACGCCATAGTCTGGGAGGCCATTCTGGATGGCGTTGAGTGAGCAGAGCTCACTCAATGCCGTATTTGGGATGGCGTTGAGTGAGCAGAGCTCACTCAATGCCGTATCTGGGATGGCGTTGAGTGAGCAGAGCTCACTCAACGCCGTAGCAAGGATGGCATTGAGTGAGCAGAGCTCACTCAACGCCATTTTACTTAGACTTTTTCTGGCAAATTTTGGCTGTGTGCTGATGGTCAGCTGAACCGGTCCGGTCTAGATGGTGGGCCTAAATACATTATTAGGCCATTTCTTTTAATAATACCCAATTAAGTCTTTTTTTAAAAAGGGTTGACCGGTCATGCCACGTGGCTGTCGGTTTTGAAAGCAAGGAGGAGCCACGGCCATGGCCGGAAACCGACGATCACAGCCATCAATGACACTTGATGCTGTGGCCTTTTCCCCTCCTCTTTAATGGCTGTATTCAACTCCTCTAGAGAAGAGGAGGAGTTTCCAGCCGTTACTAGGCTGGATTGAGTCGTTTCAGCCCCCCACCATCATGGCCGAAAAAGCTATAATGGGCCATTAATGGCCACCAGTGTTAGACCTTTCCCCTCCCTCCTTTTACTGGTTTAAAAAGGCTCCCTAGACTCAGAGATGGAGTTTGCACCCTTACCCGACGGATTTGGAGCTTGTTCTGTGCTGTAGAAGAATTCCGACGACGCCACCACCGCGCCAATGGCATTCCGTCGATCTGCACGCCTCCAGCCTGTAAACAAGGTCCTACTCTACCTCTTCTTCTATGGATAGATCTTAGAAATCATTAGGACAGATATCAGGCTCAAAATATCTGGATCGGGTGAGCGTTTCCATGGTATTTCCGAAATTTCATGGTGGCGAGTTCGCCGGAAACTGCCTCTCCGGCGGCCGTGCCGCCGCCCGACGTTAGCCCTCACCTCAACAGAGGTGGTGGTGGTGGCCGGCCAGGGAGATGGCTGGGTGGCTGGGAAATAGCTTTAGAAAAGCTACAGGAAGTGTTTATTTTCTGGTTCTGCTCGGGTTCGGGTAAAGAAGAAGATGAACAGCATTTTATTTTATTATATATATTGTATAATTAGGAATTAATCCTCCTTTACTGCACTAGGTTTAAACTGAAAATTATAGCCCGTAGGGGCTGAAAAATAAAACGTGGTCAACATAAAAATGTAGCCCTTGAAGTCTAGTTTAATTTAAAATTGATTTTACTCGATTTGGAGTCCTGGTTAGACCACAGCACACATTTTGGTGAGGTCTATCCATAGGATTGTCCTGAGATTGATTTGGATGCCCACATAAATACAGAAATTCAAACGACTTGAAATTTGGGGTATGGGCTATTATTAGCCATACCTAAAACTTATCCAAAAATCAGAATTTTTGGAGAATGTTTTTCTATAGTTTTGTAAAAATTTAATAATTCATGTATAATTTAATTAGGTGTCCTAAACACCTCAAAATCCCCCCAAATTTGGGTGGGAGGTCTTATGGGGAATGTTAGAACTCTGGTAAAAATTCCACCACATTTGGAAGTGTTTTTATTGAGTTTTAACATGACCCTAGGTTGGCCTTTATAGGGTTAATTAGGTCAATTCATTCCTTTTCGGATTTCAGTGGTCAAACAACTTCAACAGAGGCTGATATTTTGTCCACTGTCTATTTGGGGCATGACACACCCTCCAATGTAATTTGGGGTGGTTTGGGATAAGGTAGCCCTAGAACCCTAGGGTACATCCCTTAATGGGGATTTTTAGGGTTGTGAAGGTCATGGGGTCAAATGACCTTGAATTGACTTGAAATTTGGTGAAGATGACCATAGGGCTATTATAGTTCTCTGGACAAAATCTTAGGAGATTTGGAGATAGTTGAGCCACCTAAAAACCTAACCCTAATTCAGGGCACAAAACTTGTAGAGATAGAAAATGTCACTAAAACACACTGAAAAGTGATGATATTTGGGTATAGTAGTTTCTAAGGTTAGTACAAGCTCTGGATATTTTACTATGAATTTTAAGAACATTATTTTGGATACTTCATTAACAATTTAGTAGCTTGTATTATTTGCTTAAAAATTTATTATGAAGACAATACTTTCTGTAAATCGATGAAATTTAGGCAGAGAACCTGTTGGGTACATTGGAAAATGTGTACCTGATTTGAAGAAGCCCAACCTAGCTCAATGATATACATCATGTTGTATTTGATGTTGTTTTGAGTTGACATGTGCAGGTAAAGAATTGTTAAAGTTTACAGAAAAAAATTCTAAGTCCAAGTGTCGACACAAAGGAAAATGTGTCGTCACATAGAAGAAAGTTGTCGACACAACACTGGGAAAGTGTGTCGACACAGAAGGTGTGAGTCGACACTACTCTGGGAAAAAGTGTCGACACATAACATAGTCTACAACAACACTGGGAAAAAGTGTCGACACAGAAGAAGTAAGTCGACACAACACTGGGAAAAAGTGTCGACTCAGAAGAAGTAAGTCGACACAACACTGGGAAATTGTGTCGACACAGAAGAAAAACGTCGACCTCAACATTGGGAGAATGTGTCGACACTGAAGAGTATAGTCGATCTCAAGTTTGTCGACATCATCTGAATATGTCGACACAGAAGAAAATAGTCGACCACAAGTTTGTCGTCACCAGCAGAATGTGTCGACACATAGTGAGTAAGTCAACACTTATTAAAGTTATGATTCTACAACAACTGTGTCGACACACAGGACTTGTGTCGACACACTGCAGAGTCAAAGACCAAGTTAGTTTCAGAAGAAGATGTGTCGACACAAAGGCAATTTAGTCGACATCACTGAAGGCAGTGTCGACACCAAAGTCAATTGTGTCGACACAAATAGACAGATTGTCTCGACACTTTCTGACAGACTGTTTCAACACTAAGGCACAGGACTTGTTTGAAGACTTGACAGCTGTGGGTTATCACCAGTTAACTGAAGTTGTCAGACTTGTCAGAAAACGATTAGAAACCGGATCAGCCGGTTACCATGAAGAATGTCTATAAATAGACAGATTCAGAAGGAGAAAAAAAAACAACAACACACACAATTAAGAAGATATAGAACTGATCCTTTGAAATACATTGGAGAAGGGTTATATTCTACTCATTTCAAGAAAGTGCTAGGCACTTAAGAAGATCTTCTCCGGGAGATCTAAGAAGACTATCTAAGGATAGATCTAAGAAGAGTTCTAATCAGAATTCAGAAGAATCATTCAAAGTTCTGGATAGAGAGAGATCAAGTCAGAATTTGAAGAAGAAGAAGGAATCCACCAGTGGATTCTCAAGAAGCTGTTTGGAATCAACTCAGCTAAGTACATTTTCAAGAAGCTTTGAAGAAGGCTAAGAAACAGTTGATTGCATCAGCTGATTAAGATTTGTCATTGCCTTTTCTCTCTCAACCTGGCAAGACAATTTAAACTATCTTTTCTATATTTCTGTAGGATCTGTTTATACAGATCTGAGTTGTAAGCCTATGTTATAAAGGCTGAGTGTAGGAGTGTTGAACTCTGAGTGGTAGGGCTGATTGCCTGAGTGTAGGAGAAGGATATTCTCTGAGTTGTAGGCCTTGGGGCAAGGCTGAGGTAGGGCAGTTGTGCCTGAGTTGTAGGAACCTGTTGGGTTCTGAGTTGTAAGATCTATTGATCTGAGATAAGTGGAAGTTTGGCCGAATCTAGCATACAGCTAGATAGGTGAAGGGGGAAAGTGGATGTACCCAGACCTTGGGGAACCACTATAAAACATAGTGCAATCTGTGATGTGTTGTTTTCTGTGATTGCTGTGTTTTTGTATTAGTTAATAAATTGAATTCTGTCTAGAAGTTTTAGAAAAAGAAGCAGGACCTATTCACCCCCCCCCTCTAGGTGTTTAGGCTGCCTTGAAAGTTAAACTATCAAGTGGTATCAGAGGGAGGTTCCTCAAAAAGGACTTAACAGTCTGAGGTAGATCTGATAGGCAGAATCAAGAATCAAGAAGATGGGTTCTGGAGAGAATCATAAGGAGCTAGGGTCAATGAAATTACCCATATGCAAGAAGGAAATCTTTGGGATCTGGAAAGAAAGAGTCAGATTGTTTATGGAAGCATCTGACCCAAGGATTTACATCACAGTACAGGAAGGCCCCTTCATACCAATGAAGATATCTGTTCTTGATGCAAATATCCAAACACCAAAGACTTATTCTGAAATGACCAAGGATGAAATCATCTTGGCAACCATGGACAAAAGGGCACAGAACATAATTGTCAGTGCCATAGATGATTCAACATTTCAGAATCTGATTCACTGCAAAACCTCCAAGGAGATGTGGGACACATTGATTGTCTACATGGAGGGATCAGAAGAAGTAAGGCTGGACAGAAAATCTATGCTAAATCAGGAGTATGAAAGTTTTAGACAAGGAAAATCTGATAGCATAACTGAGTGCTATAAGAAATTCTATAGAATTGTGAATGAGCTAATTTCCTATGGAAGAGTCTTCAGTACCTATGAACTGAATGACAAATTCTTAAGATCCTTATCAAAGGATTGGGATACAAAGATCTGTGCCATAAGAGAAGTGGCAAAATTGGCAGAGATATCTCCTCCAACTCTGTTTGGAAAGTTGCTATCCTATGAAATGCAACTTATGGTAAGGAAGGAGGAGGAAAGAAACTCAAGAGGAGAGCATAGAGAAAAGACTGTGGCATTTAATGCTGAAGCCACCAGAAAGAATAGGAGGAAATCACCATCTCCTCCTAAGGAAGTTGAAGAAGGTAGTTCTGAAAATTCAGATAGGGGTTCAGTCAGCAGTGATTCAGATGCAGACTTTGCTGCATTCACTAGGCAATTTCAAAGGTTCTTGAAAAAGAAGCAATGGAAGTCTAGGCCTTCATCATCACAGCAAGTAGATGACTATTATCAGAAAAGAAGGTCATCCAGGAAAGAGAAAAGCAGGTCAAAGCCCAGCAAAGCCACTACTTCAAAGATTGTCTGCTATTGTTGCAATAGGCCTGGACATGTAGTGGCTGATTGTCCTGACAAAAGGAAGGAATCTTCAGAAAAGAAGAAGACTTATCAGAAAGGCAAGAAGGAGAAATCCTTTGTAGCAAAGAAAGATAAAAGTCTGTCAGACCAGTCAACTTCAGAATCAGGATCTGAAGCTGAAGCATATATTGGATTATATGCTGCATCTGAGGAAGAGGAGTTTATGCAGTTGCTAGACTCCATCAATGAACATCAATGCATGGGTTTGATGACTAGATCAGAAGAGGACCTATGCCAGAATCAGTCTGGTCCTAATGAGGTAAACAGTCCTTCCAGTACATTTGTTTGTAGTACAAGTGAAGAATCAGCTACATCTGCATCAAGTGATGAAGATGCATCTGGATCTGAAGGAGATGTCTATCAATTGATAGACAAGTATGGGGACTTGTTGCAGGCCCTTAAGAAAAGCAAGAACCTGGTTAAATCACAGGCTCAGGAAATTGCTGATCTAAGGGTTACAACAGCTGAGTTAGAAAAAGTCCTTGATCAAAAGTTAGCTGAAATTGCCAAGCTGAAAAATATAACTATTATTCAGATGGGCACAATTAATTATACTAATGATCAAGTAAAGAGTCTGGAGGACAGACTTAGAATTGAAAGGGATTTAGTGGCTAGTTACTCTAAGCCAAAATCTGTCTTACCCTTGATAGATGAATTTGTCACTCAGAAGGGTAAGGCTGGATTAGGATTTAAGGGTAACTCCAGGGCTAGCAGATTCAAAAAGAAAGGCAAAGCCCCTATTCAGCCACTAAACCTTTCAGTCCCCATAAGGTTTGGTAAGAAGAAAGTGCCTTCTAACATATATGATCATGAAGACATTCAGGATCATATCAAGACAAATGTTCTGAAGAACAAGGGTGTTAAGGCAAGCAGGCCTACCTATGGTCATAAGCCCTATGGTTTTAAGAAACCAGTAGGAGAAGTTGCAACAGCACCAGCAATGAACAGAAATGCTTCTGACAAGGATGTATCTAGATCTAGATACAATAAGTTTGAATGTTGGTGCTGTGGCAAGAGGGGTCATTTTGCATTGGACTGCTGGTATAACACAAGTGTTATAAAGAATAAGAGTCTACCTGTTAGAAGAGGTTATGATAACTTTATTAAGGCTAACCTGAACCAAGGACCCAAGACTTACTTGGGTTCTAAGGGTAAGTAATTCTGTATTGCAGGTGAATCCAAGTTACCATGCCCCTATATGGTACTTGGATAGTGGTTGTTCCAGGCACATGACTGGAACAAAGGGGCTGCTGAAGGAGTATTCATCTGTCAAAGATGGACAT
Organism: Platanthera zijinensis; assembly: GCA_039513925.1. Taxonomy (NCBI): domain Eukaryota; kingdom Viridiplantae; phylum Streptophyta; class Magnoliopsida; order Asparagales; family Orchidaceae; genus Platanthera; species Platanthera zijinensis. The sequence continues at coordinate 106,884,260 of CM077088.1, forward strand.
AAAGTGATCTTTGGTGGATCTGAAAAAGGAGTCATCAAAGGATTTGGTAACATCTCTTCAAACCTAATTACTATCACCCAAGTGGCCTATGTAAAAGGTTTGAAACATAATCTAATAAGCATAAGCCAGCTGAGTGATCTAGGATATGACATTTCATTTGGTAAGGATGGATGTCATATCAAAAGGTCAAGTGATCAAGAGATCATATTGACTGGGTATAGGAAGAGAAATGTGTATTGCCTTAATTTTGAATGTGAGAATAAGGCATCCCCCATTTGTCTTGTAGCTGATGACAATGCTTCTCATTGTGTTAAGTGGCACAAGAGATTGGCTCATCTAAACTACAAGACAATTGGCCAACTCTTTAGTAAAGAACTAGTGAGGAATGGGCCTCAAGTTAAGTGTATAAAGGAAGGGGTATGCTCAGCTTGTCAAAAGGGCAAGCAGACAAAAACCTCATTTCAAAGCCTTGAAAACAAGGATTCTGTGAGGTGCTTATACCTCTTGCATATGGATCTTTTTGGTCCTATGCCAGTTCACAGTCTAGGTAGGAAGGTCTACACACTAGTGGTTGTAGATGACTATTCTAGATTTACATGGGTGTTCTTTCTGAGACAAAAATCTGAAACCCCAAGTGTATTATTTAAGTTTGTAAAGCAAATTCAGAATGAACTGAACAGTACAGTGGTCAAAATCAGAAGTGACCATGGTACTGAGTTTCAATCTGAAAGCATGACAAACTTGTGTATAGACTTTGGGATTTTCCAAGAGTTCTCCTCACCTAGAACACCTCAGCAAAATGGAATTGCTGAAAGAAAGAATAGATCATTAATTGAAGCTGGTAGAACTCTATTGAGTGACACCTCTCTCCCAGAATATTTTTGGGCTGAGGCAGTTAACACTGCTTGTCATGTCATCAATAGGGCTTCTATCACCAAAAGCCACAGGAAGACTCCCTATGAGATTGTGAAAGGCAGAAAACCAAATCTATCCTATTTTAGGATCTTTGGCTGCAAGTGCTATATACTTAACAATGGTAAGTCTTATTTGACTAAGTTTGCTGCCAAATCCCAGGATGGGATATTTGTTGGGTACAGCACAAATAGTAAGGCCTATAGAGTCTTCAACTTAACTACTCAAGTTGTTGAAGAATCTGTGCATATTGTATTTGATGAAACAAGATTAATCAATTGTGAATTGTCTTGTAGATCAAATGACTCAACAGGTATAAGCAAGAAGATGGACAAGCTCTCCATTGCTGAAGCTTCAAAGGAAGAGGGAGCATTGGAAAATGAAGGCTGCTGTCCAGGGGGAGTACAAGAGATAATGGAAGCTGATGAAAACCAAGAGGAACAGCAGAATGAAGAAGCTGGAGATGCTCAACCTGAAGGGAATCTACCTCCAGCTATAAGATATCTAAGAGATCATCCTACTGATCAGATAATTGGTGATCCAAGACAAGGAGTGCAAACTAGAAGCAGAAATCAAAGCACAGTTTTGCATTCTAGTTTCTTGTCTCAAATGGAACCTAAGAAGTTTGAAGAAGCTATCCAAGACCAGCACTGGATTGATGCTATGCAAGAGGAGCTGAATCAGTTCAGAAGGTGCAAGGTCTGGGAGCTTGTTCCTAAACCAAGAGGCCACAACATAATTGGGACTAAGTGGATCTATAGGAACAAGCTAGATGAAAGTGGAATAATAATAAAGAATAAAGCAAGATTGGTTGCAAAAGGATACAGGCAGGAAGAAGGGATTGACTTTGATCAAACCTTTGCTCCAGTAGCAAGGCTGGAGGCAATCAGAATGTTCCTTGCCTATGCAGCCTACCAAGACTTCAAAGTATACCAGATGGATGTAAAGTCAGCATTTCTGAATGGTGATCTTAAAGAAGAAGTATATGTAGAGCAGCCATCAGGTTTTGTAGATCCTCTTAAACCTGATTCTGTGTACAAGCTTAGGAAAGCTTTGTATGGGTTAAAACAAGCTCCAAGGGCTTGGTATGAAACCCTGTCTACCTTCCTCATTGAGAATAAATTCTCAAGAGGAAAGATAGACAAAACTCTATTCCTTAGGGAATCCAAAGGAAAGATCATCTTAGTCCAGATCTATGTTGATGACATAATCTTTGGATCTACTGAAAACAACCTTTGTAAAAAGTTTGCCAAACTTATGCAAGGGAAGTTTGAGATGAGCAGTATGGGAGAACTTAAGTTCTTCTTGGGACTCCAAGTAAGACAGACTGATGATGGATTGTCCATATCCCAGTCTAAGTTCACCAAGGAATTAATTAAAAAATATGGTATGGAGTCATCCTCCTCCATGAGAACTCCTATGGGCACAAGTATGCCAATATGCAAAGATGAGGCAGGTAAACCTGTTGATGAATCATTGTATAGAGGAATAGTTGGGTCACTACTATATCTCACTGCTAGTAGACCTGACATTATGTATGCAACATGTGTCTGTGCTAGGTACCAAGCCTGCCCTAAAGAATCTCATTATACTGCAGTAAAAAGGATTCTGAGATATCTAAAGGGCACTCCTACTCTAGGTCTTTGGTACCCTAGGAATAGAGATTTTCAACTAACAGGCTATTCAGATGCAGATTTTGCAGGATGTAGAGAGGATAGAAAGAGTACTACAGGTACTTGTCAATTCCTGGGAGGAAGACTAATATCTTGGAGTAGTAAAAAACAGACTAGTGTGGCAATTTCCACAGCTGAGTCAGAGTATATTGCTGCAGGAAGCTGCTGTGCACAGCTATTATGGATGCAGCATCAGCTTAAAGATTATGGTATTCAGGTAAGTAGAACACCCCTTTTATGTGATTCTAAGAGTGCTATTTCTATTGCTAATAATCCAGTTTCTCATAGTAGAACTAAGCATATAGAAATCAAATATCATTTTCTTAGAGAACATGTAGAAAAAGGTGACATCTCATTGGAATTTGTAAAAACAGATTATCAAATAGCAGATGTATTTACTAAGCCTTTAGATGAAACCAAATTCAATAAATTCAAAATTGAATTAGGTATGTTAACCATTGAATAATGTATTAAACAAAATCATTAACAATGCTATTGAAATGGTTAATAAGTAAGTAAAAGTAGTAACAACAATAATCAAGTGTTAAAAAGGACACATTGAAGTTACAGAAATTGGCTAAGTAAGAATGTGTCGACACATTCAGTAATAATGTGTCGACTCAGAGAAATTATGTCGACAAGTCAGAAATATTGTGTCGACACAGAGAATATGTGTCGACACTTAAGAGGTTTATTGTCGACTTAACCAGGAATGTAATGTCGACTCAACCAGAATTATGGTGTCGACACTTACAAAATATGTGTCGACACTTGTCCTTAGTGTCGACACAGAATTTCTGTCTTTCTACTATATATCCAAGGTGTCGACATAACCACAAATTGGTGTCGACACATAGTAGACTGAAGAAATGTCGAGTTAATAGAAGCTTGTGTCGACACATTCCGTCTGTGTCGACACATTTAGACTGTTTTTGGCGCCTTTTGAACTTCTTTCAACAGAAGCTATAAATAGGTCAAAAAGCTCTTTGTGTCGACACGCTTTCAAGGTTTTCGAAACTCAAACCCTGTGTCGACAGTCTTTCTTTCTCTCTTCTCTCAAGCTTTCTCGACACAACGATGGCGCCAAGGATTGAAGACAATGTTAATGAAGGGTATGAGTTGGTGCGCCAGGCGTTTGCAGAGGCGCCGCCTGATGTTCAAGGAGTTATCACCCTTCTCTCTGCATCAGGGTTAGAATTTCTTGTCTCAGAACCATCCAAGATCTGGAAGAAGGAGGTGCATGAGTTCTTTATCTCAGCATCAGTCCATTCTACTGAACTCAAGATCAAGTCCATTGTTCACGGGACTAAGATTAAGATTACCCAAAGAGGTTTGAGAAAGTTTTTGCAATTACATGTGGTTGAAAATGAAGAAGAGGTTCCTAGTTCTAAGACAAGGGAAGCCCTTCAATGGTGTGGGTTGGATTCAAACATGAAGATTGGTGCTGCATTCAATAGGAAGGGTATGAATCAGCAAGGAAAGTTCTTGTCTGAAATAGTTGGGAAAGTAATTCTCTGCAAGACAGGTGGACATGATAGGATTTCTGCCTATATGTTCAACCTTATGACCAGGATTGTCTTTACAATTCCTACTGATTGGTCAGTAATCCTATTTGACAAGATTAAAGAAGGGATCAAGAAGCCTAACATGGCTAGGATCATAAGTCTATATCTCAATGGAGCAATCCTGAAGTGATGCAGCAACTGCCAGGATCTAAAATCAATCATATGAGAAGGATGGACATGAGACTATTCTCCAGGTGGGAAAGGGTGCTGTCTAAGGATGTGCCTGAAGAGAGCAGGCCAGACACCCCTGTGAAATCCCCTTCTCCAGCTCACGAGACTGAGCAACAACAAGAGGACCCACTAAGGATACAGAGTGAAGAACAACCTGCCTCCTCTATAGTTCATCAAGTAGATACATCTGCACAGATGCAGGGGGAGCCAGTTCAATCTCCTGCTCAAAATGTTTCTACCCTGCTCAGGTACAAGTGGTTCAGGTGTAGGGGGAGCAAATGTATTTTACTATAAAAGACTTTCTAAAAGTTTTTTTTCTGAACAGGTTCAGGGGGAGCATGTGTCTTCTCCTACTCCAGATATGCAGCTGCCTGAGAATGTGCACAAGGATGCACCTAATGACTTATCTTCAGATGCTCCAGTTCAAAAGGAATACACTCTGGATGAGTTGTTTCCAAATGATGACATAGCTACTGATAGAATAGAAGAGGACCAAGATGTTGAGCAGCCTCTTGACATAGAGCTAGAACAAGGAGTGGAGAAAGTTCAAGAGATTGAAAAAGTACAAGAAGTAGAGGAGGAGCAAAGAATTGAGGGGGAGCCAGTACATGTTGAAACTGAGCAACATGGCACTGAAGCAGATAGAGTTCACATTGAGAGTACTTCTGAATCTGAGACTGAAGAAGCCAGGTTGGCTAAGAGAAGAAAACTGGTTGTATTTAAAAGAAGAAGCAAAACTTATAAGCAGGCTTTACAGACAACACCTCCACCTCCACCTCCTGAAGTTGATTATAACAAGTTCTTGGTGGATTTACAGGTGAAATTGGATGACCACAGGGTGGCCATTGAGAAATATGTTGATGAAAGAAACAAAACTCTGCAGTTTGACTTAGCCCAAGATATCAAATCTATCCAATTTCAAGTCAACTTGAATAAAACTGAAATGACAGATTGCTTCCACAAGGGTGGCAATGCTGTAGTTTATCTGGCTAAACAACAGCAGGCTATCTCTACAAAGGTGGATGATATTGCTTTGAAGCAAGGTTATGTTCTGGAAAATCAAATAAGAATGAATGACAATTTAACTGAATCTCATAATGAGATTATTCAAGAGGTAAAGAAGATTGTTCCAGGGATGCCTGCAAATAAAGCAAAAGAAATGGAAGAATTTGATAAGAATTTTCAAGCTGCTATTGCATCTGTTAAGACTGCCATCACAACCTCTCAACAGGAAATATCTGAAAAGCTTCAAAAGTTAAGACCATTTTTCAAGGAGGGAGTGAATTATTTGGATGGCCAAATACGATTTCAGAAAGAAGATCTTAGAGATCATGTATCAAGAGAAGCCATAAAGGGGGAGAGGATGCTAATTCATGCAGGCTCTGAGCATGCCAAATGGGTGACCAATAGCATAAGAGCCACATTGGGATATCCACCATTGTGTGATGATAACATGGTGGCTGAGTCAGGTCTACAAACAGGACTACTTGAAGGTGACCAACCTGAGGTTGCCCAAGTCATATACCCCCCTCCAGATTTTGATATATTGGATCAGCAAGTGCAATATATGTATAGTCCTTCAAAGGAAGTTGTAAATGTTATCTTTGGAAAGGTTGATAAGCCTGAGGTAAATTTGCAAGAACAGCAAGATGCTCTACTGTCAAAGAAAAGATTTAGAGAGCAGGCTGAGCTGAAGCCAGATTTTGAGCAGTGGAGTCCTACTTCCAGAAATATAATACTCACTGCATGGAAAGCTGTCAAAGATCAAGTTCATGAAAGGGGCAAGTGGTACAATGAGCAGGAATGGCAGAAGTATGAGGCAAGACAAGAAGCCATTGTACAATTCAGAAGGAAAGCTAAGATGGGAAGACTTCCAACTGATGCTATGGAGCCAAGCAAATACTTCCCAAAGCCTTTTCACTATTTTGAAAGGCAAAGGCTCAAGGAAGAAGCTAAGAAGAAAGCTGATCTTAAGGGAAAAAAGATGGCTGAAGAATCAGAAGCTCCTGTGACAGCTAAAATTAAATCTGGCCAAGGGATTGTTATTAGAGAGCCTGATCAATCCTGATAATGTTTTAGTTCTTTCATAATGTTTTGTAATGATGTAATGTGATCAGTCAAAGAAAAACCATGTAATCAAACATTACCTAGTAATAAACAAAATTTTGTTAAATCTGTGATAGATTGTTTTATCCATGATGTTCTTATTATTTTGTTTATAATTAAGTATCCCTGTGTATTGTCATATATCATCATTTTATACTATTTATAAATGGTGTATATCATTGGCTATAAGGGTTATGACTTCTCCAAATAGGGGGAGATTGTTGGGTACATTGGAAAATGTGTACCTGATTTGAAGAAGCCCAACCTAGCTCAATGATATACATCATGTTGTATTTGATGTTGTTTTGAGTTGACATGTGCAGGTAAAGAATTGTTAAAGTTTACAGAAAAAATTCTAAGTCCAAGTGTCGACACAAAGGAAAATGTGTCGTCACATAGAAGAAAGTTGTCGACACAACACTGGGAAAGTGTGTCGACACAGAAGGTGTAAGTCGACACTACTCTGGGAAAAAGTGTCGACACATAACATAGTCTACAACAACACTGGGAAAAAGTGTCGACACAGAAGAAGTAAGTCGACACAACACTGGGAAAAAGTGTCGACTCAGAAGAAGTAAGTCGACACAACACTGGGAAATTGTGTCGACACAGAAGAAAAACGTCGACCTCAACATTGGGAGAATGTGTCGACACTGAAGAGTATAGTCGATCTCAAGTTTGTCGACATCATCTGAATATGTCGACACAGAAGAAAATAGTCGACCACAAGTTTGTCGTCACCAGCAGAATGTGTCGACACATAGTGAGTAAGTCAACACTTATTAAAGTTATGATTCTACAACAACTGTGTCGACACACAGGACTTGTGTCGACACACTGCAGAGTCAAAGACCAAGTTAGTTTCAGAAGAAGATGTGTCGACACAAAGGCAATTTAGTCGACATCACTGAAGGCAGTGTCGACACCAAAGTCAATTGTGTCGACACAAATAGACAGATGGTCTCGACACTTTCTGACAGACTGTTTCAACACTAAGGCACAGGACTTGTTTGAAGACTTGACAGCTGTGGGTTATCACCAGTTAACTGAAGTTGTCAGACTTGTCAGAAAACGATTAGAAACCGGATCAGCCGGTTACCATGAAGAATGTCTATAAATAGACAGATTCAGAAGGAGAAAAAAAAACAACAACACACACAATTAAGAAGATATAGAACTGATCCTTTGAAATACATTGGAGAAGGGTTATATTCTACTCATTTTCAAGAAAGTGCTAGGCACTTAAGAAGATCTTCTCCGGGAGATCTAAGAAGACTATCTAAGGATAGATCTAAGAAGAGTTCTAATCAGAATTCAGAAGAATCATTCAAAGTTCTGGATAGAGAGAGATCAAGTCAGAATTTGAAGAAGAAGAAGGAATCCACCAGTGGATTCTCAAGAAGCTGTTTGGAATCAACTCAGCTAAGTACATTTTCAAGAAGCTTTGAAGAAGGCTAAGAAACAGTTGATTGCATCAGCTGATTAAGAATTGTCATTGCCTTTTCTCTCTCAACTGGCAAGACAATTTAAACTATCTTTTCTATATTTCTGTAGGATCTGTTTATACAGATCTGAGTTGTAAGCCTATGTTATAAAGGCTGAGTGTAGGAGTGTTGAACTCTGAGTGGTAGGGCTGATTGCCTGAGTGTAGGAGAAGGATATTCTCTGAGTTGTAGGCCTTGGGGCAAGGCTGAGGTAGGGCAGTTGTGCCTGAGTTGTAGGAACCTGTTGGGTTCTGAGTTGTAAGATCTATTGATCTGAGATAAGTGGAAGTTTGGCCGAATCTAGCATACAGCTAGATAGGTGAAGGGGGAAAGTGGATGTACCCAGACCTTGGGGAACCACTATAAAACATAGTGCAATCTGTGATGTGTTGTTTTCTGTGATTGCTGTGTTTTTGTATTAGTTAATAAATTGAATTCTGTCTAGAAGTTTTAGAAAAAGAAGCAGGACCTATTCACCCCCCCCCCCTCTAGGTGTTTAGGCTGCCTTGAAAGTTAAACTATCAGAACCTTTATTATGATTTTAAAGCTTTGTGAATTTTTATTTGATTTTTATAAGTTTAATTCTAAGGCTTGCTTCATTAAGTATTGTTTACCATGAATACTTGATTAAATCTATTTTGGTGTCTAGCAAACTGGTAAATTAATGATTCTTTGCACAATGATCTTTTCTGTACCATACTATTAATCAGTAATTTTTCTATAATTTTATGATTAGTAATTTCAGTACTTCCTTCTTTACATAGGATTAATGAGATTATAATTGATAAATTAATTAGAGGATAAATACCTTCTATAAAATCCTGAAAATTAGTATTTGAGGATACCTTCCTGTTATTTAGTGATCATAATTTTTGGGTGGCCATTACTTAAGAAGATCATGTAGTTCATGTTTAAAATTACCCATGACCAATCTTTGGGGAAAATTAAATAAATATAATATTAATTAGGAAAATTATAAGTTTCTGGATTTAGGCTAATTATGTCATGATAGACCTCCAGTAAATGTTATAGGAGATTTGGAAGACAATTTGGAGTACCTCCCCTTGTATACCTCATATAGCTTAGGATGGTCTGCATATAGTAAAACCACAGAAACTGAACTAGAGTGGGTAATGATCTTGGGGAGATGAAATTTTGGTAGCTTGCTGGTTTGAATAGGGTGAGTTAAATTAAGTTCATTATTGGAAGTCAGGAAAAGTAGAGTGTGAGAGTGGCTAGTGTTAAGTGGCGTTCGGGAACGACGAAAGATCGTCCACCCCGGTTAGAGAGGAAGAGTCTCAATACACTAGGTTAGATCCAAGGTAATTTAAAAAAGGGATCGGGTAAAGGGAGATTAACCAATAACAATAAGTGCCTTGCGAAAGGGAACGGTGGACTTCAGCTACCATCATAGTTCCTAGTGCCCTTTGAGAGCCCTTCACGGGGTATGCCGGGGGCAGTCCTAGGCTAATGTAAACCGTAGGAATAATAAACCAAAAGAGCAACTAGAATGTTTAGGGTTGCACATTCACATACCCCGGTAGCTAGGGAGGTAGAATAAGTTGGTTTGGTTTCCATTCAGACGGTAGCTCTGAAGGTAGATACACGGACGGGACAGTCCGGGGAGCCAAGGGCTCGAGGGTTTGAATACAGAATAAAGGTGGTGGGTCTTCGGTATTTGATTTTCGTTCACACTGACATCGGTACGTTGACTCGGTGGTGTGGGACACTTAGACAAAGAAAGTCTGGTGGATATAGCCAGCGCTAGTACGCGGATACTCTAGGTTGTGTTCTTCTAGGGGTGTATGGAAGGGCTAGGCCCGGTAGTGTGGATACCCGCCTAGGAGTGGGGGGCCTGACTCACTGTCTCCGTTTGCCACTACGGAGGTTCCTGGGAGTGAAGCTAGTTGCCCGAACAGGGGGAACTAAAGGTCTGTGCGCATAGAGTTGTGTGCGTGAGTTGCACTTGCATGAGTCATGGCATAGCATATCACTACACTCATATCTGCATACAACCGACACCCCAACGTATAAATCGGTATTGGACTTTTTATACGATGGGAGCCTTGCAAAAGACCCCTTAACTTATAAGTTTGTATGGGCATTCATATAAGTTAAGGTTACTTACTTACTTACATACTTATTTACTTATTGTTCTCTATTTTACTTTTTATATATTTGCCACATACTACATGTCTAGTTTATTACTTACCACCGTAGAATTGCTAGATGTACTTTATTCTAGATAGTTGTTCATACACCATGATAGTTGTTAGATTAGCTCCATTGTCATCTGCTTGATTACTCTCCACCTTTGTAGCTTCTCTTTCCTCCCCTCCGCTTGGTGCTTAGGAGCCGTGGGGGGTGGGGTAGGGGATGATAGGGCTTAGTCTTTATGACTAATGGTTTTTCTAACCACAACATTACAGGAGCTCCGGATGGGAGACAGGGACCAGCAGTCCAGGGACCAGCACCAGCGGAGTACGGTGCGCATGGAGGTGGGTCAGTCTAGCACCGGTGCACCTGCGACCAGCTCCGTGAGTGATTTATATTTTATAGCTTCCGCGATGAGTGATTTGTAGTGAGGACTCTGATGTATCGGGCTCGAGCCCATTTATCTATATTTCATCTGAACTGTATCTTTACAGTACCTCTATTTCCTGTTATTATCTACTGATGGACTGGATGTGATTTCATTTTATACCTGTTTCTGTGGACTTGTTTACATTTTACGTATACATACTTATCTTTCTTTGTGATCGAAAAGGGCCGGCAGAATTGGCGTTTTGTAATGACGACCTTCCCGTGAGTCGGTGCCACCGCAAAGCGGCAATTCTGGGCTAAGACCACGGTGGTTGAAAAAGAAAAAAAAGGGGTCTTACAAGTGGTATCAGAGGGAGGTCACCAAGTGGTATCATGAGATAGAAAGATACATTTTTGGCGCGGTTGCCGGGGAATTTTTCTATAGTTCTTGGCGTCGTTGCCGGGGAATTTTGCAAACATGTTCTTCTTTCCCTTCTTTTTATGTAACTTTTATATTATGTCAACTAGCTAATTTCTTTAGTACTTGATCATGATTATCTTTGAATAAAACTCTTTTTGTCAAACCTTTTTACCACTATCGATTTATCTTTGAATTATATTTTGTCGAATTCATATTTCGCGAGTATGTTCTTCGATTCTAGATCCGTATCCTAAATGACCGTGAGATTGCGGATATGAGTAGATCGCTCAAGGATAAAAGGAGTTGAATGCACTCTTTGAGAGAGGACGACATAAATCTGCCGGATTTGAGTCAAATCCAATAGAGGGGTTCACCGCCTAAAGCAAGCTTAGGGGTTTCGACTGGCCGAGAGATCTTAATCGATCAACCTAAGGTTAGTCAGAAGCATGAGCTCGAGAGAGACGCTTTAGTACGTTAGGAACCTCCACTGTCGAGGTGAGTAAATTAGAGTTTGTGTTTTATAAAAGATTTATTCAAAGTGAGTCTAGATCAAGTACTCGTTGTTAGTTTATTTTCTTCCTTCTTTAGTTTAATTTACCCATTTTGATACTTAGATAAAATAATATTAATTTGCGTGAGTAGAAGTACTCAACAGGCCCCGAGTCGAATACGACATTTCCTATACTATATTTCGATAGGTACACTTGCCTATTTGAGATTTTAGTTTGGATAATATTTTAAAACTATAGAAAATCTTCATCAAGTTTTTCTATCTAGTGGTATAACCAAGTGGCATCATGAGAATTATTCTCTTTCGATCCGAATTATTCTCTGTATGGACATCAAGTTTTTGGCGCATTTGCCGGGGAATTTTTGTTGATATTTTGAAAACGCAAATTTTATTACTTTTATCATTCCCTTTCTCCACCTCTCTATCTATTTTTCAATTTTTTTTTAAAATTCATTTTTTATTAGGTAACGGTTGCTTTTATTTTCGTTCTTAAAAACAATGTATTCTCAATTGGCCGCTAAGATTGCCGAGCTTACACTTCAAGTTAATATTTTGCAAGCTGCAAAAAAGAGCCAAAATCTTTGTCCTTATTGTGGTGCTTCCCATCAAGGAGAAGAATGCTATTATTATTATTATCAAAAAATTTGTTATGAAAATAACTTTCCAATTAATAATTATTCTCACATTGATGCTAATTCTTTTTCTAATTTTCATGAACATAATTTTTCCAATTTAACCAATATTCATGAAAATACTTTTTCAAATCTTAACGAGAACACTTATTCTGATTTGAATAATTATTCTTTACACTCGGAGGCTACTTCTTCTTGTAGGCAAGATCAACCAGAACAATCCCCGAGTAATGAGAATAATTATTCCGATTTGACTTCTTGTTCTTCCTTTTCCGCACCACAAGTTTTTTCTCAAAAATTTGGGGATTCTTCTCAATTTCCATGTGATTCTTCTCCCCAAAATTTGGATGAGAATTTTCTTTCTATTAGTAATTTTTCTACTTCTTCGGATAATATCGCTAATGAGGAACATGACTCATCATGTACCCCAGTAGTTGTTTATACCGGAGAAGAAGAAAAAATTTTACTTCAAGAGTTTGTTAGGTGTATGGATACGCTGGGAGAAGTCGAAGAAGAACATGTTTCTCCTCCTACTACTCCCAATTTTTCTCCTATTAATAAATCTTCAAGCATAATTTATGACTTTTAGGAGAAAAAATTTTTTATGGGTCCGATGATTTTATTTCCAGTAAACTTTTGGATAAAAAATTAATTTTAGAAAATAAACAACCGAAGTCTAATCTTATAACTTCGCAAGAGCCTCCTCCTTGCGAAGATTTTTCTGACATGCTTACTTTTGATTTTCCTTATAATAACGATTTTCATGTAGAAGAGGAGCCATTGCAATTACACGCCTTCAACGATCCATTTGTCGCTCCTCTAAAAAAATTCAAAACACCTCAAGTATGGATAGGTGATTTGAATTTACCTTTTCAAGTCAACTACTACAACAAGGAAAATCAAGAAGAAAGCGGAGGAGACGCCGGGCGAGCAACCTTGGCACCATTACCAAAGCATGAATTAAGGGAGTTGTCCATTCACTTTAATTTTTATTTTCCTTTTTCCTAACCCGAACCGTCTAGCTTAAAGACGGGAAAAAGAAAAGCGCTCTTGGGAGACACCCCTTGCTTATCTTTTAATTTTTTATGAATTGCTTTTTCATATCTTTTCAAAATTGTTTATTTTTCTCCTCCTACTTGGCTTGTAAACATTGGGGACAATGTTTATTTTTAAGTATGGGGGTGGATTCTCATATTGTTTTTATTTAGAAAATCAAAAAAATATGAAAAAATCTTTAGAAATTAAAAAAAATAAAAAATAATAACCCCCTACTTACTTTTTGTGATTTCTAGAAATAAACTTTGAGTTTATTTATAAGAATTTTTATACTTTTGATTTTCTAATCTTTTATTTCATCAAAGTTAGTTATATTAATTTTTAGGTGATTTGACTTTAAGAAATAAACTTATGAATTAAATTTGTTTAGAGTGTCTTACTTACTTCTTTTTCTCGTAATTGTAATTAGTTTCAATATTATAGTGCTTAGTTCAACAATCTTTACATTTTAATTATAATCACTTGTGCTTTAAAAATTCTTAGGAAATTTTGATTTACTATAGTTGCTCTCTAATTATTTAAATTTAATCTAAATATTGTTTAGCCTTCCCTTGTATTTAAACTTACTTGTTAGAACATATGTCATGGGGATAAGAGGATAAAATTCATTATCCCTTGGTACACATATACAATTTTTTTATTTTGGTTAGATCATATGTCATGGGAATCAAGCATTTCTTGGTACACATATGCAACCCAAAAAAACTAAAAGATGGAGTAAGAGAATAAAATTCATTACTCCCATTTTGTTTTTTTTTGAAGAGAGAAAAAAAAATATATTTGTTCATATGTCATGGGAAATGAGAGAATAAAATTCATCATTTTCTTGGTAAACATATGCAAATATCAAAAAAAATGGCATGGGGTGAGAGGATAAAATTCATCACCTCAATTTAACATCCTCTTCATAGTCCTTGTTCCTAAAACCTTTAGCCAATATAATTGTTTTAGATTTAAATTAAAATATTAAGAGAGTATAAGTAGTAGTTTAAATTTTTCCTTCAAGTTTCTTTTTAGTTAAAAAGTGTGAATAATTCTAATTTAATTTTGTTGGCTAAATCACTTCATTTTGAATTCTAATTAATTTTTATGAGAAATTTTTGGCTAAATATCTTTCTCTTTACATTTTAATTTCATAGCTTAGAACTTAATCTTCAATTCCTACACTTTATTTTTAACTCTTTTTTGATTTAATACATTTTTAGTTTAATTAAAAATTATATTAATTTCTTATTAGTACTTCTCATATTTTTGCTCTGGAATAGCAAAAGATTAAGTATGAGGGTATTTGATAAGTCACTAATTATAGATATTTTAATATAGTTTTTATTTAATTAATAATAAGATTATAGTTATATTTTAGTAATTATGATTATAATTGCTTTATTTTCATATTTTAGGTCAATCTAGGCTGTGAATAGCAATTTGGAGCTTGCAGGACTGATCAGGAGTTGAAGCGGTGAAAATGAACATTTTTGGTCACGGATAGCTGAACTTCAAATGGTCATAACTTTCAAACCAGGAAGAGTTACGGGACGTGCAACCAGTAAACGGAAAGAGAATGACGTCCTCTACAAATCTGGAGAGTTTCACAAGTACACGCCCCAGCGTCACGGGCGTGTCGAGGGCGTGAACACGGGCGTGTTTTGTTCAAAAAAAATATTTTTCTCCAGAAATCATCCCGGGACAATTCTGCACCATTTCTCAAGTACACGCCCCCCTGTCACGGGCGTGACCTAGGGCATGACCTACCCGAAACTGCCAAATTAGTCCCAGATTGCGCCGTTTCCAACCGTTTTGTTGGCCTAGTCGGACACGCCCTAGGTCACGGGCGTGCCCTAGGGCGTGACCACTTCAGAAATGGCAGAATTACTTCCCGTCGTTCCCATTCCCGCCGTTTCCTGTAACAGACTAGACACGCCCTAGGTCACGGGCGTGACCTAGGGGCGTGACCCGCAAATTGGCGATTTTTGGCGGTTTTCCTCCAACGTTCCCTGGCTTTCAAGACTGCAGTTTCCGAGCCTGACACGCCCTAGGTCACGGGCGTGACCAATGGGCGTGACTCCCAAGCAGAAAAATCTATAAATTCCAGATGTATTTATAAGATCAGGAGGAAGATTAGGATCATGTTTTAGGAGAATTTTGTAGCTTAGTTTATTGTTTTCCAGCATTATCTTTTATGTAATTTCAAATTCATAGTTTAGATTTCAATTCAAGAATTTCCTTTTTGCAAACATGTTCTTCTTTTTATGTATTTCTTTTATCATGTCAAGTAGCTAATTTACAATAGCACTTGATCATGATGAACTTTGAAAGTGAATAAACTCATTTTGTCAAACTCTTTATTTATCACTATCGATTTATCTTTGAATTATTTTGTATCGAATTCATATTTCGCGAATATGTTTTCAATCCTAGATCCATATCTTAAATGACCGAGAGGTTGTAGATACGAGCAGATCACTCAAAGGTAGAAGAAGCCGCATGCACTCCTTGAGAGAGGATGACATGGATCTTCTGGATTGGAGTCAAATCCAATAGCAGGGTTCACCGCGTAAAGCAAGCTTAGGGGTTTCGATTGGCCGAGAGGTCTTAATCGATCAACCTAAGATTAGTCAAAAGCATGAGCTTGAGAGAGACGCTTTCGTACTTAAGGAACCTCCACGGTCGAAGAAGGTAAATTAGAGTTTGCATTTTATTGAAGTTTATTTGAATTGAAAGGGAGTCTAGATCAAGTGCTAGTTTTTTAGTTTATCTTTCTCCTATAGTTAATTTAACCTCATTCTAGTACTTAGATAAAATAATATTAATTTGCGTGAGTAGAAGTACTCAATAGGCCCCGAGTCTAATACGACATTTCCTATACTATATTTCGATAGGTACACTTGCCTATTTGAGATTTTAGTTTGGATAATATTTTAAAACTATAGAAAATCTTCATCAAAAACTCAGTTTGATGTTTCTATAAAAGTTTTTCGATCTGAAAACGCCCAAGAATATCTCAGTCATGCTTTTTCGTCCTTCTGTATACAACATGGTATTATTCATCAAACTAGCTGTGTCTATACTTCACAGCAAAATGGTGTGGCGGAGCGCAAAAACCATCACCTCCTTGATGTCGCTCGCACTCTGATGACACAGATGCAGGTTCCTCATGCCTATTGGGGCTATGCCGTTCTTATCTCCTGTTTCCTTATCAATCACATTCCATCCACCATTCTCCATGGTCAAACCCCATTCTCCATTCTCCATCCTTGCAAGGAACCCATCCCCCATCCTCTACGTATATTTGGATGTACGGCCTTCATACATGCTCCCTCCGTTACCCGTGATAAACTCTCCCCTCGCTCCACCAAATGTGTCTTTCTAGGGTACTCCACCACTCAGAAAGGCTACTGTTTCTTTGACCATGTTCTTCGTAAGCAGTTCGTCTCCGCTGACATTACCTTCTTCGAGAATGCCTCCTACTTCTCGGATGACTCCTCTTCTCTTCCCCAAGCTTCCTCTTCTCTTCCCCAGCCTCTGATTCTCCTGTTATTCCCTTCATTCCCTCGCCTCCTACTGTTATATCTACCCATACTCCGTCTCCGTCCACTCCTCTCTCTGCCTCCATCTCCCTCATCTCCGCTGCCGTCGCTCTCTTCTCCCAAGCCAGCACTCTCTGCTACGGATGCTCTAGATGTTGAGGAACATGCCGACCTAGATCTTCCTATATCTCTTCGCAAAGGGGTGCGGACGTGTACTATACACCCCATTGCTGCTGTTGTTTTATATGATCGTCTTACCTCTTCTCGCAGGGCCTTTGCGCTGGTTTTCTCTGCCACTGCCACACCTCGTTCCTACCAGGAGGCCCTTGCTATTCCTCACTGGAAGATGGCCATGGATGAGGAAATGGCGACCCTAATAGAGCGGGGTACCTGGACTCTTGTTCCTCCTCCCTTCGGTACTGATGTTGTTGGCTGTCACTTGGTCTTTGTTGTCAAATTTGGCCCAGATGGCACTATGGACTGTTATAAGGCTCGTCTTGTTGCTAAGGGCTTTACTCAGACCTATGGGGTTAAGTACTTTGACACCTTCTCTCCTGTGGCTCGTCTCAGCACTATACGGGTCCTTCCCTCTATGGCGGTCAATAAAGATTGGCCAATTTATCAGCTGGATATAAAGAATGCCTTCCTTTATGGTGATCTTCAGGGGGCCGTCTACATGGAGCAACCTCCTGGGTATGATGCTCAGGGGGAGACACGAGTGTGCCGACTGAAGAAGGTAATCTATGGCCTCAAGCCGAGCCCTCGATCTTGGTTTGACAAGTTCAGCGGCATCGTCGCGGCCGTTGGTTTTGCGTGCACAGCTCTGCCGATCACTCTCTATTTATTCGCAAAACCCCCTCAGGACTTGTGGTTCTTGCTGTGTATGTTGATGATATTCTTCTCACTTGCGATGACCAGGAAGGGGTAGCCCTGATAAAGCGGCATCTTCGACAACATCTGGTCACAAAAGATATGGGCTCTCTGAAGTACTTTTTGGGGATTGAAATCTCTCGGAAGCCCAACTCCTTAGTCCTCTCCTAGTGTAAGTATGCCCTTGATCTTCTAAAAGAAGCAGGATTGACTTGAGCCAAACCTGCCCGATGCCCTATGGCTATTGCTGAAGACAAAACCTTGACAGATGATTCGCCTCTTCTTTCAAATACTACGCGGTACAGGCGTCTAGTTGGTAAGCTCATATATCTCACAATGACCAAGCCCGACATTTCCTATGTTGTGGGCAAGGTAAGTCAATTCATGCAAGCACCCAGGGAGTGCCATCTACAGTCCACCTTGCGGATCTTTGAGTATGTCAAAGCATCCCCTGGGAAAGGATTACTATTTCAGAAGAATGGTCATCTGAAGGTTGAAGCATACTTAGATGCGAGTTACGCTGATGACAAAGGGGATCGCAAGTCTACCTCCGGTTTTGTGCACCTTTGTTGGGGGAAATCTGGTAAGAGTGAAGAGCAAGAAGCAGTCTGTTGTCTCCAGCTCCAGTGCTGAAGAAGAGTATCAAAGTATGGCATCGACCACTTGTGAGTTAAAATGTCTACGGGCTCTCATGCTGGATTTGGGAGAGGTCTACAACCATCCTCTACCTATGTTCTATGACAGCAAGGCTACGATATACATCTCCAAAAATCCAGTCTTCCAAGAAAGAACCAAGCACATTGAGGTCGACTGTCACTTCATTCGTGAAGAGATTTTGAAGGAACAAATTTGCACTCCCTTCGTCACTTCTGATAAAGAGCTGTCTGACATCTTCACCAAGCAAGTATCCGCCTCGTTTTTTCATATTTGTGACAAGCTGGGCATGATCGATATATATGCTCCATCTTGAGGGGGAGTGTTGAAGTGGTGACCGGGCGGTCTGGCGGTATGGCTTGGCGGGTTGATGACCGGGCGGTCTGGCGGTTTCCCTTCAGTGGTTTGGTTGCAATGTGTTGCTGTCTGTGGTCCAAGCGGTCTAGCGGCTTGTCACTGATGACTTGGATACCGGGCAGTCTGGCGGTCTCACATGGCGATCTCTCTTTCTCTCACTCTGGCAGTTGTCGAGCGGTTAGCCCCTCTGTCTAATCGCGCAGCTTGTGCGGTTTGTGTCTTTATAGTCCTCTTTTGTCATGTAATTTTTTAGTCCCACATCTCTTATTTGTATTCTCTCTACTCTCCTCTGTTTTATATAAGGGAGGCCATACCTTTATAATAGATACCTTTTTCTGATAATAAAGTTTTAGTTAAACCGCTTCCGGTTTGTTTTAGTTCGTTTCTTACAAGTAGAATCCCAATTATTAGCTTAGGGATGATCATATGGATTCACCATGACTCCATGACCCATCACAATGTCACTAACCAATTAGAGGGTCCATTAGAACCATATGACCCATTAGGGTCAATTAAAAAGGTCAAGTTGACCAAAGTCAACTCAAACCCAAATTAGGTCAAACTAAGCTCACACAAGGCCAATTTACCTCCCCTTAGCAAAAAGGACCCTCTTAGATCTTCCCAAGCCCTTAGGGAGGCCAATGGGTCACCAAGGACCCATTGGGGTCAACCAAAGAGGATAAGTATACCCAAATAAACCTTAGCCCTAAAAAGTTCAAATTGCCCTAACTAAGGGTCAAGTGGCCTTCATGTTGCCCAACCAACCCTACCCAACCCTTCCTGGACCTTATGGGAGGCCAATGGGTCACCAAGGACCCATTGGGGTCAACCCAAAAGGTCAATATGACCAAAGTCAACTCCACCCTAGTGTTAAGTCAAACAAGCTTAAATGGACTAACCCAAGCTCAAGCCCAATCCCCCTTAGGCTAACGATATTTCCATGAATGATATTGGTTAGTGGGGTGCCTTTAGGCTGAAATAATCACCAATTTTGGCCATGGTGTCTCCTCCATTTTCTCTTTTAGGGAGGAGAGAGAAAATGAGAGAAAGAGGGCCATTAATGGAATGGGAGGCCAACGGCCTCCTCAATCCTTCTCCCATGGCAAGGTTCCTCCTCCCTAGTTTGTTTAGGGAAGATTGACAGCCATAGCCAGCCACCAAAATGGCTAAAATCAATTCCTCCCATAAGGAAGAGAGAGAAAGAGGAGAGAGAAGTCAATTAATGGCCATGAGCGATCAAAAGTTCCTCTCTTCACCTACAAAGGCTTGATTCATCTTCCCCCTTCAGTTCTGAGGAGATCAAGAGGTTTTCTAGGCTATATAGTGGCTGGATTCACTGAATCCATCTTGGCCGAATTTCTCCTCTTGAGATCATTAATGGCATTGATGCCATAGTCACTCCCCTCCCCCATTTGGCTTTTTAAAAAGCTTCAACAGGCTGAGAGGAGAAGTTTCCACCCTTCCCCTGAAGAAACTGAGCCCTTTCAATGTGTAGTTGCAGAGCACCAAAAGCTCCACCGTCGGAAATGGTGGCATGGCGGTCATCCCGACTCCAGCCCTCCATTAAGGTCCTTCTCTACTCCTTCATGGGTTAGATCTTAGGAATCTTTAGAGATAAGAATTAGGCATAGTTGAGTCAATTCCAAGCTTCAAAATCCATGAATTTTTGGATTTGGGCTTCCTCTCGGGTTCGCCCGAAACCGCGCCTCCGGCGGCCGTGCCGCCACCTAGCGATAGCCCCCACCTCAACAGAGGTCGTCGTGGTGGTGACCGGCCAGGGAGGGGACTGGATGGCCGGCAAATAGCTTTGAAAGCTGCTCCAGGTCGGGATGATCCCGTCCATAGGCTTGAGGAAGAAGACACAATCATAGCCATTGATTGTTTGATTTATTTTAATTATCTTGTATTTGTCCCTTACAGCGCCCCTTTTTAGAACACAGAAAAAAGGCCCTTAGGGGCCGAAACATGAAAATTGGCCAACATGAAAATTGTAGCCCTTGATGTCAACTTTAATTTAAAATTAATTCCAACCCATTTGGGAAAGTGGATTGACCACGACACTCAAAATGGTGTAGCCTATGCATAGGCTTGACTAGAGACTAAATTGAGTGCCCCCATCAATCCAGCCATCCAAATAACGTGAAATTTGGGATGGGGGTCACACTTATCTATACCTACAACATATCCAAAAATGCATTTTTTTGGAAAATATTTTCCTATAGGTTTTGTAAAAATTTAATAAACCTTGCATGATTTAATTAGAGTGTCTAAACACCTTTAAACCCACCAAAGTTTTGGTGGCTATCTTTCGGAAACATATTATGAATCTGAAAAAATTCTCAACCTAATTGGGTTTGATTTGAATGGTTTTTGGTGAGACCAAAGTGTGGCCCTTTAAGGGTTCATTAGGGCAAGAGTGAGCTTGGGGCATGGAGGGGCCAATTCTCACCAAAAGGGGTTGGGACTTTTGCTAGAGCCCCAAGATTAATTAAAACACCCTCTCATGGAGTTTGAGATGGATTGGGGTGGATTTGCCCAAGGACCCTAGTTGAAACCCTAATGTTGAACTTTGGGGGTTGTGAAGGACATGAAGTGATATGTCCTTGTATGGACATGGTGTTTAGTCCACGTGATCTTAGGGTGATGAAATGCCCTAGGAAAGAATTTGGTAGTAATTGGACACATGCATCTTACTTTAATCACTTGGAAATTAATTATGTCTATACACTTTATGGAATAAATAAGGGTCATATGATTTTGTACCTTCATGAGATATTGGTAGGAGTAATTTTATAGTATTATTAACCTCTGAAATTTATGATAGAATGTTTAAAAAACAGTAGCTCATACCTGTAAGTATAATCTCCACCTTGCCCTTTTTGATGTTATTGAAGTAACTGTGGTTCAATTGTCTTAGATTGATTTGAAACTCTGGCAAAGTTAATCAAATACCATTTGTATGCACTGATAGATTAGTTGGAATAATTGGGTATCTCCTCTTAGTACTTCAAATATAAAGTGAACTAGTGCGCATTATTTTGATAAATAGATCATAAATATTATATCTTGCTAGAAATTTGTGTTACTTGGCCAAAGAATTATTTAGGGCATAATAAAGCCTAAAAAATTATTACATGTTATTTGGATGAGTTTATAAGAATGTTGCTTCACAAAGTGCATTCTAATGGATTTATTTGAAGTATATTTTTATATAGCCCACTGACCTTGGAATTGCATAAAACTTAGTCAGTAATGTTTTATGATCATGATAAAGCTCTGGTAATTGTTATATAATTTTTGGACTATGTGTTGTGGTACTCCCTTCTTTACCTCTAATTATCTAAATTACCTTGAATTAATTATTTAGAGGTTATTACATTTATGAAATTCTATAAAATTTTGTAATCACTAATATTTTGCCATCATTCACTATTCAAATTTTTGGTGTGGTCATAACTTAAGGAAATCTAGTACTTCATGATCAAAATTACCCATGACCTAACTTTTTAAAAAATTTAATAAATGACAAATTAATTAGGAAAATTACATGTTTCTGGATTTAGGCTAAATGTGTTATGATAGACCCCCAATAATTATCTTAGGGCTTTTGGATGAAAATTCGGAGTACCTCCTGTCATGTACATCATCTAGCTGAGGTTGGTGTACGTTTAGTAAAACTGCGAAAATTGTGATAACATGTGGAATGGACATAGTGAGATGAGGTTAATAGTTTACTGGTCTTTGTAAAGTGAAAAAGAAAAGAAAGCTTCATTAGGAGTCATGATGAGGAGAGTGTTGGGTTGACTAGTGTTAAGAGATGCTCGGGATCGACGAAAGATCGTCTTTCCTGTGGAGAGAGAGTCAAATTACACTAGGGTTAGATCCAGTATAATATTAAAAGGGATCGGAATTTGATAATAAACAATAATAGTATGTGCCTCGCAAAAGGTAACGATGGGCTACAGCTACCATCATAGTTCCTAGTTCCCTGTGAGAGTCCTTCACCGGGAATGCCTTAGGAAGTCCGAGGCTAACGTAAGCCATAAGTCTAATGGATTACAAGAGTAATTAGAAATACTCTGGGATTACACTTACACTCACACTCCTAATTATTGTGGGAGTTAGGTTGGGTCTCAAGAGCGGTAGGCTCGGTTGTTTTGCTGATGGGAAGGTTAGCCCGGCGAGCCGATGGCTCGGTAGATATTTATGACAGATGGGATAGTCCAGGGAGCTTTGGCTCGGTGGGAAAATATATTAATGTTGCATGTGCATAAGAAATAAGGTGGTGGGTTTTCGTTATTGAGAGTCATCACACCGACACGAATACGTTTACTCAGCAAGTGTGGTTAACACTTAGCCAAATAAAGTCTGGTGCGCCAGCCGGCAAGAGTACGCGGGAGCTCCGCTTAGTGCACCATCATTGAGGCGTACGATAGGTCTGACTGGAAATGCTGATACCGGTTTATAAGTGGATAAGGCCCAACCCACCGCTTTCATTTTCCACTGCGGAGGTATCATGGGAGGTTAGGCTCCAAAAAGGGTAACTAAAGGTCTGTGCGCACAGAGTCAGGTGTGTGAGTTGCACATGCATGTTCTTATCATAGCATACTTACGTGACATAGCATAGTAATTTCATATAACCCTTGACACCTATTGTATAAGTTGGTATAGGACTCTTTATACAAAAGGACTTGCAAAACGACCCCTTGGTCTATAGGTTTGTATGGGCATTCCTATAGGTCATGGTTACTTACTTAGGTTACCTTCTTATACTTTAACTTTATCACTTTGTTCATGTGTATACTCATACTGCTTACCTACTACTACTTACTTTTACTTACTGTGATTATATACTCATGATAAGATAGATCCGTCGTCACCTGCTTAACTTTGTTACTCTCCACCTTAAATATGTTCCCTTTCCTTCTCCCCACTCGGTGCCTAGGAGATATTGGGGAGGGGTGGGTGATGATAGGACTTAGTCTTTTAGACTAACAGTCGTTGACCAAATAATTTTAGTGGATCGTGGAGCCGAATTAGGAGATGCAGCCCCAGAGGTCGGTGCGCTTGGGGACGGGACATTCTAGCACGGGAGTTCAAGCAGTAGGGACAGTATGTCCTAATCATTAGTACTTACTATAGATTTGCTTTTGTGTTGAGTGACATGTAGTGAGGATTATGATGTATCGGGCAGGAGCCCTTTTTATTAGTAGGTTTATTTATAATTATTGTGGGCTCTCCCTTCGTGGAGATTTATTTTATATTCATGCAATTTTTGTCGACCAGTATTGGGTTTTTACATTACTCTTATACATACTCTTCTCTTCTGCGATCGGTATGGACGCAGGATCAAAGATACTTAGCCCAAGGTAGGCATGATTGAAGATACATACTCTTCTCTTCTATTCATGTGATTTTTGTGGACCTTCCCGGGTGTGTTGGTGTCACAGCAAAGCGGTGGTTCTGGGCATAAGACCCTTTTGGTTTAAAAGAAAAAAATGGGGTCTTACAGATAAGGTAGTCGTAAATGTGACTTAGTGGGTTTAAAGTATGGATTATAACAATAGGTTTCAGGTTGGAATCTCAAGTCAAAGATTAATGCCCTAAGGATTGTGTACCCATCTAGGACAGATATAACATGGCAATATCGAAGATACTTTGCCCAAGGTTGGTAGGGGCTTATCTTTATTTATTTGGGGCTTGTCTTTTGTTTATTGGGCAAAGTAGTTACTGATTTGGGTTTCCCTTAGACCTCATCTAGAAAACATTGCGTCGTGAACATAGTGAAATTGGAGTAAAACGTATTTGATGCTACTCGGCGTAGTTGTAGGGATAAGAATCTGATTTGGAAGTGGAGATTTTATAGAGCCATTTCCTACCCACAAAAATGAGAAATCTTATCACCGAAAGTATGGTGTATCTCAGAACATGTATCTCTCTGGAGTGAATGAAGACGTCATGAATTTTGTGATGTACGGTGAGGTTTGTCGGCTGGTGTAGGCCAGTGCAAGGGTTTTTAGGGAACTAATACAGTCACTTCCCGAGTTAGAGTGGAAGTTTGAGGATAGACTGAACGAGGTAGTTGGGGTAACCCTGATACAGTAGTGCGAGTCTTGCGGTGTGAAAAGGTTCTGGTGGTCAAGATTATATGGGAGAACAATGGACAGGAGGAGTATACCTGTGAGCCACTGGATCTGATGCAGTAGAGGTACCAGGATCTCTTCAGGTAAGGTGTACATTCAACTTCCTAAGGGATGTTACATTCAGCTAATCTCAATAGAAACCCCGCAGGCCTAACATGAATTTCAGGAACGAAATTTTTATTTTGGTTTATTGGGATTTGTAACATCCCATTTCCCACTAGACCCATAGGAGTGGTTTTTTCATGACTAGGCCATGACAAAATCCAAGGATGCTCAAGAGACCTTGTGACCTTAGGCCTGAAGGTGAAGATCACCATGGTCTGCAAATAGTAATTTCCAATCACCGGATCTAGGGTTTAATCTTAGGGCTTTAACTTGGTTCCCAGACACAACCACAACACCCCAAACCCTTAAGGGAGGTCAATGGGTCACCAAGGATCCAATGGGGTCAACCAAAGTGGTCAAGTTGATCACAGTCAACCATAGCCCTAAACTGGTCAAAGTGTGTAATTAAGGGTCAAGTGACCTCCAAGGTGCCAAACCAACCCTACCCAAGTCTCCCTATACCTTAGGAGAGGCCAATGAGTCACTAAGGGCCCATTGGAGTCAACCGAAAAGGTCAAATTGACCTAAGTAAACTCTTACCCTAGTTAGGTCAACTAAGCCCAATTGTGGTCAAAGGGCATCCAAATGGGCCCAATATGGCCCACCAAGCCAAGGTTAGCCCTAGGTGGTGTCAAGAGACCCATGAAAACCCATTAGAGCTAGTTAGGTCAGCCAATATGGCCTAGGGTTGGTCTAACCCACATTAGGTCAATTTAACCAAAATAGGCTAACTAAATCTCAAACACAAATCCACTTGGGCTAACCTCTTTTTAATTATTCATCTGAGTCAATGGGGTGCTTTTGGCTGAAATAATCATCAAAATTGGGCATGGTGACTAGGAGAGAGAAATTGGGTGTTTCCCCCAATTTTAGAGAGAGAAAGAGAGCTTTAATGGCCATGGAAGGCCAAGGGCCTCCTCAATCCTTCTCCCATGGCAAGGTTCATCCACCCTAGTCAGTTAGGGTAAGTTTGATAGCCATGGCCAGCCACCAAAGTGGCTGAAATCAATTTATCCAATAAGGAAGAGAGAGAAAGAGGAGAGAGAAGGCCATTAATGGCAATGGGAGATCAAGAGTTCCTCTCCTCACCTCCAAAGGCTTGATACATTTCCCCTCATCAGTTTAGATGAGTTTAATAATTGTGGCTGACCCTCATGGTGGCTGGATTCAGGGAATTTCAGTTGGCCGAAAAGAGTTTTCAAGCCATTCATGACAATTGGTGCTTGACCCTTCCCCTCCCCCTTTTTGTTCAATTAAAAGCTCACCATGGTCAGAGTATTCGTTTCCCCCATTCACCTAAAGAAACCGAGCCCTTTGGCGGTGAAGTTGCATAGCACCGAAAGCTCCACCGCCGGAAATGGTGATGCGGCGGCTGACAAGGCAATAACCCCCCCCCCCCCCCCCACAGGTCTACTTCTCCTCCTCTCCCCTTGTACTAGTATGTAGAGCAACTAGGATGTGTAATCGAGCTCAGTTGAGCTGATTCCAAGCTTCAAATTACATGAATTTTCGGATTTGAGCTTCCTTGCGAGTTTGTTGGAAACCGCCCCTCTGGCGACCGTGCCACCATCCAGCGATAACCACCACCTCAACGGAGGTGGTGGTGGTGGTTTCTGGCCGGGAGGGGGATGTATCGCCGAAAAATATCTCTAAAATCAGCTCTAGGTTAGGTTGATCATGATCGTAAGCTGGAGGAAGAAGACAACTCCATCACCTTTGGATCTGACTTTATATATATCATATAACTTAGTTTATTTTTCCCCTTTACTGTTCACTCATTTAAAACAACAAATTAAGGCCCTTAGGGGCTGAATCATGCAAAGTGGATGACATAAAAGTTATATTCATAAAGTCTACTTTATTTTAAAATTAATTTAAACCCATTTGGGAAAGTGGTTTGACCACAAAACTCAAAATGGTGCAGCTTATACATAGGCTTTACCTGACACTAAATTGAATGCCCCCATCAATCCCGCAACCCAATTGACTTAAAGTTTGGACTTTGGGTCACTCTTATCTATACCTAAAACATATCCAAAAATGAGAATTTTTGGAAAATATTTTTCTACACTTTTTGTAATAATTTAATAAACCTTTTATGATTATTTTCACCCAAAGGGGTTGGGACTTTGGTCAGAGCTCCATGGTCAATTATAATACACTATCATGGAGTTTGTGATGGATTGGGGTTGATTTGCCCAAGAACCCTTGTTCAAACCCTAAGGTTAAAATTTAGGGGTTTGTGAAGGACATGGAGTGATATGTCCCTATATGGACTTAGAGTTTTGTCCATGTGTTCATAAGGTGGTGAATAGCCCTAGGAAGGAGTTTAGTGACATTAAGACTTAGGCACACAACTTTAATCATTTGGAAATTTCATAGGCTTATAATATTTATGGAAAAATTGAAGGGTCATATGTCCTTGAATCCTCATGAAATTCTGGTAGAAGAGTTTTTATATCAATATGAGTCTATGGAATTTATTATAGAATTTTTGGAAGACAGTAGCTCATACTTGTAGTTATAATGTTTTGTTGCCCCTATTGATGATCTTGATAAAATCATTATTAAACTAACTTAGAATGTTATAAAACTTAGTCAGTGATGATTAATGATCATATTAAAGCCCTGGTAATTTTTGTGTAATTTTTAGAAAATGTTTTGGGGTATTTTTCTCTTTACATCTATTTATTGCAAATATCTTGAATTAATGAATTAGGGGCTAATACATTTATGAAAGTTTCTGAAACTTGGTACTCTCTCGTATTTTGGTGTCATGTTGTTATTGTAATTTTGGGGAATATTTAATAAATGCTAAATAAATTAGGAAAATTACAACTTTCTGAATTAACTCTAAATATGTCATGATAGACCTCTGGTAAAACTTCTAGAGTATTTGGAATAATATTTGAAGGGTCACCCCTCATGCTCATCATATAGCTTAGGTTGGTCTGCACATAATAATACAGCAGATTTGTGTTAGTATGAAGGATGGACATAAGGAGTTGGGTTGATTGTATAATGATTTTGTAAGGTGAAGAAGAGAGTTTCATTAGGAGTCATGATGAGTAAAATGTTGGGTTGGCTAGTGTTAGGTGGTGCTCGGGATCAACGAAAGATCGTCTTTCCTGCGAGAGAGAGATAGTAAAAATGCACTAGGGCTAGATCCAGTATAACATTAAATGGGATCGGGACCAGGGTAAATACCAATAGTAGTAAGTGCCTTGTGAAAGGGAATGATGGGCTTCTGCTACCATCATAGTTCCTAGTGGCCTGAGAGAGCTCTTCACTGGGCATACCCTGGGCAGTCAAAGGTTAACCTAAACCGTAAGAATAATTACTAAAGAGCAATTAGTATAAACTAGGGCTTCACCTTCACACACCCCGATGGATCGGGAGCTTAGTTTGGTTGTGTTTATCTGAGCGGTAGGCTCGGTGGTTGTGGAAATTGGCAGGTTAGCCCAGCGATCCCAGGGCTCAAAAGGTAGTTATGACAGTAAGGTTAGTATGGGGAGCCGATGGCTCGGTAATTCATGATAGCATGTGCATAAAGGTGGTGGGTCTTCTGTATTGGACGACCGATCGCACCGGCGTCGATACGTCGACTCGGCAAGTGTGGTTCTGATGTAGGCATGCACGTTTCGCACCGAATAGAACTACAATCAAACGCCACGCCACTGTTCGATCCAATCCCTACACTCACACAACCGCTCTATGCGACACCATGCAATTATATCTATCAATATTATGCTAGCATACGGGTAGCCAAACCGGTTTGGATCCAACAAGGGCTATAAGACCAATGTTCGATCGAGCTAAAAGGATTAATATTGGGTCCGACCGAGCGGCGTTGTACCAAAAGAGATCTACCGAAAAACTTCGATTCGGAATGGGTAGATCTCTCCCAATGAAAATATTGCGAAGGTTCGCCAAACCTCTTTAATGAAAAATAACAATAAAGCGAATAACAAATAAGAGAAAATCAACCACGATGAAATCCGAATATTTCAATAGTTAACGCTACGGATAAAAAACCACCACTTGAATGTTTCTACAGAAAAGAATCTCACAAAAGTGGAAGTATTTCGTTACCCAATCGTAATGGGTGATTTCGATTAATCTCGACTTGGATTGTTCTTCAACGGCTCCGCCGGAGTCGCGCCGGAAGGAGATGAGAACCTTGTTCGCCAATATTGCTTCATGTCGGTGTTGGAGATCCACAAAGGGAGTTGTAGGAGATGATGTAGGTGGCCGGATTTTGGAGAGGAGGGATGGAGGTGGCTCGGGTTGGTGGAGGTTGGCGGCTAAGGGAAGGGGGTAGCCGAACTTGGTGAGGAGGGAGGAAGTGGTTGGCGGTTTTGGGGATGGTGGACGGAATGGAAGGAGGGGATATGGGGGCGGTTTCCTTAACAAGGAGAGGGGGAGGGGAAGAGAATAGGGAGGAGCAGATGGGAAGAGGCCGACGGCAAAGGGGGAGGGGGGAAAAGGAGAAATTCGACCAAGGGGAGAAGTGAGAGAGATCTCAAGAGGGAGGAAATTACGGTTTCAATTTTTATTTCATCAATCAATCTTCCAAATGAAAATATCAATGCCTATATATAGGCTTACATCAAACAACAAGGGAAAAGGCTACATGCAGCCCAAAATTAAAATACAAATAATCATGGTTCAAAACATAACCACTCCACATAATATGAAAATTTAATAAAATGCATAAATAAAATAGAACCAAATTAATTAATAATAATTTTAGTAATAATTATTATTAATTATTTAAATATAGGATTGCGCCGCGGTCGGATATTTGGGCGACGCGCCACATAGTCTTCACGGCGTCGCACGTCACTACTTGGGGATGGAGAAATATCTTCCGTAAGCGCACCGTCCTCGTCTTCAACCAGTTAAGGGCCCTCGTCTCCATCAATCCTCCCCCACTTGAAAATACTCATCACCGATGAGTTGGCCTGAAAGTACCGGAGCGGGAAAGCATCATCCAATAGAACCTCGGGGCGGCAGACAACACCACTTGGAAAGGAGAGCACTACAACCTTTAGTATCTTGTCAAGCATAAATATGTTCCTACGGAACCTTGGAAGAACATTAGTCAATAAAGAAAAACAAGATTCAGCGTCCACAACCAACGTACCTCCAGAGAAGACTGATGAAGAAAACAATCCAAGTACAATCTCACAACCCATACCCAAAGAAAATATAGTGGACCCGCACAGACAGGAAGAAAATTCAAGTGGCGGAGAATCATATAGCATTAAATTAGAAACATCGAAAATAAGGGGGAAACCCCAATCAGTGGATAATTTCAAATGAAATGTGTATTCTCCTAATGTCATTAATAACCAAAGAGGATTCAACTTACCAACTCGCCAACTTTCTAAAGTGCCCGAAGGCATCCGTTCAGGGACGAGACACACCAAAACTTAATCGTCACTCTTATAGGGAGAAACTCTTTTATGTAAGCTAGCATGAATATGATACGAATTAATTGGAATGGATAGCGCTTTACTTGTGTGCTTATATAAGAGGGGATCATAACGAGCATAATATGGAGTGAGTTTCGCCGACAAACTAGAGGGTAAGTAATGATATGCCACCAGAGTGATTAATTCAATTAAAATGCGCCTAGATAACTTGCTACCATGTGGTGTGAACCCATGCGCTATATAACACGCCCCAAATTCAGAGAATAAAGGAGTTAAGTCCGGAGGGATGGGAGCTTTAAAATCAAAGATGATTTTCATAGGCGTCAGAGTCGTAGTTCTACTTTTATAATTAATAGAATCACGCTTGGCATGAAGATATTCCAAGGGAAACCGCTCATCATAAATACAAGTAGAGTTGAATGCTCCCGGGTGTGGCAATAGCTGCGAGCGATACAACTCACGTGGCCTAACCGTGGTCACTAACAAGTGGGAAAAAGGGTCATCAAATGGCGGGGGGTAGATTCGTGTGACCGGGTGTGAAATATAAGTGTGTGAAAGTGACACCACCTCTAGTTTCAAAATAGTCAAAGAATGAGGAGTACACGAGGGTAGAGGCGTATCCGGACACACAGAGAAAAACATAGTTAAATGTGACGCATCGTCAGATCTATGCAGATCGGTGAACACACTAGAAACTAGGGCGCTCAACTGACTAAGACCTAAGCACGGAGACATCGTCAATACAGGAGCTAATATAGTGGGAGTGTCATAACAAATCAGTCTAGGCCATCCAGTTCCACTACCTAAAACTTATGCGAAAGCGGGCACAAAAATAGGAGGAAGGGTTGGTGAAATCAAACCCGGAAAATCCAAACCAGAATCATTTTTACCAATCGAAGCTAACATCAATGAACTTTCAACCGGGGGTAAGACTAAAGAATCGTACAAAAATACCACTTCCTCGATTACCATTTCATCTAACACGCTAGTCTCGTCGATTAATTTAGACTCGGTAATGGTCTCATAAAAGGGGAAAATCAAGCCCGATGGAAATTTTAATTCAGGAACTTTAGATAAAGGTGTTTTCATCAAGGAACTATCGTTCGGGCTCATAGCGCTAAAATCATCCAAACATAATTCTTTCATAAACGGTAAATCTTCCCAACCAGTCATAACGTCCAATACAACAGGGTCATCTGAACAACCTTCAACATACCTCGGTCTAAAAGGAACCAGCTCGAGTCCGAACATGTCATCCTCCAAGTCACTACTAGGTAAATTCTCAATGTAATGGGACTCTACTAACTCAGCCAAAAGGTCTACCGACTCAGGTATTGTCTCAGCAAGTGTAATATTACAATATAACATGACTGGAATCATAGTTTGTAGAGGGCTCTCAATACTAAGGTGAACATACACAACACTAGTATGGCTAATAATAGGCAATGTGCTATTCTCACATATCAGGCTATCTTCACCCCAAGATAAACTTTCATCCCACGAGGACTCTTCCAACACTGCTGAAACATCTAACATCGATGGGTCGACCGAAGACTCCATAATAACCAAGGGGAACGGTCCCAAAATATCGTCGACGGGGAGTGGAGAGGAATCCTCAGACGTGAAATCCCCATCCAGGTAACTAGGGTAACAAATTTCCTCATCGTCGATATCATCATCAGAGATAATAACCTCGCCCTCAGTGACGGGCATGATCCTAGACATTACCTTAGACTAAACAGGAGAGTCAACAACTAGACTAGACAACTCAGGGGGGACTCAAAAAGGTCTACAGTAATAATCGGCAGAGATCGCCCAATAAATCCAAAATCAGATATGCCACTAGACTCATAAGTAGTGGTCGTCCGAAATGAGGAAACCTTAGGCCTAGGAATATGGTGCTTCTCAATTTCCAATGCCGTACTAAAGGTGGTGCCTAGGTCGGTGTGCAAATAACGCAATAACTTACTGATGAGTTGTAAATATACCTATATTTTCGTATTTTATTTAAGTCAATTTTGTTTATTTTTTGTCTTTTTTATTAGTTTTATTCAATAAATTACTTATTTTTATAAATATTATTTCTAACTTAGCTTTATTTTTATTCCAGAAAAATTCCAG
Organism: Platanthera zijinensis; assembly: GCA_039513925.1. NCBI lineage: Eukaryota > Viridiplantae > Streptophyta > Magnoliopsida > Asparagales > Orchidaceae > Platanthera > Platanthera zijinensis. Next base: position 106,916,529 of record CM077088.1, read on the forward strand.
AAAAATTCCAGAAAAAGTCAAAATGTTGACCGACCCGCCCGTGTCACATGACCGACACGCCCGTGTCATGCCCTCGACGATCGCAGACCACTGGTTGCCAGCTCGACGATCGGCGATCATCAAACCTAGCTCGACATGCCCCAAGACACGCCCGTGTCAAGGTGTGACACGGGCGTGACTTAGCCACCTGGCCCGACGGGACGCGCGCGACTTTGCGGCCGGACCGCGCCCAGATCGACCTCCCCGATACGCCCCAGTCACGCCCGTGACACATGTCATGCCCGTGACCTAGGGCATGACCGCCACGTTTTCAGCCGAAGTCAACTTTCCAGTCAAGTCACCCGATCAGCTCATGAATAGTGTCGACACGCCCCCCTGTCATGCCCTAGTCACGGGCGTGACCCACCCGAAAAATTTGCCTATAAATAAGAGCTTCCAGGAAGCTTATTTTGTCCACTTTTTTTGGTCCATCTTACTTAGGGGAGGTGCTGCCCGTTTGGCTTCTAAGCTATGTAAGGAGAATTTCTCCCTATCTTTCTTAGTTTGTATTAGGTTGTTTGTTTTAGCTTTTCAAGTAATAGCCTTTTTATTCAATAAAATGGTAGATTTTCTATCATGCAAAGTTGAAATGTTCAATTGGAAGCGCCCTTCTTAAGAAATTTTTTCGTTCCCTTTTTGTGATTCTCTTTTTATGTTTTCTTTTTAGCTTTCATAACTTAGTTAGATTTAGGATTTATCGGCATTTCTAGCCGTTGTTTTGCTCGTTTTATTTTCATTTTCCGCACTTTTTAGCTTTAGCTTTTTCTTCTTTATCATTTTCATTCATATAGGTTTTATAAAAACTCCCCTAAAAGTGTTCGTTTTTATTTTCTTTAACTTAGGCTCTTAGGAATGTAAAACTTCTCGTTCATTTTTAGTTTATTCTCACTTTTTGGAGGTTTTATAAAAACTTATGAATAAAAATGTAGTCGTTATAATTATTCGTCAACTTCATTCTAGCTTTTTAATTTCAAAACTTTTTTGTCCCCTTAATTTTTATTTTCACTTTTTATGCTTTTCTACAGCATTATAGTGGTAGAAATGCGGTTGTTCTAATTTTTCGCCAACTTTCATTTTGCGTTTATTTGCAAAACTTTTCACTCCGGTTAATTTTTATTTTCACTTTTTATGCATTTCTACCGCATTCTAGCGGTAGAAATGCAGTCGTTTTAATTTTTCAGCAACTTTGTTTTTCTTATTTTTGCAAGTGTGTGTGCGTGTATGAGTTAGGTTTTATTGCTTTATTTCAACTTCTGTAGAGTGCGCGTGTGCGTATGCATTTATTTCCGCCTACTCGTTTAGAGTTAAATGGCGCTCTGCTTTCATTTCCCGGCCACTCGTTTGAGTGGGACTTGTCTTTTTACTGCTTTCATTTTCTTCCTACTCACTTGAGTAGGAAAACTTTGTGTGGGTGCGTGTGTGTTTTACTTTCAAGTAGAGTGCGTGCGTGTATGAGATAAATTTACTCCCGCACACTCATTTGAGCCGGGACTTGCAATTTTATCGCTTTCTTAATTATGTAGAGTGCGTGCGTGTAGGAGATAATTTTACCGCTTTATTTATCGCTTTCTTCAATTAAGAAGAGTGTGTGCGTGTGTGCATTTATTTCCGCCTACTCATTTGAGTAGGGCTTGCTTTATTTAATTTTCTTTATGGTTTTGAAGTGTGCGTGAGTGCCTGCATCAATTAGCCTTCAATTTATCTAATTGTCCTATTTTTCGTGTTTTCTCTTATAATTGTTCAGTGCTTAATTTAACACTCACGCTTCACCTAAAAACATAAAGCCGTCCCCATACCGATGAGTGGCTAATCACTTTTAGCCTTCGACATCGAAGAGCATTGGGACATATAAAATGATTTGAAATAATTAAAAAACTTTATTTTTATTTTAATTTAAGGACTTAAGGTTTACCCCGGGTTAACGACGCATAGGACCACATAATCGATGTGTGGGCTCTATTTCTGTTATCCACACGCGACGCTGAGAGGCTGCACGTATGGACCGATTCCCCTTGGGTAAAGAGAACTGCATATGCCCCCTCGAAAGAGGAGAAACGTAGTTCTGCCGTATTGGGTTCCCCACCCAATAGCGGGGTTCTTAGCGTAATGCGGGCGTTAAGGGGAATCCTTCGTCGGACTAACGTTCGGTCGAATAGCCTTAGCGCCCAGGTGAGCGATATCCCTAGACCAAGGTGAGCTCATGTTCTTGGAACCTCCACGGCCAAGTGCCTTTTATTAAATTAAAAACAAAGTTCAATAATTATTAAGAATTATTTTAGTCTTAATCCGATTCGATGCCGAACGTTAACCCGTCATCGAACTAACTTAGCAAAATTCTGCTCTCTTTCTTTCCGTTTTAATTAAACTAAAAAATCCCACCTTACTGATAGTAAGATAATAGTGTTCATGGAAGAGTAGATATAATCAATGCGTCCCCGAGAATAATACGACCACGGTATTTTCCCGAATACCGAGTACTACTTGCGATAGGTGCACTTGCCTCCTCTCGTTAGAAAACTCGAACTTCTAACCGGCCCGCGGAATCTGACCATTTCGAACCAACCATAGTCGGTCTCTGTTCCGCGGCCATCAAGTTTTTGGCGCCGTTGCCGGGGACACGTTGTTATATTGAATCCGGGCCTCTATTAATTTTACTTTATTTTCAAATAAAAATTTTTATACAAAAAAAATCCTTCCCCCATTCGTTTTTTTTGAGTGTATGACCCGTGGACAACCTTCGAGTTCTGAAAATCTTGAATTCGACCCCGAGATCGACCGCTCTCTTGCGCGTATCCGATCTCTCCGTCGAATTCCCTTTTTAGACCCCGCAGAATCTATCGGAGAATCCTCTTCTTCTTCTATGGCCGACCCGAATAATGCCCAACCGGCCGAGCGTACTATGTCTTACTACGCTCGGCCCAACTAGGATGATACGGGGTCAAGTATTGTTCGGCCCACTATGGCCAACAATAATTTTGAAATTAAGTCAAATGTGATTCAAATGATCCAAAATGCCGTGCAGTTCGACGGACTGCCGGATGAGGACCCCAATAACCACTTGTCTAATTTTCTTGAAATTTGCGATACTTTAAAATTAATGGCGTCACTGATGATGCCATTCGTTTGCACCTTTTTGCCTTCTCTCTTAAGTCCAAGGCTAAGGCGTGGTTACTCTCCCTCCCGTGGGGATCCATCACGTCCTGGGCGGATTTGGCAGAGAAATTCCTTACGAAGTATTTTCCGCCCGCGAAAACTGCAAGACTGCGGGCGGACATATCTTCGTTCATCCAAAATGACTCCGAGTCTCTTTACGAGACTTGGGAATGCTTTAAGGAGTTTCTCCGCCGGTGCCCGCACCACGCTCTGCCAACGTGGCTGCAGGTACAAATTTTTTATAATGGACTGAATAGTCAGACGCGTCAAATGATTGACACGGCTACCGGGGGCACTCTTAACAATAAGACCCCCGAGGCCGCCCAGGCCCTTTTCGAGGAAATGGCGGTGAACGCCTACCAGTGGAATGTCCTGCGGGCACGCCCTAAGCAGGCGGGCATTTTTGAAGTGGATGCCACTGCTCAGCTAGCCCTCCATGTGGAAAGGCTAACTAAGCAGGTGGCGGAGATGTCTGTTGCCTCCTCCACTCCGCCTTGTTTTCTCCCCCCCCCCCTCTAACGTCTGCATAGTCGATGAATTCGTGGACTACATGGGAAATCCGGTGCGTCCCTCATTTCAAAACAACCCTTATAGTAGCCACTATAATCCGGGTTGGAGGAACCATCCGAATTTCTCCTGGAGCAACCCGAACAACGCGCAGCGTCCCCCTCCACCTCCTTTTGGGCCAACGTTTCCTCCTCCCCCTCCTATGAAGCCATCCCCGGTGGAGGAAAATTTTAATCGTTATGTCGCGTCCAACGAGTCCAATATCCGGAACATCACCGGATCGCTAAAAAATTAGAACTCCAGGTTGGACAGCTGGCGCGACTTATGTCGGAACGCGCCCTGCGGGCACTGCCAGGGAACACGGAGCCCAATCCAAGGAAACCGCCAACGCTATAACCCTCCGTAGCGGTAAGGAGGTGGTCGATCCAAAACGGATCGATCCTCAGGTACATATTTCACGTCCGACCCCTCTTCCCTCTTCTTCGAATACGCAACCCTTACCGATTTTTAACGACAAACCTATTTTAAACAAGGCGTTGCCCTACCCGCATAAGTTAGATAACGAGCGAGTGAACGTGCAATATGAAAAATTTATTTTATTACATAAACAAATTCATATTAATGTTCCTTTTTGCGAGGCTATCTCGCAAATGCCTAAATATGCGAAATTTTTAAAAGAACTACTTTCTAATAAACGCAAACTCGAGGATATTTCGCATATATCTCTCAACGCTGTCTGCTCGATGGCTCTTACTAGTAAATTGCCCTCAAAACAAAACGACCCGGGACGGTTCTCCATCCCGTGCCTTTTTGGCGATGTATTAGTAAAATACGCCTTGGCAGACTTAGGCGCGAGCATTAATTTGATGCCGTTCTCGCTCTTCCTGCGTTTAGGTTTGGGTACTCCTGCTCCTACCAATATGCGCATCCAACTAGCGGATCACTCGGTTAGGTTCCCCATCGGGTTGTTGAGGATGTCCTTGTCCGAGTAGACAAGTTCACCTTCCCGGTGGACTTCGTCATCTTGGACATCGAGGAAGACGCCAACGTACCAATAATACTTGGTTGCCCTTTCCTCGCGACCTCACGTGCGTTAATTGATGTAAGTAATGGTCAGCTTCTCCTTCGGGTAGGAGACGACCAAGTTACTTTTTCTATTAACTCCTCTATGGAAGACTCGTCGCCGAGCGACGATTTCTGCTACTCTTTAGATTCTTTTTATGGAGATTGTTCTTCTCCGGTTTTCGAGTCCGAGTTTTTAAACGAAAATATATTTTCACTCGAAAATTTTTATTGCGATGAGGACGCGTCTACGAACATGCCTTTTGAACCAATTGGTTCAAAAGACATTAGCACTAAAACCACACTAGAAGAACCGCCCATCCTAGAACTCAAACCATTACCCGAATCCCTTAAATACGCCTTTTTGGGAAAAATGATACACTCCCGGTAATCATTTCTTCGTATTTAAGCGATTCGGAGACCTCCGATTTATTGGAGGTTTTGCTTAAACATCGCCACGCAATTGCGTGGCAAATTTCTGACCTAAAGGGGATTAACCCTTCTTTCTGCACTCACAAAATTTTCTTAAACGATAATTGCCGCAAAACCATTCAGCCGCAGCGGCGTCTTAACCCAAACATGAAAGATGTCGTGAAAGCTGAGATAATTAAATTATTAGATGCGGGGATTATTTATCCCATTTCTGATAGTGCATGGGTTAGTCCCATTCATGTCGTGCCCAAGAAGGGCGGTCTAACCATAGTGGCGAATGAGCACAATGAGCTCGTCCCAACTCGTACTGTTACGGGTTGGCGTGTGGTCATCGATTATCGCAAACTTAATGATGCCACCCGCAAAGACCATTTTCCACTACCGTTCCTTGACCAAATTCTTGAGCGTCTTTCCGGTCATCCTTTTTATTGTTTTCTCGACGGTTTATCGGGGTTTTTCCAAATCCCCATTTCCCCCGAAGACCAAGAGAAAACAACTTTTACTTGCCCCTTTGGCACCTTCGCCTATCGAAGAATGCCATTTGGCCTCTGCAATGCGCCGGCTACATTCCAAAGATGTATGCTAGCAATATTTGGTAAGCTAGTAGAAGATATTATGGAAATATTTATGGTTGACTTTTCTGTATTCGGATGCTCATTCCCGGATTGTCTTCATAATCTCGATCGTGTCCTCCAGTGAAGCGAGGACACGCATCTTGTTTTAAATTGGGAAAAGTGTAACTTTATGGTTCAAGGAGCTTTGGTCCTCGGCCATAAGATTTCGATTAAGGGATAGAGGTCGATAAGGCCAAAGTAGAAATCATAGAAAAACTTCCTCAGCTGACAAACATAAAATCCATTAGGAGTTTCTTAGGCCACGCGGGCTTTTATAGGCGCTTCATTCAAGATTTTTCAAAAATAACAAAGCCGCTTACTCACCTCTTGGAAAAGGAATCACCTTTTGTCTTTAGTAGTGATTGCGAGTCTGCTTTTAATTTTATAAAACAAAAACTTATCAATTCTCCAATTCTAGTGGCCCCTAATTGGTCCCTTCCGTTCGAAATCATGTGTGACGCTAGTGATTTTGCCTTAGGCGCCGTTCTTGGCCAATGCGTAGAAAAACATTTTCATCCTATTTATTACGCTAGCAAGACGCTCACTTCTGCACAAGTGAATTACACGACGACGGAAAAGGAACTCTTAGCCGTCGTTTTCGCTTTCGATAAGTTTCGCTCGTATCTTACGCTATCTAAAGATATCGTTTTCACCGATCACTCCGCCCTTAAATATCTACTACCCAAAACCGACGCGAAGCCCCGCCTTCTTCGATGGATTCTCCTCCTACAAGAGTTTGACTTGGAGATCCGAGATAAGAAGGGCGCGGAGAATCTAGCGGCAGACCACCTCTCCCGTTTAGAAAATCTGGGTGCGGAAGCGCTCGTCAAATCTGAAATAAATGACAGATTCCCCGAGGAACGCCTTCTCGCCATTCGTTCGTCTTCATCATCTTCACCTTGGTTCGCAGATTTTGCGAACTACTTAGTCGCGTGGGTACTTCCAAAAGATTTTTCAAGTCATCAAAAGAAGAAATTCTTTTCCGACTTGAAAAATTTCTTTTGGGATGACCCCTTTCTCTTCCGTATCTGCGCGGACCAAGCGGTTCGAAGATGCGTCGCGGGAGTGGAGTGCACACAAATATTGAGGCACTGCCACGAGGGTCCAGCCGGGGGGCACTATCAAGCCAACCGGACCGCTAGGAAGGCGCTAGAGGCGAGCTACTTTTGGCCCACTCTCTTCAAAGACGCGCACAATTTTGTGCGCGCATGCGATAGCTGTCAGCGATCGGGTAACATCTCACGAAGAGACGAGATGCCCCAAAATATGTTTTTAGAATGCGAAGTTTTCATTTTATGGGGCATAGATTTTGTTGGCCCCCTACCTCCTTCTTATAAAAATTCATATATTTTAGTGGCGGTCGACTACGTATCACGGTGGGCGGAAGCGCAAGCTCTCCCCACCAACGATGCGCGAGTCATCGTTACATTTCTAAAAAAATTATTTTCTCGCTTCGGAACGCCTCGCGCTATTGTTAGTGATAGGGGAACGCATTTTTGTAACGCTCTAATGGCTAAGACATTAGCTAAATACGGAGTCACGCACAAGCTTGCCACCCCCTTACCACCCGCAAACAAGTGGCCAAGTTGAGGTAGTAAATCGAGAGTTAAAACACATATTAGAAAAAACTGTTTCACTTAATAGGAAAGATTGGTCCGCTAAGCTCGACGACGCGTTGTGGGCGTATCGTACGGCATACAAAACCGCTACCGGTTGTACCCCGTTTCGATTAGTCTATGGCAAAGCGTGCCATTTACCCGTAGAACTGGAGCACCCGCGCATTTTGGGCATTAAAACTCTTAAACCTCGACTCTAACTTAGCCGCTCAAAATAGAAAACTGCAACTAAACGAGCTCGATGAATGGCGTGCGAACGCTTACGAGAGCAATAAGTTCTATAAGGAGCGTTCTAAGTTTATCACACGATCGAAAAATTAAAACCCCCAAAATTTTTTCTCCGGGCGATCTACTCCTTCTTTACAATTCACGTCTTAGGCTTTTCCTGGGTAAGCTTAAATCGCGATGGTTCGGCCCCTTCAAGGTTGAAGAGGTTTGGCCATATGGGACCATACTCATCTCCCACCCCGAAAAAGGCACTTTTAAGGTGAACAGTAATCGGTTAAAGTCTTATATAGCGGTCGACCCTGTGATCAGTAGAGCGAAACCATAACCCTTCTCCATATATAAACCCGCCACTATAGTCAAGCTACGCGACTATAAACAAAGCGCTCCTGGGAGGCACCCCACGTCTATCTTTTTTACGTCTTTATTTATTATGTTTTGTATTTTTCTAATAAATGCAGGGTTTCTAATGGGCTTCCCCGAGCGCGGAACAGGGACGTTTTCTGCCCCCCTCTTTTTCCTTTTTTTGCACATATACCTGATGTCTTGTTCCTCATGCTTAGCATACAACATTGGGGACAATGTTGGATCTAAGTATGGGGGTGTTTTCGTATTTTCGTACTTTCTGTTTTTTTTTAAAAAAACAAAACAAAACCAAAAACATAAATATATAAAAAAAAAATTTTAATTAAAAATTTTGAAGTTTCATTTTTTGAAACTTTGACTTCTTTTTAACTTTGTCCGCGAGACCCGGCTCATCGAGCCATCCACATAACGAGTCATCTCGCGGCAGCATTTTTGTATATTTTTGTAAATATTCTTGTAAATATTTTTTGTAAATAATTTTTATAAGTACTTTTTGTAAATATTCTTTCTCTTTCCCCTCTCCCTTTTTCCCTCTCATCCTTGTAAATATTTTTTTTCTTTTTCCCAAATTTTTGTAAATAGAATGAAAATTTCATAAAAATAAAAAAAAAATTCATAAAACTTAAAAATCCAAAAAATTTATTTTCGCATTTTTTTCTTTCTTTTTAGTATGTATATATTAAAGATATAAATACAAAAATACAAAAAAAAAAGAGAGCATAACTTCAAAAAAAAAAACAACAAAATTTTTTTTTATGTAAGTTATGAAACAAATAAATCAAACATCTCATTCTTAAGTTTCTTGTTATCCAAAACTTTCGTTTTGAGTTTATTTATATGCGAATTTGATCAATTCTTTGTTCACTATTCGTTTGTTAATTATAGATTGAAAAATCTAAATAGTCGGGGTTAAGTTTTAAAGAATTTATTATACTTTGTAAAAATAGGGGACTCGTTTTAGGCACTACTTCTAATTTTTCATAGATAGGAGAATGTGTACCATGTTAGAAAATAACGACTATAGAATTCAATTATGCTTTGTTTTAGCTTTCTGAAACATTGGAACGTACAATTTATAAAGGTTGCTCTCAATTATTTTTCAATTAAAAATCTAGTTCTCTTTTCTCCCTTACCTATCATAACCTACTTGGTATGATAAAAATATTTCCCCAAAAAGAAAAAGATCTTATGTCAATGGAATAAGATTTCATTCCGTAAACATAGGCACCCAATAAATTAAAAGATTATACGTTACGGAGTAAGAGGATAAAATTCATTACTCCAACACATATACATTGGGTTATTTTTATTTATGAAGAAGAAAATTTTTTATGTTAAGGAAAATAAGATTTCGTTTTCCTTTAACATCCAAATCAAAAAAATGGAGGTTCGAGAAAAAATAACCTCGCCTCAAAATCCAAGCATCTTCATAAACCAACATCAACCCCCCTTAGCCAATTTCATGACTCTAGAATTAATTCAAAAATCTTTTTGAGAGCATAATTCATAAATTGCATTATTTCCGATAACACTCCTATAAGCTAAAGTTCTTATAACTCCAAACTATTTTCTGTTAATCTAACCAATACAATTATTGCTTTCTATTTGATTACATCAAGAAGTCTTTTGGCCAAAACTTTTGCCCTGTTTAAATCATCTAAATAATTTTAGGACTTAACTCTTATACCCCGTATATTTTTAATTTTGATCTCTCTTATAATTAATTTAGCGGTAGCAAAACTTAGGGTTTTTTTATTATTCCTTATAAGTTCACCTCAAACTTTTGCTCTGGAATAGCAAAATCTTAAGTATGGGGGTGTTTGATGAGTTGTAAATATACCTATATTTTCGTATTTTATTTAAGTCAATTTTGTTTATTTTTTGTCTTTTTTATTAGTTTTATTCAATAAATTACTTATTTTTGTAAATATTATTTCTAACTTAGCTTTATTTTATTCCAGAAAAATTCCAGAAAAATTCCAGAAAAAGTCAAAATGTTGACTGACACGCCCGTGTCACATGACCGACACGCCCGTGTCACGCCCTCGACGATCGCAGACCACTGGTTGCCAGCTCGACGATCGGCGATCATCAAACCCAGCTCGAAAGGCCCCAAGACACGCCCGTGTCAAGGTGTGACACGGGCGTGACTTAGCCACTTGGCCCGACGTGACGCGCGCGACTTTGCGGCCGGACCGTGCCCAGATCGACCTCCCCGACACGCCCCAGTCACGCCTGTGACTAACACATGTCACGCCCGTGACCTAGGCGTGACCGCCACGTTTTCAGCCGAAGTCAACATTCCAGTCATGTCACTCGATCAGCTCATGAATAGTGTCGACACGCCCCCCTGTCACGCCCTAGTCACGGGCGTGACCCACACGAAAAATTTGCCTATAAATAAGAGCTTCCAGGAAGCTTATTTTGTCCACTTTTTTTGGTCCATCTTACTTAGCGGAGGTGCTGCCCGTTTGGCTTCTAAGCTATGTAAGGAGAATTTCTCCCTATCTTTCTTAGTTTGTATTAGGTTGTTTGTTTTAGCTTTTCATGTAATAGCCTTTTTATTCAATAAAATGGTAGATTTTCTATCTTGCAAAGTTGAAATGTTCAATTGGAAGCGCCCTTCTTAAGAAATTTTTTCGTTCCCTTTTTGTGATTCTCTTTTTATGTTTTCTTTTTAGCTTTCATAACTTAGTTAGATTTAGGATTTATCGGCATTTTTAGCCGTTGTTATGCCCGTTTTATTTTCATTTTCCGCACTTTTTAGCTTTAGCTTTTTCTTCTTTATCATTTTCATTCATATAGGTTTTATAAAAACTCCCCTAAAAGTGTTCGTTTTTATTTTCTTTAACTTAGGCTCTTAGAATGTAAAACTTCTCGTTCCTTTTTAGTTTTATTCTCACTTTTTGGAGGTTTTATAAAAACTTATGAATAAAAATGTAGTCGTTATAATTTTTCGTCAACTTCATTTTAGCTTTTTAATTTCAAAACTTTTTAGTCCCTTTAATTTTTATTTTCACTTTTTATGCATTTCTACCGCATTCTAGCGGTAGAAATGCAGTTGTTCTAATTTTTGCCAACTTTCATTTTGCGTTTATTTGCAAAACTTTTCGCTCCGGTTAATTTTTATTTTCACTTTTTATGCATTTCTACCGCATTCTAGCGGTAGAAATGCAGTCGTTTTAATTTTTCAGCAACTTCGTTTTTCTTATTTTTGCAAGTGTGTGTGCGTGTATGAGTTAGGTTTTATTGCTTTATTTCAACTTCTGTAGAGTGCGCGTGTGCGTATGCATTTATTTCCGCCTACTCGTTAAGAGTTAAATGGTGCTCTGCTTTCATTTCCCGCCCACTCGTCGTTGAGTGGGACTTGTCTTTTTACAGCTTTCATTTTCTTCCTACTCACTTGAGTAGGAAAACTTTGTATGGGTGCGTGTGTGTTTTACTTTCAAGTAGAGTGCGTGCGTGTATGAGATAAATTTACTCTCGCCCACTCATTTGAGCCGGGACTTGCAATTTTATCGCTTTCTCAATTATGTAGAGTGCGTGCGTGTAGGAGATAATTTTACCGCTTTATTTATCGCTTTCTTCAATTAAGAAGAGTGTGTGCGTGTGTGCATTTATTTCTGCCTACTCATTTGAGTAGGGCTTGCTTTATTTAATTTTCTTTATGGTTTTGAAGTGTGCGTGAGTGCCTGCATCAATTAGCCTTCAATTTATCTAATTGTCCTATTTTTCGTGTTTTCTCTTATAATTGTTCAGTGCTTAATTTAACACTCACGCTTCACCTAAAAACATAAAGCCGTCCCCATACCGATGAGTGGCTAATCTCTTTTAGCCTTCGGCATCGAAGAGCATTGGGACATATAAAATGATTTGAAATAATTAAAAACTTTATTTTTATTTTAATTTAAGGACTTAAGGTTTACCCCGGGTTAACGACGCATAGGACCACATAATCGATGTGTGGGCTCTATTTCCGTTATCCATACGCGACGCCGAGAGGCTGCACGTATGGACTGATCCCCCTTGGGTAAAGAGAACTGCGTTCGCCCCCTCGAAAGAGGAGAAACGTAGTTCTGCCGGATTGGGTTCCCCATCCAATAGCGGGGTTCTTAGCGTAATGTGGGCGTTAAGGGGAATCCTTCGTCGGACTAACGTTCGGTCGAATAGCCTTAGCGCCCAGGTGAGCGATATCCCTAGACCAAGGTGAGCTCATGTTCTTGGAACCTCCACGGCCAAGTGCCTTTTATTAAATTAAAAACAAAGTTCAATAATTGTTAAGAATTATTTTAGTCTTAATCCGATTCGATGCCGAGCGTTAACCCGTCATCGAACTAACTTAGCAAAATTCTGCTCTCTTTCTTTCCGTTTTAATTAAACTAAAAAATCCCACCTTACTGATAGTAAGATAATAGTGTTCCTGGAAGAGTAAATATAATCAACGCGTCTTCGAGAATAATACGACCTCGGTATTTTCCCGAATACCGAGTACTACTTGCGATAGGTGCACTTGCCTCCTCTCGTTAGAAAACTCGATCTTCTTACCGGCCCGCGGAATCTGACCATTTCGAACCAACCACAGTCGGTCTCTGTTCTGCGGCCATCACTTACTCTGGATGTAAGGGTTTAACCCCCTACGAAACCTAGAGAGGGTCATCTCGGGCAATTCCTTCACACCGCTCCTAACCATCATATCCTTAAAGAGTTGCATGTACTCTGAGACCGACTTATTCCCTTGGTGAAGGGGAGCCAAATCATCAGTTATGTGCCGTTTGATCTGTGCATTAGGTTTATAGTCAGTCCTAAAGGTTGGTATGGAACTAGCGCCATAACGATACTCACTCAAAGGTTTGGCGTTAGTAGTACGGAGATTGGTGGGATCAAATTGATCTGAGAGGAGGCTACGCATCGCCAACCACGTGTGTTTATAATTGCCAACACGACACTCTTCGTTTATCTAAAATGACTGGGCTCGACCTATTAACCGCTCTTGGGCGAAGTGAACCCTTTGGAGGTCATCCCATTCGCGACAGTCAAAATGATGTTCTATCTCTTTAAGCCAATCTCTAAAATTTTTAGGATACCCTAAATCGTCATAGGTAAGATTAATGTGGCGTTGCCTAGGGGGAGGCTCAACCATGGATTTATCATACCAATAGTCTAAATGGGAAACGTGAACGTCATAGGCCATAATCGTAAGAACCGGAGAGAAAACTCGATCCGATACTTGTGTACATGCAAAGAAAAGTAAACTGACCCAAATAAATTAGGATTGTTGGAATTGTTTCCGCTTAACCACTAGGGTAATACTTATAGAAAATAAATTTTCTTGCTAAAAAAAATATGAAGATTATTAATAAATTTTTTTTGGATGTTTTGATGAAAAATAAGAAATTTAAGCCGCTATTGGCAGACAAAAAATATAAATTTTTTGTGATTTTTGACAACTAACGTGCAAACAAAAGTGCGGGTTAACGTACCACAAGATGGGGGAGGGGTGCCAATTAGGAAATTGACGTGAACCTCTCTCTGCTACCAACTTGATGTAGGCTTGCACGTTTCACACCGAATAGAACTACGGTCTAACGCCAAACCACTCTTCGATCCAATCCCTACACTCGCACAACCGCTCTACGCGACACCACGCAATTAGATCTATCAATATTATGCTAGCATACGGGTAGCCAAACCGGTTTGGATTTAACAAGGGCTATAAGGCCAATGTTCGATCAAGCTAAAAGGACCAATATTGGGTCCGACCAAGCGGCGTTGTACCAAAAGAGATCTACTGAAAAACTTCGATTCAAAATGGGTAGATCTCTCCGAACGAAAAGATTGTGAAGGTTAGCAAAACCTCTTGAATGAAAAATAACAATAAAGAGAATAACAAACAAGAGAAAATCAACCACGATGAAATCCGAATATTTCAATAGTTAACGCTACGGATAAAAAACCACCACTTGAATGTTTCTAAAGAAAAGAATCTCACAAAAGTGGAAGTATTTCGTTACCCAATCGGAATGGGTGATTACAATTAATCTCGACTTGGATTGTTCTCCAACAGCTCCGCCGGAGTCGTACCAGAAGGAGATGAGAACCTCGTTCGCCAATATTGCTTCACGTCGGTGTTGGAGATCCACAAAGGGAGTTGTAGGAGATGATGTAGGTGGACGGATTTTTGAGAGGAGGGATGGAGGTGGCTCGGGTTGGTGGAGTTTGGCGGCTAAGGGAAGGGGGTGGCCGAACTTGGTGAGGAGGGAGGAAGTGGTTGGCGGTTTTTGGGATTGTGGCCGGAATGGAAGGAGGGGATATGGGGGAGGTTTCCATAACAAAGAGAGGGGGAGGGGAAGAGAATAGGGAGGAGGAGATGGGAAGAGGCCGGCGGCCAAGAGGGAGGAGGGAAAAGGAGAAATTCAGCACAACGGAGAAGGGAGAGAGATCTCAAGAGGGAGGCAATTAGGGTTTCAATTTTTATTTCATCAATCAATCTTCCGAATGAAAATATTCATGCCTATATATAGGCTTACATCAAGCAACAAGGGAAAAGGCTACATGCAGCCCAAAATTAAAATACAAATAATCATGGTTCAAAACATTACCATGCCACATATTATGAAAATTTAATAAAATGCATAAATAAAATAGAACCAAAATAATTAATAATAATTTTAGTAATAATAATTATTAATTATTTAAATATAAGCTTGCGCCGCGGGCGGATATTTGGGCGACGCGCCACATAGTCTTCACGGCGTCGCACGCCACTACTTAGGGATGGAGAAATATCTTCCGTAAGCGCACCGTCCTCGTATTCAACCTGTTGAGGGTCATTGTCTCCATCAGGTTCTCACTTAGCCCAAAAAAAGTCTGGCAATGGGTCAGCATAGTATGTGGAGACTCTGGTTGCGTCCTTTAGAGGCGTACGGAAGGGCTAGGCATGGTAGTGTGGTTACTCGTCTAGGAGTGGGGGGCTCGAACCACTATCTCCGTAGACCACTACGGAGGTTCTTGGGAGTGATACTAGCTTCCAAATATGGGGAACTAAAGGTCTGTGCGCATAGAGTCATGTGCGTGTGTTGTACTTGCATGAATCCTGGAATATCATTACACTACACACATACTTGCACACAACCCGACACCCCATCGTATAAATTGGTATGAGGTTTTTTATTCGATGGGAGTCTTGCAAAAGACCCCTTAACTTATAAGTTTGTATGAGCATTCATATAAGTTAAGGTTACTTATTCCTAAGTTTACTTTACATGTTCTTATTGTTCTACTTTACATGTTTACATTACTGCTTTCTTATTATAGTTCTTTTATACATACACCTGCTAGGATAGTTGTCACCTGCTTGTTCCACTCTCCTTTGTTGTCCTCCGCTTTCATCCTCCTCGTACGATGCCTAGGAGTCGCGGGGGTGAGGCGAGGATGATAGTTACTTAGTCTTTATGACTAACGGTCAGTGACCACATCATTTTAGGGGACCGAGCAGTAGGAGAATCAACACTAGAAGGACAAGGAGGCAGGACATGAGGAGTAGTTATTGCGAACTACCACTACTACACGGCGACGGGTAAGGGATGGATTTCAGTTTGCTTCCGCTTAGATGTTGAGAGTTACGAGAGTGTTGTAGTGAGGACTTGATATACCGGGCTTATGCCCGTTTATATTTCTGAAAGTGAGGAAAAGATCTACCTTAACTCTAGAGGGGGGCGGGGGTGAATAGAGTATTTTAAAATAATTCTCAATTAAAATAGTACAGTAGTGGAAGAATTAAATTTATGTATATGTGTAAGGTGCTTGCATTGAAGTAAAAACTAAAGAATGAAATAAAGAATCACACAGCACACAGCAAAGACAAACACACAGCAACTAGATGACACAAGGATCTATAGTGGTTCCCCAACTACCTGGGTGCATCCACTCTTCTACCACCCTTGGTAGGAATCCACTGCAGGAATAGTTGATCAGGTGTCTTGGGCACCAATGAGCTTTTGATAAGGTGCTCAAAAACCAAAACTAGATTTTTTGATAAGGTGTCTTGCCATCACTGAGTTTTGACAAGGTCTCAGAAACCTGTCTCAGAACTTTTGAAGGGAGTTTTGAAAAACCCTTTTATAGGAGGGAAAGGAAAAAAGAAAGAAAGTATTGAGTTGTTCTTCTCTGTCAACAGTCTGAAAGAAGACAAGTGGATGATGATATCAAAGCACCCCCTGAGATCTGTAAAAGTTCAGGAAGGTGAGCTTTGCTAGGGTGATAGGTCTTCAGTTGCTTCAGATCTTAAGCAATTGATGATTTTAGCAGATCCTGAAATATTTGATGTCTGGAGTTCTTGATGTTGAAGCTTTTGAAAACTTGAAGATTTGGAGGAGTTGAGTAGCAGAAGATCTCCTCTACAACAGAATCTTCTTGTGTTCTTAAAGATTAAGTAGATTTGAAAATCACAGAAGATGAACTGTTGATCAGAGATGTTGTATTGTTCAATCTTCTATGTCTCTTTTCAATCTAATTATGCTGTATATCTCTTGTCTCTATAATTGTATTGATCTGTTGTATTTTCAAAAACATATTCTGAAGAAGTATATCAGATTCTGACTTAGATGGTCGTTACTCAGTCATAAATGACTTCCATAAATGACAACTGTCTCTGGGGAAAGTCCTAAGCAACATTCCTTTTAGTCTTCCTTGAAACTTGCATCAGATTGCTTGAAACGGCTAGAGAATCCTATGCAATAAATGCAGAAAATAACTATGGAAGAATATGAATGAATTCCATAACTATTCTTGAATTTGAAATCTGAAAGCGTCGATCTCTCACGAAAATCGTTGATCTTAGCTCTATGATCGTTGAACTGAGCTCAGAGATTGGATTTATACTAGAGACAGAAAACGTCGAACTGAGCTCTACGATCGTCGAACTTAGCTCAGCAACTTTTAAAATAGCGAAGACAAAACGTCTATCTGAGCTCGAAGATCGTAGACCGGAGTTCGACGACTTGCAGAGTTGAGCTCAGAGAACGTCGAACGCAGTTCGACGTCTCGTCAAAATGAGCCCGACGAAAATTGTCTTGTCTAAGTACTTAGTCCTGATATCGACTGGTCCTGGGGGCAGCTCCAAACCTAAGTTATAAGCCCTAGACTCATTCTAATTTGACCTTTTCAATTATACAACTAGGTCAAACAATTTTCCTAATAACATAGTGATCCTTGCCCAAATTAGTAATAGGGTGTTCAGACAATCTCCCCCTATTTGAGTTAGGATTACTATTTACAAGACATAATCAGGAAATACAGAATCATACATACAAAAATAAAAGCTAAACTAACAATACAGAAAAGATAATAAAAGTAGCATTTCAAAACTCAAAAGGAATGTCAGCAAATGTTCCGATATAGATGTACTGTCTGCTTACAGAATTCATTTCCTTTCACTTCCTTTCTTAAATAAAATCTCCCTATTGGGATTGAGAGCATCTTTCTTTGATCTTCTGTCATCTTCTGCACCTAAGGAGGTTTGGGATCTGGGCCTTGGAACTACAGCCTCAAGATGCAGTTTCATGTAATCTTCTGGATCAAAGAACTTTCTTAAAGCATATCTCTCCAGTTCTGTCTTTCTTTGTTCTGAAAGTGTAGTGATGTTAGAAGTATCTTTCCCTTGTTCTCTGGCCTTTTTCAACTGATCTCGAGCAACAAGCTCTTTCATCCTGGCAGTCCATGATACTGGATTGTTTTCTGGATCCTCAAAAGGAATTGAAGGTTCATATCTATTAATAGTTTCTGAAGCAGTAGATGTTCTTGTAACAACAGTATCTCTGAGTTTGTAAGGAAAAGGACCTTGAGTTTAATCCATAAGCCCTTTTCCTTCCCTTTGCTGTCTGGAATAGGTTCTATATTCTCTCTGACTTCCTCTATGTTGTCCTCTTCTTGAATGATAACCTTTTTGATACTGTCCTCTGGGCTGATATCTTTGAGAGGGTTGAGAGGAACTTTGCTTTGAATCAGAAGATTGAAATGTAGAGCCTCCACCAGATCCTGAATCTGGAGGAGGAGGAGGAGGTTGATACTGAGAGGATCCTTTCTCATACTTGTCCAGTTTCCTTTTCTTCTTCATAGCCTTTAACTGATTTTTGGAATATTGCATCCAGGGCTCTGTAATCTGGCAGTCATGCAGAATATAATATGGTATGTCATTTGAATCTTTGGCCTTGGTAGGAGGAACTCTCATCATAGCTTTGCTTCTATCTTTCCTCTTTTTGACAATGGTGCCAGCAGAGTAATCAGATTCAGTATTGAATTTATCACTGTCAAAGCTCTGTTGTCTGTCATAAAGATCATCAATTCTTTTTATGTATTCCTCTTGAAGTTTAGATTTCTCAGAATCAGTAGGAGCAGGAGGTGTTGGAACAGCAACAGGAATCTCAGCAGGAGCAGTTGGAATAACATACACTTATGGAGCAGTTGCATCAAAAGGATTCTCAGAAACCTTTTCTTCCAGATAACTTGCCAGTTCTTCAGCAACAGCAGTATCAGCAGACAGCATCTCAATATCAGTAGATTCAACAGAAATATCAGCAGCAGCAGCAGCACTAACAGTAGCAATAGCTTCCTCAGCCTTAAGAGAATTGACATAGGATATGATCAGGCTGGGATCACATACAGAAATAGGCACAATGGCCTTAGTGAGGTCTTCAACTCCCAGAGTTGGTAAGCGGCTTCTATAAAGAATATCAAACTCAAACAACAGTGACCTGAGGTCCACTGTAATCACTGGTACTGGAGCAGCAGTAGGGATGATTGGCAACAGTAGATCACTTGGAGCAGCACTTAGAGCAGGCAGTTCCTCAGCTTCATAAGGCATCTCCCCTGCCTTGATTCAGTCATGACTGGATCAAGGAACTCCATAGAAGTAATTGTCTGAGGAGAGGAAAAAGAGGTTAGCCTGTCAGATAGCTCCTTTATTGATTGCAGGAGTGGAGCCATGGTGGTCTACAGCAGGTCTACTAGCTTGGGGGCCCGTATCCCATATAGCCTATCTGCTAAAGCTGATAAATCAACTTGCTCAAGTGGGACTCTAGTAGAGGAGGAGGATGGAATTGCTTGAACTGATGGTGAATGGGCTGCAGTTGATGCTGTGGTGGATGGTAGAATTGATGGTTGAGAGATAGGGATGGTGGAGATGGATGGAGTGAAGGATGGTTGGGAGAGTATATCATGAAGAAGTTGTTGGTAGGAGGAGGTAGAGGGAAGCTCATGAGGAGAGGAAGGGGAATCATCCATGAAGGAATCTTCCAATATGTTGAAAGATGGTCTGTCATGAGGTGGATAGTAGAAAAGTGAATGGAATGGTTCTGAGGTGGCTGGAGGTGAAAGAGGTTATGAGATGGTAATGGGGTAAGAAATGCTTATGGTTGTGGAGATTGTTGTGGTTAATGTGGAGGTGGAGGTAGAAACAAGAGGTGGAGAAGGAGGAGCAGAGGTGGAGGCAGGCAGTTCTTCCATGAGGGCTGGATCTTGAGGGGAAGTGACTACAGGAGTCCTTGTGCCTGAAGCTATAGTAGTCCTATCAGGTTTGATGATCTGCCTATCCCATTTCCCAAATAAGGCATAGGTTAATCTTTTAGATGCATTAATGTGCATCCCATTGGAAACCAGCAGCTCTGGGCACCTGGAGTGCAGGAAAACCCCTAAAATCCTCCCAAAATTGACAAAACTTTTATTAATTTTTTTCTTAATCAAATCAAAGAAGATTTTTCCCCAATTCAGATGTTTCTTGTCCACTATGGCTCCCATCAAACAGAACTGATACCTGGATATAGTATCATGTGTTGAGTGCTTAGCCAGCAGGATTTTCCCCACAACATCAGCCAAAAATCGAATTTCAATGGATAGATTCTTTTTTAATAACTTATTAGGGTTTGCAGTAGAGTGACCCATTCTATCAAACATAGAATCAAATTCTTCTCCAGACATATCAGTAGAATAATCTCCAGTACTTAAATTGAAAACCTCAGTCAGAAGGGTAGGGGATAATTGTACCTGAATCCCGCTGATAGTACCGACTATTGTATTCTCATCCAGATTGTTTGCAGTAAATACCCATTCCTTTATTTCTCCAGCCGCAATCTTTATTCTGGTTGACATAATATCCACTAGCTGTTGTTCCTTGAATAGTTCCAGGATATCCTTGAAGATTTGATCGATGCTGTCGAATGAATCCATATCAATATCAAACCCGGTATAAAACTTCATCTTCGCAAGAGCCGCAACATTCACCGCCATTGAAGACCTACAAAAAATTACCAAACACAACCAAGTGCAGTAGATTTTGGAGGGAAAGAAAGAAATTGCAGAGAGTATGAATGCACGATCGAAGAACGACGACAAAAAATGATTTTTATATTAGGGTTCGACGGCGGAAAGGAAGGATCGTTGAACTCCGTTCGACGATCTGGGCTTCTAATAGAATCTGAAGAGTCTTCAATAACGTCGATCTCCGTTCGACGATACTAGAGAGCGTCGAGCTCAGATCGACGATCTATGAACAGAAAGAAGAATAGCTAAAAGCTAACAGACGGTGCTGAAATTCGGTCGACGCTATTTGGAAATGTCGATCTCCGTTCGACGCTTTTTGGAAAAATGTCGAGCGCAGTTCAGAGACAGAAAACAGCCTACAGACACTAGAAAATACCAATTTTTAGCCTAGTCTTGGTCTGTTTTTTGATTTACAAAAGCTTGGGATTTATTTTAGGCTGCCTCCATCTAACATTCCTAACTGATTTAGGAAGAAGGTATGTTTCTTTTCATCCAAAGGTTTGGTGAAAATATCTCCCCTTTGCAAATCAGTTGGGATATACTGAAGTTCAATTTTATTTTTCTCTACATTATCCCTTAGAAAGTGATGCCTAATCTCTATATGTTTTGTCCTACTATGGAGGACTAGATTTTATGCTATGGAGATAGCACTAGTATTATCACAAAAGATTTTTGATCCTTCTAAGTTATAGCCATAGTCTAGGAGCTGGTTTTGAATCCACAGAATCTGTGAGCAACAACTGCCTGCTGCTATGTATTCAGCTTCAGCAGTTGAAGTGGACACAGATGTCTGTTTCTTACAGAACCAGGAGACAAGTCTGTCACCAAGGAACTTGCAAGTTCCACTGGTGCTTTTCTTGTCTACTCTACATCCAGCATAATCAGCATCTAAAAATCCAGTTAATTCAAATCCTGAGTCTTTTGGATACCAGAGTCCTAGATTTGGACAACTTTTCACATACCTGTGAATCCTCTTTACTAAAGTTAAGTGTGACTCTCTAGGGCTTACTTAGAACCTAGCACATATACATGTAACAAACATTATATCAGGTCTACTAGCTGTAAGGTATAATAGAGAGCCAATCATTGCTCTATATGTTGTCTGATCAACATGTTTTCCATGTTTATATGCATCTAATAATGCATTAGTATGCATAGGTATTTTCATACAAGATGCTTCAGACATACCAAATTTCTTAACTAGTTCCTTTGCATACTTGGTTTGAGAAATGAATATGCCTTCAGCATGTTGTTTGACTTACAATCCTTGAAAGAAGGAAAGCTCACCCATGCTACTCATTTAAAATTTAGAATGCATTAGGTTGGAAAACTTCTTGCACAAATTTGAATCAGTAGAACCAAAGATAATATCATATATATATATTTGTACTAGTAGGGTATGGGACTTATGGGTTCTAATAAAAAGAGTTTGGTCTACTCTACCCCTTATAAAATCATTTTTCAGAAAAAAGCATGCTAAGGTCTCATACCATGCTCTAGGAGCTTGCTTGAGAAAATATAATGCTTTATGTAATTTGAAAACATAGTCAGGATAAGTTGAAGAGATAAAACCTGGATGTTGTCTAACATAGACTTCCTCTTTGATGTCTCCATTGAGAAATGCACTCTTCACATCCATTTGGTAGACCTTGAATCCTTTGTGAGCTGCATAGGCAAGGAATATTCTAATGGCCTCTAACCTTGCCATTGGTGCAAAGGTCTGGTCATAGTCTATCCCTTCTTCTTGAGAATAACCTTGAGCAACTAGCCTTGCCTTGTTCCTTACAATAACTCCTTGATCATCCAACTTATTTCTGAACACCCACTTTGTTCCAACAATTGAGTGATCCTTAGGCCTTGGGACTATTTCCCAAACTTTGTTTCTCTCAAATTGATGTAGCTCCTCTTGCATAGCAATGATCCAGTGCGGATCTTGTTCTGCATCTTGAATGGATTGAGGCTCAACTTGAGATAGAAAGCAAGTAAGCATCAGGTTCTGGTTGACCTGATTTTCTGTTTGCACACCAGCTGAGATGTCTCCAATCACTTTGGAGATTGGGTGATCTCTTGTTGTTACTAAATCAACAGGAGGTGTTGATTGTTCGCCAACCTATGTTGTTGTTTCCTCTTGTGGAACAACAACGGGCTCTTTAAGAGGTTTTCTCCAAGATGTTGAACACCAAGATGTTGAGTATCCTCTTCATCTTCACTGATTTAAGATCTTTGTTTGATAGGTGAATGTACTGAATCCTTTTCTACAATGAATAACCTGTCCAAATTTTCTGAAAGAGAGTGTACCTGCAATGGTTATATGGTAGAAGTAGACTTCTCCTTGTAACACATGTTAGTCTCATCAAAAGATACATGAACAGATTCTTCAATTTTAAGAGAAGTTTTATAAAAAACCCTATAAGCTTTACTGATCATGGAGTATCCCAGAAACACTCATTCATCAACTTTAGCTTGGAATTTTGATAAATACTTCTTGTCATTATTGTGAATATAATAAAGGCAACAAAATTTTTTTAAATAGTCTTCTTTAGGTGTCTTCCCTTTGAGCAATTCATAGGGAGTCTTGCCCTTCAGCTTATGTATCAAACTTTTGTTCAACACATAGTTGTAGGTGTTCACTGCCTCTGCCCAAAAAGATAAAGGAAGGTTAGCATCTGTCAACAATGTAGTGGAAGATTCAATTAGGGTTCTATTTTTCCTTTCAGCTACCCCATTTTGTTGAGGAGTTTTAGGAGCTGAGAAAGTATTCCTGATCCCTTCACTCTGACAGAACTCTTGCATAAGAAGAGAATCAAACTTTGTCCCATGATCACTTCTGATCAGGGCAATATGAGTATTGAACTCAATCTGTACGCATTTGAGAAAATCTGTCAAACATTTAAAGTTATCAGACTTCTTCCTCAGAAAGAATACCCAAGTGAATCTAGAGAAGTCATCTACAATCACTAAAGTATAAGATTTCCCTCCTAAGCTTTGTACTGTAATGGGTCCAAAAAGATCCATGTGTAACAGATACAAGATCCTAGGTGAATCACTCTTATTAAGTAACTTAAAACTATTTTTAGTTTGCTTGCCTAATTGACAAGCCCTGCAGAGTCCTTCCTTCTTATAGGGGCCAGAAGGTAGTCCTCTAACAAGGTTGTCCTTGGACAGCCTAGCAATTGTTCTAATATTTAAGTGTCCTAGTCACTTATGCCATAAATCATTTGGTTTGCAGACTGAATTAAATAAGGAGATATCTATGTTGGTTGAAAGGAAATCTACAAGATAAATGTTACCTTCCTTTTACCTGTTAACACTGTTGTGTTATCCTCTGACTTGATCTGGCATAAGGATTTGTTGAATGTCACTTGATATCCTTCATCACAGAGTTGACTGATGCTGATTAGGTTGTGCTTCAGTCCTTCCACATAAGCCACCTTCTTGAATGTGACTGAGCCAATCTGAATAGCACTATATCCTTTTGTTTGAACAAAGTTTGAATCTCCAAAGATCACTTTGGGTCCAAGTTTTGCTTTGAAGGATGTGAGATTGTCCTTGCTCCCTGTCATGTGCTTTGAGCACCCATTATCCAGATACCATTGTTGGTTCATTGTTGGATAGGTCTTCACCTGCACATAAACAATTTATATGTTTTTGACCAAGTTTACCATGGGTCTAGGTTGATAACCTTTAAATTATGAAATGAAAGACATCCCTGGCTGACTCTTATATCCTTCTGGATGATATCTCCTAGGAGGTACTATCCATTAAGTATAAGGGTTGAAACTTTGGGATGAGGGACTTCTAGGATTGAGTCTAGATTTACCTCTGAAAGAAGGTTCAAAGCTCTGAGCTCCGTTCGACGATCGTCGACCTGAGTTCCACGATCTTGTGTCAGATCGTCGAGCTCCGTTCGAAGATTGACTATACCAGAATTTAGAGTTCAGAAGTCGTCGATCTGAGTTCGACGATCCAGCCTTGGATCGCCGAGCTCTGTTCGACGATCGTCGAACTCTGTTCGACGTTTTCTGTTGAACTTGATTTTCCTTAGGTAAATCTGGATTCTTCCTAGCTACCTCTACAACACCCTTTCCTTTATCTGAAATAAATTTAATTGGGGTTTTTAATACTATAGGTTGGCTGTATGAAGCACCCAATCCCAGTGTACTGTTGAATCTTGAGTTAACTGTGCTTGTGATGTCCATCAGTCTGATGCTTCTCCCATTAAGGGATTCTTCAAACTTCTTTGCCTGGGATAGCTCACTTTTTAGTGAAGCTATCTCCTCCCTACAGCATTCTAACTCCTCAGAGAGTTTGAGGTTGTCTGATTTTAAGGTGCTATGTTCAGACAATTGATTTCTGAGAGAGATAATTTCTTTCTCAGATTTTAATAGGTCTAAACAAAGTGCCTTAAATTTAGACCTAAAGTCCTCTAAGTCAAAGTCAAAGGAGTCTATTACCTGGTCTTCTTCAGTTTGAGTTTCAGATTTTGAGTCTGATCCTTGTTCTGCATCAGAATTTTGCTGAGAGGCATTGATAACAATCATGCAGAATTCCTTTTCTTCAGCATCATCCTCATCATCACTTGAGCTTGATGAGGCTTCTAATTCCTCTTCAGTATCACTCCAGCTTTCAGCTACAAACGCCTTCCTTGTATGTTTATTTTTGTTAGAGGAGGATTTGTTGCTGTTGTTTCCTCTAGAGTCCTTGTCTTTTCTCCTATCTTTGTTGTCCTTCTTGTCCTTATTCTGATTTTCTGGACAGTCAGGCACAATATGGCCTGGTTTCCTGCATCCAAAATAGATTATTTCTTTATTGTTTGATTTGTCATACCTTGGCTTCTCATGCCCTCTGGATGACCTCTTTCTGAAGTCTTTCCTGGCCATCTTATAGAATCTTTTGGCCAGCAAGCTCATCAATTCTTTATTGCCTGTGACCTTGTCTTCAGGCTTCTCTTCTATGGTTTTGAAAGCAATGGTCTTCTCCTTTCTGATGACTAGAGAAACAATCTTTTGCTCTTCTTCCCTATTCTTGATGAGCAGCTCATAAGACTTGAGCTTGCCCAAAAGAGCTTCAGTAGTAATCTCAGTTAGGCTTCTGGCATCCTTGATTGGCCAGATCCTTGAGTCCCAAGTGCTAGGGAAGCACATTAGGATCTTGTCATTTAGTTCAATTATTGTGGTCCCCTTATCCAATGTTTTCAACTCACTGACTATTAGACTGAGCCTGTTGTACATATCTACAACTGACTCAGCTTCTCCTTTCTTGAAATTCACATATTGAGATATAAGATGGGATCTCCTGTCCTTCCTTTCATCAGCAGATCCTGAGACAATTTCAGATAACTTGTCCCATATAACTTTTGTTGAACTGCATTCAACCACCTTTTGGAATATCTCATCAGACATGGTCTAAGAAAGGATATTCATAGCCTTTGCATCTGCAACTTTCCATTTCTTTATTTCTGTATCTGTTCCTGAAGGAGGTGGAACAACACTTGTACTTGTGATCACTGGGGGTCTTGGACAAACTGTCAAAACAGAATTGAAAATGTCCTCATTAATAGAATTCATGTAAAGCTTAATCCTTGCCTTCCAAAGTGCAATCTTAGAGAGGTTGCACACTGGAGGTCTGGTGCTAGAATAATCTTTGTTTTATGCCATGGTTTTTTTTTGAAAATAAATATAACACAAAAATTAATAACTATCCTCTACAGAAGGTTTATCTTATCAAGGATCTTTTGGTTCAGGTGTTAGCCTGTTCAATTAATCTGTTGAAGATTCAGTTGTTGAATGACCAACCTGCCTCTGATACCAATTGAATGTGAGGAAAAGATCTACCTTAACTCTATAGGGGGGGTGAATAGAGTATTTTAAAATAATTCACAATTAAAATAGTATAGCAGTGGAAGACTTAAAATTATGTATGTGTGTAAGGTGCTTGCATTGAAGTAAAAACTAAAGCAAGAAATAAAGAATCACACAGCACACAACAAAGACAAACACACAGCAACCAGATGACACAAGGATCTATAGTGGTTCCCCAACAACCTAGGTACATCCACTCTTCTACCACCCTTGGTAGGAATCCACTGCAGGAATAGTTGATCAGGTGTCCTGGGCACCAATGAGCTTTTGATAAGGTGCTCAAAAACCAAATCTAGATTTTTTGATAAGGTGTCTTGGACCACTGAGTTTTGACAAGGTCTCAGAAACTAGTCTCAGAACTTTTGAAGGGAGTTTTGAAAAACCATTTTACAGGAGGGAAAGGAAAGAAGAAAGAAAGAGTTGAGTTGTTCTTCTCTGTCAATAGTCTGAGAGAAGACAAGTGGATGATGATGTCAAAGCTCCCCCTGAGATCTGTAAGAGTTCAGGAAGGTGAGCTTTGCTAGGGTGATAGGTCTTCAGTTGCTTCAGATCTCCAGCAATTGATGATTTTAGCAGATGCTGAAATGTTTGATGTCTGGAGTTCTTGATGTTGAAGCTTTTGAACACTTGAAGATTTGGAGGAGTTGAGTAGCAGAAGATCTCCTCTATAGCAGAATTTTCTTGTGTTCTTGAAGATTCAGTAGATTTGAAAATCACAGAAGATGAACTGTTGATCAGAGAAGTTGTATTGTTCAATCTTCTGTGTCTCTTTTCAATCTAATTCTGCTGTATATCTCTTGTCTCTATAATTGTATTGATCTGTTGTATTTTCAAAAATATATTCTGAAGGAGTATATCAGATTCTGACTTAGATGGTCGTTACTCAGTCATAAATGAATCCATAAATGACAACTATCTCTGGGGAAAGTCCTAAGCAACATTCCTTTTAGTCTTCCTTGAAACTTGCATCAGATTGCTTGAAACGGCTAGAGAATCCTTTGCAATAAATGCAGAAAATAACTCTGGAAGAATATGAATGAATTCCATAACTGTTCTTGAATTAGAAAACAAGCGTCGATCTCTCACAGAAATCGTCGATCTGAGCTCTACGATCATTGAACTGAGCTCATAGATTGGATTTATACTAGAGACAGAAAACGTCGACCTGAGCTCTACGATCGTCGAACTGAGCTCAGCGACTTTGAAAATAGCGAAGACAAAACATCGATCTGAGCTCGAAGATCGTCGACCGGAGTTCGACGACTTGCAGAGTTGAGCTCAGTGAACGTCAAACGGAGTTCGACGTTTCGTCGAACTGAGGTCGACGAAAATTGTCTTGTCTCAGTACTTAGTCCTGATCTCTGAGTGGTCCTGGGGGCATCTCCAAACCTAAGTTCTAAGCCCTAGACTCATTCTAATTTGACCTTTTCAACTATACAACTAGGTCAAACAATTTTCCTAATAACATAGTGATCCTTGCCCAAATTAGTAATAGGGTGTTCCAACAATTTCTATTTGCCTTTCAGCTTCAGTACTTCTTTATCACGTTGACATTCCTATTATTTCTATTTCATATTTTATGTGATATGTGGACTTGAACTTATATGTTCTATCTGTATACTTCTCTTTCTTTGGTGATCGTTAAGGCCGGTAGGATCAGCGTTTTGTAGTGGAGACCCACCAGAGCGTTAGTGTAAACGCAAAACGACGATTCTGGGCATAAGACACTGTGGTTTAAAAGGAAAAAAATGGGGTATTACATAATCATTGCCAAATAGTAAATTCTAGAACATATGATATTATGCTAACTTGATTTAAAAAGGCAATATATATGTTGTTGACTTTGATTCCACTAACAATGAATTATGTTTATTCATTACTTAAATAGATAGGAATGAGTTGTGACATAGTAGGCTTATCCATGTAAATCACAAAACCACAACAAAGCTTTCAAAGAATGAGTTTGTAAGAGGTTTACCAAAAGGTAAGTATAGAAAAGTCAATCCATGTAGAGCCTGTCAGTTAGGTAAACAGGTGAAATCATCATTCAAACCAATTGTTAAGAATGATTACCTGAGAATCTTATACCTACTACATATGGATTTATTTAGTCCTTTTACCACTCAAAGTTTAGTAGGTAAGTCTTATTACATTTGTTATTGTGGATGATTTCTCAAGGTTCAGTTGAGTGTTCTTTTTAAAAGCAAAGTATGAAACATTTTCAACCTTCACAAGATTCATTAATTAGATTCAATCTGAATTTGATACCAAAGTTTCATTGATTAGAAGTGAACATGACATAGAGTTTTAAAATAAGTCGAATTACAGATTCTGTGAAGATGCTGAAATAAGGCAAAGCTTTTCAGCTCCTAGAACTCCTCAAAAAAATGGAGTTGCTCAAAGGAAAAATAGAACACTCATTAAAGATGGAAGAACATTATTAATAGAGACTAAGTTGCCTAGGTCCTTTTGGACTGAAGTAATGAACACTTTTTTTTATGTTCTTAATAGAAGTCTTATTCACAAGACAAAACTTAAGACAACTATTTAACTTTTGAAAGGTAAGCTACCTATGGTTTCTTACTTTAGAATATTTGAATCTGTCTGTTATATTCTTAATAGTGAAAAAATTATCTAGCCAAATTTGATTAGAAAGCTGATGTTGTAATAGTTTGGGGATATTCCTTATCTAGCAAAGCCTATAGGTGTTATAATAAAAGGACACTCAAAATTGAAGAATCCATGCATGTAGTATTACATGAAACTCGTGCTTGTTCCTAGGGGAGGAAACTTCCACTAGAAAATTATTACAGGAATAGGTTGATATAGATGAAATCTTAAAAGATTTGAAGATTGTGGAGAATATATAAAGCACTTCTTCAAAGAATAATCATCAAAAAGAAGATGATACTGAGAGCTTATAAGATGAAGTTCCTACAAAAGGACATATTAACTCAACAATCATGGAACAAGTTGATGATTAAGATGGTGGATTACATCATGAAGAAGGAACAAGGGAAGAAACTAACCTTGATCTAATTGGTAAAACAAAAATTTATCCAAATAGGTCAAACCTGAGAGATCATCCCTCTTCTCAAGTCATTGGCAATGTAAATCAAGGCGTAAAGACTAGAAGACAATTACAAACTAGAGAAATGTTTAAGTGCTTCTTATCTTAATTTGAACCCAAGAAATTTGAGGAAGTCGATACTGTTCCACACTTTATTATAGCTATGCAAGAAGAACTTGCACCATTGAAAGAAATAAAGTGTGAGAATTAGTGAAAAGACCAAATAATTATCAAGTTATAGGAACTAAATGGGTTTTCAGGAAAAAATTTGATACAAATGGAGTTATTGTGAGAAATAAAGCTATATAGAGTGGTTGCTCAAGGGTATAGACAAGAGGAAGGAATTGACTGCAATAAAACCTTTGCACCAGTAGCAAGGCAAGAAACAATCAGACTATTTCAAACCTATGCATCGTATAAAAGGATTAAAGTTTACCAAATGGATATCAAGATTCCCTTTATTAATGGATTTATACAAGAAGAGGTTTATATAGAACAACCTCCATGTTTTGTCGATCTAGATTTTCCCACTTATGTTTATAAATTAAAAAAATCACTATATGGTCTAAAGCAAGCTCTAAGAGCCTTGTATGATGCCTTATCCTCATTTCTCTTAGATCACTCATTCACAAGAGGAAAGGTGGATACAAAACTTTTCACTAAAACATATAAGGAAAAGCTGCTTATTGTATAGATTTATGTGTATGTTATTATATTTGGGTCAACAGACTCTGGAATATGCAAATGGTTTGCTGACTTATAGCAATCCAAGTTTGAAATGAGTAGCATGAGAGAGTTATCCTTCTTCCTTAGTTTACAAATAAAACAAAGTAATATATGTATCTTCATTTCTCAATCTAAACACACAAAGGAATTGATTACAAAACTTGGCATGGAAAATGCCACTATTATGAAAACTCTCATGGCTACTAATGTTTTCTTAGATAAGGATATATCTAGTAAATTTGCAGACCAGAAAACATATAGAGCATTCATTATCACACTTCTTTATCTCACATCAAGCAGACCTGATATAATGTTTGCTACAGGTGTCTGTGTAAGGTTTCTGGTTGATCCTAAAAAATCATATCTTAGTTCTGTAAAAAGAATCTTAAGATATATTAAGGGTACACCTGAAATGGGATTGTGGTATGAAGCAAAATCATAATTTGAACTATATGGTTATTGAGATGCTGATTATGCAGGATGCAGGTTGGAGAGAAAAAGTACCTTAGGAACCTATCAATTCCTAGGTGATATACTAGTATCAAGGTTCGGTAAGAAGAAGACATCAGCCTCCACTTCCACAGCTGAAGCAGAGTACATTACTGCTGGAAGTTGTTGTTCACAGATTTTATAGATACAAAATAAATTACTTGATTATAACTTAAATTTTTCTAATTCCACAATATTTTGTGATTGTTCAAGTGTTATCCTAATTACATCAAATGCTATCTTGTACAACAGGACAAATCATATAGAGATAAGACATCACTTTCTTAAGGACGATGTTGAAAAAGGGAAAATTTCCTTAGAATATGTGAATTCTAAAAATCAGAAGGAAGATATTTTCACTAAGCCTCTTGATGAAACTAAGCACAACTACTTTATCAATGCTTTGGGTATGCTTAATAAAGCTTTGTAATCTTAAATGACTTAATTTTAACTACAAATATTCCTGGGAAAAACCTGCATAAGACATAAATTTTTAAGTCTATACTCCACGTAACATCAAATAAAAATCGACCGAATGTAATATTCTTTTCGACGTAATGTCTAAGAGACGATGATTATGAAGAATATTAGACCTATTATACGCAATGCTAATTTCTTTTAATGCGTGCGTCGATGACTATACTTATGTATTTGTCGAAAAGAAATCGATGCTTTGTCGACTAACAAAATTATTTATGCCCTAATTTGTCGACGTATCGTCCATTTCTCTCAAAACTCTTAATCTTCCCCTCTCTATTTTCTTTCAACAATTTATCTCAGTTCTCTCTTATACTTTTGCAAGAATTTCAATAGCAACCATGATAAATTCAGGATTCAGTATTGATCTCAAATCATTTGCAGCTATAGGAGATTCATTCAAAGGAATTTTGCAATTATTCAAAGACGCTGGTTTAAATAAGCTAATCACTACAAGATTCTTATTATATTCTGTGGAATTAGCTGAGTTCATTAGTTCAGTTATAATAGATGAATATGATATGACTCAATGATATGGCAGATAAATGGATCAGAGGTCACTATAATTATGGAACTCATATAGATAATATTTGATCTACGATTAGGAGAGGGAGATGCTGAATTAACTGAAGATGAAATTATGGAAGCTCTAGTAAAGTTGAATTTCTCTAAGGACAAAGCAATTTATTTGAAAAAGAAAGATTTTTTAGAAGATTATGAGTTTCTTGTTGATATAGTGGGAAAGGTGCTGATGTGCATGATATCAGCGCATAAAGCTGATCCCAAAGCTCAACTGCATTTGATGGGAATTATGGTATTGAGAAAGAAGATTAATTGGATTAAGTGTATTTTGCATCTTATAGGTCATAAGTACAACCATAAGGATAATGCATATATGAATTTTATGAGTTAAATATTTAAACTGCACTACCCTACTCTGTGTAAATTAATAGAAGTAAATATAACACCTAGAAAGAGACTCACTATTGCACTGTTCTCAAAGAAAACCAGACAAATACTAAAACCTGTTTCAAAGAAAGAAGTTTCTCCCCATCCTCACCATTAATAGATGAGATAGTTCCAACAAAAAAACATCTCTACTTGTATAACGGTCCAAGCCCGCCAACCCTGCGGGACCCAGCTGGCACCGCCGACCTACCAGAGTCCAAACCCGGGCCCACTACTGGTAGTCAGCCTATCACAACAAGCCTGCAGGCCATGCACCCCAACCCCTCTCCGCGCCTGTTTTTCAGCAGCGGTAGGTTGTTGCCACTGGGGATCGAACCTAGGACCTTGATAAGAGACTCTTTACCACAGCTCTCATCACCAACTGAGCTCTCTTTACCACAGCTCTCATCACCAACTGAGCTGCAGCTCAGTTGGTGATGAGAGCTGTGGTAAAGAGTCTCTTATCAAGGTCCTAGGTTCGATCCCCAGTGGCAACAACCTACCGCTGCTGAAAAACAGGCGCGGAGAGGGGTTGGGGTGCATGGCCTGCAGGCTTGTTGTGATAGGCTGACTACCAGTAGTGGGCCCGGGTTTGGACTCTGGTAGGCCGGCGGTGCCAGCTGGGTCCCGCAGGGTTGGCGGGCTTGGACCGTTATAAAAAGTGCACTTTTTTGTAACGGCCTCCCCAGCCCATGCTCGCAAGGACGGCCGCCGGCACCCCCAGCACCACGCTCGAAAGGGTTCAGCCTAATCAGGTCTGCAGACCATGCACCCCAACCCCTCTCCGCGCCTGTTTTTCAGCAGCGGTAGGTTGTTGCCATTGTGGATCGAACCTAGGAACTTGATAAGAGACTCTTTACCACAGCTCTCATCACCAATTGAGCTGCCACCTTGTCGAGATTAAGTCCGGCGATCCATACCCGGCAAGAGTACGCGGTGTTCCGCCTCGTGCACCAGGCATTGAGGGCGTACGATAGGTCAGACCGGTGTGCATAACTGGTTTTGAGGTGGGGTAGGCCCGACCCACCGCTTCCGTCTGCCACTACGGAGGTATCCTGAGAGGTAACGGCTCCGAAAGAGGGAACAATAAGGTTTGTGCACAAAGTCGGGTGTGTGTGTTGCACTGCATGACATAATAACCCACCATATGTATTGCCATCATAATCATTCATTACAACTTTGGACATCCCAAAAACTAAGTGGTTTGGGACGCTTATAGTTTGGGACCTGCAAAACGACCCCTTAGTCTATAAGCTTGTGTGGGCAAGTTTATAAATTAATGTTTATTTGATATATATAAAAATAACCATTGCTGTTTGATAACCGACACCCCAAGGTATAAGTGGTATGGGACACTTATACGATGGGAGCCTTGCAAAAGATCCCTTTTGCTTATGTGTTCTCGCATAAGTGAAGGTTTAAATTCATATATTTGCTTTTCTTACTGCTAGACCTATTATAACATTCATATTAACTGCTCACCGAATACAACTTGCTAGATTAAATCCACTGTCACCTGTTTACTTTTATTCTCCACAAATATGTCCTCCCCTTTCTTCCTCTTCGCTCGGTGCCTAAGGGCCATGGGGGAAGGGGTAGGGGATGATAGGGCTTAGTTTTTATGAGTAATGGTTATTGAATCACATCATTTTAGGGGATCGCGGAGCCCAGCATGGGGGAACAGCCCAGGAGGCCGGTACGACTGGAGATGGGGCAGTTTAGCACTGGAGTCCAGACTGCAGGGACCATGAGTCCCGACCCTTAGATTAGTTTCTTTTAGTTTTGCTTTCGCTGAGTGACTTGTAGTGAGGAATCTGATGTACAGGGCCTATGCCCTTATTTCTAGTTTTACATTATGCTGCACTCTGATGTTTCTGTGGACACTCCCTTCGTGGAGCTTTATTTATATTATATGTGATTTGCCCCTTTTACTACTTCTGTGGACTGCATATCTTTAATACTTGCTACTATAAATGTGATCGAAAAAGGCTGGCAGAATCGGCGCTTTGTAGTGACAACTTCCCGAGAGCGAAGGCGTCACCGCAAAGCGGCGGTTCTGGGCATAAGACCCCGGTTTTTGAAAAGAAAAAAAATGGGGTCTTACAACTTGATGCACCTCCTGAATTAGTAATTCTCACATTTACAATAGAGCTCCCATCACAAAACATTATTACATAATTAAGTTTAGATCAAAATAACAACATTGAAATTCCAAATATAGATACAAATATGCAACACCATAATGATCAACATTTTCCTGAACACATTCATGCTGCAGTATCAACTTCACAGACATTTGACATCAAAAAAATAGTCCTTCAAGACATACAAAAACAAACTACTTCATTGACATCTCTTATAGATGAGCTTGCTTCAAATTGGAAATCCTCTGTTGATGATATGCTTAATAAGATTTCTAAGTTGCAAATTTCTATAAATAGTATTCAGAATAAACTGGTATCCATAGAAGTAACAAGATATTTATTAACCTCCTTAGCTTATGAGGTTCAAAAATGGGAGAAATCTGAGGAAGAGCAGTATATGGAACCGTTAGAAGAAGATGAGGCTCTCCCTAGGAAGACTCACGCAGTTCTTTTATTTAGAGAAGCAGAAGAACAAACAGTTGAAACTCAACCTTTTTAGATGGAAATGAAACAAAAAAATGATCAAGTTATCAATATTCTGATGCATTAGTTCAGGGGGAGTCAATGAATGAAAATTTAGCTAATATTATTCTGATTGCTTGAGAAGTTGTGGATGTTGCTGTGACAGATCAAGAGGAATGTCAAGATTCAGATGGTATAAAGTTCAGTAGGGATGTACATGTTTTCACCAGAAAAAAAACAAATCCTTCTTACAACAAATATATTCTGAAGGTACAAATTTTTGTGAACAATGATTATATTGGACTATGATGGTATCTTTAAAAAGTTTATGGAAATCTCATATATTCAGTTGCCTTATGTCTTGCCCTTTATCATTTTTATTTATTATGAGTACATGCTCAGTCAAATTTTTGTATAATTTTTTGTTGTACATTTATAAAATCA
Source organism: Platanthera zijinensis (assembly GCA_039513925.1). Taxonomy (NCBI): domain Eukaryota; kingdom Viridiplantae; phylum Streptophyta; class Magnoliopsida; order Asparagales; family Orchidaceae; genus Platanthera; species Platanthera zijinensis. The sequence goes on from CM077088.1 coordinate 106,951,479, forward strand.
CTTTTGTATTTTTGTAAAATTTGTTAAGTTAAATAGGGGGAGATTATTGGGAAAAACCTTTATGATTTAGCTTAACAAATTATGTTTAGTGATTTTACATTCTAAGTATATTACCCATGATTGTTTAGTAAGGGTAATTTGGTCTTAGAAGTCCTATGGTGTCAGTGGTATAAAGGATACATATACAAGGCATACTGAATATAAGAGAAAAGTAATGAATTGCCAACAAGAGTGGAGTAGAAGTCGACACAACTTCGACTAGAAGTCGACGCAACTTCAACTTGAATTCGACGTTACTGCAAATAGAAGTAAGAGTAACAAAATTTGATAAGGCGATTACACCCAAAATAATATATCGATGCATACTTTGAGATGATATCGACGGAACGTCGACTACAAAGTTAATTTTACATACAATCAGAATTCAATGTTATTTTGACAAGAACTCGATATTACATCGATTGGATTCTTAATAGAATTTGTTTTATAGTTTTAATCTAAAATAAATCAAGGAGTTTACATAACATATTCTTGGAGGCGTTAGAGGATATCGAGCTATATATATATATGATGAGATACATGAATATTAAGGAAAGAAAATAGAAGAAGCTATCATAGATTATCAATTCAACAAACTATCATGAAAATCATATCAGATCTTGAGAAGATTAAATTCGATAGAGAAAGCTTGCAAGATTATCATCTGCAAATTAATCTCTTCCAATATCAGTCAATTGGTTTGATAGTTACTGAATCTGATAGAGAATTTGTACTTCTTCTCAAAACAAAGTTTCAATAGATTTAGAGAAAAAGTTTGAAAGATCATCTAGAGATTGGGATCATAATCTTAGTTATTTTGATATTTAGAGGTTTATCAAAAGTTCCAGGGATCATCATTAATTGTCCTCAAAAATCTGAAGAGAGGACGCCAAGATAAGAATCATTTAAACTCAAATCTTCTCTTAATTTTCTTTTTACACTTGAGAAAAGAGTTTTAAGAATCCCTCTACAAAGGATTTAGTGAGAGGTTCTAAGAGTCTCTTTGAGAAAAGACTCAGATTGTAATTGGTTAAGACACTATGATAGTGAATTCCTACAAATGGGGTGTAACACCTCTACCCGTCAAGAAGAATATAATAGAGGGTCCGGCCGGAGCCCCACACCATATTCCACAAACAGGCGGAGACGCTACGAAATAATATCAAAATCACGCATCCTAACACAGAGCATTCTAGCGGAAGTTTCACGGTTGAATAATTGAACTCAAGATAATGAACATTGTCCACTAAAACATAGGAATCTATATAAACATCACAAGAGTTTGGCCTTAAGGCCTTACAACAGTTTCTCTTAACAAGAGTGTGGATTACAGACATCGGCACGCAGGCCGGCCACACATGAACAAAAGAAACAAAACAATGCCTTCGAGGGCAGCAGCGCAGCTTTGGGCTTCAGCCTGCTAAGTCCCGCTCGGACCAGCACCTCCAGTACCTGTAATAACCAATCCACCAAGCGGTGGCAAACAGGGCAACGGTCAGCATTCAGCTGACCAATTATAACGACCCTGCCCCTGGCATGGGGCAGCGGAATTCCATCCCTGCATAGCAATCTTCCAATATGATATATATAGCAATTTAAGCAAGACGTGCACGCCCGCACAGTCACATATCACAAACGCCGGCACGACGGCCCGACGCTCCGTGCACTCAGGGCACATTATCGGTGTTCCGTATTTCCACGGCCACACCACCGTTCAGAGGTCCCAGACATAACGGTTCAATATGAGCATTCTAGTCTGATCGGCTCATAGGCCGTCGACTCTCGCTATGTGATCCTAACCGGGTCTTAAGCACCCAAGGTTAGACAACCATAACGCGGGTACCGATCCACCTCTCCCGTTGCTCAAATCGTCAGACTCACGCCTGGACTGACTCGGGTACAGCTTCACCTTGCCCGTTCCACCATTTCCTAGTTGTAGCCCCACGGCTCAACCTCATACAAAGTAGCAACTCACGGCTACAAGAGAGTCCAACTCTCAATATTTCCTGGACTTCCTCCAGTACTTTATCCATCATGCCTACAAGCAAGAATCACGGAGTCTTCTCCGATATGCAAACAAGCATCACCAATCCAGACCATGTCCAGATGGGCTTCACACAGCATGCCTAGATCCGTACTCCAATTCCGGACTCTAATAAGGGGGACTTCACATATCTACCCCAAGGGACGCCATAACCCACCGCACACTCGCGGGGAAGGGTTTTCCCTATGCAATGCAGGAATTAAGGACTTCACATGTCGAAGAAGGAAATCGTTACCCTAGGAGTTCGCTTCGGAGCCATGGAGAGAAATTTGAGACGGATGAAAGCCTTTGCAGCAGCGTTGCCTTCGCAAATCCGAACTCGGCTCGCGATTTGGACCACCGTAGCTCCACCGGCAGCCGGACTCCACTTCTTCTTCCTCACCTTGCTCTCACCTCTCTCTTAAAAGTTAGAAAGAGAAGATGAAACTCAAAATGAGCCTTTCCTCCTTCTTTCCCGGCCTTATCAGCCCAGGAATGATCCCCAGCCACAGGATCCTCTTTAAGGAAAATGAACGGCCAAGATCTGCCCCAAAATATTGTACTTTTTGGCCGACACGGCCTGTGACACGCCCGTGTCACAGGCCGTGTACCCGTAAGCGGCACACGCGGCGCTCGCACCGACTACAAATTACCAGAACACGGGCATCGACACGCCCGTGTCGAACCTGACATGCCCGTGTCGGTCATGTGACACGCCCGTGTCACACCTGTTACACGGTACTCAACGAGCGCTAAATCTAGTCAGAGCAGTACACGGGTAGGCACACGCCCTCTGACACGCCCGTGTCAAAACTGACATGGCCGTGTTCAAGCCTTGGTTCAGGGCCGTGTACATTTCTGACTCGATACGGCATTTTATTGACTGACACGCCCTGGGACACGCCCGTGTCGAAGGCCGTGTCCTAGGCTCGACTATCGTCGACCTCCAATCGTCGACTAACCTGAACACGCCCTAGGACACGCCCGTGTCCCAGGCCGTGTTAAGCAACCTGCACCTCAATTCCAATTTTGAGTCTTTTTGGGGTGTTATAACCCTCCCCTCCTTAATAAAATTTTGTCCCGAAATTTGCAGACAATAAGGAGAAAAATAACAAAACAGTTATATGTTTCTATTACATATATAACGAGCAAACAAGTTACGAAAAAATAACTCGGGAAACTCTGCTTGCATGGTCTGCTCGCGCTCCCATGTTAGCTCTTCTCGGCCACAATTGTCCCATCAGACTTTGACCATCCCGATCACTTTGTTCCGCAACTGTTTCTCGGCTCGATCCTCGATCTGTATAGGCTTCACCTTTGTTGTTAGTCCATACTCTATCGGCACTCGATCGTTGTTAATTACTTGAGCTGGATCCTTGACTGCTTTGCGTAGCACCGAGATGTGAAACACATCATGCAATCCACTCAATTCCGATGAAAGAGCTAGCCGATAGGCGGCTTCCCCAAATCGCTCCACCACTTCAAACGGACCAAGGTATCGCGGACTTAGCTTTTTCAACCGCCGAATCCGAGATACGCCTTTGAAGGGCTTAATTTTTAAATAGACCCAGTCACCCACCGCGAACTCCACGTTCCGGTGCTTAGCATTGTAATATTTGGCTTGCCGATCCTGGGCTATTAGGAGCCTCTCTAGAATAGAGCGTATTGTTGAGGTAGCATCCTCAACTTCCTTTTTGCCTAAAAGTTTAGTCTCGCCAGTTTCTGCCCAAGCTAGCGGTGTACGACACTTTCGACCATACAGCGCTTCAAACGGGGTCATGCCTATACTCGCTTGATGGCTATTATTATAGGCAAACTCCACCATAACAAGATGCTCTTCTCAATTCTTACCGAAGTCCAGGGCGCACATACGGAGCATATCCTCCATCGTTCTATTGGTTCGTTCAGTTTGGCCATCCATTTGCGGGTGAAAGGCCGTACTGAATGCTAACTTCGTGCCTAACATCTGATGAACTAATCTTCAATCTTTCGAAGTAAAGCGCCCATCTCGGTCACTTACGATGCTCCGGGGAACACCATGCAATCGAACAATCTGCTCCACATAGAGCTTTGCCAACGTTTCCACTGAATCGTCCCGCTTGTTCGGGATAAAGTGATCCACCTTTGTCAACCGGTCTACAATCACCCAGATTGAGTCATGGCCACGCTGAGATCTCGGCAATCCGTGCACGAAATCCATAGAAATATCCTCAAACTTCCATTGTGGAACCGGCAACGACTTCAGGAAACCACTCGGCCGTTGACATTCTGCCTTTACCAAAGCACAAGTGCAACATTTAGCCACATACGCGGCTATGTCCTTCTTTAAACCAGGCCACCAGAACAGTTTCTTCATGTCCTTGTACATTTTTGTGCTCCCAGGGTGAATTGAATACTTTGTAAAGTGTGCTTCATATAGCAATCCTTCTCGCAATTTACCCGCACTAGGGACGCACAATCGGCCATCTTTTCGTAATAAACCGTCATCCCAGGAGAATTGATCATCAGACCCCTCCTTTGCATAGCGTTGGATACTTTCATCCAACTCCAGTTCCCGCCAAACCCTGTCAGCAAGGTCATATTGAACCTCCAACCAGTTCACGCATGCAACAGTTGACGAATCTCTTTCCACACAAGATATCTCCAAAGCTTCCAACTCCTGGATTAACCGCTCATCATGTATCCGCAACCAATTTGCCCGTACCGGAGTCCAACGACTCAAGGCATCAGCGACCACATTTCCCTTTCCGGGAACATAGTGAATGTCGAAGGTATAATCCCCAAGGAATTCCATCCACCTCCTTTGTCGCATAATCAATTCTTTTTGATCAAACAGATACTTTAAGCTTTTATGATCTGTATAAATATCCACTTTCACTCCATAAAGATAATGCCGCCACAACTTTAGCGAAAAGATCACCGCCGCCAACTCCAAATCATGGACGGGGTAATTATGCTCATGCACTTTCAATTGACGTGAACCATAAGCGATCACCTTGCCAAACTGCAGGAGAACGCAGCCTAAGCCGCTTCCTGATGCATCGCTGTATATTTCAAATCCATCTGTACCACATGGCGACGTCAAAACGGGCGCTGTGGTCAAACAATTCTTCAGCTCATCAAAAGCTCGTGCGCACTCCGGTGTCCAAACGAACTTCTGGTCCTTTCTCGTCAACGTAGTCAGAGGCAAAGCAATCCGGGAGAAGTTCTCCACGAACCGTCTATAGTAGCCCGCCAGTCCAAGGAAACTCCTGACTTCGGCCACCGAAGACAACACTGGCCAATCACGAATGGCACTTATCTTAGCCGGATCCACCGCTATGCCCTCTCCACTTACCACATGGCCTAGAAAAGCCACCGACGAGAGCCAGAACTCACATTTAGAGAACTTGGCATACAACTTATTCCTTCGCAAGGTATGCAATACTAATCGCAAGTGGTTTGCATGATCTTCCTCCGATTGTGAATATACAAGGATATCATCAATAAACACAATCACAAACAGATTCAGGTATTCGCGGAACGTTCGATGCATGAGATCCATGAATATCGAGGGCGTATTACATAAGCCGAACGACATCACTGTGAACTCATAATGACCATAGCGTGTGCCAAACGCTGTCTTGGGAATGTCACCTTCCCTAATCCGCAACTGGTAATACCCGGACTTCAAATCCAACTTCGAATAGACGGTTGAGCCTGCTAGCTGATCGAACAAGTCATCGATCCGTGGAATTGGATACTTGTTTTTCTCCTTCAGCTTGTTCAGTTCGCGATAATCAATACATAGTTGCAAACCACTGTCTTTCTTTTTCACAAAAAGAACAGGCGCGCTCCAAGGTGACATACTTGGGCGTATGTATCCCTGCTCCAACAACTCTTGCAACTGAACTTTCAATTCGGCCATTTCTTTTGGCGCTACCCGATACGGCGAACGGGCCACGGGTTTCACACCCGGCACCAGCTCGATAGCGAAGTCGATTTCCCTTTGGGGAGGTAACCCCGGAAGGTCCTTTGGAAACACATCCGCATATTCCGACACAATTGGCACTTCACTCACACTGGCCTTCGGCGCCACCGCCTCTATAAGTGTGAAGAACAACTCCGCACCCTTCCGAACTGCCTTAACAACTTGGAGAGCGGATAACAACATCCCACTCATCCCTTGCATACCAATGAACTTTGTCTCTTGTTCGGTTTTTTGCCCAAGTGTGACCTATTTTGAAGTGCAATCTATACAGGCACGCTGCTCTGAAAGCCAGTCCATACCAAAGATTATATCAAACTCTTTGATCGGCAATACTAATGTTTCCACCTTGAACTCCCGACTTCCTATCTTGACCTCAAGACCGCAAGATCGATCCGCACACATAAAACATCCATTAGGCAACAACACCTTTACACTGTCTGTCGTGGTCCGGATCGGCACCCCAACACGAAAGACAAAGTCCTCAGACAGAAACGAATGTGAAGCACCTGTGTCGAACAGTGCTCGCGCCGGATACTCTCGTATAAGGACAAACCCTATAACATTACAATTAAAGCAAGCACAGCACATCAAAACAAGAACATTAAAACCTACGCGCACCTGTGACGACATCCGCCTGCTTAATGGCCTCCTGTTGTCCAAGGTTGAAGACCCTGGGCTGCGCGTGCGAGGCAGAAGACTCCACCACAGCCTTCCCCTTCTCCGCATAAGACGCTCCCGTCTTCTTGTCACTCTTTGGAGGACCAAATCGGCATTCACGTTCGAAGTGTCCAACCTTCCCGCACGTAAAACAAGCACGAGATCCATACCCAGATGTATCCGTCACAGTCGCAGAAGGAGCTTGTCCAGAAGACTTAGACTTCTTGTTCCATCTCTTTCGGTAGCCAAACTTGTCCGGACGCGGCGGCTTAAACTCTGGCTTCACCACCGCCAAGTTTCCCTTTGCTTGCCCCCGTTTCATGTCCGTCTCCAAAGAACGAGCCGTACAGACTAAGGCTTGGAATCCCTGACTCACAGAACTCGAGAGCAAATACCGCAGCTCATCTCGCAGTCCCGCATAAAACCGACTAGTCTTACGCTCTTCTTCGTCGAAGATCGTGCCCGCATATCTTCCCAACCGGGTGAACTCATGCAGGTAGTCATCCACACTTCGATCTCCCTGCGCTAACCTTTGAAATTCCATTTCCATCGATATCCTTTGCTGCATCGGCAGATGTTGTGCTAAGAACAATCGAGAAAATTCATCCATTGTAACCTCTGCCAATTGCCTGCCAGCTAAGTGATGCATTTCAATCTCATGCCACCACAATCGCGCCTCTCCTTCCAGTAGGAAAGTGGCTAACATAACTTTCTGTTCCTCCTCAACCTTGATAGCTCTCATAATCCTCTTGACTCTTGCAAGCCAATCCTCTGCTTGGGCCGGTGTACCCGCCCCATGAAACTGCGGAGGGTTGAAGCTCAAGAATTGCTTCCATTATTGATCTGCTACCCGCGGATCAACTTCGGCTTCTACCGGTTCTTGTCGTACCCCAGCTTGCGTTGGCACCACTGCAGGACGTGCCTGCCCCGCCTGCTGAGCATTCATCACCGCAAGCACCATTTCCATGATGAGACGGACTGTTTCAGCGGATGGAGGAGTTGTGGGCACCTCGGCTGGTGCCGCACTCTCAACAGAACGTTGTGGTTCGGATTGACCCGCAACACTTCTTGTCACCTATATGTGTAAAATACACAGGTTAACGACCAATGAAAACGGCAACCATACAAAAAGAATACAAAAGTTCAACAAACAAGTGTATTTACATTCCTAAGTGGACAATCTTGAGTTCAAATAAAGTGTTATAACGACGGCACTGACACGTGCTCGCCACCTCTCAAAAGATTTCGACCGCGAATTCGGAAAAGATCGACCAACAATCTGATACCAAATTGTAACACCTCTACCCATCAAGAAGAATATAATAGAGGGTCCGGCCGGGGCCCCACACCATATTCCACAAACAGGAGGAGACGCTACGAAATAATATCAAAATCACGCATCCTAACACAGAGCATTCTAGCGGAAGTTTCACGGTTGAATAATTGAACTCAAGATAATGAACATTGTCCACTAAAACATAGGAATCTATATAAACATCACAAGAGTTCGGCCTTAAGGCCTTACAACAGTTTCTCTTAACAAGAGTGTGGATTACAGACATCGGCACGCAGGTCGGCCACACATGAACAAAAGAAACAAAATAATGCCTTCGAGGGCAGCAGCGCAGCTTTGGGCTTCAGCCCGCTAAGTCCCGCTCGGACCAGCACCTCCAGTACCTGTAATAACCAATCCACCAAGCGGTGGCAAACAGGGCAACGGTCAGCATTCAGCTGACCAATTATAACGACCCTGCCCCTGGCACGGGGCAGCGAAATTCCATCCATACATAGCAATCTTCCAATATGATATATATAGCAATTTAAGCAAGACGTGCACGCCCGCACAGTCACATATCACAAACGCCGGCACGACGGCCCGACGCTCCGTGCACTCAGGGCACATTATCGGTGTTCCGTATTTCCACGGCCACACCACCGTTCAGAGGTCCCAGACATAACGGTTCAATATGAGCATTCTAGTCTGATCGGCTCATAGGCTGTCGACTCTCGCTATGTGATCCTAACAGGGTCTTAAGCACCCAAGGTTAGACAACCATAATGCGGGTACAGATCCACCTTTCCAGTTGCTCAAATCGTCAGACTCACGCCTGGACTGACGCAGGTACAGCTTCACCTTGCCCGTTCCACCATTTCCTAGTTGCAGCCCCATGGCTCAACCTCATACAAAGTAGCAACTCACGGCTACAAGAGAGTCCAACTCTCAATATTTCCTGGACTTCCTCCAGTACTTTATCCATCATGCCTACAAGCAAGAATCACGGAGTCTTCTCCGATATGCAAACAAGCATCACCAATCCAAACCATGTCTAGATGGGCTTCACACAGCATGCCTAGATCCGTACTCCAATTCCGGACTCTAACAAGGGGGACTTCACATATCTACCCCAAGGGACGCCACAACCCACCGCACACTCGCGGGGAAGGGTTTTCCCTATGCAATGCAGGAATTAAGGACTTCACATGTCCAAGCAGGAAATCGTTACCCTAGGAGTTTGCTTCGGAGCCAAGGAGAGAAATTTGAGACGGATGAAAGCCTTCGCAGCAGCGTTGCCATCGCAAATCCGAACTCGGCTCGCGATTTGGACCACCGTAGCTCAACCGGCAGCCGGACTCCACTTCTTCTTCCTCACCTTGCTCTCACCTCTCTCTTAAAAGTTAGAAAGAGAAGATCAAACTCAAAATGAGCCTTTCCTCCTTCTTTCCCGACCTTATTAGCCCAGGAATGATCCCCAGCCACAGGATCCTCTTTAAGGAAAATGAACGGCCAAAATATGCCCCAAAATATTGTTCTTTTTGGCCGACACGGCCTGTGACACGCCCGTGTCACAGGCCGTGTACCCTTAAGCGGCACACGCGGCGCTCGCACCGACTACAAATTACCAGAACACGGGCATCGACACTCCCGTGTCGAACCTGTCACGCCCGTGTCGGTCATATGACAGGCCTGTGTCACACCGGTTACACGGTACTCAACGAGCGCTAAATCCAGTCAGAGCAGTACACGGGTAGGCGCACGCCCTCTGACACGCCCGTGTCAAAACTGACACGGCCGTGTTCAAGCCTTGGTTCTGGGCCGTGTACATTTCTGACTCGATACGGCATTTTATTGAGTGACACGCCCTGGGACACGCCCGTGTCGAAGGCCGTGTCCCAGGCTCGACTATCGTCGACCTCCGATCGTCGACTAACCTGAACATGCCCTGGGACACGCCCGTGTCCCAGGCTGTGTTAAGCAACCTGCACCTCAATTCCAATTTTGAGTCCTTTTGGTGTGTTACATGGGGTAGAAGAGTGGATATACCCAGATTAAGGGGAAACCACTATAATCCTAGTGTCTTCTGTGATTTTGCTTTTATTCTTTATTCTGTGTTTTTGTGAGGTGATTTTCAAATTATCTGCATCTAATTATGATTTATGGTTAATGTAAATTTCAAATTCTGTGAATTAATCAGAGTATTTGAAAATAATTTTAATCTGTATTCACCCCCCCCCCCTCTAGAGAAAACTCTGAGGAATATTGCCACTGAACTCTTTTTCCAACTTCATTATCAGTGTTGATCTTGTCCAACAAACTTTCTTTGCCATCAAAAAAGCTAGGGTTTGAAGAAGAGAGGATTTTCTTTGTTGAATTAAAAGTATGTGTGTGAGAACTTGGGTGTCGACGTTTGGGGTTTTACCACTTATTTAACCTACTGTTCCCACTATTTCTAATTTTATTATTATAAAAGGAATTCAAAACCACACACACCTATTTAAGGAATTAAATTAGTAGAAATAAAGTGTGCTGATAAGAAATTTTTATTCCTTTAGTGTTTTCCAGTGTAGTCGAAATCCTTCCTTATGCAGTCTTCTTGTCTGCAACTTTGTTAAGACCCTAGATTCTACTAGCAAACCAAATAGTTATAAAGGAAATACTAGTACACATCATCTAGTGGAGAGGATTGGCAATAAATTCATTCAGGATTCAACATGCCTACTTTAATTTTAAAATAGTTGAGCTTCTTTTCATCCAGAGGATTTATAAAGAAGTCTGCCACTTGCTTGTCAGCAGGGTAAACTCAAGATAGATATTTCATTTTTCTACATGCTCTCTGATAAAGTGATAACTTCTCTCAATATGTTTGCTCCTGCTGTGATATAGAAGATTTTTGGAAATTGAGAATGCACTAGATGATTCATAAAATAAAGGTGCTTTACTTAACTGGATGTTGCAATCTTGTAGTTGATGATATATCCCGAGAAATTGAGCACAACAACCTCAGACTGAAATATATTCTGACTCTACTATTGATAAAGCCACACTTGTCTGCTTCTTACCACTCAGGAAATTATCCTTCTTCAAAGGAATTAACATGTCCCTAAAGTGCTTTTCCTGTCTTCCTTACATCCTTCAAAATCTATATCTAAAAAGTTTGTCAGCTCAAAAGCATTACTCCTAGGGTACCATAAACCAATATTAGGTGTACCTTTAAAGTATCGTAAAATACTCCTGATTGAGGTATAATGAAATTCTTTAGGGCTCACTTGATACCTCACATAAACACATATGGAAAACATGATATCTGGTCTACTAGCAGATAGGTAGAGCAAGGACCCAATTATACATCTATACATGGTTTCATTAAAAGGTTTCCTATTTTCAACCTTATCTATTGATATTTGGAGCCCATTGGATTCCTCATAGATGTTGCACTCTCCAATCCAAACTTAATGATAAGCTCTTTTGAAACTTGGTCTATGAGATGAAGATTCCATCTTCAGATTGCTTTACTTGTCACCCTAAGAAGTACTATAGCTCTCCCATGCTGCTCATTTCAAACTTCCATTGCATAAGATTAACAAACTTTTTTCAAATGTTGTTTTCTATGGATCTAAAGATGATGTCATATACATAGATTTTCACTAGCAAAATATTGCCTTAACTTCCATTAGGTATAATGTATTGTATATCCTCCCCATTAAAACTTTTTGTTATGTTTGGTGCAGCTTATCACATCTTATTTGGTATGGTGAGGTTGGACAAAAATGTCATTATCATAGAATGTAAGTTTGGAATGACAAATGTAATAAAAAAAACTAGTTTAAGGCATAAGATATTTATATGACAATGATATTTTTTTGTCCAAACTCACTGTAGCAATTAGTTGCGATAAGTCGCGCCAAACGCAGCCTTATTCTTAATGAGAAAATTAGACATGGTCACTTACCATGCTCTAGGTGCCTGTTTGAGATCATACAATGCTTTTTTTAAGTAATATACATAGTAAGGATGAGAGGAATTTACAAAACATGAGGGTTATTCTACATATACTTCATCTTTCCATTGAGGAATGAAGACTTCGCATCAATTTGGTAACCTTGAACCCTTTATGAGCTGCATATACTAGAAACAAACCTTATAGCTTCTAATCTGCCCACTGGTGCAAAAGTCTGATCGAAGTCTATTACTTCTTCTTATATATAGCCTTTTACAACCAGTCTTGCTTTGTTCTTTCTTATGAATCCTTGCTCATCCAGCTTGTTTCTAAATATCCAGTTTATCTCAATGACATTATTGTTGATGAGCCTAGGGAATAGCTTCTAGACCTTGCAACTTTTTAATTGATCAAGTTCTTATTACATAGACTAGATCCAGGATGGATCTGAGTTGGCTTCCTCAAACTTCATTGGCTCTACCTGAGAGAGAAAACTCGGGAGGACTACCTCATTCATTGCACATCTTTTGGTTTGAACTCCTTATTCTACATCACCAATGATTTGAGCTTGAGGGTGGTCCCTTAGATGTATTGTTATTGTAGGTAACATTCCAGCATTCTCTTGTACTTCAGGTTCAACTAGGACTTTACTTAGCTCTATCATTTCAGCTACTTCACTTATATCTTCTTTGAAGGTGCTTCCACCTTTGTTTAGTTCATCAGGTGAGGTCAGAACATCCTTCTTCAATTATTTATTGATTGTTGCCTTTTCCATGTTCTGCTTAATTCCTACAACAATAGAATAACTAGACCATCCCTTAAAGATCAGGTTAGTCTCATCAAATACAATATGAATTGACTCTTTTACCACTTTGGTCTTTTTGTTGAATATTTTGTAGGCTCTACTATGAGAGTTGTACCTAACAAAAGTCCCTTCATAGGCCTTTTCAGCAAATTTAGTCATCTAATGCTTGCCATTATTTAACACAGAACACATACTCCCAAAGATATTAAAGTATACCATGGTTGGTTTTCTGTCTTTCACAAGCTCATAGGTAGTCTTATCGTGAGTTTTGTTGATTAAAGACATGTTCTGAACATGGTAAGCTATGTTGATAGCTTCAGCCCAGAAGTATTTTGGGAGTGAGGAGTCTCTCAACATTTTTCTAATAGCTTTAATTAGGGTTCTATTACTTTTCTCCGCAACTCCATTTTATTGTGGAGTTCATGGACAGGAGAACTCCTGAAAGATACATAGGTTTTAACAAAATTTGGTCATGGCCCCAAATTGAAATTTAGTTCCATTATAAGTCCTGGTCTTTTCTACAAAACTGAACATTTAATAATGAATCTGCTTGACAAAACTAGTGAATATTTCCAGGGTATTTGACTTTTGTTCAAGAAAGAACACATAGATGAACCTAAAGTAATCATCAACAATCTCAAAGTAGTAGAATTTTCCTTATAAGCTGTGAATTGACATATAGGACCAAACATGTCCATGTGTAGTATATATAAACACCTAGTAGAATCTTTAACCCCAATGGTTTTGAATCATTTTCTTGTTTGCTTGACCATTTGACATGCATGGCAAGGGCTTTCCTGACACACTTTTTAACACCCTACCCGTCGCGATGAATATAAAAGAATGTCTGGTCAGGGACCCACACCATAGTCCACCAAAAGACAAGAGCGGTATGAAATTAAGATACCAAACATAATCGCAGCCTAACTCAGAGTTACTTTCTAGCGGAAGCAAACGAGTAACAATAACCCACAACACTGAATATCCACTATATAAAACTTTGGAATGATAGTATAAACAATATTTATCCTAAAGGAATTACATGATTACATAAATTAATGATTTGAATACATCAAAACACAAGAAGACAAAACTTGGAAGAAGTAATGAGCACTTCGGCTTTCGAGGGCTAGTATACCAAAAAGGGCTTCAGTCGGCTACTTCCCGCTCGGCTCGCTAGTACATAAACAATCCCATCCCACAAAGACATTGCAAAACAAAGTAATTGTCATCTTTACCATCAAGGGAACATTAGCGGTGTACTGAAATTCAAGTCCCACCTCCATCCTAAGTATGAACGAATTAGACATTCATTGAGCTTTTAACATCAAGGCCACCTTGGCTTAGGTCTCTTCCCAAATTTATAAGGTGCAACGAGGAGTGACGTGTCTACCTACTAGTATGGGCCAGGTTTGGATTAGCTTTGCCTATGCTCAAATTTTCGGCATCACCAATGTTAACAATTATGGTCGGCACTCAAGGCCACCAACCTGGGCACTGTAGGGCTCATAGCTTAATATGGCACACACCTTATTCCCAGAACATAGGCTCCCAATCATAAATCAGATCACTGGGAGATATCTCCAGTGTTAGACACTATCGTCGCGCGATATCGGCAGAACCAAAAATCTGTCTCGAGTTCTGGTTAAAACACAAAACATTCCTTTGCTCACTAGTCTATGCTAGTAGTACGATTTCCAGCAATACCACTATCGCCAGTGATAACAACAAACATTATTTATGTTGCAAACTTGGGTGTTTCCTGGATACACACTCCAGTACTTCTACAGCAACCTACATACCCCAAAAACTTTGAAATCTATTCGTTTTCCACAAAGTTTATCCAACATACAAATCAATCATCTCCAATCTAGACCAACTTGTCTAGATGGGCTTCACACAACATGCATATTCTCGTATAACAATCAGAGTTCTATATGTAAAATATAACGTGGATCACCCAAATCAACCCGTTGAAAGCTTCACCTCCCACTAATTAGTGGAGATGCTTCCATACTAAAAGTGTGAGGATAGATCTGACTAACTCTAGAGGATGGGGGGGTGAATAGAGTATTTAAAAAACTTTATAAGTTTTTATAGCGGAATTAAAATAAGTGATAGTAGTATATATATCAAGAGAATTAGGAAAAAGAAAACTATCACATCACAACAGAAATAATGAAAGGAACAACTAGAAGACACGAGAAAATTATAGTGGTCCGCAAAAACTGGGTACATCCACTCTTCTACCACTCGTATAGGAATCCACTAACAGTTTTTTGATCAGGTGCCCTGCCACCATAGGTTTTTGCTCAGGTGCCCTGTCACCATAAGATCTATTTCAAGGGAGATCTCACAACCCTTTAGGCTTTTGATCAGGTGCCCAAAACCAAATCAAGTCTTTTGATAAAGAGACTTGTCAACCAGGTGATAACTTTTGAAGGGAGTTAAAAACCCTTTTTATAGTAGGAAATGAAAAGTGATGTTGTTTTCTCTTTCTCAAACAACTGAGAAGACTTAGTGGATGCTGTTGTCCAAGCTCCCCCTGAGATGAAGAATTGTTCAGGAAGATGAGAGATTTGCACAAGGTGTAGGACTTAATGAAGATCTTCAGAAACTTCTTGGACTGGTGTTGAAGAGTTGTCCTTGTGAAGCTTGAAGTAGAAACTTTAAGAAGACTAAACATCTTAGTATTGATGTTCTTCTTTAATTTCCTGTAGATAGTAATGCTTTTCTCTGTTTCAGTTAGCTGTAAAAATAAATTGTTGTTTTTCTTTTTGAAAAAGATCTATTTATATTCTGAGAGGATATTTTCCTTTGAATTTTGAATATTATCCTAGATTTGATGCTCAGAATCTGGGAGTTCAAATAGCTGGAAAATGTCTTTAATGTATTTCCTAAACTGTCCCTGTAAATAAGCCAAGTAATTAACTCTTTGAAATCCATAATCAATGATGCCATGAAAAGGCTATATTCTTGAGAATAAGGATTGTTGTTGAAAATTTGTTAGAGGAAGAGACTTAAGAGGTTGTCCTGAATTGTAATAGGAACCTGGAGGTCTGTATTGACTGTACTTCCCACCAGGTCTAGAAGTCTGATGAGAGGCTAGCCTGGGAGTCTGAGAGCTACTAGAAGCTGGCTTCTGAGTATTAGCAACACTTCCTAATGCACCTGTAGCACGAGGAGGAGGAGGAGGTCCTCTCCTAGACTTCCTTAGTGGGGAGCTGTACCTTTTCCTCTTCTATCTTTCTTTGAGCTCATTCCTAGAATACCACATCCATTGAGGCATTCGTGGATAGGGTGTAATATTATGCAAAATATAATAAGGTGTGTCAGCTGTAGGATTAGGCTTAGGAACATCCTTAGGATTATCCTTTCTCTTCTTAGATTTTATCTTCTTGGAATTTGATTCATCAGAATCATCAGAATCAACAGAATCCTCATCATCATAAAATGATTCAGGAAGATTATCATATAAATCATCTATTTCTTTTAGATCTTCTTTACAAATTTGCTTCTCAGCCTGAGGCTGTTCTAGAATGGATGGCTCTGTAGAACTTTCATTAACAATCTAATTTCCTTCTTCTTCTTCCATGTCATCAAACATAATATCATCCAAATTTGGCATAGGGGACTCATCCCATATACAAGGTGGAGGACTGCAAACATCTTCAGCAACTAATATTTCTATAATCTCCTCCTTCCGGCACGCTCTTCCTCCCAGCAAGCTCCTTATTCCGGCAACTCCTCTTGCCTCCTTCCGACAAACTCCTTTCTATATAGGTTTAACCCTATCTCATCTCTTTCTCTAGATTTTTGATCAACAAGGCTTCCTCCTAAACCCTATATTATGAACTTCATTTTCTCAGCATGCTGCTTCTCCATTTTCGCTGAGCAGACTCGACGCCCTCAACAAAGCTCCTCCTAAACCTAAACTCCTCACCGTAAGCATTACTCCTCTGTTTTAAATAAGAGCTTTAATTTAATCAAAGCACAATTAAGTCACACTTTTTTTCACATAATGATGGACTTATAAGTCTAACATGGAAATTCTTAGATTTCTAAAATCTTGACGTTTGCAACATCCTAAAATATTGTTGCAGTTGAATTCCAAGTAAATCAGAATTTGTTTTCAAATTTTAGGAGGACCTCTATCGTCTTTATGAACAGCTTCGCCTGCTATATTAGATTTTTTTAACTGTTTCCATCCTACTTATATATGAGAGTTATATATATTTTTATTTTACTTAGAATTTGTTTTCTAATTTACTTAGAAAATCCTCCCAGAACTTCATATTCCAAGAAGATTCCAAGATGATTTCGCAAACAAAATTGTCCTGTGAGGATTCTCTTCTTCCTTTTGAGACATTTTCATGTCTTGAACTCCAAGAACTATCACAGATGAAGCTCTGGGAACTACAGCTTCTGGATGTACCTGCATATATTTATTGGGATCAAATAAATTTCTCTCCACCTGAAATTTGTCAAGTTCTTTCTGTCTGTAGGTAGACAGTGTAGTGAACTTCATTGGATCTGATCCTTCTTATCTGGCTTTTTTCATCTGAGATAAACCAATCAATTCTTGAAATCTAGCCATTCTGAAATTTGGATAAAACTCAGGTTCATAAACTGGAGAGGGAGGTCTCTCTAGATCAGATTTAGAAGCATCCTGAACAGACTTTTGAGAATTTCTGAAAATAATGGATTGCTATTGAAAATTTGTTGGAGGAAGAGACTAAAGAGGTTGGCCTGAATAATAATAGGACCTTAGAGATCTGTATTGACTGTACTTCCCACAAGGTCTAGAAGACTGATGAGAGGCTGGCCTGGGAGTCTGAGAGCTACTAGAAGCTGGCTTCTGAGTCTTAACAACACTTCCTTATGCACCTGCAGCAGGAGGAGGAGGAGGAGGTCCTCTCCTGCACTTCCTTGGTGGGGAGTTGTACCTTTTCCTCTTCTTTCTTTCTTTGAGCTCATTCTTAGAATACCACATCCATTGAGGCATTCCTGGATAGGGAGTAATATTATGCAAAACATAATAAGGTATGTCAGGTATAGGATTAGGCTTAGAAACTTCCTTAGGAGGAGCCTTTTTCTTCTTAGATTTTATCTTCTTGGAATTTTATTCATCAGAATCATTAGAATTATCAGAATCCTCATCATCATCAGATGATTTAGGAGGATTATCATATAAATCCTCTATTTTTTTAAAGTTTCTTTAGAAATTTGCTTCTCAGCCTGAGGCTGTTCTAGAACGGCTGGCTCTGTAGAACTTTTAGTAATAATCTGATTTCCTTCTTCTTCTTCCATGTCTGCAAACATAATATCATCCAAATCTGGCATAGGGGCCCCAACCAACAAACGAGGTGGAGGACTATAAACAACTTCAAAAACTAATATTTCTGTAATCTCGGGAACTACAAAACTTGCCCTTAGTTGATCCAAGCTTACATGACTTATTGGAGCAGAATATTATACAATAGCCTTAGATAAATCAACATCAAAACTTGGGAAAACATTTTTGTAAACTGAATTGAAATAATCAAGTAAATAATTCAAATCCACTGTGGGATTTATAATAAAATCACCAACAGTTATAATTTCTGGAAAAACTGCTGGAGGAGGAGCTGGAGGAGAAACTACTGCTTTTGCTAGAACTGGAAATGATAGAACTAGAGCTTCTTCATTTAACATCTCCCCATTCCTGGTTTCAGAGGGTTCAGAAGACAGGCCCCCAGAAGAAGGGCAGAATGAAGAGCAGCAATTCTTGTAGAGAGAGAAGTGATGGAGGCAGATAGAGGAGTAATAGCAGTTTTTATTAACTGCTCTAAAGTTGGAGAGGTGAATTTAAGAAGATCTTTGGCAATATCAGAGAAATTTAGATATAGAGGTTCAAGAGTAGAGAGAGTATAAGAGGTATGATTGCAACAATTGGAACATACAGAAAAATCTTGAGGTTAATATGTATGAAGGAATTCAGGGAATGTGGAGGTAGGGTTAGATGGAATAACAGTAGAGAAGGTTGGAATAATGGCTGTAGAAACTTGAGTAGTAGGAATTGTTATGGTAGAAATTGTTATGGTGGTGTTTTCCTGAGTGGGGGATTGACATGGGGAATGGTGGATTGGAGAGTTTTGTGGAGAGGGTTGAGGAGACAGTAGATTGAAGTTGAGCTATGGAGATGAGTATGGAATGACATCTAGATGAGTTTGAGGTGGAGATAGAGGAGGAATGAAATCAGTCATAATTTCATCCTCATGAATGATGATTGTAGATTGAGGAGGTGATGGTGGTGGAAGATGTGAAGTTGGAGGGATAAGTAATGATGGTTGTGGTTGTTGAGGAGATGAAGGAATATAAGTTTGAATCCTGATGGAAGGGGTAATTTCTTCTAGAGGTGGAGGAGTGGCTATAACTGCCCTTGTGTCCTCTGAAGTCCTAGAAGAGGAGGAAGCACTGGATTTCTTAATGATGGTCCTCTCCCATCTCCTAAATAAGGCAGATGTAAGCATCATGGAGGCATGAATGAATATGGTCTGGGAGACCAGTAATTCAGATGCCTTGGCCTGGAGGAAATTGCCTAATATCCTCCCAAAACATATCTCTTTCTTAGAATTCTTATTTTTAATCAACTCAAACAGTAACTTCCCCCAATTTACTGCCTTCTTATTTACCAGAGCACACATCACTAAGAACTGTGCCGTGTTATGTAGTCATGGGCTGTGTGTTTGCCCAGCAACACCTTCCCAACGACATCAGCAAGAAATTTATACTCAGCAGATAAATTCTTTTTAAGCAGTTTATTAGGGTTTCCTTCAGAATGAACCATTTTGATCAGCATATTATCATATTTAGAACTATCTATTTTAATATCCTCTTCTCCATTTATCAAACAAAAATTATCTATTAAAATAGCAGGGGTTAAGGTAACCTGATTTCTTGTAATGGTGTTAGTAATTGTTTCTGCACCAGAAGAAGTTGAAGTATAAACCCACTCCTTTATTTCAGTTACTACTAACTTGATCCTTGTGTTCATAAGTTTCTTCAGTTGTAGTTCCTCAAAAAGCTACAGAACATCCATGAAAATCTGATCAGAATGACGGAATGAATCGAAGTCGATGTCGAACCCGGTGTCATACTTCATGCTGGAGAGGTAAGTCGTTGGAATCGCCATTAATTTCCTGCATAACGAAAGAGAGATCATGTGCAAGAGAAATAGAAAGCGCGGGATGGAGCTCGAAGAAAACCTAGTTATAAAGTTTTCAGAATATAAAGCGACAGACTCAATCCTGCGAAAAGAAAAACAAATCTTCGTTCTTAGGTCGAAGAAAAATTTAATGAAGAAATGATATCATCGATCTCAGTTTGAATTGGGGAAAATTTTTCATCATTCTCAGGTCGATGAATAATTTTCTGAAGCAAGATCGTCGATCTCAGCTCGACGAAAATAACTTCAAACAGAGAGTTCGTCGATCTCAGGTTGACGAAATTTCTCAAGAATAGTTCTTAGATCGTCGATCTCCGTTCGACGAATTGTGATCAATTCTTCGACCTCAGACAGAAAATTAAATTAACCTTCTCCATTGATCATACCTAGCTGATTCAGAAAGAACAGATGTTTCTTCTCATCTAATGGTTAAGTGAAGATGTCTGCTCTTTATAAATTTTTAGAGATAAAGACAATGTTAATTTTCTTTTTTTCCACACAATCTCTAATGAAATGATGCCTTACTTCTATATGCTTTGTCCTACTATGATGTACTGTATTTTTTGCAATGGAAATTGTACTGGTACTATCACAAAATACAGTTGAATTATTTAGATTGTAACCATAATCCTGGAGTTGGTTTTGAATCCACAATATTTGTGAATAACAACTGTCAGCTGCAATCTATTCGGCTTCTACAGTTGAGGTAAACACAGATGTTTGTTTCTTAAAAAACTAAGACACAAGCCTATCACCATGGAACTGGCATGTTCCTGATGTGCTTTTCCTATCAACTTTACATCAAACAAAGTCAGCATCTGAGAATACATTTAATTCAAATTCTGACTTAGTTGGATAAAAGAGTCCTAGATTTGGGCAACCCTTTATATATCTCAAAAAAAAATTTAAGAAAATAAGGTGAGATTCTTTATGGTTCACTTGGAACCTAGCACAAAGACATGCATCAAACATTATGTCTGACCTACTAGCTGTGAGATACAACAAGGACCCAACAATAGCCCTATATGTTTTTTTATCAACTGGCTTGCCATGTTCACAGAATCAATAACAACATTGGAAGCCATGGGTGTTTTCTTGGCTGAGGCATTAGTCATCCCAAATCTTTTAACTAATTCCTTAGCATATTTGGATTGGGAGATGAAAATGCCATTAGGGGATTGCTTCACTTGGAGACCAAGGAAGTAAGAAAGCTCACCCATGCTACTCATTTCAAACTTGGAATGCATCAGGTCAGAAAACCTTTGCATAGATTAGAATTAGTAGAGCCAAAAATGATGTCATCTACATATATTTGTACTAACAGTATGTTATTATTATGATGCCTAGTAAACAAGGATCTATCCACAATGCCACTTGTGAACTTATGCTCTAAAAGAAAGCTAGTTAGGGTCTCATACCAAGCTCTTGGAGCTTGCTATAAACCATAAAGAGATTTATGCAATTTGAAAAAAATGAGGGATGAGTTGGAGAAATAAAACCTGGTGGTTGTTCAACATATACTTCTTCTTTGAGTTCACCATTCAAGAAGGAACTTTTGACATACAATTTGTAGACCTTGAAATTTCTGTAGGCTTCATATGTAAGAAAAATTATGATAGCTTCCAGTCTTATAATAGGTGTAAAGGTTTGATCATAGTCAATTCCTTCTTCCTGTCTGTATCCTTGTGCTACCAGCCTTGCTTTGTTCCTGATGATGGCTCCTTGTGCATCCAATTTATTTTTGTATACCCACTTAGTTCGAATAACATGTGAGTCTTTGCGTCTAGTAACTAAGTCCCAAACTCTGCATCTCTCAAACTGATTGAGCTCCTCTTTCATTGCAATGATCTAGTGGGGATCTTGCCTTGCATCTTTAATGGATTGGGGCTCAAGTTGAGATATAAAGCAAGCATGCATCAAATTTTGGTTGAGTTGATGCCTTGATTGCACACCAATTGATATGCCTCCAATCACTTGAGATATATGGTGATCTCTAAGTGTGACAAGATCACTTAGAGGAGTTCGTTCAGCAATAGCATTGGGAATTAATTCCTCTTATGGAATTAAATTTGTTATTGAAGGTTCAACAATTATATCACTGACCTTTTCTTCACTATTTTCATCAATATGTGGAGAAGGATGTGTTTCAGCCTCATTGATGAGGTTCAGATCATCCAATTTCTCACACAATTTAGTTACACGCAATAAGTTACTGGTAGAAGAATCTTTCTCCTTGTAAAACATGTTAGCTTCATCAAAAGAAATATGAACAGTTCTTTTATTTTCAAAGTAAATTTATTAAATATCCTATAAGCCTTGATGACTTGGAAATATCTAAGAAAAATTCTCATTGTAGTTTTAGCCTCAAATTTTCTAAGGTGTTTCTTGTCGTTATTATGAATGTAACAAACACAACAAAAGATTCTAAAATAGTCTATTTTAGGTTGCTTACCTTTGAGTAATTCATAGGGAGTCTTGCCCTTAAGTTTATGTATCAAACTTTTGTTCAGGAAATAATTTGTTGTGCTTATAGCCTCTACCCAAAAGGATAGGGGCATGTGAGCATTTGCAAGCAATGTTCCTGCAGCTTCAATCAGGGTTCTATTTTTCTTTTCTTCTACCTCATTTTGTTGAGGAGTTCTAGGAGCAAAGAAGCAATGCATGATACCATCCATCTCACAGAATTCTTGCATAGGAAGAGATTCAAACTCAATATCATGATCAATGCAACTGGAGTAGAATACTCAATTGTTATGCTCTTAAGAAAATCTATAAGTATTTAAAGTTTTCTGACTTGTTTATCAAGAAGAACACCCAAGTGAACCTAGAGAAGTCATTGACAATTACTAAGGTATAAGATTTCCCTCCCAAGCTCTTTACAACAATGGGTCCAAATAGATCCATGTGTAGTAAATACAGAATCCTGGGTGAATCACTCTTATTAATAGATTTAAAATAATTTTTGGTTTGCTTGCCTAATTGACAAGCCCTACAAAGGCTTTCCTTCTTGTAGGAGCAAGAAGGCAATCCTCTACAAGGTTGTCCCTAGAGAGTTTAGCATTATTTTTAAGATTTACATGTCCTAATCTTTTATGCCATAGTTCATTATTGTTACTAATTTGATTAAATATACAGATTTCTGACCAAGCAGATTTGAAATTTACAATATAGATGTTTCCTTGCCTAATGCTAGTTAAGACAGTTTTAATATCCGCAGAAGAAATAATGCAAGAAGTTTGATTAAATGATACCTGAAAACCTTCATCACATAATTGGCTTATGGATATCAGGTTATGTTTTAGACCACTCACATTTGCTACTTTTCTGAAAGTGACACCTCCAACCTTGACAATCCCATGGACTTTGGTTTGACAATAGTTGGAGTCACAAAATATCCTTTTGGACCATGTTTGGACTTGTAGTTTGTTAAGTTGTCCTTGCTACCTATCATATGTTTTGAGCATCCACTTTCTAGGTACCATTGTTCCTCTATTGTAGGATAGTCTTTCACCTGCAAATATAAAAATTAGGTGTTCTTGACCAAGGTAACCTTGGGTCCTAAATTCTTTTGCAATTTAAAGCTAGAAATATAAGAGTATTCAGGTTGGTTCTTATATCCTAAAGGGTGAAATTTCCTAGGTGGAATTATCTATTGGGTAAATGGGTTAACAGATTATTTTGAATGATTAAATGTTCTAGAATAACATGAATTTCTGTTAGGCTGAACTAGGATCGACGAATTCTGATAAGTTTGGCGATCTGAGTTCGACGAATAGGGATGAGTTCTTCGAACTCCACTCAGAGAATGGAAATATTCATTCTTTGTACCCCCAATATGATCGATGTCTGCTTGAAGAACCATATTGGTTTCGTCGATCGCTGTTCGAAGAATAATTATAATATAAATCTGCGTTTGGAGTTCGTCTACTTGAGCTCGATGAACTGTACACATTTCGTCGATCTGAGTTCGACAAAATGTGTTGAACTTTTTTATAATTAAGGTTTTTCTTGTTCTTTCTCTTTTTCTTAGGTTTTTGTTTTAATTCAGTTGGTTCATTAAATTCATCTACCTTTTCTTTACCCTTTTCTGATATAAATTTTATTGGTGTAGAAAGAATGTTTTTTGAATTAAATAAAGTTGGCTTGATTAAGCACCTAAGCGCAGCTTGCCATTGAGTCTGGCATTTACTGTGCTCGTGATGCTCATCAATTTGATGCTTCTCCCATTAAGGGATTCTTCAAATTTCTTAGCCTCATTTAGTTTAATTTTTAAAGAATTAATTTCTTCTGAAGCTATAACTAGTTTATCTTTTAATTCAATATTCTCAGATAATAAATTTTCATGCTCAGTTAGCTTATCTCTGAGAAGTTTGATTTCATTCTTAGATTTGATTAGGTCATTACATAACAATTTAATTTCAGTTCTGAAATGTTCTGAATTAAAATCAAATGAAGATATTACCTAATGCTCTTTAGATTCAGATTCTTCTTCAGATTGCTCAGCTTTTGAAAAGCTTCTGGATACATTGATAGCCATCAAGTAAACTTCTTTTGCTTTAGCTTCTTCCTCATCTTCACTAGAGCTGGAAGATGAAGATTATTCTTCTGTCTCACTCCAGGTTTCAGCAACAAAACCTTTCTTCTTCATTTTATGCTTGCTTGAGGAGGGCTTGTTGTACTTCTTTCTGGAGTCCTTATCTCTTCTTTTCTCCTTGATCTGGTTCTCTGGACACTCAAGAAGTATATGTCCAGGTTTTTTGCAACCAAAGTTGATAATCTCCTTGGTAGGAGTTTTGTGATATCTTGGTTTATCATCTTGTCTGGATGACTTCCTTCTGAAATCTTTTCTGGCCATCCTGTAAATATCTTGGAAAGTAAGCTTATGAGCTCATAATTTTTGGGGGAGCTTCTGGTCCTTTAGATGTCTTGAAAGCAATGTTTTGCTCTTTGTTCCTTATGAGGAGGTCTTCTGCTCTGCTTCTTCTCTTGTCTTTATAAGCTGCTCATAAGACTTGAACTTTTCTAGAAGTGACTCAGTGGATATTTCATTTAGGCTTCCGGCCTCCTTGATTGGCCAAATCCTAGAATCCCATGTGCTTCGGAAGCATATAAGAATCTTGTCATTTATGACAGTTTGTGAAATGTTTTTTATCAAAGTTCTTCAGCTCAATGACAATTAAGCTAAGTCGGTTATACATGTCAGCTACTGACTCAGATTCATCATTCTAGAAATTTTTATATTGAGAGACGAGATGTGATCGCCTGTCCTTTCTCTCATCAGCTGATCCTGCAACTATTTGGTTTAGAGAGTCCCAAATGGCTTTTGCTGAAGTGCATTCAGCTACCTTCTAGAATATGTCATCCGAAATGGTTTGTGCCAGAATATTTATGGCATTTGCATCAACAATCTTTGCCTTCTTTTGAGCTTCAGTCCACTCAAGTGGTGGGACTGCATTAGTGCTTGTTGAAGTAGTAGCCTCTTTAGTTGGAGGACCTGTCAAAATGGAATTGTAGATATCTTCATCAATAGAGTTCATATATAATCTGATTTTTGTCTTCTAGATTGCAAACTTATTTATATTGCAGACTTGAGGTCTGGTGCTTGAATATTCTTTATTCTATGTCATGTCATAAGAGAGACACTAGAGATATTATGATCTATCAAAGGAACTATTGGTTCAGGTATTAACCTATGAAATCAAATAAAACACACCCTCTGATACCAATTGAAAGTGAGGGGATAGATCTAACCAACTCTAGAGGGGGAGGGGGGTGAATAGAGTATTTTAAAAACTTGATTAGTTTTAATAGCGGAATTAAAATAAGTGATATTAGTATATATATAAAGAGAAGTATGAAAAAGAAAACTATCACAGCACAATAGAAATAAAGAAAGGAACAACCAGACGACACAAGAAAATTATAGTGGTTCCCCAAAACTTTGTACATTCACTGTTCTAACACCCCGGTAGGAATCCACTAATAGGTTTTTGATTAGGTGCCCTACCACCATAAGTTTTTGCTCAGGTGCCCTGTCACCACAAGATCTATTTCAAGGGAGATATCACAACCCTTTAGGATTTTAATCTGGTGCCCAAAAACCAAATCAAGTCTTTTGATAAGAAGACTTATCAACCAGGTGATAACTTTTGAAGGGAGTTAGAAACCCTTTTTATAGTGGGAAATGAAAAGTGATGTTGTCTTCTCTTTCTCAAACAACTGAGAAGACTTAGTGGATGTCATTTTCAAAGCTCCCCCTAAGATGAAGAATGGTTCAGGAAGATGAGAGAGTTGCACAGTGTGTAGGCCATGATGAAGATCTTCAGAAACTTCTTGGACTGGTGTTGAGGAGTTATCCTTGTGAAGCCTGAAGAAGAAAACTGAAGAAGACAAAAGATCTTAGTATTGATGTTATTCTTTAATTTCCTGTAGATAGCAATGCTTTTCTATGTATCAGTTATCTGTAAAATAGATTGTTGTTCTTCTTTTTGAAAAAGAACTTTTTATATTCTGAGAGGATATTTGCCTTTGAATTTTGAATATTATCCTTGATTTGCTGCTCAGAATCTGGGAGTTGAAACGGCTTGTTAATATCTTTAATGTATTTCCTCAACTATCCTAGTAAATAAGCCAAGTAATTAACTATGTGAAATCCATAATCAATGTTGCCATGCAACAGATATATTCTTGAGAATATAATCATTAATTATAAGAGAATTACTGCCTTAGAATGATACCAATTGAAATCAAAATAATAGAGAAATCGCCAAAACTGATACTGATAGAAATCATCAAACTCAGTACAGATTTCGTCGACCTGAACTCAAAGTTCGTCGAGCTGAGAAATTGTCTTCGTCGAGCTGAGCTCAAAGAAAATTAATCTGGAAAGTATCTGTTAAAGCTGAGATCCAAGTTCGTTGTCCTGAGGTAGAATTTCGTCAACTAGAGAAACTGAGTAGATGAGGGAGTTCGTTGACCTGAGCTCGAATATCGTCGAGATCAACTCAGAGTTATAACTCTGAGTTTGTCGATCTGCGATCGACAATCGTCGAGCTGAGTTCAATGAACTTCGAACTAATTTCTGAACTCTTGAAAACTGAATTTCTTCTATGTTTGAGTCTCTGGAGTCTTCTGAAGGATGGAACATAAGAGTCTAACCTAATCAGACTGTCATAACCTTTGAACCAAATAAATTCACCCTAAACTATACATGATGGGACAATAACCAAATAGTGCACCTAGCCAAAATTCAAACTAGGGATCAAACACATGCAAAATAAAAGGACTAGCATGTAATTACGAAGGAGAGTCGTTACCTTCAAGGCACATTTCGGAGCCATGAACTTGTACTTTATCTGGATGTATTCACTCGTAGTGCTTTCCTCTCCGCAGATCTAGCTTCAGTTTATGATTCCGACCTTGGAACCTCCTCTTATGGATGAATCAACCTCTATTCCTCCTTAGCCCTCTTCTTCCTTTAGCTGGAGAGAGAGAGTGATAAAGGACGAATGAGAATACTTTCTTACCTTCAGCCCCTATATCTTGTTCGGGATAAATCCCAACCGCTGGATCCCAAGATAAAATAGAATAGATGACCATGATTCAAATGAACCATTCTACTAAAAAATTGTTATTGCAGGGCGGTATTGTTATCGCCTAGTGATAACAGCCGTGTCAGTGGTCTCATCCAGCACTGCTTTAAAGCTTAACGGATGCCGAAACAACTATCTATATGTGGCACACTAACACCTGTGATGCCTTTATCTCCAAGCGATATCATTTAGAATTCCTCGACTTAATCACTATCTACCTGATCACTATCGGCAGCGGTATCACTATTGACAGTAGTAGTAAATCAACTTCATCGACTTGTCGACTGCATCGTTCCGAACACTATCGTTCGGCAACATCGCTATCGCCAGCGATAGCTCAAAAATTCATTTTTTTTGTTTTTCAATTATGGTAAACCTGGGGTGTTACAAATCCTTCCCCTTTAAGAAACTTTGTCCCAAAATTATTTAGTATAGAAAAACAACACAAGTAAAATTGAAAGTAATCTAGTGTCAACTAATTCCACCTATGGGGGGTGGAATAGGGGAATTGTAGTCATTTGCAGAATTTAAATAACCTGCACAATTTAAACAAACACAGTGCAGAAAAGCACACAAGCAATTATAGTGGTTCCCCAATTTAGGTACATCCACTCTCCCCCTTCGACCTATCTCCCACCAAGAGACGATTCGGTCACTTCACCCAACGGATTGAAATCCAATCCTCACACTACGGAAGGCACCCTTCCAACCGAAGGAGTCACTTCTCCTCCACCACGGGTTGCACCCAACCCTTACAACTAGAAATCACTATTCCTTTACAAAAAAAAATAGAATGTATAAGAGATACAAACTACACGTGTGGTGAACCCGATGTCCCTCTTCGTTCGTTGAAGCGTTCTTGATGAAGACGAAGAGTCCACGACCGGAGTACTCACTTGGAGAGGATCTTCCCAAGATCGGTGGCGGCAAGTGAATGCGGCGGCGATGCTTTGTAGATCTAAACTTCTTGACGAAGCAAGCAAGGTCTACCAACGATCTCAATCGGATCAGTCATCTCAATCGATTCGGAATGAAGAGTTATCCTCGTTCATCAAATAGAGAGACAAGAGATCTCGAGAGAGAAGCGTGAGATGCTAGGCTTTCCTCGGTCCTGTCGTCGGGAGATCAAAGATGATCTTAGATCTGCAGCGGCGACTAGCTTGCGAGCGGCGACGACGACGGGAGGATTTCTGTGATCGGCTAGGTCACGCTCAGCAGCTTTTGAATCTCCGTGAATCGCTACTGTTGATGTTCGAAATAAGCGAGTATAAATACAGTAGAACCACCCTAAATGACCGTTGTGGGGCCCACAAGAAGAAGCCCTTATTTCGGTCAAAACAGCGCACGGCTTCTTGAAACGGTCCACCGAATAGGCGAAAATTGCCTAAGGCAAATTCGGCAGGAATCATTGGTGATTCCCGTCGAAGTCGGCGGGAATCACTCATGATTATCGTCGAATTATCCTTTGTAGAGTTTCAGTTGAAAAGCTTGCCATTCGGAGGGAATCGGCAAGAATCAAGACCATTCTCGATGAGTCGGTGAGAATGCAAAGTCATTCTCGACGATTCAGCAAGAATCAGTTAATGATTCTTGTCGATTCTGACTTAGCAGAATTCTTTAAGGCGAACTGTTAGCCGGATGAAGTTTGCGGGAATCGGCGAGTGATTATCGACGATTCGGCGGGAATTACTAGTGATTCCCGTCGAATCGGGGAGAATCACTTAGTGATTCCTGTCGATTCTGACTTAGCTGATTTTTCTGCTTTCTTCCCATGACTTGGTCTTTGACCCATCCTTGCTCCTCCTCTGCTCTTGAATTATCTCAACCCTGTACTTGAAAATAAGTACACTCCGATAGAGAGAGCACACATGAGTCAACACACTGATCTGCTCAACGAGGGATTACGTTGCACAGACCCGTGTATATTAACCCACTGCACCCTGACATTGGTGTGTACTTAGCATAGAATAGCTGCAAGCACAAACTTGAAGAAATATCGTCAAATACATTGTCAATTCAACTTAGCTTGTTCAGGGGCTTCTTCAAATCAGGTACATTGTGGATACAATACCCAACAATCTCCCCCTATTTGAAGAAGCCTAAACCCTACAAGCTAAGGTGAATAAGACAGATGGGAATGAAAAACATAAAATGAATAATCAGTTGAGAATGAGATTCATTACCATTTTCCTTAGAGCATACTTAGCATTCTTAGCCTTTGGCAACCACTACTTTAGTACATTAGCACCTTAGCTTTAGCAAAGAGGGTAATCTCCCCCTTTTCAGATTTTATAAATCTGGGACTTCACTTGGAGCCACATGCTCCCCTTAGATCTTGCATCAGTGCTCAAGCTTGAGTTCCTTTCTGATGCTCCCCCTTGATCCAAGGGCCTTGAGCCTTACCGTCTTCACTCTTCATAGTTCAGCAAGCCGAGTTCAGTTTTGAAGAGACTGAACTTGGCCTCGTCTAGGGGCTTGTGAAGATATCTGCAACCTGCTTATCCGTGAGGACATAGCAGAGAGAAATATCTTTGTTTTTCACATGCTCCCAAATGAAGTGGTAGCGCCTTATATCTTTTCCCAAATTCCTTGTTCTAGAGCAAGCCTGGAATATCTCTTGTCTTGGTCCCATCATGTTCATGGGTACCTAGACTATCCTGCAAAAATGAATTACCTTACCTTAGGAACCAAATATGCATTGGGTCGTAGGTTCCTGTTAGCATAAACTACTGAATGCCTTCCTATAGGATTTCTGTCAAGAAGGCTATCGCTAGCCAAAGAAAATGGACATACCCTTGCCCTTGGCACAGAAGGATTGTGCCAACAATCTATGGCAAAGTGACCCACTTTACCACAGCACCAGCACTCATGAATATTATATCTCCTTTTCATACCAGATCTACTGACTGAGTTTGTCACGATCATAGGTCTGACAAGGGAAGAGCAGGTTCTGCTCTCAGATCTACCCTTTCCACTGGGACACGAGGGATGGTGGATGGAGAACATATGGTGAGTGTCTTGAGGCCTGGGAGGTGGTGCCTTCTTTTCAGTCAGCACACATCTGGGGGCCCCATGGGTACCCTCTACATGTTTCCCAACCCCCTTTCCCTGAGTCCTAGGGTAGTGAGAGGTACTGTGAGAGCTGGTTCCTGCACTCTCATGAAGTGTTGAGGATGAGGCAGTGAATACAAAAGGTTCCTGATGAGCCAAATGTATTTCCTCATGGGTAGCCATAACAGCACTTGCACTATGGGTATTTCCACATGAGGGTTGATCATTCTTGCAGTGACAATAGTTGTTCTTATGGTCATACCTGAAGGCATGGTGTGTGCCCTTCCTACTCGGTGTGGGGCATCTAAAAACAGTTTCCCCATTTCTTCACGATTTTATAATTCGTGAGATCCACCCATTTTCTCCTTTTCTCTTAATAGCATCTACCTTGGAAATGTTAGATACTATTCTCTTCTCGGTCTCTAGAGAAAACTCTAGATCAGAGATCTTTGAGTCCTTCACCTTGATGGATTCCAATTGGAGATCCATCATGGTCCTAAACTGAGCAATTTCCATAGATTGTTTCTCCACAAGCAAGTTGCTCTTCTGAAGGGCACTACGAAGGGAATCAAGAGTTTCAATCCTTTTATTGAAGCTGTCCATCACCCTTGTATCACTTGATGAACAACCCTCTGGACTACTCCTATGTTCAGGAGATTCAAGAGGAAAGGAGCATGATGAGGAATATACCTGATCCTGTCAGTGATGATCAGGGTTAGCGTTAAGATATGCAGAGACAGATGTGTCAGCTTTATCAGAACTGCATTCCTCAATATCTTCTTCAGCCTCAGAAAGAGACACGGGATCCCTGATATTTAGAGATTGGTCTTGACTTTCATCTTCAGAGATGAGGACCCCCACATATGCTTCATCCTCTTGCAGGCATCCAGTCCCAGCAGTCTCCGATCCCTCCATGAGGTCAGAGATAGTTTGCCACATAGACTTTGCAATCCTACACTTGTCCAATCTTGAACGAGATGATCTAGACCAGACATCAGTGATGATCTGACGAATGAGCTTGTCTAGTTTGAAAAGTGAGAGCTCAGTCTCAGACATCTCTTCAGGACTCTTGGGGATATGGAGATCTTTTCCAGATTCGGAGCCTTCATGGGAATGAAGGGACCCTCTTCCATAATGAATGATGCGCGTGGGTCAATGGCCTCTAGATGAAACATAACTCTCATCTTCCAGATGGGATAATACTCCATTGTGCAGGCAGGGAGTCTCAGAGGAGAGACATCAGAGTATAGCTCCATGCTTGAGTCTTGTTTTCTTCGTGACAGTAGAGGCAGGATCTTACTCAAGGTGTTAACCTTTTTGATTAGTAACCTCCCTCTGATACCACTTGAATGTTATCTAGTGTCAACTAATTCCACCTATGGGGGGGGATAGGGGAATTGCAGTCTTTTGCGGAATTTAAATAACCTGCACAATTAAACAAATACAGCACAGAAAAGGACACAAGCAATTATAGTTGTTCCCCAATTTGGGTACGTCCACTCTCCCCCTTCGACCTATCTACCACCAAGGGATGACTCGGTCACTTCACCCAATGGATTGAAATCCAATCCTCACACTATGGAAGGCACCCTTCCAACCGAAGGAGTCACTACTCCTCCACCACGGGTTGCACCCAACCCGTACAACTAGGAATCACTATTCCTTTACAACAAAACAAAAGTAGAATGTGCAAGAGATACAAACTACCCGTGTGGAGAACCCGATGTCCCTCTTCGTTCGTTGAAGCGTTCTTGATGAAGACAAAGAGTCCATGATCGGAGTAATCTCTTGGAGAGGATCTTCCCAAGATTGGCGGCGGCAAGTAAATGCGGCGGCGATGCTTTGTAGATCCAAACTTCTAGACGAAGCAAGAAAGGTCTACAAACGATCTCAATCGGATCAGTCGTCTCAATCGATTCGGAATGAAGAGTTATCCTCGTTCAATAAATCGAGAGATAAGAGATCTCGAGAGATAAGTGTGAGATGCTAGGCTTGACTCGGTCCTATCGTCGGGAGATCAAAGATGATCTGAGATCTGTAACGGCGACTATTTTGCGAGCGGCGACGGCGACGGGAGGATTTCCGCGATCGGCTAGGTCACGCTCGACGGCTTTTGATTCTCCGTGAATCGCTACTGTTGATGTTCGAAATAAGCGAGTATAAATACTGTATAACAACCCTAAATGACTGTTGTGGGGCCCACAATAAGAAGCCCTAGTTCTGGTCAAAACAGCGCACGACTTCTTGAAACGGTCCAGCGAACATGCGAAAATTGCCTAAGGCAAATTTGGCGGGAATCATTGGTGATTCCCGTAAAAGTCGGCGGGAATCACTCATGATTCTCGTCAAATTATCCTTGGTAGAGTTTCAGTTGAAAAGCTTGCCATCTGGAGGGAATCAGCGAGAATCAAGACCATTCAAGACGAATCGGCGAGAATGCAAAGTCATTCTCGACGATTCGGCGAGAATCAATTAATGATTCTGGTCGATTTTTACTTAGCAGAATTGTTTAAGGCGAACTGTCAGTCGGATGAAGTTGGCGGGAATCGGCGAGTGATTCTGGATGATTCGGCGGGAATTACTAGTGATTCCCGTCGAATCGGCGAGAATCACTTAGTGATTCCCGTCGATTCTGACTTAGCTGATTTTTCTACTTTCTTCCAATGACTTGGTCTTTGATCCATCCTTGCTCCTCCTCTGCTCTTGAATTATCTCAACCCTGTACTTGAAAATAAGTACACTCCAATAGAGAGAGCACATATGAGTCAACACACTGATCTGCTCAACGAGGGATTACGTTGCGCAGACCCGTGTATATTTACCCACGGCACCCTTACATTGGTGTGTACTTAGCATAGAATAGCTGCAAGCACAATCTTGAAGAAATATTGTCAAATATATTGTCAATTCAACTTAGCTTGTTCAGGGGCTTCTTCAAATCAGGTACATTGTGGATACAATACCCAACAACAATTATATAAAATGTATTTCAAAAGAATAATTCAGGGAGCTCCTCTCTCATGGTTTTCTAGCGCTCCCATGAAAGTTTTTTGCGACCACAATTATCCTAGTGCACTTTAACCATCTTAAACGTCTTGTTCTTCAATTGTTTAACCTTCATGTATTCGATACAAGTGGGCTTGACTTTCGTATTTAACCCACCATCGACCGACACCTGAACTGCGACAATAACTTGAGTAGGCTCTTGAACAGCTTTCTTCAGCACTGATATGTGGAACACATCATGCAACATAATCAACTCCGTTATAAGAGCAAGCTGATAGGCAGCCTCACCAACATATTCCACAATTTCTAACGGTCTAATGTGTAACGACTCCACCCGTTAAATAACATATAATAGAAGGTCCGGCCGGGGCCCCACACTATATGCTAGAAATAGACGGTGAGGTCACAGGATAATACCATCAATGCATCCTAACACAGAGCATGCTAGCGGAATAAATACACAAGTAGCCAAACTCATAGCAGGAATATCCACTAGATATATATAAACAAACGTTATATACAACCACTCAAACGAGGGAATAGCATATACTACAGTTTGGCCTTAAGGCCTTACAGTATGGATTACACACATCGGCGCGCAGGCCGGCCATACATGAGTAACAGAAACTACAAAAGCTATGTAACACCCCAAAAAGACCCCAAAAGACTCAACTTGAAGTTTGAGTAGCAGGTCAGGTTACACGGCCTGGGACACGGGCGTGTCCCAGGGCGTGTCGGGTGTACACGGCCTGGGACACGGGCGTGTCCCAGGGCGTGTTCGATTTATTTTGCGAATTTGGCCTATTCAAGTCAGAGCCGGACACGGCCTTGAACACGGCCTTGAACACGGGCGTGTCAGGCTGGACACGGGCGTGTCAGCTGCCGTGTTCCGACCCGTGTACTGGTTGCAGCTCGATGGAGCAGGAGACACGGGCGTGTCTCAGGTTTGACACGGGCGTGTCAGGTCCGACACGGGCGTGTCGATGCCCCGTGTTATTCAGTCGGTTTAAACTGTGTGTACCGCTTAAGGGGTACACGGCCTGTGACACGGGCGTGTCACAGGCCGTGTCGGCCAAAAAGTGAATTTTTGGGAAAATCTTGGCCGTTCAGTTTCCTCTCTTTTAATCCAAAGGCTCAGGTGGTTTCTTGGGCTGGATTAAGTCGTGAGAGAAGGATGAAGATTCATTCTTCATTTGTGCTTAAGGAAGAGAGGAAGAGAAGAAGGAGGAGGAGAGCAAGCCACCGACGGAGCTCCCGTGGTCCGATTCGTGATCCGAAGCCGGCGTTGTGAAGGCAAGGCTGCTGCGGTTCTTTCTCACCGGCTAGTTTTCGATGGCACCGAAGAGATCGACAAGGGTAACGATCTCCCTCCTTGGACATGTGAAGTCCTTCTTTTCTGCATTGCATAGGGAAAGCCCTTCCCCGCGAGTGTGCGGTGGGTTGTGGTGTCCCTTGGGGTAGATATGTGAAGTCCCCCTTGTTAGAGGCCGGAATTGGAGTACGGCTCTAGGCATGCTGTGTGAAGCCCATCTGGATGGAATCTGGATTGGTGATGCTTGTTTGCATATCGGAGAAGGCTCCGTGATAATGGCTTGTGATGCCTATGGCTTGTGATGCCTTGTTCCTACCTGTTGCTTGGTGCGGCAGGAAGTACTGGACGATGTCCAGGAAATGAAGAGGGTTGGATGCAACTCTTGTGGCCGTGTGTTGCCACTTTGTGAGTAGTTGAGCCGTTGGGCTGCAACTCGATGAAAAGGCAGATTGCCGAACAGGAAAGGTGAAACCGACCCGCGCCTATAAAATTCCATGGATACTTCCGTATTCGAGGTGGCTCGGCGACTTGAGCAACGGGGGGTGGCTGATCCGTACCTGCGTTAGGTCCGTCCGACTTGGAAGCCTGGTATAGGTTTTGTTGGAGCGCCTAATGAGAGTCTTAGGCCCGCGCGCCGGAAAGACTGAAATGCTCAAATACCGTGTAGATGGTGGTGTTGACCCTGGTATTCCGGTACACCGAAAATGTGCCCTGAGTGCACGGACTGTCGGGCCGGGTGGCCGATGGTTGTGATGGCTTGAATGTGCCTGCGCGCACATAGTTGCTATTTGTTGATGCCATGCTTGCAGGGAAAGAATGCTCATGCCCCGAGAAAGGGGTAGGATTGTTATAATTGGGTCAGCTGAATGCTGACCGTTGCCTTGTTTGCCACCGGTTGGGTGGTTTGTTCCCGTGCAGGTGCTGGAGAGCCCAGTGGGCAATGATGGGCTGAAGCCCTACTGCTGTTGCTGCTGCTGCGGCTAGCCCTTGAAGGCTAAGCGAATGGCGTTGTTTTGTTTTCTCTTATACTCATGTATGGCCGGCCTGCGCGCCGAAGTTTGTAAAACATGATGTATGTTCAGAGGAACTGTAAGGCCTTAAGGCCAAACTCTTGTGGTTGTGTACATTCCGTGGTATATATATAAATGTGGTTTTATATATTGGACATTCCGGTTGAGAGTTCAAAGTTGTAACTTAAAGCTTCCGCTAGAATGCTCTGAGTTAGGATTCGTATTTGGTTTGGTATTATCCTGTGACCTCACCGTCTGTTTGTGGCATATAGTGTGGGGCCCCGGCCGGTCCT
The DNA here is from genome assembly GCA_039513925.1 of Platanthera zijinensis. Taxonomy (NCBI): domain Eukaryota; kingdom Viridiplantae; phylum Streptophyta; class Magnoliopsida; order Asparagales; family Orchidaceae; genus Platanthera; species Platanthera zijinensis. The sequence continues at coordinate 106,987,660 of CM077088.1, forward strand.
TCTACTATACGTCATCTAACGGATGGGGTCGTTACATTTTGGTATCAGCTTTTCTCGGTCTTCCTCTTTCGAATTTGTGGTCGAATTCTTTTGTGGGGTAGCGAGCACGTGTTTGTGCGACCTGCTGTAACGCTAATGAACTCTGGAATGTCCATTAAGGAATGTACAAAATCTTGTTTGAGGAATCTGCGCGTTCCTTTTTGTGTTGTTTTGCTTGCATACGTTCGCTAATGTGTGTCTTGTCCACCTATAGGTGACACGTAGTGGTGCTGGGCAGTCTGAGCCCCAGCGTTCTGATGAGAGTGCGGCACCAGCTGAGGTGCCAACACCTCCTCCATCTGCGGAAACTGTTCGCTTAGTGGCTGAGGCGCTATTTGCCATGATTCAGCCGACCGGGCAAGCGCAGCCGGCGGTAGTGCCAGTTCGTGTTGATGTCAGACCCGAGCCGGTTGAGGCTGTAGATCCACGAGCAGCTGACCGACAGTTGAAGCAATTCATGAGCTTCAGTCCTCCTACGTTTGCGGGAATGGGATCCCCAACGCAGGCGGAAGATTGGTTATCGCGTGTCAAGAGGATAATGACAGCGATCAGGGCGGAGGAAACTCTCAAGGTCACCTTAGCCACCTTCATGCTTGAAGGGGAGGCGCGGTTGTGGTGGGACGAGGTTGAGCTACACCATTTGGCGGGCAGGCAATTAACACAAGTGTCGATTGAGGAGTTCTCTCGGATATTTCTGGCGAAACATGTCCCAGCGGCGCAATGCATTGCTATGGAAAATGAGTTCCAACGGTTAAAGCAAGGGGACGATAGTGTGGATATCTACTTGCACGAGTTTACCAGGTTGGGACGATATGCGGGAACAATCTTCGCGGATGACCAAAGGAAAACGAATCGGTTCTATGAAGGATTGCGGGATGAGTTGCGATTCCTGCTTTCGAGTTCTGTGAGCCAAGGGTTTCAGGCGTTGGTTGATACTGCGTGCGCGTTGGAGAAGGACATGAGGCGAGTGCAAGGGAATAAGGGCTTGGTGGTGTCTAAGCCAGAGTTTCAAGCACCTCGCCCAAGCAAGTCGTTTTACCAGAAGAAAGGGGGCAAGAGGTCCAAGCCATCGGGGCAAGTGACTACGATCGTTGTGTCGGGAGCGACATCAAGGCCGGATGCTCGTACATGCTATAACTGTGGCCGGGTGGGGCATATTGCTCGTGACTGTCGGGTTGTGCAGCCCAAAGGGGAAAAGAAGACGGGTGCGTCGTATACTGAGAAGGGCAAAGCGGTGGTGGATTCCTCTGCTTCCCAGGCGCAGCCCCGAATCTATCAACTTGGCCAACAGGAAGCAATTAAGCAAAGTGACGTCGTCACAGGTACGAGTTGAGTTAGTTTACTTGCTGTGCTTTTGGTTTTGGTTATGTTTAGCTTGTGCGTGATGTGTGTGTGCTGCAGGCTTTGTCCTGATTCGGAATAACTTAGCGAGAGCCCTGTTTGATACGGGTGCTTCGCATTCTTTTCTGTCTGAGGATTTCGTATCTCGAATTGGGGTACCAAGTCATGTGACGGTGGATAGTACAAGGGTGCTATTGCTGAATGGCTGTGTGATGCTTGCGGATAGGGCTTGCGATGTGGATGTGCAAATAGGAAGTCGGGATTTCGGTTTGAGTGCAGCTGTGCTACCGTTATCGGAGTTTGATGTGATCTGTGGTATGGACTGGCTCTCGGAGCAGCGTGCCTTTATTGATTGCAACTCCAAGGAGATTACACTGGGCCAGAATACCGGGCTTGTGACGAAGTTCGCTGGTATGCGAGGAGTTGGCGGAACGTTGTTGTCTGCACTCCAAGTCGTCAATGCTGTTCGGAAGGGCGTGGAGTTATTCTTCACGCTAATTCAGGCTGTTGAGCCAAAGGCCAGTGTCGGTGAAGTGCCAGTTGTGTCAGAGTTTGCCGATGTGTTTCCTAAAGATCTTCCTGGGTTACCACCCCAGCGGGAGATTGACTTCTCTATTGAGTTGGTGCCAGGTGCGAAACCTGTGGCCCGCTCTCCATATCGCGTCGCGCCAAAAGAGATGGCTGAGTTGAAAGTCCAATTGCAAGAGTTGTTGGAGCAGGGTTATATACGCCCAAGTATGTCACCTTGGAGCGCGCCTGTTCTCTTTGTGAAAAAGAAAGACGGTAGCTTACGGTTGTGTATTGACTACCGCGAGTTGAATAAGCTGACGGAGAAAAACAAATATCCGATTCCGAGGATAGATGACCTCTTTGATCAGCTGGCGGGATCAACGGTCTATTCCAAGTTGGATCTGAAATCGGGATATTATCAGCTAAGGATTCGGGAAGGTGATATTCCCAAGACGGCGTTTGGAACACGCTACGGTCATTATGAGTTCACGGTGATGCCGTTTGGCCTATGTAATGCGCCTTCGGTATTTATGGACCTAATGCATCGAACGTTCCGAGAGTATTTGGATTTGTTTGTTATTGTGTTTATCGATGACATCTTAGTATACTCTCAGTCGGAAGAGGATCACGCAAACCATTTGCGGTTGGTCTTGCATACCCTGCGGAGGAACAAGCTTTTTGCCAAGTTCTCAAAGTGTGAGTTCTGGCTCTCTTCAGTAGCCTTTTTAGGCCATGTGGTAAGCGGAGAGGGTATCGCGGTGGATCCGTTGAAGATAAGTGCCATCCGAGATTGGCCAGTGATGTCTTCAGTGGCCGAGGTCAGGAGCTTCCTTGGACTTGCGGGCTACTATAGACGGTTTGTGGAAAACTTCTCACGGATTGCTTTACCTCTGACCACGCTGACGAGAAAAGATCAAAAGTTCATTTGGACGCCGGAGTGCGGGCGAGCTTTTGAAGACTTGAAGAGTCGTTTGACCACGGCGCCTGTATTGACATCGCCATGTGGTACCGATGGGTATGAGATCTATAGTGATGCATCTGGGAGCGGCTTAGGCTGCGTTCTTTTGCAGTTTGGGAAAGTGATTGCTTATGGCTCGCGTCAGTTGAAAGTGCATGAGCGGAATTACCCCGTCCATGATTTGGAGTTGGCGGCGGTAATCTTTGCGCTCAAGTTGTGGCGGCACTATCTATATGGCGTGAAAGTGGATATCTATACGGATCACAAGAGCCTAAAGTATTTGTTGGATCAGAAGGATTTGAATATGCGACAACGAAGATGGATGGAGTTCCTCGGGGACTACACCTTCGAGATTCACTATACCCCCGGGAAGGGAAATGTGGTCGCTGATGCTTTGAGTCGGAAGACTCCGGTACGGGCAAGCTGGTTGCAGAGGCATGATCAGCGTTTGATCCAAGAATTGGAAGCAATGGAGATATCGTGTGTTGACAAGGGTGCATCAACCGATGCATGTTTGAACTGGACAGAGGTGCAATATGACCTTACGGACAGAGTTCGGCGAGCAACGGAGCTTGATGGAAGTCTCCAGCGCTATGCTAAAGATGGGCCGGAGGACCAATTCTCTTGGGATAACGGGTTGTTACGGAGAAATGGTCGAGTGTGCGTCCCAAGTGTGGGTAAATTGAGGGAAGAGTTGATGTACGAAGCGCACTTTGCAAAGTACTCAGTTCACCCAGGGAGCACAAAGATGTACAGGGACATGAAAAAGCTGTTCTGGTGGCCCGGACTAAAGAAAGATGTGGCTCGTTATGTGGCTAAATGCAACACCTGTGCGTTGGTGAAAGCAGAATGCCAGAAGCCTGGCGGTTTCCTGAAGTCTTTACCTATTCCGGAGTGGAAGTTCGATGATATTTCGATGGATTTCGTGCACGGGTTGCCGAGATCTCAACGCGGTCATGATTCAATCTGGGTGATTGTGGACCGGTTGACGAAAGTGGCGCACTTCCTTCCAAACAGAATAGACGATTCAGTGGAAACCTTGGCCAAGCTGTATGTGGAGCAGGTTGTTCGACTGCACGGTGTTCCTCGGAGCATCGTTAGTGACCGTGATGGGCGGTTCACATCGAATGATTGGCGGCTCGTTCATCAAATGTTGGGTACAAAATTAGCGTTTAGTACGGCCTTTCATCCCCAAACGGATGGCCAGACTGAACGAACCAACAGGACGATGGAGGACATGCTCCGCATGTGCGCCCTAGACTTTGGTAAGAGATGGGAAGAGTATATATTTCTCGTCGAATTTGCCTATAACAATAGCTACCAAGCGAGTATTGGTATGGCACCATTTGAGGCGTTGTATGGTCAGAAATGCCGTACACCATTAGCTTGGGCAGAAGCAGGCGAATCTAAGCTGAATGGGAAAAAGGAAGTCGAAGAAGCTACTTCGCTCATACGCTCTATTTGGGAGAGGCTAGTGATAGCCCAAGATCGTCAAGCAAAGTACTACAATGCCAAGCACCGGAACGTGGAGTTCGCGGTGGGTGATTGGGTATATTTGAAGATCAAACCCTTCAAAGGCGTGTCCAGGATTCGGCGTTTGAAAAAGCTAAGTCCGAGGTATCTTGGTCCATTTGAGGTGGTGGAGCGAGTTGGGGAAGCTGCTTATCGACTAGCACTTTCAGCGGACTTGAGTGGATTACATGATGTGTTTCACATCTCAGTCCTTCGTAAGGCGGTGAAGGATCCAGCTCAAGTAGTGGCGAATGATCGAATACCGGTCGAGTATGGGCTAACGACGAGGGTTAGACCCATTCGGATCGAGGATCGAGCCGAGAAACAGTTGCGGAACAAAGTGATCGGGATGGTCAAGGTCCGATGGGACAATTGTGGCCGTGAAGAGCTAACATGGGAGCGAGAGCAGACCATGCGAGCTGAGTTTCCCGAGTTATTTGTATAAACTGTAGACCGTGTACTGTTTGTTATAACAGAGTTATAGCATTGCTGGTTTTGTTTCCTTACCGTGCAAATTTCGGGACGAAATTTTGATAAGGGGGGAGGGTTATAACACCCCAAAAAGACCCCAAAAGACTCAACTTGAAGTTTGAGTAGCAGGTCAGGTTACACGGCCTGGGACACGGGCGTGTCCCAGGGCGTGTCGGGTGTACACGGCCTGGGACACGGGCGTGTCCCAGGGCGTGTTCGATTTATTTTGCGAATTTGGCCTATTCAAGTCAGAGCCGGACACGGCCTTGAACACGGCCTTGAACACGGGCGCGTCAGGCTGGACACGGGCGTGTCAGCTGCCGTGTTCCGACCCGTGTACTGGTTGCAGCTCGATGGAGCAGGAGACACGGGCGTGTCTCAGGTTTGACACGGGCGTGTCAGGTCCGACACGGGCGTGTCGATGCCCCGTGTTATTCAGTCGGTTTAAACTGTGTGTACCGCTTAAGGGGTACACGGCCTGTGACACGGGCGTGTCACAGGCCGTGTCGGCCAAAAAGTGAATTTTTGGGAAAATCTTGGCCGTTCAGTTTCCTCTCTTTTGATCCAAAGGCTCAGGTGGTTTCTTGGGCTGGATTAAGTCGTGAGAGAAGGATGAAGATTCATTCTTCATTTGTGCTTAAGGAAGAGAGAAAGAGAGAGGAAGAGAAGAAGGAGGAGGAGAGCAAGCCACCGGCGGAGCTCCCGTGGTCCGATTCGTGATCCGAAGCCGGCGTTGTGAAGGCAAGGCTGCTGCGGTTCTTTCTCACCGGCTAGTTTTCGATGGAACCGAAGAGATCGACAAGGGTAACGATCTCCCTCCTTGGACATGTGAAGTCCTTCTTTTCTGCATTGCATAGGGAAAGCCCTTCCCCGCGAGTGTGTGGTGGGTTGTGGTGTCCCTTGGGGTAGATATGTAAAGTCCCCCTTGTTAGAGGCCGGAATTGGAGTACGGCTCTAGGCATGCTGTGTGAAGCCCATCTGGAAGGAATCTGGATTGGTGATGCTTGTTTGCATATCGGAGAAGGCTCCGTGATAATGGCTTGTGATGCCTATGGCTTGTGATGCCTTGTTCCTACCTGTTGCTTGGTGCGGCAGGAAGTACTGGACGATGTCCAGGAAATGAAGAGGGTTGGATGCAACTCTTGTGGCCGTGTGTTGCCACTTTGTGAGTAGTTGAGCCGTTGGGCTGCAACTCGATGAAAAGGCAGATTGCCGAACAGGAAAGGTGAAACCGACCCGCGCCTATAAAATGCCATGGATACTTCCGTATTCGAGGTGGCTCGGGGACTTGAGCAACGGGGGGTGGCTGATCCGTACCTGCGTTAGGTCCGTCCGACTTGGAAGCCTGGTATAGGTTTTGTTGGAGCGCCTAATGAGAGTCTTAGGCCCGCGCGCCGGAAAGACTGAAATGCTCAAATACCGTGTAGACGGTGGTGTTGACCCTGGTATTCCGGTACACCGAAAATGTGCCCTGAGTGCACGGACTGTCGGGCCGGGTGGCCGATGGTTGTGATGGCTTGAATGTGCCTGCGCGCACATAGTTGCTATTTGTTGATGCCATGCTTGCAGGGACAGAATGCTCATGCCCCGAGAAAGGGGTAGGATTGTTATAATTGGGTCAGCTGAATGCTGATCGTTGCCTTGTTTGCCATCGGTTGGGTGGTTTGTTCCCGTGCAGGTGCTGGAGAGCCCAGTGGGCAATGATGGGCTGATGCCCTACTGCTGTTGCTGCTGCTGCTGCGGCTAGCCCTTGAAGGCTAAGCGAATGGCGTTGTTTTGTTTTCTCTTGTACACATGTATGGCCGGCCTGCGCGCCGAAGTTTGTAAAACATGATGTATGTTCAGAGGAACTGTAAGGCCTTAAGGCCAAACTCTTGTGGTTGTGTACATTCCGTGGTATATATATAAATGTGGTTTTATATATTGGACATTCCGGTTGAGAGTTCAAAGTTGTAACTTAAAGCTTCCGCTAGAATGCTCTGAGTTAGGATTCGTATTTGGTTTGGTATTATCCTGTGACCTCACCGTCTGTTTGTGGCATATAGTGTGGGGCCCCGGCCGGTCCTTCTACTATACGTCATCTAACGGATGGGGTCGTTACAAGCTACCCTTCAAGGGCTAGTAAAAATAGCAAGAGCGGCAGCAGCAGCAGGGGCAGCAGTCCTTCATTTTCCTCTCGGCTCTCCAGCACCTGCACAGGGACAATCCACCCAGAAGGTGGCAAACAAGGCAACGGTCAGAATTCAGCTGACCAATTTACAACAATCCTACCCCTTTTCCGGGGTAGAGGCATTCCTTCCCTGTAGAGCAATATAGCAATTGACAGCTCATATATATATTGTGCTCTCACGCACAAGCAATCCATGACAACCGTCGGCAACCCGGCCCGATGATCTGTGCTCTCAGGCACACTTTTTGGTACATCGGCGAAACGGGATCAACACCAATGAGCATTTAGTCTTAATGGCGCGCAGACCTAAGACTCTCATTATGCTACTGACGAAAGCCCAATGCCTTGGCACTTCCTTGTACAGTCAACATAACACAGGTACAGATCCGCCACCCCCCGTTGCTAAAGTCGCCTTACCCTCACCAAGCACATCGTCCTTACGGTTATAATAAAAGGCGCGAGTCGGCTTCACCTTTCCTATTCGGCACGAGGCCTTTAGGAGCTCGCAGATCCCAATCGCCATAACGTCCACCAAGGACTGGCGTCACAATATCCACACTGTCCACTTAGGACTGGCTTCATCGTCCAAGAAGGACTGGCTATATCATAGCCACATCACATACAACACGAGGGCATTTTCCTGGAGTTCCACAATCCAGTACTTCCTGCTACTCCCTTTCACTAGCATAACTCAACAACCCCACTAACTACACGAGTATACGCAGAGTCTTCTCCAGTGCGTAAATGCAACATCACCAATCTAGACCAACATGTCCAGATAGGCTTCACACAGCATGCATATCCCGTACTACACTTTTCCAGGTCTATATGCAGACTCAAGCTGGGGATTGCAACAATCACCCACCGGAATCACTCACTTTTCCCACCTTTTGGTGGAGAGGATTCCATGCTCATACATAAAGGAGGACTTCACATGTCCAAGAAGGAAGATCGTTACCCTTGATGCTCTCTTGGGAGCCATCGAAAATCTAGCCGGTTGGAAAGCACCGAAGTAGCTTTGCCTCCACTAAACTAGCTTCGGATCGCGAATCGGACCGCGGGAGCACCACCAAAGCCTTGCTCTTCTCCTCCTTCTCCTTCCACCAAGTTCTCTCTCTTTTTCTCTCTTGATAAGAATGCGAGAAGAAGCTACTACCCAGTCTTATCACTGCAGGAAAAGACTAGGGCCATTGGATCCAAATAGAAAGAATTGGATGGCCAAGATCTGCCCAAAATTCTATTTTTGACTTGACACAGCCTGTGACAAAGCCGTGTCCCAGGCCGTGTCCCCCAAGTGGTGTATGAACCGACTAAAAATGAATAAGAACACGGGCTCCACACGCCCGTGTCAGAGGGCAGACACGCCCGTGCAAACTTTGACACGGCCGTGTGAATGGTCGTGTCACCTATTGTAACACAAGCACAAATCACCCGAGCAGGACACGGCTAAGGCATACACCCGTGTCCCTAGACGTGTGTCCAACACGCCCCTGTGACACGCCCGTGTCACAGGCCGTGTTCCACACTCAACGCCACTCAACGACATTTCTCTCAGTGCCACTCAACGCCATTGATTTTCTCTCGAGCAGGACACGCCTTGGGACTCGCCCGTGTCCCAGGCCGTGTCGCCTATCGACGATCATTTCTCGACTACTCGAGTCGATGCCTCGATAGAAGTACATGCCCTGGGACACGCCCGTTTCCCAGACCGTGTGCTTGGACACGCCTTGGGACACGCCCGTGTCCAAGGCCGTGTAACCCAGCCTGACTCCATCTTAAGATTTTGGGGTGTTACAATCCTCCCCCCTTAAGATAAATTTCATCCCAAAATTTGTACTCAGAAAATAAACAGGAATCCCAAAGCTATAACAATAAAAGAGTTGTGATAATAACATGTACATGTTCAATAGTTTATACAAAAAGGACGTGAAACTCAGCTCGCATGGTCTGCTCACATTCCCATGTTAGCTCCTCTCGACCAAAATTGTCCCACCGGACTTTGACCATCCCGATTATCTTGTTCCGCAACTGTTTCTCAGCTCGATCCTCGATCTGAATGGGTCTAACCTTCGTCGTTAGCCCATACTCGACCGGTACACGATCATTCGCAACAATATGCGCATGTTCCTTAACGTCTTTGCGAAGTACTGAGATGTGGTAGACATCATGAAATCCACTCAACTCTGCTGAAAGTGCTAGCCGATAAGCAGCTTCCCCGACTCGCTCCACCACTTCAAATGGAACAAGGTATCTGGGACTTTGCTTTTTCAATCGCCGAATCCGAGATACGCCTTTGAAGGGTTTGATCTTCAAATAGACCCAATCGCCCACCGCGAACTCCACGTTCTGATGCTTGGTGTTACAGTACTTTGCATGTTGATCCTGGGCTATCAATAGCCTCTCTCGAATAGAGCGTATAATTGAGGTAGCTTCTTCGACTTACTTTCGCCCATGCAGCTTGGATTTGCCTACCTCCGCCCAAGCTAATGGTGTACGATATTTACGACCATATAGAGCCTCAAATAGTGCAATACCGATGCTCGCTTGGTAGCTGTTATTATAGGAAAATTAAACCAAGTAAATGTACTCTTCCTATTTCGTACCGAAATCTAGGGCGCATATACGAAGCATATCTTCCATCGTCCTGTTTGTTCGCTCAGTCTAGCCATCCGTCTGGGGATGAAAGGTCGTACTGAATGCTAATTTTGTACCCAACATTTGATGAATTAGACTCCAATCAGTTGAGGTGAATCGCCCATCATGATCACTGACAATGCTCCGAGGAACACCGTTCAGTCGAACAATCTGTTCCACATAGAGTGTAGCCAAGGTTTCCACTAAATCATCTCTCTTGTTTGGAAGGAAGTGAGCCACTTTTGTCAACCGGTCTACAATCACACAGATAGAGTCATGACTGCGTTGAGATCTTGTCAACCCGTGCACGAAATCAATTGAAATATCATCAAACTTCCACTCCGGAATCAGCAACGACTTCAGGAAACCACTAGGCTTCTGGCATTCCGCTTTTACCAAAGCAAAAGTGTGGCATTCTGCCACATAACGTGCTATGTCTTTCTTTAGTCCAGGCCACCAGAACAACTTTTTCATGTCTCTGTACATTTTTGTGCTCCCAGGGTGAATTGAGTACTTGGAAAAATGCGCTTCGTACATCAACTCTTCTCTCAACTTCCCTAAACTTGGGACGCACAATCGACCATCTTTTCGCAACATTCCATCATCCCAGGAGAATTGGTCACCGGGTCCATCCTTTGCATAGCGTTGGAGACTTTCATCAAGCTCCGTTGCTTGCCGAACTCTATCCGCAAGGTCATATTGTACCTCCGTCCAGTTCAAGCACGCATCGGCTGTAGCATCCTTGTCAACACAATATATCTCTAGCGCTTCCATCTCCTTTATTAGCCGCAAATCATGCCTTTGCAACTAGTTTGCCCGAACTAGCATCCTAAGACTGAAAGCATCAGCGACCACATTTCCCTTCCCGGGAGTATAGTGAATATCGAAAGTGTAGTCCCTAAGGAACTCCATCCACCTCCATTGTCGTATATTCAGATCCTTTTGATCTAACAAATACAATAGGCTCTTGTGATCTGTATAGATATCTACTTTAACGCCATAAAGATAGTGCCGCCACAACTTTAGCGCAAAGATTACCGCCGCCAACTCTAAATCGTGGACGAGGTAGTTTCATTCATGCACCTTTAGCTGGCGTGAGCCATAAGCAATCACTTTACCAAATTGCAGAAGAACGCAGCCTAAGCCATTCCCTGAAGCATCACTGTAGATCTCATAGCCGTCTGTACCACATTGCGATGTAAACATAGGCGCCGTGGTCAAACGACTCTTAAGCTCTTCAAAAGCTCGTGCACACTCTGGTGTCAAAACGAACTTCTGATCGTTTCTCGTCAACATGGTCAGAGGTAAAGCAATCCGTGAGAAGTTTTCCACAAACCGTCTATAGTAGCCTGCCAAGCCAAGAAAACTTCTGACCTCGGCCACCGAAGACAACACTAACCAATCCCGTATGGCACTTATCTTTGCCGGATCTACTGCTATACCCTCTCCACTTACCACATGGCCCAAAAATGCCACTAACGATAGCCAGAACTCACACTTTGAGAACTTTGCATACAGTTTATTCCTCCACAGGGTATACAACACCAACCACAAATGGTTTGCATGATCATCTCCCGACTGAGAGTACACAAGAATATCATCAATGAACACAATTATGAATAAATCCAAGTACTCTCGGAACGTCCGGTGCATTAGATCCATGAATACTGAAGGCGCATTACATTAGCCAAACGGCATCACCGTGAATTCGTAATGACCATAGCGTGTCCCAAACGATGTCTTGGGAATATCACCTTCTCGAATCCGTAATTGATAATAACGCGATTTCAAATCCAACTTTGAATAGACTTTGACCCTACTAGCTGATCAAATAGGTCAACGATCCGTGGAATCGGATATTTGTTCTTTTCCATCAGCTTGTTCAATTCGCGGTAGTCAATACACAAACACAAACTACCGTCTTCCTTTTTCACAAATAGAACTGGTGCGCTCCAAGGTGACATACTTGGGCGTATGTATCCCTGCTCTAATAATTCTTGCAATTAGACTTTAAGCTCAGCCATCTCCTTTGGCGCAACGCGATATGGTGAGCGGGCCATAGGTTTTGCACCGTGCACCAACTCAATCGCGAAGTCAATCTCCCGCTGGGGTGGTAACCCAGGAAGATCATTAGGAAACACATATGCAAACTCCGACACAATCAGAACTTCACTTACACTGGCATTTTGCTCAACAGCCTGAATAGGAGTGAAGAATAACTCCGCGCCCTTCCGAACAGCACTGACGACTTGGAGTGCAGACAACAAGGTCCCGCCAACTCCTCGCATACCAGCAAACTTCGTCTCATGTTTGGTATTCTGTCCCAGTGTGATCTCCTTGGAAATGCAATTAATCAAGGCACGCTGCTCCGAGAGCCAGTCCATGCCAAAGATCACATCAAACTTCGATAGTGGCAGCACGGATGCTCTCAATCCGAAATCTCGAATTCCTATAAGCACGTCCACATCACAAGTCCTATCCGCAATCATGATTCCCCCATTCGGTAGTAGCAACTTTACACCATCTGTCGTCACATGACTCGGTACTCCAACTTGATCTACGAAGTCCTTAGATAGAAAAGAATGCGAAGCACCCGTATCAAACAGGGCTCTCGCCGAATTGTTCCAAATCAAGAAAAAGCCTGTAGCACACACATCATGCACAAGCTACATATAAAATATGCAATCAATACAACAAGCATTAACTTAACCCGTACCTGTGACGACGTTACTTTGCTTGATAGCCTCCTGTTGGTCAAGATTGTAGACTCTGGGCTGCGCCTGCGATGCAGAGGAATAACCCACTGCTTTGCCCTTCTCAGCATAAGACACACCCGTCTTCTTTTCTCTTTTGGGTTGAGCAACCCGACAATCACGAGCTAAATGCCCCACTTTTACATAGGTAAAGCATGCACGAGACTCCGGCCTCGACGTTGCTCCTACTGTAACCGTCCCAGAAGTTTGCCCCGAAGTCTTGGACCTCTTGCCCCACTTCTTCTGGTAGTATGATTTGCCATAGCGGGGTGCTTTGAACTCAGGCTTTGCCACAACCAAGTCATCCCTACCTTGCACCCGCTTCATGTCCTTTTCACGCGCACCCGCCGTATCAACAAAACCCTGAAATCCCTGGTTCACTGAACTAGAAAGCAGGAACCTCAACTCGTCTCGCAATCCTTCATAAAACCGATTTGTTTTCCTTTGTTCATCGACGAAGATTGTTCCTGCATACCATCCCAATCTTGTAAACTCATGTAGGTACGCATCAACGCTAGAATCTCCTTGCATTAACCGCTAGAACTCATTCTCCATAGAAATGCGTTGTGCCGATGGAAGATGTTTAGCCAAAAACATACGAGAGAATTCCTCAATCGATACTTGAGTCAATTGCCTGCCCGCCAAATGGTGTAACTCAACCTTGTCCCACCATAACCTCGCCTCTCCTTCTTACAAGAAGGTGGCCAAAGTGACCTTTTGAGTTTCCTCCGTCCTAATCGCCATCAAAATACGTTTGACTCGCGATAACCAGTCCTCTGCCTGCGTTGGGGATCCCAGTCCCGTGAATGTAGGCGGATTGAAGCTCATGAATTACTTCAATTGTCGTTCAGCTGCTCGCGGATCCACAGCCTCAACCGGTTCGGGTCGGACACTAATACGATCTTGCACCACTGCCGGCAGTGCCTGCCCGGTCGGCCGAATCATCGCAAATAGAGCTTCAGCAACTAATCGAACAGTTTCCACAGAGGGAGGAGGTGTTGGCACCTCTGCTGGTGTCGCACTATCATCAGAGCGCTGGGGCTCAGATTTCCCAGCACCACTACGAGTCACCTATAGGTGGACAAGACACCTATTAGCGACAATACGCAAGCAATAACAACAAAGTAGGAATGCGCAGATTCCTCAAACAAGTGTACTTTCATTTCTTAGTTGATATTCCAGAGTTCACTAGCGTTACAGCGGTTCACACAGACACGTGCTAGCCACCCCACAAAAGAATTCGACCTCGAATTTGAAAGAGGAAGACCGAGACAAGCTGATACCAAAATGTAACGACTCAACCCATTAAATAACATATAATAGAAGGTCTGGCTGGGGCCCCACACTATATGCTAGAAACAGACTATGAGGTCACAGGATAATACAATCAACGCATCCTAACACAGAGCATGCTAGCGGAATAAATACACAAGTAGCCGAACTCATAGCAGGAATATCCACGAGATATATATATATATAAACCAACATTATATACAACCACTCAAATGAGGGCATATCAAATACTATAGCTTGGCCTTAAGGCCTTACAGTTCCTCTTTAAATAGTATGGATTACATACATCGGCGCGCAGGCCGGCCATACATGAATAACATAAACTACAAAAGCTAGACTTCAAGGGCTAGTAGCAATAGCAAGAGCGGCAGCAGTAGCAGGGGAAGAAGCCCTTCATTTTCCGCTCGGCTCTCCAGCACCTGCACAGGGACAATCAACCCAGAAGGTGGCAAACAAGGCAACGGTCAGCATTCAGCTGACCAATTTATAACAATCCTACCCCTTTCCCGGGGTAGAGGCATTTCTTCCCTGCAGAGCAATATAGCAATTGACAGCCCATATATATATTGTGCTCTCACGCACAAGCAATCCATCACAACCGTCGGCCACCTGGCCCGACGATCTGTGCTCTCAGGTACACTTTTGGGTACACCGGCGAACCGGGATCAACACCAATGAGCATTTAGTCTTAATGGCTCGCAGGCCTGAGACTCTCATTATTCTACTGACGAAAGCCCAATGCCTTGGCACTTCCTTGTACAGTCAACATAACGCAGGTACAGATCCGCCACCCCCCGTTGTTTAAGTCGCCTTGCCCTCACCAAGCACATCGTACTTGCGGCTATAATAAAAGTCGCGTGTCGGCTTCACCTTTCCTGTTCAGCACGAGGCCTTCTAGAGCTCGCAGCTCCCAATCATCATTACGTCCACCAAGGAATGGCGTCACAATAGCCATACTGTCCACTTAGGACTGGCTTCATCGTCCAACAAGGACTGGCTACATCGTAGCCACATCACATACAACACGAGGGCATTTTCCTGGAGTTCCACAATCTAGTACTTCCTGCTACTCCCTTTCACAGGCATAACTCAACAACCCCACTAACGACCCGTGTTTACGCAGAGTCTTCTCCGGTGCATAAATGCAACATCACAAATCTAGACTAACATGTCCATATGGGCTTCACACAGCATGCCTATCCCGTACTACACTTTTCCAGGTAAATATGCAGACTCAAGCTGGGGATAGCAACTATCACCCACAAGAATCACTCACTTTTCCCACCTTTTGGTGGAGAGGATTCCTTGCTCATGAATAAAGGAGTACTTCACATGTCCAAGAAGGAAGATCATTACCCTTGACGCTCTCTTGGGAGCAATCGAAAATCTGGCCAGTTGGAAAGAACCGCAGCAGCTTTGCCTCCACTAAACTAGCCTCGGATCGCGAATCAGACCACGGGAGCACCACCAAAGACTTGCTCTTTTCCTCCTTCTCCTTCCTCCAAGTTCTCTCTCTTTTTCTCTCTTGATAAGAATGAGAGAAGAAGCTACTACCCAGTCTTATCACTGCAGGAAAAGACCAGGGAAATTGGATCCAAATAGAAAGAATTGGATGGCCAAGATCTTCCCAGAATTCTATTTTTAACTTGACACGGCCTGTGACACGCCCGTGTCCCAGGCCGTATCCCCCAAGAGGTGTACGAACCGACTCAAAATGAATCAGAACACGGGCTCCACACGCCCGTTTCAGAGGGAAAACTCGCTCGTGTCAACTTTGACATGGCCGAGTGACTGACCATGTCACCTGTTGTAACACAAGCACAAATGACCCGAGAAGGACACGACTAAGGCACACGCCCATGTCCCTGGCCGTGTGTCCAACACGCCCCTGTGACACGCCCATGTTACAGGCCCTGTTCCACACTCAACACAACTAAACGCCATTTCTCTCACCGCCACTCAACGCCATTTATTTTCTCCCGAGGAGGACACGCCCTAGGACACGCCCGTGTCCCAGGCCGTGTCTCCTCTCGACGATCATTTCTCGACTACTCGAGTCAATGCCTCGAGAGAAGGACATGCCCTGGGACACGCCCATGTCCCAAACGCCCGTGTCCCAGGCTGTGTAACCCAGCCTGACTCCATCTTAAGATTTTTGGGTGTTACATAAGGTTTCGCGGACTTAGCTTTTTCAAGCATCGAATCCTTGACACTCTCTTGAAAGGGTTAATGTTGAGATACACCCAGTCTCCAACAACGAATATAACATCGCCGTGCTTAGTGTTGTAATACTTTGCTTGCTTATCCTGAGAAATCAACAGTCGCTCCTAGATCAAACGTATCATCGAGTTTGCCTCATCGGCGTCTTTTCGTTTAAACAACTTTATTTCGCCTGTTTCAGCAAAAGCTAGTGGAGTACGACACTTCTTGCCATATAAAGCCTCGAAGGGCGCTATTTGAATATTTACTTGGTAACTAATATTGTAGGCAGGCCCAATCTTATAAGGATGGTCCTTCTACCTCTTGCCGAAATAAAAGGCCCAAATTCGGAGCATATCCTCCATTATCCTACTTACCCTTTCGATCTGACCACCCGTTTGACAATGAATGGCCATGTTGAACTTCAACTTGGTACCTAATAGTTAGTGGATTAGCCTGCAATCATTCAATGTGAATCACTCATCTTGTTCACTAACGATGTTACAGGGCACACAGTGCAATCATACTATGTTATCAACATAGAGGTTTGCCAATTTTTTGAATAAATCGTCTCTCTTGTTTGGAATGAAGTGTGATACCATTATCAATCAGTCTATGATCACCTATATGGCATCATTCCTATGTTGCGATCTCGGCAAAACGTGCATGAAATCCATCGAATTATCATCAAGCTTCCATTTCGAAATTGTTAACAACTTCAGGAAACCACTAAGCTTCGGACATTCAGCCTTCACTAGTGCGTAAGTATGACACTTTGCCACATGAGAGCTATATATTTTTTATACCTAGCCACTTGAACAACTTTTTCATGTCCTTGAACATCATTGTGATCTCCGAGTGGATTGAGCACTTTGTAAAATGTACCTCGTACATAAAATCTTCACGTAATTTGCCAAAATTTGAGATGCACAATCGACATAATTTCCATAAAAGACCATTATCAACCGAAAACTAGGAATTCTACCCATCCACAGTATCTGCCAAGTAGCATTTCATGCTATCATTAAACTCCAATGCCTGTCGAATCTTGTCCGCGAGGTCATATTGCACCTCGATCCTGTTTAAAGTTGCATTTGCGTTAGATCTCCTGTCCACATAAGATATTTCCAATTCCTCCAGGTCACGAATAAGGCGCTCATCATGCATCTATATTTAATTGTCCTGTACTTGAGCCCTACAACTTAACACATCTACGACAATATTTCCCTTCCTGGGAGTATAATGTATCTTGAAAGTGTTGTTCCCAAGGAACTCCATCTACCTCCTTTGTCGCATATTCAAATCCCTCTAATTCAACAGATACTTTAGGCTCTTATTGGCTGTAAAGATGTCAATCTTCACACCATACTTGTAATGCCGCCAAAGCTTCAGGGTGAATATCATAGCCATCAACTCCAGGTCGTGGACTAGATAGTTTCTCTAGTGTACCTTTAGCTAGCAAGAGCCATGGGCTATAAACTTTTCAAAATGAAGCAAAACGTATCCTAAGCTGCTCCCTGATGCATCATTATTGATCTCATAGTCATTTATTAAACATGGCGATCACAAAAAAGGAGACATGATCAAACAGCTCTTCAACTCTTCGAAAGCTCACGTGCACTCAGGTGTCCAAATGAACTTCTGATCCTTCCTTGTCAGTATAGTGAGAGGTAGAGCTACCAAGAAAAATTTAACTATAAAGTCCTTATAGTAGCAGCAAGCCCAATAAAACTCCTGAATTCTATCATAGTAGTTAAAATAGTCCACTCTCGTGTTGCAACTATCTTCACCTGATCCACTATAATACCCTTTCAACTAACCATATGACCAAGGAATACCACTAAGGCTAGCCAAAACTCATGCTTAAAGAACTTGACATAAAGTCGATTCATCCTCAGTATATTCAAAACAAGCCATAAATATTTCACATGATCTTCTTCCGACTAAGAGTACACCAGGATATCATCTTTAAAGACGATGAGAAACCGGTCCATGTACTCCCGAAAGGTTTTATGCATTAGATTTATGAATACTGATAGCACATTTGTTAGCACAAACGGTATCACAGTGAACTCATAATGCACATAGCATGTGCTAAACGTTGCCTTGAGAATTTGACTTTCCCGAATCCTCAACTGATAATAACCAGACTTCTAATCCTGCTTCAAATACATAGTTGATCCAACATGCTGATCAAACAAATCATCGATTCTCGGTATCAGATACTTGTTCTTCTTTGTCAGCTTATTCAATTCACGGTAGTCATTACATAGACAAAAACTTCCATCCTTCTTCTTCACAAAAAGGACTGGTGTCCTCTAAGGAGATATATTGGACATATATAGCCGTGCTCTAGAAACTCCTGTAACAGAACTTTTAATTGTGCCATCATTTTTGGCGCTACCCGAGATGGTGAGCATGATACAGGTTTAACACATGGGACCAACCCAATAGTGAAGTTAATCTCTCGCTAAGTTGGAACTCTAGGAAGATCAATAAGAAACACATCCGCAAACTCTGACACAATAGGAACATCCCTTAAACTGGGTTTCAGCTCTAAAGCCTCTAATATCATGAAAAATAACATCATGCCCTTCCGAACCGCCTTGAACACTTGGAGAGAAGACATCAATATCTTACTCAATCCTTCCAAACCCACAAACTTAGTCTCGCGTTCGGTGTTTTTCCCTAGTGTGACTTCCTTAGAGTTACAATAAATCAATGTACGCTGCTCTTAAAAGTATCTAGTTGTCTACCTAAATCACCTAGAGGGGTATGAATATGGGAATCATATTGCTTTTAGCGAAATAAAATACTTCAAAATCAAGCACACAGATTCAGAGAAATACACAACACAAACATAAGGATTTATAATGGTTCCCCAGAATGGGTACGTCCGTTGTCCTTCCTCGCCTATCTAGCACTTTGGGCTAGACTCAACTACTTCACCAATCTCAGATTATAACAAATCTTAAACCTTAGAGTCTTCAACTCCAACAAGCTCGGAGACAACGTCCCCTACAAATCAGAGAACAAACTCTCCTACATTCGATCCTTTAAACTAGGATCTACAAACTCGGAAGAAAAACTTCCTGCAAGTAATATAAAAAGGTTTTTACAACCATAATAGATTGTGAATAATATTCTTAGATATCTCAATGAGATTCAACTTCAGATCTGAGAAAGTACTTCTTCTTCCTTATTGAACAGAGAAAATTGCACTTGAAGGATGAAGAAGAAAGACTTGAAATAATGAAAGCTTGATCTAAATCTTGAGAGTCGACTAGATCTTGAAGAATTACTTGGAGAAATAGAGAGCAAAGATTTGGTTGAAACTATCTTCAAAAGGAATCGTGATTTCTAAAAGTCGACGACGAGAACAATCGAGTGCGAATGATTCGGCCAACAAAGGAACTTGCGATTTTTCTGAATTGATCACGATTAGGTTTCTCTTAAATAACCCTTGTATATATAGTTATTCCTCTTCTAATGGCTAGAACAAGACATTAGGACTGAGCTCCACGTGTACTGTACATAGATAGTACCCTAAAAGAAGCTGTCAAAAAATTTAAAATGAAAAACTATTAAGTCCTTTCATCGAGTGTACACATGACATCTCCAGAAGACTCGACAAATTGCATAACTACTCTACTAATTCCTTGAGTCCATTCGACAATTTACTCGAGTTCATTCGAAGAATATGACTTGCCTGAAAAATGAAAAAAAAATAAAATTCTTGTTCAGTGTTCATGTGACCTCTCGAGAGTACTCGACGAATTAATCGAGTATTCACGATTGATCAACAGATCACTCAATGAATTTTACTAAGACAAATCAGAACGATCTCTGAGACCTTTAGAAACATCCGGAATAAACTCGATGAATTATACGAGTCTTCACGTGAGGTCTCGACAAATTACACAAGTTTTCATGTGTGTACAACCCCGTATTCGATAAGTGGGTCCCCCCTCCAAGATCAGTATTTTGTGGGATCTCCAGGAGCGAGAGGGCTCGATACCTAAAGCGAGACCCTTCCATTGTTCACCGAGCAGGCCGCGCGAGCCAGTTCCTTAGGCATCAAGTGAAGCTAGACCATTCGGTGCCTTCTGCTCTTAGGCATTGAGTGAGGCGCTCTCTGTCGACACCTTCAATTCCTTGGCATTGAGTGAGGCGAGCGCTCTCAACACCTTCAGTTCCTTGGCATTGAGTGAGGCATGCTCTGTCAACCACTTTAGTTACTTTGCATTTAGTGAGGCGAGTGCTCTCAATGCCTTCAGTTCCTTGGCATTGAGTGAGGTGCGCTCTTTCGATGCCTTCAGTTCCTTGGTGTGTAGTGAGGCGAGTGCTCTCAATACCTTTTGTTCCTTGGTGTTGAGTGAGGCGAGTGCTATCAATGTCTTCAGTTCCTTAGCGTTGAGTGAGGCGAGTGCTCTCAACTCCTTCAGTTCCATAGCATTGAGTGAGGCGAGTGCTCTCAACGCCTTCAGTTCCTTGGCATTGAGTGAGGAACGCTCTGTCGATGTATTAAGTTCCTTGGCATTGAATGAGGTGAGTGCTCTCAATGCCTTCAGTTCCTTGGCGTTGAGTGAGTCATGCTCTATTGACGCCTTCAAATTCTTAGCATTGAGTTAGGTAAGTGCTCTCAACGCCTTCAGTTCCTCAGCGTTGAGTGAGGCGCCCTCTGTTGATGCCTTTAGTTCCTTGGCATTGAGTGAGGCGAGTGGACTTAAATCTCACATTTACCCATAATGGGGTCCCATGGAGGGGAGTGCCTAGCTTACCCCAGCACTCGCCCCTTTAGTCTTCTTTCAGCCTTCATGGGGCACTCTCCTAGTGGGGTCCAGAGGTAAAATTACCTTAATTCCCTTACAGGGGATGTGGATAACCATTCATAATAGCGGAGTTATCTTATTTGCATACCATATTTTAAAAACTATAAATAGACCCAAGGGGGTACCTCAAAAGGCAAGCTTTTCAGTTCTCTTACTCTCTTGTATTTTAGCGTTTTTTGAGGTGCCCTTAACTTAGCACAGTCTTATGAGGGGAAGCACTCCAAGATCTTCTGGTTATGTGGTGGGACCTCTGTGCTTGAGCCTTGGGTAAGTTTTAAGTTATACGTCTTCGATCAGCCAAGCTTTCTCGTCAGCAGAAGAGGCAAACTTACCGAGCAGCTTCAAGAAAGTAGGACTTGTAATTAAAGCGGAACGAAAAATCAGAAGCAATCGAGGCTGACGGGGGTGAAAAAACGCTTGCAGTAATGCTGAGATTATAATCTATCAATCCAATGAACAGACAAAGCGGCACGAAGGGTCAGAACGACTAGACTAGTGAGTTAGAACGGAACCCCCCAAAGGCAATCGTTGAGTGAACTATATCTTATTTGTATTAGTTGACCTAAGCCGCACCATTCTTGCTGGAGTGAGGCTCGGCCTCTGAACCGTACGTGGGACGAGGGAAATGTAAGTGTATAGTCACCCCTTCCCCAAGGGTTAAGACTCCACAGAAGACGGTTTTCGGTTTCAACATTATGGTGCAGTGAGAGTGGAGAGTGTCAAGCACCGAAAAACTTAGAGAGCTCAATAACTGGAGGTGAATCGCAAGGTTCTGACAAGTCCGTATCGCAACCCCTCCCTCTCTTGCCACTCTCGGCATGTTTGAGTATTTCCTGCAAGAGATACAGAACCTCATAACTTTCACACTCACTTCTCTTAGCGAGTGCTCGACAACCTTGGTCCCGGTGGCCATAGTCCCAGCCCAAGTCGAGAATGCTCATATTCGGCAGCCTTTGAAGGAAGCAGAGACAGAAGGCAGTGGGCGAGATCCCCTCGGGCAAGATCTCCTTGGGTGGGTCTTGTTCCCTATCTCGGCCGATGCACGAAGTCCCGACGAGATGGAGGAAAGAGACTGTCCGACTCACCCGGCGAGTGGCAGCAGCCCATTCAGCGAGCTGGTCATTTCCGCCCCAGTTCCAGAGGGGTTCGGCGAGTTGGAAATGTCCTACTACACTGGGAGGGATGACCATGTTCAACACATTCAATGGTTCGAGGATGTGGTTTTGATTCGACAGATGTCGGATGCGTTCAAGTGAAGGCTCTTCGCAATCAGCCTCAAGTAGAGGGAGAGATATTGGTTCCATCAGCTTCCATCAAGCTCAATCTACTGCTTCGAGGACATATGCCAGGGTACTTACACAGGTTCACCACTTCCAATAAGAGGAAGAGGTATTCGGAGTCCCTGTTCCTCATCAAGCAGGGGGTGAACGAGACTTTGGGGATCCACGTGGACAGGTTCAAATAGGAGTTCCTCCAGGTTTAGGAGATGTCAGGGCACACCGTCATGGTGGCCTTAAACCTAGGGTTGCAGCAGGGGTTCTTTAGAATGGATTTGAAGAGGGTCCCTCTTCTCTCCTTTGAGGAGTAGATAGAGAGAGCAGTGAGGGAGGTTTATGGGGAGGCGTCGAACCCAGATTTTTGCTAAGAAGTTGGCCAAGTGGGCCACGGAGGATGAGAATGAGCCAGGAGGTGTCAATGGGTAGGAGATTAGGAGGGTCGGGCCCAGGCAGAGGGAGTAACAGCAGTAGCAGCAGCCAAGGAGGGGACGCTAGGAGCCGTACAATCGATTAGGCTGGAGGCAGCAAGAGTGGCATGACCAAGGACAGAGGCGAGGTTTCTATGAAGAGGATAACTGCCAAGAAGGATAAGGTCAGTTCAACCCTCCAGGCTGGAGGCAGGGCCAGAGACCTCCTCTCCCTAATCAACTTTGGGTTATGGCGATAGCCCTGGGGAGGTGGAGGAGAGGTCAGAGGAGACAGAAAGAAAGCATGGTGGAGCTTCCTTACTGCGATTTCCATCAGGAGGAGGGCCACGCCACGTCCACGTGCCCGGAGTTCCTGTATAAGAGGGGAACCATAGAGCAGCAGCAGCCTCGTCGGGAGGTGCGGATTAAAGAGGTCCTACCCGGAGGGAAGGATAGGTGCGAGGATAGGGTCATTGTAGCAAGTTGACGAGAGATCGGGGTGATCCACGGGGGGGGGGGGGGGAGTTGAGGTTTCCCTTAAGGTGGGCATCCATACCATGTACCGTTGGAGCATTACTTTGACGTCTCTAACTCCACCCCCAGATGAGAAGATTAACCTCACGAGGAAGGAAATGCTTGATCATGAGGATCCATTTTGCAACACGCTGGTGATCCAGGCCACAGTCGAAAATTTTACTGTCTCTCGGATCCTCATTTATAATGGGAGCTCGGTCAATGCCATCTTCAATAAGGCGTTCGACGCGATGAAGGAGGAGTCCAGGAGGGTGTTGGCCTCGGATGGGCCTCTGTTCAGATTTTCCGGGGAAAGGAAGGAGGTGGAAGGAGGAGTGGGACTCCATGTTACTCTAGTGGGCAGTCAGAAACTGTAGGTTCGTCTTTGTGGATGCTCCTAGCAGTTACAAAGCGATCTTCGAACGACCCATCATCAGCACCTTCTACTACATACCCTATTCCTTCCATCAGTGCCTGAAGTTCAATGATGAAGGCATTCAAGTTCGGGTCCTTGGAGACCCCAAGATGGCAAGGGAATGCTATATAACGACGGTCAACACCATCTCCTGGCAGGAGGGAGCCGAGGAGATGGAGAGAAGGACGGTTAAATTGTCCAGGCAGGTGGCTAGAGAGGAAGCAGAGGAGATGAAGGTAGAGGAGGAAGAGGTCCGCACCTGTGTGGAGGAGGCGGAGGAGGTGATGGAGGAGCAGGACGAGGTGATGGCCATGGAGGAGGCTGAGGAGGAAGTTCTTGCCCTGGGTGAGGGGGTGAAAGTGGAAGGGATAGATATAACTTTACTCGAGTGGGGGGGGGGTGGGGGGTTAATAGTGTTGAATTTTCTGGATCTTGGAATGAGCAGGGGTTATCTCAACTTAGAATGCTAAAAAAACCAGAGATACATGGAGTAACAAGAATCTTTATTGATCACAACAATCTTCTTACAAGGCGAGACATACATGGCGAGACATGATTTCGCCAATGTACCAAGTAGAAAAAAATACAAGGCAAATATAACTGCGCGGACTCAAAGAGTAGCCTCTGATTCTACTACTTCACTACGGAGTCCGCACAGACCGCCTAGTCCACCAAACCATGAACAAGGTGAGCGGACAGACCGTTATTCCAATGCAAGCTCTACTCGCCGATCAGTAAGCCGTCTAGCTGCCTGACCACGCGATCTGCTACTGCCGAACTGAATAAGCCGCCTGAAGCAGACAACTTATTGAACCCCGAAACAAGTTGCCAAAGAGAAAACTTCCTGATCGCTGTCTGCGAACTGCTATTAACTGCCTATTGCTTAACCACAGAGTCTTGACTGTCCCTTACGTCAATCAAAGCCAAGTCCTGGCTTTCCAGTGCTATTCCACCTGCACAACACAAACCGGTTAACTCCATTAACCCGGCGGATACCAAAATCCAGTCCGAAGCAATTGTTCGCGGACTCACTTACTGTTCATGCTCTCTTTTGACGTTACAGAGGGGTCCTATTTATAGGCACGATGAGGAGTGTGGTCACCGCCCTAGACGATAGGATCACCACCACAATCCCGGGATGAATACAAAGCAGTCCGCTTAGTCCACCGCGACCTTGTTTGATAGCCAGCCCGCCTCAGCATCACCAAGGCCGGACTGACTTCCCATTAAACCTTGTCGCCAAAGGGCCGTAAGACTTGGTCGGCATCCCGCAAGACTCTGCATCAACATTGTCTGTTCGTTATCCCGGGGAGAGCGCACAGTCCGCTCCCCCCATGTTCGCAGCCAAGGCACCAAGCCAACTATAGAACTCGGCGGACATTGAAAGTAGTCTGCCCGCCTTGCGAACACAACATCAGTCTGCATAACTCCGTGTCTGCAGCTATGCATCAAGCTGACAGCAGTAGAACTCAGCGGACAAGGCTCCAGTCCGCGCACCGAGGCGGACACTTCTCCAGTGAATATTCGCCAAGCAAGCAGCCAAACCATAGGGAAACACCTGCCTAGCTTTGCAGACTGAGAAGCAGTCCGCGCACTACTGCGTGATATCCCCGGACTGAGCCAACCATGGACTTGGTTCAGAACCAACAAAGTCCACACAACTGGCCACCAGGGCCAGTCTACACTTATTGGCGGACACTGGTACCTGTGCGCCAAGATCGGTAAACTCCAGCATAAATCCGATCTAACCGGGGAACCCTACGAATACCACCACCTGCACCATAAGAGCTAGACCAATGCATATGCCATGCCGGTCTGCCGAGCTCCAGTCTAGTCTGCACCTTGTCGAACTCCGCTTATAGAGGAGTTATCCGCTCTGTTACCATCTAGGAACATCCTGCTGTCTGAGCAAAAGCCGGGCTGGCTGGCCGCCTCTTCTGTTCGTACAGACCGCGTTAACAGACCACCAAGGCCGCCACTTCAAGCACACCTGCTGACTTGATTAACTGTCAGTCTTATCCGCGCAGTCTGTGCGGACAGATCGCCCTGGTTACCAGACCATCAGTTAACCGCTGCATTATTTCCGACCTGCCTATCCGTCTATCCAAACTGCATAGTCTGCATGGATAGAACTCCCAGGTCGTGCAATCTACCAGTTTCACTTCACAATTTTCATTACTCCCCCTTGAAGTGAGAAGTGGCAAGAAACCCCAGTAGTTCCCGTAACCTTGAACCTGGTCCCTCCGATAGGTCCTCCAAGAAGATGTCCAAGACATAGTCCTTGCCCTATCTATCCTAGATCATAAGGGATCCCTCCAACATCTCCCAAAAGGAGCCATGCTTCCCTCTGCCTTCTTTAGCTTTGACCTCCACTTATGTGTCACAGGAGTATCACCAACGACCTTGGGCATAAGGTCCCAAGACTCGTCTCCTATGAGAATAGTCACCTACTTAACCTTGGTGTCAACCACCTCCTTGACTCCAGTGGTGTCCTCACAGCTAGAAGATCCTTGCTCGATCTGAGCAAGGAAACATGAGATGAAGCTCACCGAGTTTCATTCACTTAATCGAGCCGGTGGGTTTGTGATCCTCTTCGATCTCCGAAAACCTTGATCACGGCAAACCACCTCTGCTGCAACTCTAAAACCAGCTGCAATCCTTGGCAAACCTGGAGCATCGCTCCCCTTTTTATCTGAACAAGATGCCACCGCCTTGGAACTAGAAGCACCAGGAGCATCGATCCCCTGCTTCCTGAACCACAGGCACCTTGAGTACAACTCCCCTTGATTCCTGAACCAGAAGGCACCGTCTTCGAACTAGAAGCACCTGGAGCATCTATTTCCCTTCTTCCTGAACCTGACGTCTCTGCCCTGGATCTAGAACAGTCTGGAGCTCCTGGTGACTCAAGCAGCTTCAACTGTACCTTTGCAGCAGCCTCCTCATGCCCATCATCTAACTTTCTCACCTCTAGCACAACATGTGAGCTATCCCAGTATGACGTCAGCTCATCAAAGGCAACATCTATCGACACGATGAACTTCTTCGTTACTGGATCCATGCACCTCCATCTCCTCTTCCACTCATCATACCCAACGAAGATTAGCATCGTCTTGAGAGCACAAGGAGATTATACATAGCAGGTAGACCTAAACACTCGAAAGTGCTTCACACTACGCTTTACCCCGAACATCAGCTCATATGGATTCTTCACGTTGATCGGATCTAGAGACATCTGATTGATGATATGTACCGCACAGGCCATCCCTTCCGCCTTAAAGGTCTTTTGAACGCCTTTGCATTGAAGCCAACACTTGTAGGTCTCCGTCAATAAACGGATCATCTGATCAACTACACAACCTTGTTGCAAATTATCTTCACAAGAGAGCTCTCTCCGGATGTCATGTTTTCTGCAGAAGTTAAAGAACTCGGCAGAACTGAAATCACCTCCGATTCCTTCTCTCAACTTCTTGATCTGCAAGCCAAGCTGACCCTCCACAAGCTTCTTGAACTCCACAAACAAGCGAAACATGTTCGACTTCTCCTTCATGAAGTATACCAAAGCATACCTTGAGTAGTCATCAACCAATAACAGAATATACCTTCTGCCTCCAAGACTGGCAGTGAAGGTCGGCCCCATCAACCTCCCAAGGATAATCTCCAATGGCCATTTGCACCTTGTTTGTGCCTTATCAACCTTGAAGCGATCAGCTTCTCCTTATTGGCATTTCGTGCAACCACGACCGTCCCCGAAGGATAACAAGTTAGGCAAGCCTCCTACAAGACTTCTCACCGATATTGATTTCAGCTTGTCCATCCCCACATGCCCAAGTATTTCATGACAGATAGCTACACTATCAATGGTCTTTATCCGATCAGAACTTGTTGACGTCTCAATTAAGTTCTCCTCCTCACTCCCAAAATGAGCAACGTTCGAGGAGTGAAGGATAACCTTACACTCCTTCTTGATGTGGCCTAGCTGCTTGCACATTTAGCACCTTGATCCTTCCTTCCTCTTTGAATCACACCTAGGAGAAACACTCCTCTTTTCTTGATCTAAAGTAGAATAATCAACCTCTACAGCCACCTTCCTTCCTTGTTGAACAACCCAACAAGGGAATTCCACATCTCCGCAGCTAACTGACATCCGTCGATGTGGTCCAAGAGCTCCAATGAGATCAACTGCTTGAGGATCCCTTCCGCTTTCACGTTTCTCTCCTCCCAAGCTCTCATCGCTTCAGCATTGCTAGTGATAGTAGTAATACTTTGCCTTTGTTCTCCGCAAACCACCTCCCAGAGGTCCTCTCCCGGAAGAAAGCTCTCCACACAAAACATCCACTTCTTGAAGTTCGTATAAGTTAAGAGATCAATACCAAGATCTCTTTCGAGTCCCGCTTCCATGGTCCAACACAGGTTTCCTCTTCACAAGAGCAATAATAACTTCTAGTTTATCACTGCTTATCATTTCCAACCTTCCTCTGATACCATGTTGAATTTTTTAGATCTTGAATGAGCAGGGATTATCCCAACTTAGAATGCTAAACACAACCAGAGACACATGCAGTAACAAAAATCTCTATTGATCACAAAAATCTTCTTACAAGGCGAGACATATATGGCAAGACATGATTTCCCAATGTACCAAGCAGAACAAAATTACAAGGCAAATCTAACCGCGTAGACTCAAAGAGTAGCCGCCGATTCTTCTACTTCACT
Source organism: Platanthera zijinensis (assembly GCA_039513925.1). Classification (NCBI taxonomy): domain Eukaryota; kingdom Viridiplantae; phylum Streptophyta; class Magnoliopsida; order Asparagales; family Orchidaceae; genus Platanthera; species Platanthera zijinensis. Next base: position 107,015,697 of record CM077088.1, read on the forward strand.
ACGGAGTCCGCACAGACCGCCTAGTCCGCATAATAAAGAACAAGGCGAGCGCACAGACTGTTATTCCAATGCAAGCTCTACTCGTCGATAAGCAAGCCGCCTAGTTGCCTGACCGCATGATCTGCTGCTGCCGAACTTAACAGGACGCTTCAAGCAGACGACTTATTGAACCCCGAAACAAGTTGCCAAAGAGAAAATCCCCTGATCGCTGTCCGCGACCTACTGTTAACTGCATGTTGCTTAACTGCAGAGTCCGAACTGTCCCTGACCACAATCAGAGCCAAGTACTTGCTTTCCAGTGCTATCCGCACAACCTGCACAGCACAAACCGGTCAACTTCATTAACCCGAGCAGATACTAAAATCCAGTCCACAGTAATTGTTCATGGGCTCACTTACTGTTCATGCTCTCTTTTGACGTGATGGAGGGGTCCTATTTATAGGCACGGTTAGGAGTGTGGTCACTACCCTAGCCGATAGGATCACCGCCACAATTCCGCGACAAACACCAAGCAGTCTGCTTAGTCCGCTGCGATCTTGTGCGACAGCAAGCCCGCCTCAGCATCACAAAGGCAGGACTGACTTCCCAGTCCGCCTTATCGCTAAAGGGTCATCAGACTTGGTCGGCATCCCGCAAGACTCTGCATCAACATCTCTTGTCCGTCATCCCGCAGAGACCGCACAGTCCGCTCCCCCCAAGTTCGTAGCCAATGCACCAAGCCAACTTCCAAACTCGGCAAACATTGAAATTAGTCTGCCCGCCTTGCGAACACAGCATCAGTCCGCATAACTCTGAGTCCGCAGCTAGGCATCAAGCTGACAACTGTCGGACTTAGCGAACAAGTCTCCAGTCCGCGTGCCGAGGCAGACACTTCTCCAGTGAATATTCGCCAAGAAAGCAGCCAACCCACAGGGCAACACATGTCGAGCTTGGCTGACTGAGAAGCAGTTTGCGCACTACTGCGCGATATCCTCGTATTGAGCACCCAATGTGATGTAGGCCACTATGTTTGTCACTATAACGGCTAAGGGGATTACACGTACGCCTCTCTATTTCCACTATTACGCTCACACAATAATTAAACGCAACACACTCACGAACAACGTTATCAACTATTACTAACGTACGGTAGCCACGCCGTTTTAAGATCGAACAAACGACTATAGGTCGTCGTTCTCTCAAGCTAAAAGGACCCACCCGGTCCGAACGAGCGATGGTTGTACCAAAAGAGATCTACCGAAAAGTTCGATTCGGAATTGGTAGATCTCCCCCAACAAAACGAAAGACGAGGTTCGCCAAACCTTTCGGAGAATTAAACACTCTTGAAATAACAACTTAAGCTATATGAAAATTAAACCACGACGAATAACGATTCCAAAAATAACGCACGGAAATTCCACCAAATAAAATTATCTAAAAAAATAATGGATCACACAAGCGGTAGTAGTTCTCGTTACCCCAACCGGAATGGATGATTCCGGTTCACTTCTCTTGGATTTATTCTTCCACGGCTCCGCCGGAGTTTCGCCGATCGGAGAGAAATTTTGTCCGCTTTGTTCGCTTCACGCCGGTGTTAGGATTCCACAAGGAGGCAAACTTGCCTTGGCCGATTTCTTCACAAAACAAAGGGGGGAAGGGATCCTTAATGGATGGCCGAGAGACCTTGGGGAAGTAGGAAGGGGCTCGGGTTTTGGGGTGAAGAGGGAGGGGCTGGTTGGTTTTCTTTGGAAGAGGGAGGAGGAGGAGAGGGAGCCGAGATAGAGAAGGGGAGGGGATGTGGCCGGCGGTCAAGAGAGGGAGCAAGAGGAGGAGGGCCGAAAATTTCCTAAGGGGGAAGAGGAAAAGAGGGGGAAATTCAATCTTGAATTTTGGTTTCAATTTTTCATTCTTCATTAATTATCCAACAATGAAAAGTTCATGCCTATATATAGGCCTATTACAAGCTATGGCTATTTGCAGCCCAAATGAAAATAAAACATAATCAAAAATTAAACAAATACATGAAGAAATAGTACATGCATAATAACTAAATAAAAGTCTTTATTATGTAATAATTTGCCTTTGCCGTCACCGTCAAAATCTCCAACATGTAGGAGAACGCCATCGCCGTCGCCATCGCCGTCATCATCTTTACGCCATCAATCTCCAACATGTAGGAGAACGCCATCGCCGTCGCCATCGCCGTCATCATCTTTACGCCATCTTCGTCACCATCATCAACAACATGAATGAAGATGTCGTCTTCATCAATCCTCCCCCGCTTCAATGAACTCATCACCGATGAGTTGGCATGGAGGTACTGGCGCCGAAGAGCATCATCCCAAAGAACCTTTGTCGAGTCCGGAGTCCAAGAGCCACCGGATACCGGACGATCATACCATCGCATTACGGAACACTGCATACCACCGCTTGGAGAGGAGAGCCAAGCACCATCAATGAACCTGTCTAGCCAAAAATATGTCCTGTGGAACTTGGAAAACGCATTAGGCAAATAAAGAAGACAAATTTCTGCTTCAACCATCAACGTACCTCCGTTGGAGACCAATGGAGAGAATGATCCAAGAACCAACTCACCCCCCGACCCAATTGCAAATTTAGTGGCACCAAACGTAGAGTTAGATATTCTAAATGGTGGAAAAACATAATGCGTGAAATTGGAAACATTTAAACTATGGGAATTACCCCATTCAATGGTTAATCTCAATAGATATTTTGTTTTTCCAATTTGATTAAAAATCCGAAAAGTTCTAACTCGCCAAATCGTCAACGTTTCTATAGTGCCCGTAGGCATCCGTTTAGGGGCGAGACGCACCAAAAGTAAACCGAGAACTTTATAGGGAAATTCTCTCTTATGTAAGTTAGCAATAGCATAATAAGATGACATGTGCGTGACTAGCGCTTCCTTACGGTGCTCATGTAATAAGGACATGTGAGAGGCAACTATAAGTGCATATAGGCTTAACATAAAGCATAGCAATAACGAAACTACATAAGTAGAAACCCAAGGAAATAAATAAGTAGGAACCACAGGAACTAAACATAATGGCATCAACATAAAGTAATAGGGTGGTGCTAGGGGAACTACACGTAGTGTCGACATCGGAACTAAAAATGGCGGTGCCAACGGAAATAACGCTGGTGGCACCAGAGGAACTACATCAGGAGGCATCATCCTAACGGGATCAGGTGGCACCAACATAATGCGAACAGGTGGCAAAAACGGGACTAGATCCGGTGGTAGTAGTCGAATTAAATCAGGTGGTACTAACTGAATGCAATCCGATGGGACAAACGATGACCACATCATTAATGGATTCTCGAAAATTTGATCAATCCTAGGAAGTCGAAAGGGTACCGAATTTATGAGACTTTCATCATGACCACATACAAAATCTATCTTCACACTATGTGACATGTCCCAAGGAGGATCCATCGTGGAAGATAAAACAAATTGACTCCAAACAGGCAAAATAATCTCATATCCAAACGGATCCGTAGGTCGGGTCAACAAAATGGTGGGGATAGCCGGTAAAACTAATACGAGGGGAGAGTTAATAATGCAATTAAATTCATGCCACGGAGTTTGCATCAGGGGACGCTCACCCGAGTTGACCTCAATATCGTCCTCTAAAATAATAACTCTCTCGATTGGTATTCCTCCAAACACATCGGTCACGTCAGCAGTAGCGGTAAAAATCTCAGAAGGTGGCTCTACAATATGTCTTGGGCTAGAGATAACCAGTTCATGTCCTAACGTATCATCGCATAAATCACGAACGGGTAAGCTCTCACCATAAGGTAACTCTTCCAACTCATAAATCACTATATTAGCAGCCGTACAATTCTCATGAATGGGCGCATCAATAGACTCCAGAGGAGGGGCTAAATCATGCCGAAAGTCAAAATATGGATTTTTCGTCCAAGTGTAATCCTCCGGGTGCAAGTCATCAAAATCATAGGATAATTCAAACACAGGATTCTCCCTCACAGTAAACTCATCTGGCTCGTCTTCACCTAACTCACAATCAGAGAAGCATTCGTCATAGGGTGATTTTATCAACTCAAAAGGTACTTCGCCCAAATCAGAATCAGTATCATTCTCAGAAACCTCGACGAGGGGAAGCAGAGATAATTCCTCAGAGGAGAAATCGTCATCCAGGTCACTGGGGTAACCAATCTCCTCATCGTCACTCATGTTGTCAACATTTACAGCACCGTCCTCAGTGACAGGCATACTCGTAGTCACAAGATCAGATTCAGTCACACTGATAGGAACACTCTCATAAACAGGAAAGGGACTAGTGCCCCGCCGTAAAGGTGTCACTACATCCAACAATTCCGCAGGAGCGTACTGTTGGGTGAGAAGACTTTTCATGATAGTCCAACTGGCATCAGGTGCATAACGTCTCTTGGCGCTGTTCCAAAAGCGCCAGGCTAGACCAGTTAATTGTATACTCGGACCGCAAGCCTGGGAGTGGTCTGGCACAAGTGCACGCTCGAAGTAACTCTCCAACTCAACAACCCAACTAAGGAAGGCATGGGGACCTCCCAACCCATTGTAGGGGGCTGATACGATCCTAGTTGACTTAGAATTACCATCACACTGGTGGTGTTGTCTAGGGGCCTCAAGAGGAGACGTCGAAAACTGACCACTAAGTTGGGCTAATAAATCCTCAAGGTTGTCAAATTTGCGGTTCATCTCCTTGCGAAATGCACCAATCGAGGAAGGTGGGGAAGGAGGACTCCGACAACCTGTCATAAATGATTTTCCTCGGGTGACGTTGAAGTCATGGGCCATTTCCGGGGGAACCGGAGAGAAATCTCAACCAGAACCGGTGCACATGAAAAGAAAAGAAAAAGCCTGGGTCTATTTATTTTTTTAAAGATTGATTTGTTCCCGCTAAACCTCTAAGGTTGTAAAGATTATAGGATAGGGTTTTTGCTGGAAAAATAGGATGAACATTAAAAATTTTTGCTGGAATTTTTTTATTTAGAAAATAAGAATCTAGACCGCTATTAGCACACCAAATACTAAATTTTCAAATTAATTAATAAAAATAAGTACTTAATAAAAATATATTTTTTTTGGTTTTCTTACTAATAATTAGAGGGAGAAATTCCAGAAATTTTAAATTTTATATTTTGAGAAAAGTTGACATTTTAAGGCCGCTATTTGCAGACCATTATGTAGAAAAACTAGTTTTCATGAAACTTAAATGTTTTGAACTTTGAATTTTGAAATTCGAAATTGAAATTTGAAATTTTGAAATTTGAAATTTAAATTTTGAATTTTGAAATTTGAAATTCGAAATTCGAAATTAGAATTTTGAATTTTGAATTTTGAAATTTGAAATTTCGAATTTGGAAATTTGAGATTTGAAATTTGAAATTTGAAATTTTGAATTTTGAAATTTGAAATTCGAAATTCGAAATTTGAATTTTGAATTTTGAATTTTGTAATTTGAAATTTGAAATTTCGAAATTGGAAATTTGAGATTTGAAATTTGAAAATTTGAAATTTCAAAATTTGAAATTTTGGAGAGTTATATTGGGAACTTCATTGCATTACAAGATAATTTATATTTTCTAATTAATTAGCCTACTAAATTAGCCTACCTAAAGATAGAAGGATGGTGCCGATTAGGAAATCGACAATAACCTCCCTCTGATACCAAATTGATGTAGGCCACTATGTTTGTCACTATAACGGCTAAGGGGATTACACGTACGCCTCTCTATTTCCACTATTACGCTCACACAATAATTAAACGCAACACACTCACGAACAACGTTATCAACTATTACTAACGTACGGTAGCCACGCCGTTTTAAGATCGAACAAACGACTATAGGTCGTCGTTCTCTCAAGCTAAAAGGACCCACCCGGTCCGAACGAGCGATGGTTGTACCAAAAGAGATCTACCGAAAAGTTCGATTCGGAATTGGTAGATCTCCCCCAACAAAACGAAAGACGAGGTTCGCCAAACCTTTCGGAGAATTAAACACTCTTGAAATAACAACTTAAGCTATATGAAAATTAAACCACGACGAATAACGATTCCAAAAATAACGCACGGAAATTCCACCAAATAAAATTATCTAAAAAAATAATGGATCACACAAGCGGTAGTAGTTCTCGTTACCCCAACCGGAATGGATGATTCCGGTTCACTTCTCTTGGATTTATTCTTCCACGGCTCCGCCGGAGTTTCGCCGATCGGAGAGAAATTTTGTCCGCTTTGTTCGCTTCACGCCGGTGTTAGGATTCCACAAGGAGGCAAACTTGCCTTGGCCGATTTCTTCACAAAACAAAGGGGGGAAGGGATCCTTAATGGATGGCCGAGAGACCTTGGGGAAGTAGGAAGGGGCTCGGGTTTTGGGGTGAAGAGGGAGGGGCTGGTTGGTTTTCTTTGGAAGAGGGAGGAGGAGGAGAGGGAGCCGAGATAGAGAAGGGGAGGGGATGTGGCCGGCGGTCAAGAGAGGGAGCAAGAGGAGGAGGGCCGAAAATTTCCTAAGGGGGAAGAGGAAAAGAGGGGGAAATTCAATCTTGAATTTTGGTTTCAATTTTTCATTCTTCATTAATTATCCAACAATGAAAAGTTCATGCCTATATATAGGCCTATTACAAGCTATGGCTATTTGCAGCCCAAATGAAAATAAAACATAATCAAAAATTAAACAAATACATGAAGAAATAGTACATGCATAATAACTAAATAAAAGTCTTTATTATGTAATAATTTGCCTTTGCCGTCACCGTCAAAATCTCCAACATGTAGGAGAACGCCATCGCCGTCGCCATCGCCGTCATCATCTTTACGCCATCAATCTCCAACATGTAGGAGAACGCCATCGCCGTCGCCATCGCCGTCATCATCTTTACGCCATCTTCGTCACCATCATCAACAACATGAATGAAGATGTCGTCTTCATCACAATGGACTTGGTTCAGAACCAACCAAGTCCACACCACTGGCCACCAGGGCCAGTCCGTACTTACTAGCGGACACTGGTACCAGTCTGCCAAGCTCGGCAAACTCCAACATCAATCTGCTCTAACTGGAAAACCCTGCAGCTACCACCAGCCGCACCACAAGAGCTAGACCAAGGCATCTGCCATGCCGGTCTGCCGAGCTCCAGTCCATTCCGTACCTTGCCAGACTCCGTGTATAGAGGAACTATCTGCTCGGTTACTATCTGGGAACATCCTGCTGTCTGAGCAAAAGCCGATCTGGCTGGCCGCCTCCTCTATTTGCACAGACCGCGCGAGTAGACCGCCAAGGCCGCAACTTCAAGCACACCTACTGACTTGATTAATAGCCAGTCCTGTCCGCACAGTTTGCGTGGACAGATTGCCCTGGTTGCCAGACCATCAGCTAACCGCTGCCTTATTCCCGGCCTTCCTATCCGCTTATCCAAACCACACAGGCCGCGTAGATAGAACTCCCAGGTCGTGCAATCTGCCACTTTCACTTCACAATTTTCAATAAATAGTGTATATTTAAAAACTTTAATTTATTTTTATAACAATTAAAAAATTAGTGATATATATATAGATAAAATACACAATACACAAATAGAAAGTAACAATCACAGATGACACACGGATTTTATAGTAGTTCCCCAATAAATTTTGGTACGTTTACTCTTCTACCACCCTGATAGGGATAAATCTAACTTTACTCTAAAGGGGGGGTGAATAAAGTATATTTAAAAACTTTAATTTTTTTATAGTAGTTTAGTGATATATATATGGAGAGTGATAAAATATACAGCACACAAATAGAAAGTTATAATCACAGATGACACAAGGATTATATAGTAGTGCCCCAATAAATCTGGGTACGTCAACTCTTCTACCACCCTGGTAGGAATCCACTCAAGGTTTTTGCTCAGGTGACCTGTCACCAGAAGATATATTTTTTAAGGGAGATCTAGCAACCCTTTGGGCTTTTTACCAGGTTCCCAAGAACCAAACTTAAGTCTTTATATCTGGTGACTTATGAACCAAGTGTTAACTTTTGAAGGGAGTTTGAACCCTGTACACAGTTTAAGAATAAACTAAGGAGTTAGATGTTGTCTTCTCTGTCAAGTATCTCTGAGAAGACTTAGTTGATGATGTTGCAAAAAGCTCCCCCTGATTTGAATAGAGATTGTGATCAAGAGAGGAGACTTTTTCTTCAGTGTGTAGGCCTTCTTGTATGATTTTACTCTCCAGTAGATATATTTGATAGAAGGATGTATCTAAGATTGAAGATATATCACTGGAAGAGCCTGAAGCAGAATATCTGTATATCTATCTGTATGTATATCTATATATGTGTATATGTATTTCTCTATGTTTGGTGAAGCAGCAATCTTCTGTATATATAGACTGTCGGGGAAAAATTCAAACGTTGTGTCGATTTGAAATAATCGATTCTTGAAATGTCTGAAGAATCCTTTGAGATTTGTAACTGCCTTGGAATTAATTTGATATAAATCCTCTATGATAAATCTATATTTAATGTTGCCTTAAATGGCTATATTCATTAGAATATTTAGCATTAAATATCAGAGTTTTAACTTACAGTTACCAAGCATTTGAAATCATACTGCCTTCTGTAATATAGAAACTGTCTGATCGTCGAACTCAGCAAGGATTTCGTCGAACTGAGCTTGGATTTCGTCGAGCTGAGCTTTTACGAACTGAGCTTTTACTTTCGTTGAGCTGACCTCTGAGTTCATCAAACTTAGCTCTGAGTTCATCGAACTAAGATCAGAGTAGAGATCTTAGTTAGTTAAACTGAGTTCAGAGTTCGTCAAACTGAGCAACTCTGGAATACCTTTTGAAATAACTCTGGAAATAAAATATGACCGTAGTCTATACAAGTTGGGTCAAAATAAAAATCCTAATCAAAGAATAGTAATTCTATCCAAAATCAGTAATAAGGAGTTCTAACAGGGCGCCATGGGCGAGTGGAGAGACCAGCACCGGCTGGAGGAAGCGGAGGAGGTAGTGGTTGTAGAGGTTTTCAGATGAGAAGGAAGGGTGTAGAAAGTGCGCATAAGTGGGGGGGGGGCTGAGCTCAAAGGATTAGGGGAGGTTGCTGGAGTTCATCCAAAAGAACATTGACATCTTCTAATGGAACGTGGCGGATATGTTGGGAATTGATGCAGATGTTGAATGCCACCGCCTCAACCTAGATCTAGAGACCCACCCCATCCAGCAAAAGAAGAGGTCTACCGCAGACAAGCTGGTCAAACCCATCCGAGAGGAGGTGGGTAAGGTCCAGTAAAAAATGAGTGAGAAAACAGACAAGAGATAAATAAACCACTAATTTTATTGCTCCAAATAGATAATTATTACATAGGTATGCCCCCTTATTTATAGAAAATGGGGGAGGTGAGAGAATACAATACGCAATGTGGGACTAAACACAAGCTGGGTGGCCCATGCTGTTTGACATAAAAAAACCGCACACTACACAAATTACAACGGTACACTTAGCGGTCACTATGGAAAACCGCGACAAGCTATGGAAGACTGCCAGACCGTAACTGCGGGTTGCCACCAGACCATAGTTGTGGATAACCATCAGACTGCAGCTGCTGCAAGCCACCTGACTGCATACTGCGGGTTGCCACCAGATCGCAGTTGCGGCTAACCATCACTCCACTGTTACGGCTTCATCCAGACCGCTGCGGATTAACTCTAAACCACTGTTGTGACATCCTAACAGACTACTGTGGCTTAACTTCAGACCATTGGTGCGGCTTACTTCCAGACCGCAGCTGCGACTAGCATGCAGACCGATGTGGCTAACAACTAATGCACTACTACGGCCTCACACCAACCCGCTGGAGAGAGATACAAAATATTCCGTTGTGCCAAACCGCCAGAAGGCTGACCGAACAGCCCACAGGAACACACTGCCAGATCACAAGACCAAATCGCTAGACTGCCGAGTAGACAAGTCATGGCGACTAGTTCGGCTAACCGCCCGAACTATGTTCCGACACTCCCCCTTATGTTAGAGCTTATATGTCAACCATTCCAAGTTTGCTACAAACTTCCGTGAACGAAGTAACCGGTTTCGTGAAGAAATCAGCCAGCTCCTTATCAGAGGTAACAAATGACGTGCATATCTGAATCTTTACAATCTCTTCTCTGATAAAATGTTAATCAACTTCGATATGCTTCGTTCTCTCTTGAAATACCGGATTCTTGAAAATGTATATAGCTGCTTTGTTATATCAGAACATCGGTAGGGGATGATCATAAAACTCTCCCAGATCTAGCAAGAGTGTTCGAAGCCACTTCAGCTTGCAAGCAGTCAGAGCCATGCTTCTATACTCTACTTTTGCACTCAATCTGGCAACTACATCCTGCTTTTTGCTCTTCTAACTGACCAGATTACATCAAACTAAGGTACAAAAAGCAGATATCGACTTCCTGTCACCCTTATCATCTGGGTAGCTGGCATCAAAATAAGCCTCTACTTTTAAATGTCCCCTTTGCTGAAATAAGAGCCCTTTTCCTAGTGCACCTTTCACATACTTGAGAATCTTTAGAGCTGACTGCATATGACATTCCATAGAAGTTTGTATAAACTGACTGACTCTCCCTACTGCATAAAAAATATATGGTCTTGTAACTGTCAGATAGATGAGTTTACCGACAAGATCTCTATACCTGGTGACATCTTCAAGAAGAGGAGAGGTCTCACTCCAGCATTTATCATCTCCATCAGCCATATGGGACTGAGAAGGTTTAGCCCCAAGAAGACCTGTCTCTTGCAAAAGATCCAAGGCATACTTCCGCTGTAAAAGAACAATAAAACCATGTTTTCAAGATACCTCAATCCCCAGAAATTACATTGGAGACCCCATATCCTTTGTAACAAAATGCTGAAGCAGATGCTTCTTTTTCAAATCAATATCTTTTCTATCATCCCCTGTAAGAAGAATGTCATTCACATATACTACAAGAATTACATGACCAGCCGAAGTTTTTTGAATAAACAAAGAGTGATTTGATGTGCTCTAAACAAATCCAACAACAGAAATAACTTCACTAAACTTGTCAAACCAGGCTCTTGTGCTTTGCTTAAGACCATAGATGGCCTTATTCAACTTACACACCTACGACTCCCCCTGAGCAACATACCTATGAGGTTGCTTCATATAAACTATCTCGTTCAAATCACCATAAAGAAAGCCATTCTTGACATCCAACTGGGATATTTCCCAATCTTTGTTTACAGCCACATAAAAAAGCACACGGATCATAGTACTCCGAACAACATGAGAGATTGTATCAAAGAAATCCACACCATAGGTTTATGTAAACCCTTTGTCAAAAAGCCGAGATTTGTATCGATCAACAGTACCATCAAGAAGATAATTGACGACAAAGACCCAATGACTTCCAACCACATCAGCTCCAGGAGAGGTAAGAACAAGAGACCAAGTACCCTGTTTAGTCAGAGTTTTCAACTCTTCGTCCATAACAACTTTCCAATGTGTAATAACCAAAGCATCACGATAAGATGCGGGAAGGATAATTGTTGAGAGAGCAAGAGCAAAACTCTGATCAAGAGGAGACAGTCGAGCATAATACACCACATAAATAAGAGGATGTTGAGTGCATGAATGAACACGTTTCCGAAAAGCAATCCGAAGATCAAGGTCAGTCCTATCTACTTGCTTAGTTCAATTCGAAGGAGAGACTACCAAAACAAGAGCTGTTGACAGCGTCTCAACAAAAGAATCAGAAACAACAGGAGAATCACAAAGGGAAGAAGGAAGTGCGGGCTTGGGAAATGGTGCCGACACAAGAGGAAAAGAAATGAAATCATAAGAAGAAGGAAGAATTGAAGAAGGTGAAAAGAATGGGACATCCTCAAAGAAAGTGACATCAGCAGAAACATACTGTCTGCGGAGAACATGATCATAACACTTGTATCCTTTCTGTTTTGGATAATAACCCAGAAAGATACATTTGATCGAGCATGGCGATAGTTTGTCACGACCATAAGAAGGAGAGTGAACAAACATCGTGAACCCAAAGACACGAGGAGGCAAAGGAAAAGGATTCACATCAGGATGCAAGATAGAAAAGGCAGTCTCCCCATTGAGAGCTGACGACAGAAATCGATTAATAAGAAAATATGAGAGAAGAAGAGCATGACCCCAATAAAACTTGGGAACATGCTTATGAGTGAGAAGACTATGAGCCACATCGAGAAGATGGTGATTCTTCCGTTCAGCAACACCAAGATGTGTTAGGACAAGTGTTCTGATGAACAATGACATGATCCATACAAAACGATGTAAATTGATGACTAAGATACTCTTTAGCATTATCAGACCGAAGAATTTTAATAGAAGTATCAAACTGTGAACGAATCTCATTATAATATGCAGTGAAAATATAAAAAATCTCAGAGCATTCGCGGAGCAAATATAACCATGTATAACGAGAAAAATCATCAAAAAAAGTCACAAAATATAAGCTACCCCTACCAACAGTCTGAGTAGGAGCAGGGCCCCAAATATCCGAATGTATAATTTCAAAAGGACGAGAAGAACTATGTCCATTCTTGATAGGAAAAGTAGATACATGATATTTGCCAAATTGACAAGCCTCACATTAAAGAGAAGATTCTCCCCGAGGTAAATCGGGCAGAAGCTTTCAATGAATCTGAGGAGGAGGATGTCCAAACCGAAGATGCCACTAAAGCAAAGGAGAGGAGGAAGAAAAAGCAGAAGAAGTATCAAGATAGAACAAGCCGTCGCTTTCAGTCCCAGTAGCAATCGTCTCCTTGGACAGGGGAACCTAAAAAGCACAGGTAGAAGCAGTAAAAATAGCTTCACAGTGCAACTGTTTGCAAAGGGCAGTAACAGAAATAAGATTGTACGGAAAGTTCGAGACAAAGAGAGTGTCCTGAAGGTGAAGGGAATGAGTAACATGCACTGTGCCAGACCCATGAACCGGAGACGGTGTGTAACACCCCCATCCATTACATGGAATATAATTGAAGGTCCGGCAGGGGCCCCATGCCATATATCACGGATATTCAGCGGAGTTACATATTAATACCAAAATACTATCGTAGGAGTTCGAATCCTAACTCAGAGCATTCTAGCGGAAACTTTAAAAATAGTTATAAGAACCCATAAACATAACATGAATGTCCATTACAGCCGCAGTAGGAGTGAAAGAACATACACAAAAGTCTAAGCCTTATGGCCTTACAACCGTTTACTTAGACAATAAGTGTTTTACATACTTTGGCACGCAGGCCGGGCACAGATGAACATAGAAAAGAAAACACTTTGCTTTGGCCTTCACGGGCCAACATAACATCAAGGGCTTCAGCCCGCTACTTGCCACTGGGCTCACTTATTCCTGCATAAGAACAATCTACCATACGGTTGTAAAATAAGGCAACAGATAGCTAAAGTTGACCAAATTATAACAACCCCACCCCTTACTTGGGGGGCGGTTCTCCTCCCCTACATTTCATTTGTATAACCAATCACGATATTGAAAGTACAATTTAAGCACACTTCACCACAAGCGTAGGCACTCACGACCACACACCCTGTACTCTCAGGGCACATTCTCGGTGAATCCGGTCCATTCCGAGGGTTCACCACTACCCTAGGACGACAACCATTGTGAGCATTTAATTCTTTCTGGCCGAAGCCTAAGACTCTCTGTAACGCCCCAGATTTTTCTGCGATTATTTAAATTCTTGTTTGGCATTACGATGACGCATTTCCGTGGCTTGTGCCATTTGTGGAGTGTGGTTTAACTACTTAGAACTGAGTGCCCTATTTTGTAGCCTGTTGGCAATATCTCCCTAGCAAGCCGAGTAGTTTTGGGTGACCCGGTGTGGCCTCTTGGGGGAATGTTTGTGTTTGGCTTTATTTGGGTATAACTCGAGTTCTGTTCGTCGAAAGTTAATTTCGACTTCGCCGTTGTGTTTGTAGCATGGGTATTTAGCTACGGTGCGAATTTCGTCAAATTCCGAGGTAGTTCGGTTTTCGCGTCGTTTTGGTGCTTTAACTAATTCTTTAATAAATTATATTATTATATATTAATATATATATATATATATATAGGATAGAATGAACCCCCCCCCCCCCCCCCGTATCATCTTCTTCCCCATTTGAAACTGCCGCTCCTGTTCGCGGAAAACAGAGGAGAAAAAAACCGTCGTTCCTGCTCCCCTTCAGATGGTGATTCCAGGCTTGTTCGTGGACGGATTTCGATTCCGAAAGCGGCGTTGTCTTGCTCTCTCTTAGATCTTCGTTTCGACGGTAAGATATTCGTTTTTCGTGGAGTTTTGGTGAGATTGGGATTTCGGTTTGGAGGTTTTTCCGCCATTAATGTCCGGGAGTATATTTTTAGGTGTTACTCCTTCTAGTGCAGAACGAAGAGGAGGGAAAGCCGACCAAGCTTCGCCGGAAATCGAGGCAAGTGGTATTCTTGCCCTTGCCATTGTTGTTCTTTTGAATTTTGGAATGTTTCCCGGTTAGCCCTAGGGTAGAAACCATGCTTATTCTCTTATTATCTTGCTAAGTTTTTGGGATTAGATTCTCCTATGAGCCCCCTCCTTGGGCTGTTTGCTCCTCGTGCTAGTTGTGTTCACCATTTAGACTCAAGATTTGTAGTTCTAGTTGGGTGCTTTTGCGAGTGGAGCCGAGAGATAGAGTGAGGTAGGTTGTTGTGGTAAGGCTCTGGTTAGAACTAGTCTTGGTAGACTCTCGAGTTTTGGTGTTGAGTATGGTGCACACACTCGAAGCCAAAAGTCGCCCGGACTTGGCGTTGAGTGTGGTGGACACACTCAAAGCCATAGTTCGGTTTGTTCTTTGCGGCTGAGTGGTGGGGTGATTGAGTGAAAATTTTCGTCTAAGTCAAAATCGACGGGAATCACCAGGTGATTCCCGCCGATTTCGACGTGTATCGTCGGTGATTCCCACCGATCGGCGAGAATCATCCTTGATTCCCGCCGATTCGGCGAGAATCATTCTGGATTACCGCCGGTCGTCGAGAATCGTCCTGCATTCTCGCCGATTCGGCGAGAATCGTCCTGCATTCCCACCGATTCGGCGAGAATTAGTCGGTATTCCCGCCGACCTTCTCTTGTTGGCGTTGGCTTAGGGTTCTCCTGCAAAAGTGAACTTTGGCGTAGAGTGAGTTGACCTCACTCAACGCCAAAGCTGTTTTGGCATTGAGGGAGGTAGACTCACTCAACGCCACTGTTAGGTTTTGTGGTTTTGCTGAAGGCGTTGAGGGAGTGGACCTCACTCAACGCCATGGCTGTTCTGGCGCTGATTGAGGCTAACTCATTCAACGCCAAGGTCTGGTTAGGCACTGAGTAGATTCCACCCAACGCCGAGCCGTATTGAGTAGCTTCAACACTGTTTCTCTTTCCTCGATTTATGTTCCCGAGTGAGTTTCCTTGTTTATATTTGTAGTTTCCTTGTCGGCCATGTTTTCTTCCCTAAAGGCCGAATCGTGGGATGTGGATAGTAGTGGTGGTTTGAAAATCTTCATGGGGGAGGTGTTTTGTAATCTAGCCAAGGCCACCCTTATTCTTCAGTCTTGCTCCAGGTACGGGCTGGGCAAGGGGGTGGAAGGTCCCTTGTGCTTTATCATGTAGACCCCTGAGCTTGTTGGCATGGAAATTGGTGGTTGGGGGACTGAGTTTGCCTCCAACCCGGACCCACGCTATTGTTTTGCTACTACCATCTCCCACAGCTTAGGGTGTTAGAAGTTTCTTTCTTGGTAGGTTGCAGCACTTTGGGCTCTTGGTAGCCTAGTAGGCCCTGCAGGATGTAGTTCCTGGGCTGGGTTGTTGCTGTTTCCTTGCACGTAGTGCATTTCTTGTTGTCCTGTTTTGGACAGTTGTGACTTTTTCTACTGCATGATTTTCAGTTACTTTTCCCCCTTTGGTTGACTCCTTCATGCAGTTTTTACCTTGTTTTCCTTGCTGAGGTATTCTGTTTTCTTTTGGAATGCCTCAGGTTCTGAGCTGTAGCCAGTTGGGTGGCTAGTTTGCAGTGGTGGTGTTGGTGGTCTCTTGGACTTTGGAGATCCGTTTGCCTTGTTGGTGAGGTAGTTTTCAGTACTTTCTTACAGACATACATATGTGCCAGTGGGTTCGTGTCAGGTTGTTGGCGCCCACTGGTAGTTTTTAACTTTGTACTGGATATATTACTTATGCTGCTACCGTTTTCTGGAGATAGTCTACTTGCTTTGAGAAGGATTTATGCTAGGTTGCTAGTTACTTTTAAACCATAATTATTCTTATAAGCAAGCTCATGATCAGCATGTTTTATAAAAGTAAATCACTATTTTCCAAGCAGCGTATAAATATCGTTTTCTTATATATAATATAAATTAAATGTAGAGTCTTGCATAGTATGAGTGGTTCTCTTGGAACTCTTATACACCCTTTAGGATGCTAAACCTGAATAAAGTATTTTCCGCAGCGCGTAAGTATAGTTTTTAACTGTGGACTAGGTGATCCACCGAGCCGAGGGATACGGCCTCTAAAATATAACTGATTTTCTAATCATTAAGCTCATGATTTTCTTTCATAAAGAGTAGCAGTTGGTTTTGCCTGAGCGTCAGCAGTTATCCCCTGCTTGACGTGGCATCATGACGCGCGTTTTCTCATACTCTGATAATTATTTAATTCGGGGAAAATGCGGGTTGTGACAGTTGGTATCAGAGGGAGGTTGCTTGACAAGTTAGTCGGGCAACCTTCCGTTGTTTGCTTTTAGTAGTTCAGCATCATGTCATTCACACACCGATATGTCATCAGCACGTCTTGGCAAAAGAACAAACACTACACTCATAGCATAACATGAAGTATACAGGGTATATTATGTAGTATGGGATGCATAATATGTGTTCGTATATGGATCCACCATAGGGGCAACATGTGAGGGTTATGTAGTATGGGATGCATAACCTCACCACATGGCTGCGACTAGAACGTTTTCTTTTTCGTTGCATGCGAATGTTATGTAGTATGGGATGCATAACATTTTCATGTGTACGCCGCTCATAACATGCATTAGGGCCTTTTTAGAATGCATAGCACAAACATGCATAGCATAACATAGCCTAAGCACAACGTGCCAAGCTAAAGACTGACAGGATGACATATGTACACACATAAGTTTTCGAGTCAAAAATAATATAAAGTCATGCATTCCCGATATAGGCACAAGAATTAGTATGGTGGTGGTTAACCATCCTAGGTTAGGACATAACATAAAGTTTTGTAAAAGGTAAACTCCCAGAGCAAGTTTAGCAGCTTTAAGTTCATATCTATATATGTATGGTCTGTACTAGTAGTTGAGTCTAGCCGTTGTACTAGGATCTAACTAGTGTTGCTATGACTTTAGGATGGCGAGACATCCTTCAACTAGATCAACTCCCCTGTCTGAGGGTGAGTCTTTTGGAGCTCAGAATGATGCGGTAATCGAAAGCTTGCGGCAGAGTAGCGATTCCTTGAGCAGGCAGTTGGTGGAGGTGCGAGCCCAGATCCAGTCTTTGGTAGCAGTTATGGCGGGACAGACTCAGGGAGTGCAAGGCCCTGCAAGGGGGATTGCTGTTCCTCCCCCTCCTGCACCCTTAAGACCTCCAGTGGTGGTGCCAGCGGAGATGGCCTTCATCTCGCAGTTTTAGAGGCTGAGTCCTCCCACTTATGATGGGAAGGCAGACTTCATGGTGATAGACGACTGGCTGATCTCCATGGAGGAGATGTTCTCGTATTCAGGGATTGCAGACGATCAGAGGGTGATGATAGCCGCCTATCAGCTTAAAGGTTTGGCTAAGAGTTGGTGGCTGAGAGAGAAGGAGAGCTTGGTAACCGGATGCTCTTGGGGAGTGTTCAAGGAGATGCTATTGAGGAAGTTCTTACCCTCGGTCGAGCGTGACCGCCTCATGAACGACTTCCTCCATCTGAAGCAAAGGCAGCTCACGGTGGGTGAGTATGAGATAGAATTCAGCAAGTTGAGCCGTTTTGCCCCTGGATTGGTCAGCGTTGAGGCTGATCGAGTTAAGCGATTTCTCGGTGGTTTGAGGAGTGAGGTGCAGCAGTTGACTAGTGCTTATGGGTCAGAAAATTACGCAGGAGTAGTGGAGGCTGCTCTGAAGGTGGAGGCTATTGAGACCGTGAAGAGCAGAGGACAGCAAAGTAGGAAGGATAAGAGGAAGTCTGTGGAGGAAAAGAAACTCCAGGTGCCGGATGCGGTTCCTGGGAAGAAAAGCAAAGTGGTGTGCAGTTTTTGTGGCCGGTCAGGCCACCCTGTCGAGAGATGTTTCAAGAGAACAGCAGCTCAGAGGAAGGAGCAGGTTCATGCGATTCAGGGTACTCCGAGGAGAGATGTCTCCTATTTTGTTTGCATGTGTGACCCGGGCATGATGCTGCCCAGTGCTGGTCCAAGGATAAGTTCTATTTCCAGTGTGGGCAGAAAGGACACATCAAGTCTAGGTGTCCTCAGGTCCAGCCTGCCCTGCAAGCGGTGCCCCTTCAGGCATTACCTCCACCTCAGCGTGTGGACAAGGGAAAGGGAAAACTAAACGTGATCTCTTTCGAGGAGGCTGAAGCTTCGACTCAAGTCATCTCAGGTTAGTTGTCTTTCCAGCCTGAATGTTTTGTTCTTGTCTTGCTAGAATGTTTGTAGAATTGTTGTGGTAGTTCCTTAGTTATATATGTTCCTATAGGGAAGTTTAAGGTGAAGAACCGCTGGGCGCGTGTTCTATTTGACTCCGGCACTACCCACTCGTTCGTGGCTAGAGCCTTTGTAGAGCGACATCGGTTGACTTTAGATCGAGTTCGGGATACCTTTCGTGTTAAGTTCCCCTCTGGTGAATCTGTGTTGTCAGATGTGGGCATGTTGGATTGCCCTGTTTTGTTGGGGGACTTCCTTGCGAAGGCAGACCTGAAGATGATTGATCTGGAGGACTTCGATGTTATTTTGGGCATGGATTGGCTGTCCAGGTATGATGCAGTCATTCAGTGCAAAGGGAAGCTCTTGGACTTCATCAGGGACAATGGTCAGCCAGGAAGCGTGTATGCGGATCTGAGCTAGGATTCTCCTATCATCTCTGCGGTATGTGCCGCGCTTAGAGGAGATTCCAGTTGTGCGAGATTTTGCCGATGTTTTTCCTAATGACCTTCCTGGTCTTCCTCCCGAGCGGGATGTTGAGTTTGTGATCGATTTTGAGCCGGGTACGCGCCCTATTGCTAAGGCGCCATACCGGATGGCCCCTCGAGAGCTAGAGGAGTTATGAGTTCAGTTAGATGAGTTGTTGGCGAAAGGGTTTATCAGGCAGAGTTCGTCGCCTTGGGGTGCTCCTGTACTATTTGTGAAGAAGAAAGATGGGTCAATGCGGCTTTACATCGACTATAGGGAGCTGAACAAGGTCACAATCAAGAACAGGTACCCTATGCCGAGGATCAATGACTTATTTGACCAGTTGCGCGGTAGCACGGTCTTCTCCAAGATTGACCTTCGTTCAGGCTATCATCAGCTTAGGATCAGTGATGCAGATATTCCACGTACTGCGTTTAGATCAAGGCACGAACATTTTGAGTTCTTAGTGATGTCGTTTAGATTGACCAACGCTCCATCAGCGTTCATGGATATGATGAACCGGGTGTTCAAGGATTTCCTAGATAAGTTCGTGGTGGTCTTCATCGATGATGTGTTGGTTTACTCTTGTAGTGCCGAGGAGCATGAACAGCATCTGCGCTTGGTTCTATCGGAGTTGAGGAACCATAATTTATTCGCCATGTTAAGCAAGTGCGAATTATGGTTGCCTCAGGTCTCGTTTCTGGGCCACGTGGTGAATGAGGATGGGACTCAGTTGACCCGGAAAAGATCGCAGCAGTGATGGATTGGAGTAGGTCGGGCACGCCCAAAGAGATCAGGAGCTTCCTAGGGTTAGCCGGCTACTACATGAGGTTTGTGGAGGGTTTCTCTACCCTAGCTGCACCTCTGACTAAGCTGACTCATTAGAATGTGGCTTTTGTTTGGAGTGAGAAGTGCGAAGAAGCTTTCCTGGAGTTAAAGAGGAGATTGTGCACTGCTCCTGTCCTGACCCTGCCTACCGAGGGCATGGATTATGATGTATACGTGGATGCTTCGCATGTGGGTCTGGGATGCGTGTTAATGCAGGTGGGTAAGGTGATTGCCTATGGGTCAAGGCAACTGAAGACTCATGAGAAGAATTATCCTACGCATGACCTCGAGTTCGCAGCAGTTATTTATGCGTTGAAGCTGTGGAGACACCTACTTTATGGGGCTCAGTGCAAGATTTTCACCGACCATAAGAGCCTAAAGTACGTGTTCACGCAGAAGGAGTTAAATCTACGCCAGCGTCGGTGGCTACAGTATGTGGCCGATTATGATGTAGAGATCCAATATCATCCAGGCAAGGCCAATGTGGTGGCGGACGCTCTGAGTCGGAGGACAGGTAAAATCTTTAATATCTCCGCCGACCGTTTAGTGGAAGAGTTCCTCCTTATGGATATATCAGTGGGATGATGTGGCCTGCAGAGTACTTTGTCAGTGGCAGAGCCGTCTTGGATTTCTTTGACCAGACTTCACCAGAAGGACGACCCGGATATTCTACACTTGTACTCCAGGGTTGAGAGAAGAGAGTTACCGAATTATTCCATCGATGATGCGGGAACTTTGAAGTACCGTGGCAGATTTTGCATCCCTGCGGTTGGGGACATTCAGGGTATGGTTTGCAGAGAGGCTCATGGATCCAGCGTTGCCTATCATCCAGGATCTACGAAGATGTACCGTGACTTAAAGCAAATTGCCTGGTGGTATGGCATGAAGGGAGATATAGCCCGATTTGTTGCGGAGTGCCATACTTGCAAGCAGGTGAAGGCTGGTCATGGAAGGCCTGGTGGTAAGTTGACTCTGCTAGAGATCCCGACTTGGAAGTGGGAGAGTATATCTATAGATTTCATCACGGGTTTACCGCGATCCCCGAGGGGATTTGATTCTGTTTGGGTTATAGTGGATAGATTGACGAAGTGTGCTCACTTCGTGCCATATAAGATTGATTACCCTATGAAGAAGATAGCAGAGTTGTACTTGAATGAAGTCATCCGACTCCACGGTGTGCCGGTTAGCATAATTTCTGATCGAGACTCTCGGTTTACTTCTCGTTTTTGGCAGAGTCTGCAGGAGGGTTTGGGTACAGATCTGAGGTATTCTACTGCATACGACCCACAGACTAATGGGCAGACGGAGCGGGTGAATCAAATAGTTGAGGATATGATCCGATGCTACATTTTAGACCATGGTGGAGCGTGGGATGAGCGGCTGTGACTTATGGAATTTGCTTACAACAATAGTTATCAGGAGAGCTTGCAGATGGCTTCGTTCGAAGCCTTGTATGGGAGGTGATGCAGAACTCCGTTGTTTTGGGCTGAGGCTGGTGAGAGGCCATTGTTAGGTCCTGATGCGCTCGAAGAAATGGAAGTCGCAGTGAAGCTTGTTCGGGAAAAGCTTCGTATAGCTCAGGAGAGGTACGAGAAGAACGCCAATCGGCATAGGTCTTCCTTGGAGTTTTCTGTGGGGGACCTTGTATTTCTTAAGATTTCCCCGATGGTGGGTGTAAAGAGGTTTGGTAAGAATCGGAAATTGGACCCGAGGTATGTGGGCCCGTTTAAGATTTTGGAACGGATTGGCGTATCAGCTTACAGGTTGGATTTGCCAGCAAACTTCCCAGGTGTTCATAATGTTTTCTATGTTAGCCAATTGTGGAAGTGCGTGCGCAGCAGTGGGAAAGTCTTGGACGTTGTGCCCCAGTTGGAGCCCAACCTCTCTTTTGTTGAAGTGCCGGTCCGTATTTTGGATACTCAGGAACGGGTGCTGCGAAAGAAGTCGATTCCGATGGTGAAAGTTCTTTGGAGGAATCAGGATTTGGAGAGCGCGACTTGGGAGTTAGAGTCGGCTATGAGGGAGGCTTACCCTCAGCTGTTTCCCTGATTAGTTTGGTTTGTTTTTCCTTCTTGTAATGTTTGGATTATTACTTTCCTTCTATAGTAGAAGTGTTGTGCATAAAGTTTCGGGACGAAACTTTCTTTTAGGGGGAGTGACTGTAACGCCCCCGATTTTTCTGCGATTATTTAAATTCTCGTTTGGCGTTACGATGACGCGTTTCCGTGGCTTGTGTCATTTGTGGAGTGTGGTTTAACTCCTTAGAACTGAGTGCCCAATTCTGTAGCCTGTTGACAATATCTCCCTAGCAAGCCGAGTCGTTTTGGGTGACCCGGTGTGGCCTCTCGGGGGAATGTTTGTGTTTGGCTTTATTTATGTATAACTCGAGTTCTGTTCGTCGAAAGTTAATTTCGACTTCGCCGTTGTGTTCGTAGCGTGGGTATTTAGCTACGGTGCGAATTTCGTCAAATTCTGAGGTAGTTCGGTTTTCGCGTCGTTTTGGTGCTTTAAGTAATTCTTTAATAAATTATATTATTATATATTAATATATATATATAATATATATATATAGGATAGAATGAAAACCCCCCGTATCATCTTCTTCCCCATTTGAAACCGCCGCTCCTGTTCGCGGAAATTAGAGGAGAAAAAAAAACCGCCGTTCCTGCTCCCCTTCGGACGGTGATTCCGGATTTGTTCGTGGATGGATTTCGATTCCGAAAGCGGCGTTCTCTTGCTCTCTCTTAGATCTTCGTTTCGACGGTAAGATATTCATTTTTCGTGGAGTTTTGGTGAGATTGGGATTTCGGTTAGGAGGTTTTTCCGCCATTAATGTCCGGGAGTATATTTTTGGTGTTGCTCCTTCTAGTGCAGAACGAAGAGGAGGGAAAGCCGACCAAGCTTCGCCGGAAATCGAGGCAAGTGGTATTCTTGCCCTTGCCATTATTGTTCTTTTGAATTTTGGAATGTTTCCCGGTTAGCCCTAGGGTAGAAACCATGCTTATTCTCTTATTATATTGCTAAGTTTTAGGGCTTAGATTCTCCTATGAGCCCCCTCCTTGGGCTGTTTGCTCCTCGTGCTAGTTGTGTTCACCATTTAGACTCCAGATTTGTACTTCTAGTTGGGTGCTTTTGCGGGTGGAGCTGAGAGAGTGAGTGAGGGAGGTTGTTGTGGTAGGGCTCTGGTTAGAACTAGTCTTGGTAGACTCTCGAGTTTTGGTGTTGAGTGTGGTGCACACACTCGAAGCCAAAAGCTGCCCGGACTTGGCGTTGAGTGTGGTGGACACACTCAAAGCCATAGTTCGGTTTGTTCTTTACGGCTGAGTGGTGGGGTGATTGAGTGAAAATTTTCGTCTAAGTCAAAATCGACGGGAATCACCAGGTGATTCTCGCCGATTTTGACGTCTATCGTCGGTGATTCCCACCGATCGGCGAGAATCATCCTTGATTCCCGTCGATTTGGCGAGAATCATTCTGGATTCCCGCCGGTCGTCGAGAATCATCCTGCATTCTCGCCGATTCGGCGAGAATCGTCCTGCATTCCCGCCGATTCGGCGAGAATCAGTCGGCATTCCCGCCGACCTTCTCTTGTTGGCGTTGGCTTAGGGTTCTCCTGCGGAAGTGAACTTTGGCATAGAGTGAGTTGACCTCACTCAACGCCAAAGCTGTTTTGGCATTGAGGGAGGTAGACTCACTCAATGCCGCTGTTAGGTTTTGTGGTATTGTTGAAGGCGTTGAGGGAGTGGACCTCACTCAACGCCATGGCTGTTCTGGCGCTGATTGAGGCTAACTCACTCAACGCCAAGGTCTGGTTAGGCACTGAGTGGATTCCACCCAATGCCGAGCCATGTTGAGTAGCTTCAACACTGTTTCTCTTTCCTCAATTTATGTTCCCGAGTGAGTTTCCTTGTTTATATTTGTAGTTTCCTTGTCGGCCATGTTTTCTTCCCTAAAGGCCGAATCGTGGGATGTGGATAGTAGTGGTGGTTTGAAGCTCTTCATGGGGGAGGTGTTGTGTAATCTAGCCAAGGCCACCCTTATTCTTCAGTCTTGCTCCAGGTACGGGCTGGGCAAGGGGGTGGAAGGTCCCTTGTGCTTTATCATGTAGACCCCTGAGCTTGTTGGCATGGAAATTGGTGGTTGGGGGACTGAGTTTGCCTCCAACCCGGACCCACGCTGTTGTTTTGCTACTACAATCTCCCACAGCTTAGGGTGTTAGAAGTTTCTTCCTTGGTAGGTTGCAGCACTTTGGGCTCTTGGTAGCCTAGTAGGCCCTGCAGGATGTAGTTCGTGGGCTGGGTTGTTGCTGTTTCCTTGCACGTAGTGCATTTCTTGTTGTCCTGTTTTGGACAGTTGTGACTTTTTCTACTGCATGATTTTCAGTTACTTTTCCCCCTTTGGTTGACTCCTTCATGCAGTTTTTATCTTGTTTTGCTTGCTGAGGTATTCTGTTTTCTTTTGGAATGCCTCAGGTTCTGAGCTGTAGCCAGTTGGGTGGCTAGTTTGCAGTGGTGGTGTTGGTGGTCTCTTGGACTTTGGAGATCCATTTGTCTTGTTGGTGAGGTAGTTTTCAGTACTTTCTTACAGACATACATATGTGCCAGTGGGTCCGTGTCAGGTTGTTGGCGCCCACTGGTAGTTTTTACCTTTGTACTGGATATATTACTTATGCTGCTACCGTTTTCTGGAGATAGTCTACTTGCTCTGAGAAGGATTTATGCTAGGTTGCTGGTTACTTTTAAACCATAATTATTCTTATAAGCAAGCTCATGATCAGCATGTTTTATAAAAGTAAATCACTATTTTCTAAGCAGCGTATAAAGATCGTTTTCCTATATATAATATAAATTAAATATAGAGTCTTGTATAGTATGAGTGGTTCTTTTGGAACTCTTATACACCCTTTAGGATGCTAAACCTGAATAAAGTATTTTCCGCAGCGCGTAAGTATAGTTTTTAACTGTGGACTAGGTGATCCACCGAGCCGAGGGACACGGCCTCTAAAATATAACTGATTTTCTAATCATTAAGCTCATGATTTTCTTTCATAAAGAGTAGCAGTTGGTTTTGCCTGAGCGTCAGCAGTTATCCCCTGCTTGGCGTGGCATCATGACACGCGTTTTCTCATACTCTGATAATTATTTAATTCGGGGAAAATGCGGGTTGTGACACTCACCCTCTATGCCCCCCGATAAGTGCCACATACATTAGGTCACTTTAACCGAACCACAAAGAGCAGGTACGGTTAAGCTCAACCCGTTGCTCACATCACCATGTCCATTTAAGTCATCGGCGCGGGTCAACCTCCCCGATTCTCGATGTATCAATCATACAATAATTCATAACCCGGTTATACACAAGGTTTCTCTCAGGCCACCAAGCTGGGATCCAGAATCTCTCAGCCCCACATACTAGCCCCAGGTCTCCGCGAGACAGGCCTCACAAAAGCTCTCACACAGAGCTACCACCTACAATATCATTAATTCCGTGCCGTACCTGGAAGAATTGAGTTTCTGCCCTGTTTTCCGGGTGCTCCTTGGGGTTAGTCCCTAAGGCTCCCTTTTGCAATCTACCACGTAGAAACCCAAAAAACAAATGGCACGGAGTCTTCTCTGGCAATACATGCATAATGAAAACATCACCAACCCAGACCAACCCGTTCAGATGGGCTTCACACACAATGCCTATGTTAGTACTTTGATTACGAACTATATATGCAATACTACGGTGATAATCCATATCTACCTGAAGGAATACCTTACGCTCACAGCACACTTGTGGGAGAGAGTTTCCTATGCAAATGGAAGAGGACTTCACATGTCCAAGTAGAGAATCATTACCCTTTGCGATTTCTTCGGTGACATGCCCAAGATCTAGATGGATGGACGCAACCGCAACGACCTTGCCTCCCCAAATTAGGACTCAGCTTGTGAATTGGAGCTGCGGAACTCTAATGGCGGCGGGATCTCTTCCTTCTTCCTTCTTCACTCTGCCTTCTCTCTAGTACTTAAAAAGAGAAAGCCAATGAAGAAATGAGTTGGAAAAACCTAACTCCCGGCTATATACCTGCAGAGGCACGCACCAGTCGTCAGATCTCCAAATAAAACCAGTTGACGGTCATGATTCCTCCAAGAATTCAGTTTATGAGAGCTACCGCTGCGCGGTAGGAAGTTATCGCCGCATAGTAGCCCAATCGTTCGGCTTCTCGAGGATGCCACCGCTAAGAAATCCAAATGGGCTGTGACACGTGGACTCGTCATAACTGCTATGCTATCGCCACACGGTAGAGAGCTATCGCCGCGCAGTAGTCTGCACATTTGGAAGGCAACGACAAAAACTATGCTACCGCCTGCGATTAGGTTAACGTCGCGCGGTAGCAACCCGAGAACTCTATCAAATAAATCATCAAGCTACCGCCGAGCACTAGCGCTTCTCGAGGACATCGGGAGCATTGAGTGCCTCGAACCAAGCATCGAATGCTCTACCTCTGTGCGGAATTCAATACCGCCATGTGCTAGCATACGCTGAGACGCCAAGAGCATCGAGAGCGTCGAGATAGCTGAGAACACCGAGCTACCGTCCATAAATGGGTTTCATGAACCTGGGGCATTACAATTAACCGCCACCGAAAGAAATTTCATCCCGAAATTTAATGTTACAGGAAAGCAGAATAAGTAAACAATACATCAGGTTACCTTAGGGAAAAAGCTCGGGAAATTCCTCCCTCATTGTTTGCTCGCGCTCCCAAGATAACACTTCTCGGCCACAATTGTCCCAAATGACCTTGACCATTTTTATCGATTTATTCCGCACCTGCTTGACTTCTACATCCTCGATCTGAATGGGTTTGACCCTCGTCGCGATGCCGCTATCGACCGGTAACTTATTCGCAGCTAACACTTGAGTTTGCACTTGAATGGCCTTCCGCAACATTGAGATGTGAAATACATCGTGCAATCCACTCAACTCCACCGAGAGTGCCAAACGATAGGCGGTGTCACCAACCCGCTCCAAGATCTCAAAAGGCCCAACATACCTCGGTCTATGCTTTTTTAAGCATCGAATCCTTGATACGCCTTTAAATGGCTTTATCTTGAGGTATACCCAATCGCCCAACTCAAACTCCACGTTCTGATGCTTGGCATTGTAGTACTTGGCCTGCCTATCTTGAGCATTTAGTAGCTGTTCTTGAATCAACCGTATCGTTGAAGTACCATCTTCAATGTCCATTCGCTTGTACAACTTCGATTCTCCCATTTCTACCAAAGCCAACGACGTACGACACCTCCTTCCTTACAGAGCCTAAAAAGGCGTCATCTAAATGTTGGCTTGCTAGTTGTTATTATACGTGAACTCAATCATAAAAAGATGGTCCTCCCACCTTTTCCCAAAATCTAAAGAACACATGCGAAGCATATCTTCAGACGTCCTATTCACCCTTTCGTTCTGACCATCTGTCTGTGGGTGAAAAGTTGTGCTGAAATGTAACTTGGGTCCCAACAACTGATGAATGAGCCTCCAATCATTAGACGTGAACCGAGCATCTCGAACACTAACGATACTCTAGGGTATGCTGTGCAAATGGACTATGCTGTCCACATAAAGCTTCGCTAGCTTCACCACTGAATCATACTTCCTATTGGGTATGAAATGTGACACCTTCATCAATGACTACCAAAATGGCATCATTCCCATTGTGCGATCTCGGCAACCCATGCACGAAATCCATGGAGATGTCGTCAAACTTCCACACCAGTATAGGCAAGGATTTAAGGAATCCGCCAGGCTTGTGATATTCGGCCTTCACAAAGGCAAAAGTTCGACACTTCGCCACATATAACGCTATGTCTTTCTTCAAACCTGGCCACCAGAATAGTTCCTTCATGTCCTTGAACATCTTGGTGCTCCCGGCGTGAATCGAGTATTTTCTAAAATGCGTCTCGTACATCAATTCTTCTCGTAACTTCCCCACATTAGGAACGCACAATCGACAAACTTTAAAAAAAGGCCATCGTCGATAGAGAACTGGTCGTTAGACCCATCAACGGCTTCCACCCAGTGATGTTCCAAGCTCACGTCCAACTCCAAGACCTGCTAAATCCTGTCCACGAGGTCATATTGAACCTCCTTCTAACTCAAACATGTGTTTGTACTAGATCCTTTGTCAACACAAGCGATCTCCAAGTCGTCCAACTCCTGAATAAGCCGCTTGTTGTGCATCTGTAACCAGTTAGCCCGCCCAGGAGTCCTACGGCTCAAAGCATCTGCCACAACGTTCCCTTTCCCGGGAATATAATGTATCTCGTAGGTGTAGTCCCACGGGAACTCCATCCATCTTCGTTGATGCATGTTTAGGTCCTTCTGATCAATAAGATACTTCAGGCTCTTGTGACCTGAATAAATATCGACCTTTATCACATACAGATAATGCCTCTAAATCTTGAGTGCGAATACTATGGCCGCCAATTCCAAAACATGGACCGGGAAATTTCTCTCATGCACCTTCAACTAGCGTGATCCATAGGTTATCACCTTCCCGTGTTGGAGCAGAACGCGGCCTAATCCACTCTCAGAGGCATCACTGTAAATTTTGTAGCCCTCCGAACCACAAGGCAAACATAAGATAGGTGTCGTGGTTAAATGACACTTTAGTTCCTCGAAATCTTGTGCGCACACTGGCGACCAAACAAACTTCTGATCCTTCCTTGTCAGATTAATGAGGGGCATTTCTATCCGCGAGAAGTTCTCCACGAAGCGCCTGTAATAGCAAGCAAGCCCCAAAAAACTCCGGACTTCCGTCACAGAAGACAACACAGGCCACTCCCGTATCGCAACTATCTTAGTCGGAACCACCGCAATACCTTGTCCACTAACCGCATAACCAAGGACGCTACCGAGGAGAACCAAAACTCACATTTAGATAACTTGGCATACTGTTGGTTCCTCCTCAACGTCTCCAATACCATATATAGATGCTTGAAATGATCATCCTCATACTGTTAGTACACCAGTATATTATCAATAAAGACTATCATGAACTGGTCCAAGTACTCTCTGAATGTCCTGTTCATTGAATCCATAAACACGGATGGCGCATTCGTTAGACCAACTAGCTTGACGGTGTCACAACCCGCATTTTCTCCAAATTAAAGAATTATCGGAGTCTGAGAAAAAACACGTGTCGTGATGCCACGTCGAGCAGGGGATAACTGCTGACGCTCAGGCAGAACACTATCTACTTTATTTTATGAAAATTCATAAGTTAAATTATTGGAAATTTAGTTATATTTTTAAGGTCGTATCCCTCGGCTCTGTGGATCATCTAGTCCACACTTCAAAATTATACGTATACGTAGCAGAAAATACTTTGTTTACATTTATGCAACCTAAGAGAGAACGCATAAGTGTCCCCAGGGGACATCTTATACTATGCAAGACCCTAGACTACATTTTTATATATATATAAGAAAAATGGTCTTTTTACGTTGCCTTGAAAGTAGTGTATGAGTTTTGTAAAACATGCAGATCATGAGTTGTATATACTTAATAGTGTTTTTAGGGTTTAAAAATAACTAGCATCCTAACATAAATCATCCAAAGAGCAAGTTTAATATATCCAAAAGCAGTAAAACTAACAGTGTAAGCAAGTGCAAAGTATCTAAAAGAGAAACCACCAGTGGGCGTCAACAACTGACACGAACCCACTAGTGAGTAGGTGTGTCTATACTACATGTCTAAAGAAAACTACCTCCCAAACAAGAGGAACAGAGAACCGCAGTAGTAGCTTAAATGCTAGAAAATCTCTAGGAGCCAACTAGCCGCACAGTCGGCTAAATACCTGTACCTGAGGTATTCAGAAAAAAGAACACCTCAGCAAAACAACTATCAAAAGGAAAAGCAAGGGTACAATAGATTTATACAGGAATTAAAATCAGGTCAGAAGTAATTGAAAGTGAAGAAAACAGGTACAGGTAAAAGAAGGTAAGTAAGGCAGGTAAAACTAATACCCAACAAAAGTGAGTAGAAAGGGAGTGCACCAAGAGCACGAATGAAGCCGAGCTTCAAGGATCTCTGCAAAAAGGTTTAGCACAATAATAAAACCCTAACATAGAGCTAGAGCGGAAAGAGTCACCTAGTACAGGAGATGGACAAAATCAGAAGCAAGGGCCTAGACTGGTGACCACATGTCAAACCAAGTCTTCCAGGCCTAAATCTCATCATGGTGCTGTGGTGGTGGCATCAGTCCACTCAGCCAAACAACCTATATTGTCTTAGTAAGACAAGAAGAAAACAGGGGTGGCGGCATCGGTCCAACTCTCCCCTAAATCACATCCTACTCCAGCACCAAGTGACTCGGGAATACCCTAGCTTATGGCTCCAAGTACCACCAAGAAGTCAGAATGAACCCTAGAATTGCCCAACCTTGTAAGGTTTCTCATTAAATAAAGACGACAAAAGGAGCATGCCCAATCCAGTGCACATCCCACAACATATCCATGATGTAAATTCATTATAATCATAAACAAAAGGATGGTAATGACTTGAGATAAAGTGAGGATTGAGACCCTAAAAATCAGGTAGAACATATGACTTTAATTGGGTTGCATTCATCATATTACCTTGCAACCCAAATGCCATAAATAAAACCTTTAAAATGTCATTACAAGCCCAATCATGAATTAAAACTTGGCACATTTTTCTGCACATTTTTCTTGGCAGGTCGCATCATCGCATGCACACATGTTCAGAAAATACGTTTCTCGCAATATAATCATGACATCACAATCATATTCTAAACCACAAGTAACTAAATGTGCACTATTATATACCTAAACTTCAGTATCACATGAACAAACTAGTTATTTAAATTCATAGAGCCTTGGGGTACAATCAAAAGACAATTGACAATATAATGCAAGCAAATAGAGTAACACTGAACTACCATGCGCATAAAATGAAATGCGAAAATATATAATATATCACTCTTTTGTTCAAGATGGTGGCATTGCCAATATTTGAGGAAGAACACTTGTATAAAAATCAGAATAAACCGAGCAGTTTCGATAGCTGAGAGTACCAATAATTCTGCACACATAATTAAAAAAATTTACTAAATAAAATGCTGGAAAGTATAAAGAAATACCCATATATTTGTGTATGAAATCAAGGTTCTTATAAGTCAGAGAAACGCAAACGAAAATAAGGGAAATTGAGGTTCTCTCTGTTCCAGCACTGAACCGGTAATGAGGAACGGAAGGAATGCAATCTAGTTCAACAACAAGGAGCAGAGAATTCTTCTTACAGAATTGCTCGATCCGAAAAAATTAAAGAGAAGAAATGCAAACATTAGATTTCCAGGAATCAAGCAACCAAGACAATATATGGAGTTACTTTGGCAAGGGTACACTTGCTTGGACTTTGAAGGACTTCGGCCGGCAACCCCCTTCCCAACCTATCAGGCCACAAGCACGATCCTAAGAGGAAATTTGAGAAAAACTGGTCGCTCAAAGCTTGGAAGAAAAACGAACCTGCCATTCATGATTCCAAGAAAGAAAACAAATGAGAAATCCCAAAATAAGTACCTTGAAACGAAGATCTAGCCTAGAGGAGCTCGGATCCGGCCTCAAACTTGGATTTCGAGCGGATCTGGGCGGGAGGTCGGCGGTCGGAGCAGCGACCGGGCGTCCGTTTCTTTTTCTTTCGCAACAGGAGTAGTGCTCGGGTTTAATTCCTATGTTGCTGGTTGCTCGGTTGAATGGGGGGAAGGAACCCTAATTAATAAGTATATATATTATAATACCTAATATATAATATAATTTATGCCACTTTATTAAATCTAATAACTAAATCACTAACCTTAATACTCCTAATTAATTAAGTTAACAAACCTAATTAACTATTCAATAACTACATTAACCCCAATAGTTATACTAACTCAAAATACTTATATGTATATTCTCACCTAAATATAAACAAAAATATACGTTAACCCATACATATACTCACACACAAATATACGCAAACACGCACACGTATACTTAAATAACGCTCCGCACGCACGTACATGTGCATTCTCGCACCGGCACGCCCAAAACACGCGCTATGCCCAAAAATGCGCAACTATGCATAAACGCTCGCATAAGGTGACGACTCGCAAACAAGCGACCGTCGGGACGAGGCGAAAATTAACGTTCTCGGATTTCGACCAAACTCGCACCGTAGCCAAATACTCGGGCTACGAAAACAACGGCGAAGTCGGAAACAACCTCCGACGGACACACACTCGAGCTAACCTCTCCTGAAGCCAAAGCACAAGGATTCCCTAAGAGGCTCAGCCGGGCCTCCAAAACAGACGCCGGCTAGCTGGGGAAACCATACAATAGGCTATAACCTCTAAGAACACCTAACGAGGTACTCTAACAACGGCACGAGCCGGAAATGCGTCAACGTAACGCCAAACGAGAATTTAAATAATTGCCGAAAAATTGGGGGCGTTACAGTCACTCCCCCTAAAAGAAAGTTTCGTCCCGAAACTTTACGCACACAACTTCTATCATAGAAGGAAATGAACAAAACTAACCAAGAGTTAGTAAAAAGAATACCAAACATACCGAGCACAATCAGGGAAACAGATGAGGGTGAGCCTCCCTCATAGCCGACTCTCATTCCCAAGTCGTGCTTCCACGCCCTGATTCCTCCACAAAACTTTGACCATCATGATTGTCTTTCCCCGCAACTCCTGATCTTGAGTATCCAAAAACGCAGACAGGAGTCTCAACATAAGAAAGATTCGGCTCTAACTAAGACACAAAATCCAAAAATTGCTTATCGTTTAGCACACACTTCCGAAGTTGACTGGCGTGAAAAATATTGCTCATGCCAGGAAAGCTCGCGGGCAAATCCAGCCTATAAGCTGCCACACCAATTCGCTCAACGATTAAAAATTGCCCCACATACCTTGGGTCCAACTTCTGATTCTTACCAAACCTTTTGATTTCAATCATCGGGGGTAACTTTAATAAATACTAAGTCTCCCACAGCAAATACCAATTCAGATCTACGCCGGTTGGCGCTCTTCTCATATCGCTCCTTGGCTATCTAGAGCTTATCTCGAATAAGCCTCGCAGCAACATCCATTTCTTCAAGGGCATCTGGGCCCAACAATGACCTCTCACCAGCCTCGGTCCAAGACAGGGGATTCCTGCAGCACCTCCCATGCAGAGCTCAAAAGGAGCCATTTGCAGGCTTTCTTGATAATTGTTATAGCACGCATATTCCATCAGCCTCGAACGCTCATCCCACGCTCCTTCGTGGTCAAAAATACAACTTCTGATTGTATCCTCCACGATCGGTTTAACCCGCTCCGACTGACCATTTTTCTGCGGATGATATGTGGTAGAATATCTCAAATCAGTACCCAAACCTTCTTACAAACTCTTCCAGAAGCGAGACGTAAACCTGGAGTCTCGGTCTGATATGTTGCTTAAAGGAACTCCAAGCAATCGGATGACTTTATTCAGATACAACTCAACTATCTTCTTCAAGGGGTAATCTATCTCATTAAGGTACGAAGTAAACACACTTCGCTAATCTGACAACCATAGCCTAGACTGAATCAAATTCTCTCGGAGATCTCGGCAAGCCTGAAATAAAATCCATCGAGATGCTCTCCCCCTTTCAAGTCGGGATTTCCAATGGAGTCAACTTGTCATCAGGCCTTCCATGATCGGCCTTAACATGCTAGCAGGTGGAACACTCAAAAACAAACACAAAGCAATCTGCTTCAAGTCCTAATACATCTTAGTTAGGACACGGGTGGTAGGCAACACTGACACCATGCGCCTCACTACACAATTCAACTCGTATACTTTCGATATTGGGGATATAAATTTTTTGTAGCGGTAAATTCCCCTTCTCCGTTCTATTACAAAGGTGCAGTAAATCAGGATCGTCCTTTTGATGAAACCTTGTAAAAGAAGTCCATGAAGGCTAGATCCCCACCCACTACTTGGCGTGGCACAACTTCTCACTGAAATGCCCGTTAAAAGAAATTCTTCTATCAACAAATTTAGCGGCGAGATCTGAAAATTTCCAAGTCTTTCTACTTGTGGCGCCGGCTACTACGTTAGCTTGCCCGGATAGTATCAAATCTTAACCTGAAAATCAATGACACACCCTAACCATTCCCGCTAATACTTTCTGAGTGAAGACATACTTCAACCCGTATGAGTAGTGTAATTCTTGCATTGCGCGTCTTACAACAGGTGTCTCCACAACCTTAGCTCAAAATTCCCAGCTGCGAACTCTAGATCCTGCGTAGGGTAGTTCCTTTCATGAATCTTCCGTTGCCTTGGCCCATACGCAACTACTTTTCCCTTCTTCATCAAACGCAACCAAGCCCCACGTGAAATGCGTTCATATAACAGTATAATCTAAGCCTTTCATGGGAAATGTCAAAATCGGAGCAGTGCATGCTCAAATCTTTAATTCTTGAAAAGCTTCCTCGCACTTATTTCTCCAAACAAAATTGCATTCTCATGCCTCGATTGAAATCCTAGCCCATTCCATAACCACAGCTATTTTTCTCTGGATCGGCTGAAATCTCATTCTATAATAGCAACAATCTATTTTGGGTTGACATAAATCCTATCCTTGCTAACCACATGACCCAGAAAGAAACTCGAGGTAACCAAATCTTGCACTTACTAAATTTGGCGAATAGCTTATGGTCCTTCAAAGCAGATAAAACCAAACGCAGATGCCGGTCACGCCCCACAGCATCGCGGGAATAAATCAAAACATCGTCGATGAACGCGACCACGAACTTATCCAGGAAGACCTAGTACACGCGGATCATCAAATCCATAAAGGCTGAGTGTACACTTGCCAAACCATACGACATAACCAAAAATGCAAACCTGCTCAACCTAACACACATCCTCAGGTTCATCAAGGCATGAAACACTAAGGACAAGGATGGGCATGTTTTACAACACTATAGAATACCCAAAAATGTCACCTAAAAACAAAATCACAAAAGGTCCAGATTTAGGACGAACTCTATGCCTCACACAGGAGGAAAATTAACTAGGACGACATCCGAACACTCGCGCACCAAGGGAATCTCCTCTAAGCGCGACAACGAACACTGGTTTCTAAAAACTGAACCCAAACAAACAAACATCCCGAAGCTAACGGCTTCCAAGCACAAACCGCAGAAGACCTAGCACACATCCTGAGGTTCAAGCGCTAAATTTTGCACCGGATAATAGCGTCATGCCTAGACGACCCATACATACCCAAAATCACATCAAAAACTTCTCGGTGTATCACCTTTAAATCAAAAGCCATTAGAAAATCACCTAATTGATTCGGACATCATTGAACAACTTGGTCTGATACCACCGAATCATCAGAAGGAAAACTTAACACAAAACATGTCACCAATCCGATAGAGGGTCAACCCGTGACACTCTACCAAGGCCTTAGACCCGAACGGGTGGGTAGCGACAAAACTAAAAGAAAACGTGCCTAACTGTTCTTTACCTTAAACTTCCCTATACAAATCGCGTACACAACTAAACGAATAAATGACAAACCAGGAGAAGATAAAACAAGTTATAACCTAACCTGAAATCACTTGGGTCGAAGACTGAATTTCTTCCTCGATCGACGCGATCAACTTACCCTTTACTTTGTCCAAGAACTGCACCTGAGGTAAAACTTGAGGTGGGGCAGGCTAAAACGTAGGTTGAAATTGCGGGCACCTTGCCTTAATATGCCCATTTTGCCCATATTGAAAGCAGACCTTACCCTTATCCCAACAATGGGTCACCTCATGCCCCTTCTTCTTGCATGATGTACACACCAGATCTCCTTTGGGGGTCTTCTGAACCTCCTGAACTTGGTCCTTCTTTTGAGCCTTCATTTGCTTAAAACATCTTTCAAAGGGGTGGCCTGACCGGCCACAGAAGCTACACATTTCCTTACTCCTTTTCCTTGAAACATCACCGGATACCTGGATGGTCTTACCCTCATCGGTCTTCCTTTTATCCTTCCTTAACATCATGTCTCTATCCTTAGCATGGCCCATAGTCTCAACTTTAAGAGCAATTTCCACTGACCTTACATCAGTCTCGAATTGGTAAGTATTAGAGTACTGTTGAATGTCATTTGGGAGGCCACCTATGAAGCCTTTTACTCTTCACTCTTAAGCAGCAAACAATCCAGAAGCAATCTTATTCAATTTGCTGATCTCGCTCTCATTTTCCACCACTGCGGGGGGGGGGGGGGAGGGGGGGCTGGCTCACTAGGCTGCCGTCCTAAGGTGGCAGCCAACAATTCCTGCAACTACACTTGCATCGCCACTACCTGACCCGCCATGGTATTCATGCTCTGGCGCAGTTCTACAATCACCGTCTCTCTCTGCGCGCCTGATGACTCGCCCTCAGATTGGGGAGTCGACCTCATCACAATACGCTTAGGCGTCATGCTATAAGAGTAAACAAAACAATGAACAAAACCTAGTTCAACTACTAGGACAAAACAAACAGGTATTGACAAACCTACATAAGTACTTGCTTTCACTGCCAACTTGCTCTGGGGTTTTATTTTTATTTTATTTTTTTTATAAAAGGAAAATGATATCATGCTTAACCTAAGATGATTCACAACCATCGTACTAACTCTTGTGCCTAGATCGGGAATGCCTGAATTTATATTCTTTTTGACTCAAAAATTATGTGTGTATACATGTCATCATGCAAGTATTTAGCTTGGCACGTTGTACTTATGCAATGTTATGCTATGCATGTTTTTGCTATGCATTCTAGAAAGGCCCTAATGCATGTTATTAGCGGCGTACGCATGAAAATGTTATGCATCCCATAATACATAACATTTTCATGCAACAAAATAGAAAACGTGCTAGTCGCATCCATGTGGTGAGGTTATGCACCCCATAAATACA
This sequence comes from Platanthera zijinensis, assembly GCA_039513925.1. NCBI lineage: Eukaryota > Viridiplantae > Streptophyta > Magnoliopsida > Asparagales > Orchidaceae > Platanthera > Platanthera zijinensis. The sequence goes on from CM077088.1 coordinate 107,052,643, forward strand.
TAACCCTCACATGTTGCCTCCTATGGTGGATCCATATACGAACATATATTATGCATCCCATTCTACATAATATGCCCCGTATACTTCATGTTATGCTATGAGTGTAGTGTTCGTGCTTCAGCCAAGACGTACTGATGATATGTCGGTGTGTGTATGATATGACTCTAATCACCTAATACTTATAGGGAAAGGTTGCCCGACAATTTGTCAAGCAACCTCCCTCTGATACCAACTGTCACAACCCGCATTTTCTCCAAATTAAAGAATTTCAGAGTCTGAGAAAAAACACGTGTCATGATGCCACGTCGAGTAGGGGATAACTGATGACGCTCAGGCAGAACACTATCTACTTTATTTTATGAAAATTCATAAGTTAAATTATTGGAAATTTAGTTATATTTTTAAGTTCGTATCCCTCAGCTCTGTGGATCATCTAGTCCACACTTCAAAATTATACGTATACGTAGCAGAAAATACTTTGTTTACATTTATGCAACCTAAGAGAGGACGCATAAGTGTCCCCAGGGGACATCTTATACTATGCAAGACCCTAGATTACATTTATATATATATATATAAGAAAAATGGTCTTTTTACGTTGCCTTGAAAGTAGTGTATGAGTTTTGTAAAATATGCAGATCATGAGTTGTATATACTTAATAGTGTTTTTAGGGTTTAAAAATAACTAGCATCCTAACATAAATCATCCAAAGAGAAAGTTTAATATATCCAAAAGCAGTAAAACTAACAGTGTAAGCAAGTGCAAAGTATCTAAAAGAGAAACCACCAATGGGCGTCAACAACTGACGCGAACCCACTGGTGAGTAGGTGTGTCTATACTACTTGCCTAAAGAAAACAACCTCCAAAACAAGAGGAACAGAGAACCACAGTAGTAGTTGAAATGCTAGAAAATCTCCAGGAGCCAACTAGCCGCACAGTCGGCTAAATACCTGTACCTAAGGTATTAAGAAAAATGAACACCTCAGCAAAACAACTATCAAAAGGAAAAGCAAGGGTACAATAGATTTATACAGGAATAAAAATCAGGTCAAAAGTAAGTGAAAGTGAAGCAAACAGGTACAGGTAAAAGAAGGTAAGTAAGGCAGGTAAAACTAATACCCAACAAAAGTGAGTAGAAAGGGAGTGCACCAAGAGCACGAATGAAGCCGAGCTTCAAGGATCTCTGCAAAAAGGTTTAGCACAATAATAAAACCCTAACATAGAGCTAGAGCGGAAAGAGTCACATAGTATTGGAGATGGACAAAATCAAAAGCAAGGGCCCAGACTGGTGACCACATGTCAAACCAAGTCTTCCAGGCCTAAATCTCATCATGGTGCTGTGGTGGTGGCATCAGTCCACTCAGCCAAACAACGTATATTGTCTTAGTAAGATAAGAAGAAAATAGGGGTGGCGGCATCGGTCCAATTCTCCCCTAAATCACATCCTACTCCAGCACCAAGTGACTCGGGAATACCCTAGCTGGTGGCTCCAAGTACCACCAAGAAGTCAGAATGAACCCTAGAATTGCCCAACCTTGTAAGGTTTCTCATTAGACAAAGACGACAAAAGGAGCATGCCCAATTCAGTGCACAGCCCCACAACATATCCATGATGTAAATTCATTATAATCATAAACAAAAGGATGGTAATGACTTGAGATAAAGTGAGGATTGAGACCCTAAACATCATGTAGAAGATATGACTTGAATTAGGTTGCATTCATCATATTACCTTGCAACCCAAACGCCATAAATAAAACCTTTAAAATGTCATTACAAGCCCAATCATGAATTAAAACTTGGCACATTTTTCTGCACATTTTTCTTGGCAGGTCGCATCATCGCATGCACACAGGTTCAGAAAATACGTTTCTCGCAATATAATCACTACATCACAATCATATTCTTAACCACAAGTAACTAAATGTGCACTATTATAAACCTAAACTTCAGTATCACATGAACAAACTAGTTATTTAAATGCATAGAGCCTTGGGGTACAATCAAAAGACAATTGACAACATAATGCAAGCAAATAGACAAACACTGAACTACCATGCGCATAAAATGAAATGCGGAAATATATAATATATCACTCTTTTGTTCCAGATGGTGGCATTTCCAATATTTGAGGAAGAACACTTGTATAAAAATCAGAATAAACCGAGCAGTTCTCGATAGCTGAGAGTACCAATAATTCAACACACATAATCAAAAAAAATTACTAAATAGAATGTTGGAAACTACAAAGAAATACCCATATATTTGTGTATGAAATCCAGGTTCTTATAAGTAAGAGAAAATAATATGAAAATAAGGGAAATAAGGGTTCTCTCTGTTCCAGCACTGAACCGGTAACGAGGAACGGAAGGAATGCAATCTTGTTCAACAACAAGGATCAGAGAATTCTTCTTACAGAATTGCTCGATCCAAAAAAATTAAAGAGAAGAAATGCAAACATTAGATTTCCAGGAATCAAGCAACCAAGACAAGATATGGAGTTACTTTGGCAAGGGTACACTTGCCTGGACTTTGAAGGACTTCGGCCGGCAACCCCCTTCCCAACCTATCAGGCCGCAAGCACGATCTTAAGAGGAAATCTGAGAAAAACTGGTCGCTCAAAGCTTGGAAGAAAAACGAACCATCCATTCATGATTCCAAGAAAGAAAACAAATGAGAAATCCCAAAATGAGTACCTTGAAACGAAGATCTAGCCTTGAGGAGCTCGGATCTGGCCTCAAACTTGGATTTCGAGCGGATCTGGGCGGGAGGTCGGCAGTCGGAGCAGCGGCCGGGCATCCGTTTCTTTTTCTTCCGCAATAGGAGTAGCGCTCGGGTTTAATTCCTATGCTGCTGGTTGCTCGGTTGAATGGGGGGAAGGAACCCTAATTAATAAGTATATATATATATATTATAATACCTAATATAAAATATAATTTATGCCACTTTATTAAATCTAATAACTAAATCACTAACCTTAATACTCCTAAATAACTAAGTTAACAAACCTAATTTACTATTCAATAACTACATTAACCCCAATTATTATACTAACTAAAAATACTTATATGTATATTCTCACCTAAATATAAACACAAATATACGTTAACCCATACATATACTAACACACAAATACACGCAAACACGCACACGTACGCTTAAATAACGCTCCGCACGCACATACATGTGCATTCTCGCACCGGCACGCCCAAAACACGCGCTATGCCCAAAAATGCGCAACTATGTATAAACGCTCGCATAAGGTGACGACTCGCTAACAAGCGACCGTCAGGACGACGCGGAAATTAACGTTCTCGGATTTCGATCAAACTCGCACCGTAGACAAATACTCGGGCTACGAAAACAATGGCGAAGTCGGAAACAACCTCCAACGGACACACACTCTAGCTAACCTCGCCCGAAGCCAAAGCACAAGGATTCCCTAAGAGGCTCAGTCGGGCCTCCAAAATAGACGCTGGCTAGCTGGGGAAACCATACAACAGGCTATAACCTCTAAGAACACCTAACGAGGTACTCTAACAACGACACGAGCCGGAAATGCGTCAACGTAACGCCAAACGAGAATTTAAATAATTGCCGAAAAATTGGGGGCGTTACAGACGGTGAACATATAATGCCCATAACCCTTACTTAAAGTCATTTTAGGAATGCCACTTTCCCTTATCCTCAGCTGATATTACCTGGATTTCAAATCTAGCTTCGAGTACACAGTCGACCTGACCAGATGATCGAAAAGATCATCAATTCTCGGGATTAGATATCTGTTCCTCTCTATTAGCTTATTGAACTCTCGGTAGTCAATACATAGTCGTAAACTCCCGTCCTTCTTCTTAACAAAAAGGACTGGCGCGCTCCAAGGCGACGAACAAGGATGCACATGCCCTTGATCTAACAGCTCTTGAATTTGTACCTTCAATTCTTCCATCTCCTTATGCGCTAAGCGGTACGGGGAGCGTGACACAGGATTGGCACCTAGCACTAGCTCAATGGTGTATTCAATCTCTTGTTGAGGTGGAGCTCCAAGGAGATTTTCAGGAAAAACATCAGGAAACTCTGATACAACTGGGATACTATCCAGACCTGGTTTTGGCTTCGAAGTCTCCAATAATGTGAAAAATAGTTCTGCACCACTACGAACTGCCTTAACCACCTTGAGAGCAGACATTAAAGTCTTGCTCGGTCCCTTCATGCCAGAGAATCTCGTCTCACGATCTGTATCCAGTCCCAGTATGACGACCTTACGGTTGCAATCAATGTACGTACGCTGCTCTGAGATCCAGTCCATACCAAAAAGCACATCGAACTCCAATATCGATAGTAGCAACTCTTGCAAGTCAAACTCTAGACTAACAATCTGTATCTTCACACAACAAACACTATCCGCGCGCATAGAACACCTGTTAGGAAGCAACACATCCAATTTTCCCCTTGCCATCAAAGAAGGTACTCCGATGCACGATACAAATTCTTCGGACAAAAAGGAATGCGAAGCTCCCGTATCGAACAGTGCTCTCGCCGGACAATTAAGGATCAAAACAAAGCCTAGTACAACAAGCCATAACTAATATAAATAAGGAAACAAGTATATAAATCTTAATTAAATCATATCTGTCACCACATCAGCCTACTTTATGGCCTCTTGTTGGCCAAGGTTGTACACTCTAGGTTGGGCTGGAGCATAGTGGGATGCGGTTGACTCCACCGCCTTTCCCTTCTCTACATAAGTTGCTTCAGGCTTCTTCTCTGACTTCGGATGTCTATTCCAACAATATCGGGCAAAATGTCCCGGCTTTCCACAGTTATAAGAAGCGCCCTGGGCTCGGCCTATATTTACCCCAAACACACCTGAAGAAGGGGCTGGAACCGAAGTCCTTGCCTTCTTATTCCACTTACGGAAACCAGACTTTGTGGAGCTCGGTACTTTGAACTCCGACTTCATCCAGCTTGAGTCCTTCTTCTCTTGAACTCTCTTCATATCTTTCTCCAGAGATCGGGAGGTATTGACCAGAGTTAGAAAACCCTGCGTCATAGGCCCAGAGAGCAGTAGCCTTAGGTCATCACACAGAACCTCGTAGAACCGGTTGGTCTTACGCTCCTCGTCAGCAAACGTAGAGCAAGCGTAACGACCCAACCTTGCGAACTCATGGAGATGCTCATCCAATCTACTAACTCCCTACGAAAGTCTCTAGAACTAATTTTCCATGTCAATCCACTTAGTAGAGGGGAGTTATCTAGCCAGGAATAACCTCGAGAACTCCTCTATCGAGACATCGGTGAGTTGTCTCCCGACCAAGTGATGCAGCTCAAACTCTTCCCACCACAGTCTCGCCTCACCATCTAACAAGAAAGTAGCTTTGGTCGTCTTCTGTCATTCCTCCATTTCAGTTGCCGTAAAGACTCTCTTAATCCAAGAGAGCCAATATTCGACTAGGGTTGGGGTTCAAGCCCCTGAAAACACTAGAGGATTGAAACTCATCACATGCTTGAATTGCTTCTCAGTCGCTCTTGTTGGCACCAAAGGCTCTATAGCCACTCGTTACACCAGTCCAGGTTCGATCGCATAAAGCGGCACCTGCCCTAAAATAGGGGTAGGAGGTTGATCTTGTACCCCTGGCTGGGCCTTTAACATCGCGAACACCACCTCAACCACCAGTCTTATCGTCTCAGCTAAAGGAGGGGTCGCAAGCACGTCATTAGGTGCGCTGCTTTCTACTCCTGGTCACCTATATTTTTAAGAACACACAATTAAGCGATAAACAGATCGCTTAAATGCAATCATTTGAACACTCGGGTTCCTCAAACAAGTGTATTTTCTTTCCTAAGTGGACATTCATGGGTTCTTTTCTTGTTATAATGATGACGCACATGGCAGTGCACACCACCCCTTAGAAAAATTAGTCCAAGAATTATCCTATGTAAGACCGACATCGTAATATGATACCAAATTGTTACACCCGCATCCGTCACATGGAATATAATAGAAGGTCCGGCCGGGGCCCCACGCCATATTCCACGGATAGTTAGCTGAGTTACGTATTAATACCAAAATACTACCATAGGAGTTCGAATCCTAACTCAGAGTATTCTAGAGGAAACTTTAAAAACAGTAAACATAATATGAATATCCAGTACAACCATAGTAGAAATGAAAGAACATACACAAATGTCTCGGCCTTATGGCCTTACAACCGTTTACTTAGACATTAAGTGTTTTACATACTTCGGCACGCAGACTAGCCACACATGAACATAGAAAAGAAAACACTTCGCTTTGGCCTTCAAGGGCCAGCACAACATCAAGGGCTTCAGCCCGCTACTTGCCACTTGGCTCACCTATTCCTACATAAGAACAATCCACTGTAGGGTGGTAAAACAAGGCAACGGTCAGCTAAAGCTGACCAAATTATGACGACGCCACCCCTTACTCGGGGCGGCGGTGCTCCTCCCCTGCATTTCATTAGTATAACCAATCACAATATTGAAAGTACAATTTAAGCACACTTCCCCATAGGCGTAGGCATGCACGACCACTCACCCCGTGCTCTAAGGGCACATTCTCGGTGAATTCGGTCTATTCTGAGGCTTCACCACCGCCCCCAGGATGGCTACTATCGTGAGCATTTAAGTCTTTCCGTCCTAAGCCTAAGACTCTGCCTCTATGCCCCCGGTAAGTGTCACGTACATTAGGTCTCTTTAACCAAACCACATAGAGCGGGTACGGTTCAGCTCAACCCATTGCTCACATCATCATGTCAATTTAAGTCATCGGCACGGGTCAGCCTCCCTGATTCCCAATGTATCGATCATACAATAATTCATAAACCGGTTATGCACAAGGTTTGCTCTCAGGCCACCAAGCTAAGCTCCAAGAGATCTCAGCCCCATATACTGGCCCCAGGTCTCCGCGAGATAGGCCTCACAAAATATCTCTCACATAGCTACCGCCGGCGGTATCATTAACGCCGCGCGGTACCTGGAAAAAATGCATTTCTGCCCAGTTTTCCGGGTGCTCCTTAAGGTAAGTCCCCAAGGCTCCCTATTACAATCTACAACGTAGAAACTCAAAAAACAAACGGCACGGAGTGTTCTCCGACAATACATGCATAATGAAAACATCACCAACCAAGACCAACCCGTTCGGATGGGCTTCACACACCATGCCTATGTTTGTACTTCGATTCCAAACTCTATATACAAAACTACGGGGATATTCCATATCTACCAGAAGGAATACCACATGCTCACCGCACACTCGTGGGAGAGGGTTTCCTATGCAAAAGGAAGAGGACTTCACATGTCCACGTAGAGAATCGTTACCCTTTGCGATTTCTTCGGTGCCATGCCCAAGATCTAGATGGATGGACGCGACCGTAATGACCTTGCCTCCCAAAATCTGTACTCGACTTGCAAATTGGAGCTTCAAAACTCCAATGGCGGTGGGATCTCTTCCTTCTTCGTCCTTCTTCACTCTCCATTCTCTCTAGTACTTATAAAGAGAACGCAAATGAAGAAATGAGTTGGGAAAACCAAACTCTTGGCCATACGCCCGCAGATGCGCACACTAGCCATCGGATCTCAAAATAAAAATAGTGGACGGTCATGATTCCTCCCAGAATTAAGTTTACGAGAGCTACCATTGCGCGGTAGGAAGTTACTGCCGTACGGTAGCCCAATCGTTCGGCTTCTCGAGGACGACACCGCTCAGAACTCCAATTGGGCGGTGACATGTGGACTCGTCTTAACTGCTATGCTACCGCCACGTGGTGGAAAGCTATCGCCGTGTGGTAGTTTACACGTTTGGAAGGAAACAACAAAAACTACACTACCTCCTGCGGTAAGGTTAATGACACGCGGTGGAAACCCGAGAACTCTGTCAAATAAATCGTCATTCTACTCCCCCCTCATTCCTTGCGCTACCACTACCGCTGATCGCTAGCGCTTCTCGAGAACATCGGGAGCGTTGAGTGCCTCGACCCAAGCATTTAGTGGTCTACCGCCGTGTGGTATTCATTACCGCCCGGCGCTAGCATGCACTAAGATGTCGAGAGCATCGAGACTGCTGAGAATACCGAGCTATCGCTAGTGATAGCTCTACCACTGGGCGGTACCTTCCAGAAAAGGTTTTCCTGAACCTGGGGAAATACACAGAGAACCATCAACAATAAAAACCGGAGGTAACCAGTTACTTTTGTCAAGAGAATAGAAAAGCCGAGAATTTCATGTCATATGATTAGTAGCACCAGAATCACTAAACCACCTACCCGTAGTAGCTAACTGAGTTGCACTAGAAGTAGCAATAGAAGAAGTAGACTTCTTGGTAGAATCAGTAGAAGCCGAATGGAGGTGAGGATGTTTGGCCCAACAATGATCAACCAAGTGGCCAACCTTTCCACAAAGAGTGCATAGAAACTTAGAATAACCACAGCCTCCAGTACGGAAACCCGGACCACCAGAGTTATCATGACGTGCAGGATGAGCAACAATATCAGGGGAAGGAGAGGGAAGTAAAGGACGCAGAAGCAGAGTTATAACAGCAGAAATACGAGTAGCAGTAGCCTCCAAAGTCAGAGTATTTGCCTATCCTAGAATCTGTTGACGAATCATGTCATACATGTCAAGAAGACAAAGCAAGTAGCAAATGACAAGAAGCTCATGAAAGTTTATTTGTTGCTCAGCAAGATCAGTAGAAAATGGAAGATGTTGAAGAAGTTCATCCCCAAGTGTTTCGACCTCCCGATAAGCAGCAGTAGGAGTCATAACTAGGCGAGCAAAGAGATCCGCATATAATGTATAAATGCGCGAAGTCTAAGACCCCTTGGAATATAAAGCAGCAAGAAAATTACACGCAGCTTTAACCGTTTGATCATGTCTAATGACAGGAAGTCACTCATCAAACAAACTGTTGGCTAACCAAGTGCGTAACCAAGGCATCAGAAGCATCCCAATCATCATAAGTGGTTGAGCCAATAAAAGGGGAGTCATCAGTCAAATGAGAGAGCTTACGCTAAGAGCATACAAAGAAAATAAAAGATACACTCCAGTTAGGGAAATTTGGGTCGGTAAGCTTGGAGGCAGTACCCAAATTACTAGAAGTAGAAATAGAATTAGAAGAAAGAGAGAGGAGCAGAGAAATTAGCACAAGAATACGGAGTGTCCATGAAGAAAAACAACAAGTCACACGGTTAACCAATCAAACTGTGCGAACAAACAAGGAAAAACAAATCGTACGAATAATAGGAGAGAATGCATGGTCTCGGTGTCAACACACCAGCAACAAGAAAGATGCTGCGACCAAAATGCGAAATCCGAAACAGAGAGGAGAAACCACGCAAATAGACAGGCATGCAAGAAACAAGTCGCAATCAAAGCAACCAGCAAGGGAGTTACGGAAGAAGCCGGAAGAAGGGAGGGAACGAAGTCGGCAAAAGAGACCGCGCGGTTACAAAAAACAAACTGCTATCAATTCAGAGCAAAGGATCGGTTTTCCTCTGATACCAAGTAAAAAATATTCGATAAAATGGACAAGAGGTAAATAAACCACAAATTTTATTGCTAAAAAAAGATTACTATTACAAAGGTATGCCCACTTATTTATAGAAAATGGGGGAGATGAGAGAATACAACACGTGATGTGGGACTAAATACAAGCTGGGTGGCCTATGCGGTTTGGCATACACAAACCGCACAGTACACAAATTATAACTGTACACCCAACGATCACTAGGGAAAACTTCCACAAGTTATGGAAGACCTCTAGGCCAGGCCGCCAGACCGTAACTGTGGGTTGCAACCATACCGCAGTTGCGGCTACCCATCATACCGCAACTACTGCAAGCCCCCCGACCACATAATGCGGGTTGCCACCAGACCGCAGTTGCAGCTAACCATCAATCCACTATGGTGGATTCATCCAGACTGCTACGGCTTAACTCTAGACCACTGCTGTGACCTCCTAATAGACTGTTGAGGCTTAACTTCAAACCACTACTGTAGCTTCCTGTCAGACCACTGCTACGATTAATATGCAAACCACTGCGGTTAAAAATGGCTGCATTGTTGCATCTTCAAACCAATCCGCTGGAGAAAGCTAACAAATAGTCTGATGTGCCAAACTGCTAGAAGGATCACTGGACAGCCCACAAGAACACACTACAAGACTACAAGAACAAACCGCCAGGTTGCCGACTAGACAAGCAGCGGTGACTAATTCGGCTAACTGCCCAAACTATGTTCCAACAGCTCCTCAAGGCTAGATTCATTTCAGAGATCCAATATTTAGGCTAGATCTCCAATGTTGTAATGGTTTAAAAAGCAGACGGCCGCTGGAGGATGTGCATAGATTTTTCTCTTTTGAATAAATCATATCCTTAGGATTATTACCCCTTGCCTCGAATCGATGCATTGGTTGACTAAGCCATCGGTTTCTCTCTATGAGTTTCTTAGTTTCTTTTTCATGTTATCATCAAATCAGGATGCACCTGCCCGACATAAGAGATGTCTCCTTCATCACCAGGGATGGGTGCTACTGCTATAAAATGATGCCTTTTAGGCTAAAAAATGCAGGGGAAACGTATCAAAGGATGATGGATCGGGTCTTCCGGGAGCAGAAGGGGAGGAACTTGGAGGTGTACATGGATGATCTCATGATAAAGAGTCGGTATGTTGACTTTCACTTCCAGGATCTGGAAGGGACCTTCGGTACCCTACGGAAATATAAAATGATGTTGTACCCCTTGAAGTTTGTCTTCGGGGCGAGCAGGGGCAAGTTACTAGGCCACCTCCTCACTCCCGCTGGAGTGGAGCCCAACCCTAATAAGGTTAGGGTGATCATGGTGTTGGGGTCGCCTCAGAATGCCAAGGAAGACAAGCACCTTATAAGGAAGCTGACAGGGCTGAGAAGGTTCCTCTCCTTGGCTGGAGAAAAGTGCTCACCTTTCTTCAAAGCGCTGAGAGGGGGCCAGAAGTTTGAGTGGTCCGATGAGTATGAGGGAGCCTTCCAAGCCTTGAAGAGGAAGCTTGAAGGCTCTGAATATACTTCCAGGCACACTCTATTCGGGTGGTGACTGACCACCCTGTTTGTAAAACCTTTAAGGGGGTGGAGCACTCGGGAAGGTTGGCAAAGTGTGTCACAACCCGTATTTTATCCATATTTAAATTATATATCAGAGTAAGAGAAAACACATGTCAAGATGCCACGCCAAGCAGGGGATAACTACAGGCGCTCAAACTAAAACTCAAACCTAACACCTTATATGAAATCCTCAAGTTTATTTTAAAGAAAATTATAATTTAAGTTAAGTTTTGATAGTTGTATCCCTTAGCTTTAATGGATCAACTAGTCAACAAGAAAAAACATGAATATACGCTGCGAAAAATACTTTGTTTATATTGATTAACATCCTATATGAGAATAAACATCCAAATAACACAATTCATGATATGCATACCTCTAGGTTTAATATAAGTATAGAACTAGCTTTTATGTTAGTTGAAATATAGTGACTTTGGTTTAAAACAATGTTATGCATGAGATATTCAAATGATACATTTATACTTTTAAAATAACTAACAAGCAATCCTAGCATAAAACCTTCCCAGAGAGCAAGTAAAACCAACCATTCAATCAAAAATTGACTTAGCAGCTAACAAGTACTAAACATTCAACTGAAATATCCAGTAGACGTCAATGTCCTGACAAAAACCCACTAAAAGTATGGATATCATGATCAACAAAACAACAACTACCTCACGATGGTGAGAAAAAAACAACTTCAGCAGTTGTAGAACACTAGGAACAACCAACCCTAGTTGCTCAACCGGCTACTGCTCCAAACCTGAGGCATTCATAAGAAAAGAATACCTCAGCAAATAAAATATAAAAGTGATGATCAAAGATCAAAATTAGCAATAATCCAAAAGGGACAGGGGGAGGTTACCAACCCTAACATGAGAAAAGATGACAAATCTCAGCAAATAAGCCATAAGACTGAGATAAATGCTTTACCTACAAAGTTCAAGGGTAAGAAATTTGCACCAAGTGCGATAAAGATCAATGCTTTATATAAAAAGAAATACATATAAGTAAGTGTATATATATAAGAGATTAGATTGCTCAACATTTAGCGGGCAAAAACACCCGCAATAAATCTGGCACCTGCGGTGGTGGTCTCCTCCTCCACACACCGACATCAAAAGTATCACAATGGCCCAGGGGTGGTGGTCTCCTTCTCCACTCACCCACAACACATCACTGGGGCAAAGCTGGCACCTGCGGGGGTGGTCTCCTCCTCCACACACCAGCAGTCTAAAACTCACTCCCGGAAATCTACCAAGCTAAAAGATGCACAGAATGGCAAATAAGGAAAATAAAAAGAAAATATATAAGGGTATACTCGACGAATAGGGGAGTAATTCGACGAACAACTTCTTAGTCTACACAGATTCGTCGAAAATATATACTCGACTAATTACCTCAACAAGCCAGGTCATACTCAACGAATTGGACTGAATTTGGCGAGGGAAGAAAAATCCAAGTCTATACTGATTCGTCAATTATACTCGACGAATATAGTTGATAGTCGACGAACTAGCTTAGTAAAACATGAAAAATAAGCAAACTTAACGATATACGACAAATCAGTGAAAATACCCAAGTCTACGGGAAATTCGTCAAGTATACTCGACGAATTTGGGGTTCACTCAACGCTCTCAATGCCAATACAGTCTCACTCGACGCCTGGAATTTAACTCAGCGAAGTTTACTTCACTCAATGCCTTCACTCGACGCTCTCGACACCAAACCAACAATACTTGACGAATTTGTCGAGTTAACACGACGCTTTTGACTGAGACTCAAAGACCACTCGACGCTCTCAATGCTAAGTGTAATTCACTCAATCCTAAGACTGATACTCGACGAATTCGACGCCCAATACTCAACAAATGCAAAATCACTCAATGCCAAGTCTGATACTCAATGAATTCATCGAGAATACTTGATGAATTTGACTTAACTAAATGCTAAAGCACTACCCGAAGAAGTTCAACGGAAACTTGACGAATACGACTCGACGAATCTAACTACTCTCAGCACTACACTATTCAACAAAATTGGCTTAGACCAAAACCCATCTTTCTCCTTCAAATCTAGTGCTCGAGAGCCTTATTATATTCTTCAATTGCATTATGGAAGTCTTTTCTGAGTGAGTCCATCATTACAATTTGCTCCCTCAGATTGCTCTCTTCAGCCTTAAGAGATTTGATCTCCTTAGCCTGAGCTCTTGCAACTCTACGACATTTGTCGTAAGCTTTGAACAACTCTTTATATTGAAACATGAGTTCAGATTCCTTTTCAGAAGAACAATCCTCATGATCATGGTCAGAATCATCAGATTCAAAAAGAGGTGTATGAGAATTTACCTTCCCAGTGAACTGGGGTTCTTCCTCTTCATTTGTTTGTGCCATAAACTTAAAGTAGGCTTTCTCCTCATCACTAGACTCAGATGAGTACGTGTCACTGAGCGTCGTGCCCTTATTGGATATTAGGATTCTTTCGGTATTCATCTTATTGTAAGAAGTTTTCTTTTCCTCTCTTCTTCCACCCTCCTTCTTCTTATGAGGGCAGTCAGCTATGACGTGTCCTGGCTTATTACAATAAAAACAAACAATGTTAGTAGAAATATTTTTGTTCTGCATAGGGTGATACCTGTCTTAGCTACTTGAGCCCTTCTTGTGATTATTAGTATCGTGATGTGATCTTCTGAATGAGGCATCCTTGCCTTTCCATTGCTTCTTCTTGTTCGAGAATTTCTTGAACTGCTTTGAGAGAAGAGAAAACACTCCTTCAGATAACTCTGACCCTGAGGTGCTTGGCTCTGAAGATTCTTCTTCACTTTCTTCTTTTACTGGGGCAGGAGAAGCATCCTAAGACTTCCTTGAGGTGTCTACCTTTAGAGCGACAGACTTCTCCTTTGATGAAGACTGTTCTTCTCTTCTTCAGCTTTTCTAGAATTTATTTGTAGCTCATTTGACATAAGCTTTCTGATGACATTTTGTGAGTCTGTCTCTGCTAGCTTTCCAAATTCCGGGATAACACAAACCTTATTATCCCATTCCTTAGATAGGGATCTCAGGAACTTACCATTCAGTTCCCCATTTGTGAAGACCCGGCCATTGAATCTTAGGCTGTTGACAATCTTGAAGAAATTCTCAAAGGTATCTACAATGGAGTCCTTGGGAACTTGTCAGAATGCTTAATATTTTTGATTTAGAAGGGATCTTCTGTCATCTCTAACTTCTTCAGTTCCTTCCATCAAGATGATGAGAGACTGCCATATTTTCTTGGTGGATTGGCAGTAAATCAAATTCTGTAGCATAGAATCATTGACTGCACTTGCGATGATAATTTTAGCTTTCTTGTCTAAAGAGACAAGTTCAATCTCATCCTTATCAAGATCCATCAGTTTCTTAGGAACTTACTTTGTTGAGTCGATGGTGGAGGTGGTTATAGGAACGTAAGGTCCTTCTTTCACTATCATAAAAATTCTGTGATCCACGGCTTCCATGAAAAACTTTATCCTTTCTTTCCACATAGCAAAGTTGTTCTTTGTGCACAGAGGAATCTTTGCAAAATCCTTAACTCTATCCATGCTTGAATCCTCTAAAGACAACTAGGAGCAGATCTATTCAAGGTGTTAACCTTTTTGATGAACAACCTCCCTCTGATACCAATTGATGTTTTTAGTTTTCTACCTAAATCACTTAGAGGGGGGCTGAATAGGTGAGGACTGCGTCTTTTTGCGGAATAGAAATTTGAGCAAGCGAAGCATAGAAAAAAATCACACACAACACAGAGTACACAAGATATATAGTGGTTCCCCAATCTTGGGTACGTCCACTCTCAACCTCACCAATATAGCCACACGCTAGACTCTGCTACTTCACTATTTTCTCAGATTGAAAACCAATCCTACACCTCAGAGTAACGCCATTACAACTCGATCCACAAAAATGGATCTACACTCGGAAGAAAAACTTCCTACAAACTCGGAGACAAAATCTACTACAAGAATAAAATGATTTACAAATAAATACACAAACATGCCTTCACAGATCTGGCAAAGACTCGGCTTCTTCCTTCTTGAAAATTGAAAATAACTTTCAGAAGAGTTGAGGAATAAATCTGAGTATGCTTGGATCTGAGAACTTAGAATCACCATGATCAAGAAAGAGATGTGCGGTATAGAGAAGGCTTGATCTTTTAATTCTTCTTGTCTGAATCCTTTGGATTGAGAAGATCGGAGTCGATGAAGATGATGAGCAGCGACGCGGTTCTTCCTTATTTAGAATGAATAAAAACGATTCAGAAACTTTTTTTCTCTCTCTATTATTCTTCCATAGGGTTAGTGAAATATGATTAGACCATTTATAGTAATCAACCAACGGTCATAATCATAAATGACTCAGACATGTGGACCAATAATTAAGGAAATTATTTTTAAAATGCGTCCCGTCACTTAATGAAATTTCAGAGAAAAAGAATCGAACTTCAGTTCTCGAGCAAGTCCCACTTATGGGAGTTGTAATGATCATGTCTATTCTCACTATATTCCATAACTAATTTGAGAGTATCAAGGATTAAGGAATTAGATGTAGGGCTCCAAATCTTCGCAAATTCTTGAGCTTTCATCTTTTTTGCTTCCTTGTTTGGAATGGACTTGCTAGCAGAAGCTCCGTCACCATACTTTCTTCATTTAGGAATATGTGCTTCAGGTTGTTCTTGAGGCAGATCAGTTTCCCAAACCTGAGCATAGGTTTTTGGTGTAGGAGCTTCTGATCCTTCAGACCTTGGTGAGAATGTTGGCTGTTGAGCTGACTGTTGAACTGGCTGATGTTGTGCAGTTGGATTGAGATGATGAGGAATTAGATTTGGATCTGCTTGAAAGTCAGGGAATATCTTATTATACATCCATACTACTATGTCATAAGTGCGACAATTTACACCATCTATCTGAGTTTGCACATCAGCATGAATTTCCTTACACTTTGCTTCCCAGAGAGTGTTCATGTTTGCATCTGATTTTTCCAAGTATTCTTTGACTAAGCTCTCCTACTTTCTGACTTCTACAGATACGGTTTCTATAGAAGCCTCTTTAAACTTACCCACCTCTTCACAAGCTTTGAAGTTAAGCTCATCGGCTTTCTTTTCCAGATGGATCTGATTATTTGCAAGAGTTACTGATTGGTCCATCACCTGACCAATGTTAGTAATGGTTTGGTCCAAAGCTTTACCACCTATTTGGAATAGGTGTTTCAGCTTATCAGTATTATGCAGATTTCAGCAAAAACTCTGCTCATTTCTTTCTCTAGAGAAGTAACTTTTTCTGTAACATCCTTGAGAGAATCATCAATGTATTTTCTCTATTATAAGAGCATCAATTCTATCTTACCCAATATATCAACAGCAGCAGGAGAGGGAGATGGAGTTTCAACATGAGGAACTGGAGGAGGAGGAGCAGTCCAAGGAACAATTTATTTAATAACCAGTGAACTCTGAGCCCTTGTAGTTTGAATCACAATATCACCTTCCTCACCAAGAATGGTGGGAAGAGTGAAATCCAAGCTATTTAGAGGAGCTTCAGCTGGTTCTGGTGAGACAGCTTTCTCATAAGAGATCAAGACAGTTTAATCTCTTTTTATATCAGTAGCAGGAGACTGGGAGATAGGGGATTCTGGTTTAGAATGATGTTGTTCTAGTGATGGTGCTGGAGTTTGTTCTGTAGATTGTTTTGGAGATGGAGTTTTTTCTGGTTGGAAGGGAGGAAGAGGCTCTTTTGAAGAAAATTCTTCTATCATCTGATTAATATCTTCTTCAGTAGAAAGGATATTCTCTTGCACTTGGGCATCTGAGATTGCCTCTACATGGGTGGCAGGATGAAGTGCAGTAGCAGGAGGAGGGGTAGGGATTCTTTTCTCTTAAATTGAAGGAGTTGGCTCCCCCCTCAGCAGCTGCTCTAGATGTGCCAGCTACTTGAGTTAGAGTAGGAGATGGAGTCATGTACTCAATTTCTGGATGGTCATGAGCCTTGGCAGCTTGGGCTGGATTATTTAGTTTAAGTTCACATCTTTGAATGGAAGAAACATAAATCTTCTTCATGTGGTGAAGAGTTGTGCCCTTGGATAAATCAAAAACTTCTGGTTTGAACTCATGTAGGAGAAGAGAAATAATCCTAGCATAGTTAGGTTCTTTAATGCTTTCTTCTTTTTTTCAAGAATCATCATATTAAACTAAAATTCCTTCCTGCAAATAATTGTTGTCATCATATAAAAGAAATCGGCAGTGATGAATCTTATAGAAGTTGTCTTGCATAAGAAGTACTTTGCCCAGAATATCAAATAGAAGTTTCCCACTGCATTTAGGTCCTGTCAATGATTTTTGTTTATTACAATAGAAATTCCACAGAAGCTATAGGCTCTTTCATAGTCCTCGGCAGTTGTGTCATCTTCTTATTTAATCACTAGAAGTCGGAGTAGCTTAGAAACAACTGTCTTGGAAAGCTTAATCTTGATTCTTCTAACTCTTGACTAAAGAATTTTACCATTTCTTCTGACCTTTGCATTCTGAAAGAATTCTTCGACTTCTGGAAAAAGAATCATACATGGTTGTTGTAGAACAAGTGTCAAGCCGGCGGTATCTAGAAGAAGAAGAAGATTCTGAAAATATTCTGAAATCTTTTCAATTAAGCTAGAGAAGAGTTCACTTCCAATCCCTATCTTCGAAGTCGGTGTCATTGATCTAGAGAATACGAAACTTGACTGCAAGAAGAGAGACGGTGGCGAGCTCTACGACGACGGCGGAAGACAAACGGTCTTCTTTTTTCTTTTCGAGAACGGGGTTTTGAGATTGAGTAAAATGGAAATTCTTGATTTTTCTATTTATATGAGCCCTAATTTGTGATGATTTAGGAATTAAATAAAGAGACATACCTGAGAATATGGTGGCATAATATCTGGATGCGAATATCAAAATTTCAATGTAAAGTCAAAAAAGAAAAAATTTTATCTGATTTCTCGAGTGGACAAGCATTACTCGAGTGAAAGAACTATAGTACTTGAGTAATATCTGGAACTTCTTGAGAAGTATCTTATTACTCGATTAGTATTTCTCGAGAGGTATACTTAGTTCTCGAGTAGTCCAAATATGTGCTTGAGTAGTGATAAGTCTTACTTGAGAAATGAAGTATGGACTTAGGAAATTCTGAATTTTTGAAGTGATTCTTGATCCTTGAGCTATGTTTTGAGTCGTCCTTCTTTATTCATCTTTGTTGAGCATGCCAAGTTCTGTTTTGAAGAACGAGAACTTGGCCTCATCTAGAGGCTTCGTGAAAATGTCTGCAACCTGCCTATCAGTTGGGACATACCGGAGGTTGATGTCTCTATGCTCCACATACTCCCGGATGAAGTGATACCTCAGCTCTATGTGCTTTGTCCTGCTGTGAGAGACTCGATTGTTGGCGATTGCAATTGCACTGAAGAGTCGCAAAAATTGGGATATTTTTGAACATTAAGTTGTAATCTTCAAAATGGTTCTTTATCCATAGCAGCTGTGCACAACAACTGCCTGCAGAGATATACTCTGAATCGGCTGTTGAAATTGTATCACAGTTCTGCTTCTTGCTACTCAAGGATATGAGTCTTCTTCCAAGGAATTGACAAGTCCCGGAAGTGCTCTTCCTGTCATCTTTACTTCCTATAAAATCTGCATCTGAGAAACCAATTAGTTCGCTGTCATTACTTCTTGGGTACCATAAGCCAAGATTTGGTGTACCTTTAAGGTATCTCAAAATCCACTTTGCAGCAGCATAGTGAGATTCCTTATTGTTGGAACACCCTATTACTAATTTTGGCAAGGATCACTATGTTTTTAGGAAATCAGTTTGACCTAGATGTATAGTTGAAAAGGTCAAGTTAAAATGAGTGTAGGGCTTAGAATTTAGGTTTGAAGCTGCCCCCAGGACCATTCAAGGATTCAAACTTAGAGCTGAGACAAAGAAAATTATCGTCGAGCTTAGGTCGACGAAACGTCGAACTCCGTTCGACGCTCTCTGAGCTTAACTCTGCTAAGATCGTCGAACTCCGGTCGATGATCTTCGAGCTCAGATCGACGATCTGCCTTCAGCTCATTCTTCAGGTCGCTGAGCTCCGGTCGATGATCTTCGAGCTCACGTCGACGTTTTCTGTCTGATGATCATTTCAATCTCTGAGCTCAGGTCGACGATCGTAGAGCTCAAATCGGCGTTTTTCCTGATAGATCGACGACTTTGAGGATTCAAATTCAGTCAGCTTTTGGAATGTTTTTCAAATTCTCTCAGCATTTATTTCAAGAGATCTGCTAGCCATTTTCATTTATTATAGAGTAAGTTTTAAGGGATTTATCAGAGAATGTTTATTGGACTTTCCTCTAGAAGACAAAACATTTATTTAAGACATTTATTGACTACTAACAACCATCTTGGATAAAGGATCATCAGAGAATAAAACATCCTATAGCAGATCAAGACAATCTATCTATCACTTAATATAGAAATACATAGATAGTCAGAAAAACTCAGAGAAAAATCAAGTGATCAATCCTGGAAAATTAGTTGAATATTGGCATACTGAAAAGTGATCATAGCTTCAACATCAAGGACTCCAAACAATTCATATTTCAGCCTCTACTGAAACCATCTTCTGCTAGAGATCAGAAGCTTCTGAAGACCTATCACCCTAGCAAAGCTCTCATCTCTGAACCATCTACATCTCAGGGGGAGCTTTGACAACACAATCAATCCACTAAGTCTTTTCTCAGTGATTGAGACAGAGAAGACAACTTCACCTCTTTCTTTTTCTTTTCCTGCTGTAAAAGGGTTATCAAGACTCCCTTAAAAAGTTTTGATTCTGGTTCTGAGAGCCTTGTCAAAACTCAGTGGTGGCAAGACACCTGATCAAAAAATCCAGTTTGGTTTTTGAGCACCTTATCAAAAGCTCGTTGGTGCCTAAGACACCTGATCAACTCATCCTGCAGTGGATTCCTACCAAGGGTGGTAGAAGAGTGGATGTACCTAGGTTTTTGGGGAACCACTATAGCTCCTTGTGTCTTCTGGTTTCTTGTCCATATTCTTTGTTGTGTGCTGTGGTTTTTATTTTTACTGCTTTAGTTTTATTTCTACATCAAAGCACCTTATACCTATACATAAATTAAGCCTTTACTGCTGTGCAATTTTAATTTGTAAATTTACTTTAAAATACTCTATTCACCCCCCCCCCCCCTCTAGTGTTAAGATAGATCTTACCCTCACTTTCAATTGGTATCAGAGGGAGGTTGGTTGTTCATACATGCTAACACCTGAACCAAAAGATCCCTGATAAGATCAATCTTTTAAGAGGGTTATTTTCATTATATTTAATTTTATATAAAGACATGGTACAGAACAAAGATTATGCAAGCACCAGGCCTCCAGTGTGCAATCTATCCAAGTTTGCACTTTGGAAAGCAAGGATCAGACTTTATATGAACTCTATTGATGAAGACATATTTAACTCTGTTTTGACAGTGTGCCCAAGTCCATTAGCAAGCTCAGGTACAAATGTTGTTCCACCTCCTTCAGGAACAGATGCTGAAATAAAGAAGTGGAAGACTGTAGATGCCAAGGCCATGAATATCTTAGCTCAGACAATGTCTGATGAGATATTTCAGAAGGTAGCTGAATACAACTCAGCCAAAGGAATTTGGGACAAACTTTCTGAGATTGTCTCAGGATATGCTGATGAGAGAAAAGATAGAAGATCTCATCTCATATCCCAATATGAGAACTTCAAGAAAGGAGAAGCTGAGTTAGTAGCAGACATATACAACAGATTAAGTCTGATTGTCAATGATTTAAAGACTCTGGATAAAGAAATCTCATTGACTGAGCTGAATGACAAAATCTTAATGTGCTTCCTCAGCACTTGGGATTCAAGAATCTGGCCAATCAAAGATGCCAGAAGTCTAAATGAGATTACAACTAAAGCTCTCCTGGGCAAGCTCAAATCTTATGAGCTACTCATTAAAAATCGAGAAGAAGAACAAAAGGCTACTTCTCCAGTCATCAAAAAGGAGAAGACCATAGCCTTCAAAGCTACAAAAGAGGAGCCTGAAGATAAAGCTACAGGAAATGATAAGCTCCTAAGTCTACTGGCCAAAAGATTCTACAAAATGGCCAGAAAAGACTTCAGAAATAGATCATACAAGGGACATGATAAGCCAAGGTATGATAAATCAAATAACAACAAAGAAATTATATGTTTTGGTTACAGGAAACTAGGTCATATTGTGCCTGACTGTCCAGAAAACTAAAACAAGGACAAGAAAGATAGAAGAGAAAGAAGAAAGGAGAAAGACTTCAAGAAGAACACCTCAGACAAACCCTCCTACAGAAAGAACACACATACAAGGAAGGGATTTGTTGCTAAGACATGGAATGAAACTGAAGAGGATTCTGAAGCCTCATCCAGCTCCAGTGATGATGAGGTTGATGCTGATAAAAAGGAATTTTGCATGATGGCTATCAATGCCTCTCAAACAGATTCAGAAGCAGAAGAGTCAGAATCAGATTCAGAAGTTCAACTAGAAGAAGATCAGGTAATCAATTCATTTGATTTCAGTTCTGAGGACTTTAGACATGAGTTTAAAGTATTATGCCTCGATCTGTTGGAGTCTGAGAAGGAAATCACTTCCCTCAGAAAACAACTGTCTGAGTATAGCACTTTAAAATCAGAGAACCTCAAACTCTCTGAAGAGTTAGAATGCTATAGGGAGGAGATAGCTTCACTGAAGAGTAAACTATCCAAGGCCAAGCAGTTTGAAGAATCCCTTAATGGGAGAAGTATCAAACTGATGGATATCACAAGCACAGTGAACTCTAGACTTAATAGTACACTGGGCTTGGGAGCTTCATCCAGCCAGCCTATAGTTCTGACAACTCCAATCAAATTTATCTCTGATAAAGGGAAGGAAGTTGTAGAGGTAGCTAGTAAGAATGCAGATTAGCCAAAGAAAAATATAGTTCAACAGAATGTGTCGAACAGAGCTCGACGATCGTCGAACGGCGCTCGACGATCCAAGAAACGATCGTCGAACTCAGCTCGA
The DNA here is from genome assembly GCA_039513925.1 of Platanthera zijinensis. NCBI lineage: Eukaryota > Viridiplantae > Streptophyta > Magnoliopsida > Asparagales > Orchidaceae > Platanthera > Platanthera zijinensis. The sequence goes on from CM077088.1 coordinate 107,074,836, forward strand.
CGACACCTGATCTCTGAACTCCAGGACAGTCGATGTTCGAACAGAGATCGACGATCTAACCCAAGATCGTCGACCTCAGCTCGACGATCGTCGAACAGAAATCAGGACTTTAAACAATCCTTCAAAGGTATATCTAGATTCAATCCTAGAAGTCCTACATCCCAAGGTTTCAACCCCTATGCTGAATGGATAGTACCTCATAAGAGATACCATCCTGAAGGTTATAAGAGTCAACCTGGGATGTCTTTCATTTCTGAATTTAAGGGATATCAACCTAGGCCCAAGGTAAACTGGGTCAATAACATATAAGCTGTTTATGTGCAGGTGAAGACTTATCCAACATCAAACCAGCCATGGTATCTGGATAGTGGGTGCTAAAAGCACATGATAGGGAACAAGGATAACTTCACATCCTTTAAAGCCAAGATTAGACCCAAAGTAATCTTTGGTGATTCAAACTTTGGAACAACAAAAAGATATGGTGCAGTCCAAATTGGAACAGTCACATTCAAGAAAGTAGCTTATGTTGAAGGACTCAAGCATAACTTTATAAGTATCAGTTAACTTTGTGATGAAGGATATCAAGTGACTTTCAACAAAGCAATATGCAGGATCAAGTCAGAAGACAACACAACTGTGTTAACAGGTAACAGGAAATGTAACATTTACTTAGTAGATTTTCATTCATCTAAGGTAGATATTTGTCTGTTCAATTCCATATCTAGACCTAATATACTATGGCATAAGAGACTAGGACACATTAACCTTAGAACCATTGCTAGGCTATCCAAGGACAACCTTGTTAGAGGACTACCTTCTGGCCCCTACAAGAAGGAAGGACTTTGCAAGGCTTGTCAATTAGGCAAGCAAACTAAAAATAGTTTTAAATCAATTAACAAGAGTGATTCACCTAGGATTTTGTATCTGTTACACATGGATCTTTTTGGACCCATTACAGTAAAAAGCTTAGGAGGGAAATCCTACACTTTAGTGGTTGTAAATGACTTCTCAAGATTCACATGGGTGTTCTTTCTGAGGAAGAAGTCTGATAACTTCAAGTGTTTGACAGAGTTTCTCAAATGCATACAGCTTGAGTTCAACACTCACATTGCCCTGATCAGAAGTGATCTTGGGACAGAGTTTAATTCTCTTCTTATGCAAGAGTTCTGTCAGAGTGAAGGGATCAGGCATACATTCTCAGCTCCTAGAACTCCTCAACAGAATGGGGTAGCTGAAAGAAAAAATTGAACCCTAATTGAATCTGCAACTACATTATTGACAGATGTTCACCTTCCTCTATCCTTTTGGGCTGAGGCAGTGAACACCTCCAATTATGTGTTGAATAGAAGTCTAATACATAAACTGAAGGGCAAGACTCCCTATGAATTGCTCAAAGGGAAGAAACCTAAAGTAGACTATTTTAAAGTTTTTGGTTGCACTTGTTAAATTCACAATAATGACAAGAGATATTTAGCCAAATTTCAAGCAAAAGCTGATGAAGGAGTGTTTCTGGGATACTCCATGATCAGTAAAGCTTATAGGGTTTATAATAAAACTACTCTAAAAATAGAAGAATTTGTTCATATTTCTTTTGATGAAACTAATATGTCTTTCAAGGAGAAGAATGCTTCTACTATAGAATAATTGCAGGTACATTCTCTAGCTGAAGACTTGGACAGATTGCAAGTTACTCAAAAGGATGAAAGTAGTGAAGATGAAGAAGCTGCTCAACATCTGGAAGGAAATCTTCTTGAAGAGCCAGTTGCTGTTCCACAAGAGGAAACAGCAACACAGGTTGGTGAAAAATCAACACCACCTGTTGATTTAGTAACATTAAGAGATCATCCAATCTCCCAAGTGATTGGAAACATCTCAGCTGGTGTGCAAACCAGAAATCAGGTCAACCAAAACCTGATGCACACTTGCTTTCTCTCTCAAATTAAACCTCAATCCATTCAAGATGCAGAGCAAGATCCACACTGGATCATTGCAATGCAAGAGGAGTTGCATCAATTTGAAAGAAACAAAGTCTGGGAACTAGTGCCTAAGCCAAAGGATCATTCCATTGTTGGAACAAAATGGGTGTTCAGAAACAAATTGGATGATCAAGGAATTATTGTAAGGAACAAGACAAGGCTAATTGCTCAAGGATATTCTCAAGAAGAGGGGATAGACTATGACCAGATCTTTGCACTAGTTGCAAGGTTAGAGGCCATAAGAATCTTCCTAGCTTATGCTGCTCACAAGGGATTCAAAGTCTACCAAATGGATGTGAAGAGTGCTTTTCTCAATGGGGAGATCAAAGAAGAAGTCTATGTCAGACAACCCCCAGGTTTTGTCTCTCCAACTCATCCTGATTATGTTTTCAAACTGCATAAAGCATTATATGGTCTAAAGCAAGCTCCTAGAGCATGGTATGAGACCCTAACATGCTTTCTTCCGGAAAATGATTTTATTAGGGGGAGAGTAGACCAAACTCTTTTTATTAGAACCCATAAGGCCCATACCCTACTAGTACAAATTTATGTAGATGATATTATATTTGGTTCTACTGATTCAAACTTGTGCAAAAAGTTTTCCAAGCTTATGCACTCTAAATTTGAAATGAGTAGCCTGGGTGAGCTATCCTTCTTCTTAGGATTGCAAGTCAAACAACATGCTGAAGGCATATTTATTTCTCAAACCAAGTATGCAAAAATCTGGTTAAGAAATTTGGTATGTCTGATGCATCATGTATGAAAACACCCATGCCTACCAATGTTGTATTGGATGCTGATGAACATGGGAAACCAGTTGATCAGACAACATATAGAGCAATGATTGGCTCTTTATTGTACCTTACAGCTAGTAGGCCTGATATAATGTTTGCTACATATATATGTGCTAGATTCACAGTTAGCCCTAGAGAGTCACACTTAACTTTAGTAAAGAGGATTCTTAGGTATGTTAAAAGCTATCCAAATCTAGGACTCTGGTATTCAAAAGATTCAGTATTTGACTTAACTGGATTTTCAGATGCTGATTATGCTGGATGCAGAATAGACAGGAAAAGCACCAGTGGAACTTGTCAGTTTCTTGGTGATAGACTTGTCTCATGGTTTTGTAAGAAACAAACATCTGTGTCAACATCAACTGCTGAAGCTGAATATATGGCTACAGGTAGTTGTTGTTCACAAATCTTGTGGATTCAAAATCAACTCCTAGACTATGGTTACAACTTAGAGAAGTCTAAAATATTTTGTGACAACACCAGTGCTATTTCCATTGCACAAAATCAAGTCCTCCATAGTAGGACAAAACACATAGAAATTAGGCATCATTTTCTAAGGGATAATGTTGAGAAAAATAAAATTTAACTTCAATATATCCCAACTGATTTGCAAAGGGGAGATATTTTCACCAAGCCTTTGGATGAAAAGAAACACAACTTCTTCCTCAATCAGTTAGGCATGTTAGATGGAGGAAGCCTAAAATAAATTACAAGATTTTGAAAAGCTAAAAACATACCAAGATTAGGCAAAAAACACATTTCTTTTTGTGTCTGTAGGATAGTTTCTGTCTCTGAACTGCGCTCGACGTTTTCCCCAGAAATCGTCGAACGTCGATCGACGGTTTCCCGAAAAACGTCAAACGGAGATCGACGTTTTCCCAAAATGTCGACCGGAGTTCAGAGCTTGTCAGATAGTTGTATACTATCTCTTTCAGGCCTTCGATCGTCGAACTGAGCTCGATGTTCTCTAGATCGTCGAATTGAGATCTACGATGTTGAAGACCTTTCCGCTTCCCTTAGGAGTCCTGATCGTCGAACGGAGATCGACGATTCTTCCTTTTTTCGCGTCGAACCCTAATATAAAATCATTTTTCGGCCGCCGCTCGTCGTTTACGCTTTCATACTCTCTGCAAATTTTTCTCTTTCCCTCCAAACTCTCTACACTTGGTCGTGTTTGTTGAATCTTTGCAGGTACAGATGGAAGTGTCGGTCGCCGCTCTTTCTAAAATGAAATTTGACACAGGTTTTGACATAGATATGAACTCCTTCGATGGCAATGATTAGCGGTTCAAAGATATTCTGAATCTCTTCTGCGAACAACAGTTGGTTCAGTTGATGACCACCAGAATAAAGATTGCAGTAGATGAAGTAAGAGAATGGGTTTTTACTGCCACCAATAAGAATGAAAATTCTATAGTCGGCACCATCAATTCAACTTAGGTACCAATGTCCCCCGCACTTTTGACAAAAGTATTCGCCTTAAGTATAAGATCCTGTCTTCCCATTCCGAGGCTAACCCGGATCTTATGCCCAGAACCGCCGCCTTACGGTGACACTAACGCACGGGTTAGTCGACACCGCAAGACGCCGATCCTGCCAGCTAGTACGATCATAAACTGTCGGCCAATATGAGATTATAAGTACAGAAACAGAGTAAACGCAGTAGAAGTCCACAGCTACCTCACATATATATATCAAATGAAAGTACACATGCCAGTCCACAATGAGTATAGTAAAATGAAAGTAAATAGGGCTTATGCCCTGTACATCATGATCAAATCTCTCTCTCACTAACAGCAGCGAAAAAAAAACTAAAATCTCTCACATCACACCTGTAGACGTGCTCCAGTAGTAGTAGAAGGTGCCGGTATCTGCTCTTCAAGTCCTGCCTCCTCGTCGTGCTGGTCCATCTCCTCGAGCTCCTAAAAATAGTATGGTCATCGACCATTAGTCAAAAAGACTAAGTCGTTTCCTCCACACCTCGCCCCGCAACTCCTAGGCACCGTGCGGGAGGACGAAGCGGAGGACAACAAGGGGTGACAAAGGCGGAGCAGGTGACGGGAAACTAAGAAGAATATGTAACCAAGTAAGTAATGAAAAGTAACATTCACTTATGCGGGTACGCATAAGCAAGAGGTCTTCTGCAGGGCTCCCATTGTATAAAATGTCCCATACCATTTTATACAATGGGGTGTCAGGTGTCACAAGCAATATACATATAAAAAGGAAAGTAACCTCAACCTATAAACTAGCCCACTCAAGCTTATAGGCTAAGGGATCGTATAGCAGTCCTAATGTATAAGCGTCCCATACCACTTATACATTAGGTGTCATAGGTTGCTATGAAGATTAATGATATGCATCTATATGGTGGGTATGATATGAACATGCAGTGCAACACACACACACGACTCCGTGATCACAGACCTTTAGTTCCAACTTTTTGAGAGCTAGCATCACTCTCAGGTACTACAGTTGTGGCTACGGCAGCAGCGGAGCGGGCGTCTCCACCTTCTAGGCGGGTATACACACTACCAGGCCTAGACCTCTCTTGTACATCTCTGTACACCGACAGTGCACTCTAGAGTCTCTGCGTACCACTTTGCTGACTACCCGTCAGTCTTGTTGTGCCGGGTGCGCGTTATTAGGAAAAGTCCTCCAGACTCCAGTATAAACATCCTACTGGTCCTTCTAACCCTCGCACCGGCCTGGTCCACCGTACTGCCGTCGGTGTGACGACTGGCCAGTACCGCATGGCCCGCCACTAGTATATGCACATGCAAGTATTATATATTGAGCCTCCAGCTAAAAGGACTATCCTGTCCCAAATCTCTCCAACCCGTCACGGGTGAGTATGTGCTACAAAACCTCCAACCCTACCCGGGTGAGTATATATATGTCAATCACTTTCCTCCAACTCTGCACGGGTGAGCAAGTAGTCAATAGACTCCAAGTCCCTCTAACCCGGCCCGAGTGAAAACATGTCCAGTTCACTTAACCTGTTAGACTACTCTTGCCTACTGATTATTATACTTAGAAACTTAAGGTTAATCCCAGGACTGCCCAAGGTATTCCCGGTGAAGGGCTCTCAAAGGCACTAGGAGCTACGATGGGCTGAATCCCAAAGCTCCCTTTCTCAAGGATATTTACTTTAGTTGATGTCTACCCAGAACCCCTTTTTCTCTCCCTGTTACATAGAGTGACTTAGTGACTTAAGCTATGGGTTGAGGAATGACGGTCTTCCGTCGGCTCCTCCTAGATAAGTCTAAGGTTGCACTATTACTCTCATCTCTAGAATACATCTGCCACCCAGGGTTATACTTCCGATCTTAGACTCTAACTCAGTTATTGATTCGTTCCCTGGTGGCCTATAGTATAGCCTACCTTTACTATGCGCACCCCATGGCCTAGTACCACCCCGAAATCGAACTTCCAAATCCTTGGGCCACCAGACCCCAAATATTTATCCTCAGGTGGTATGACCTACTAGAATGTGTATGGTAATTTTCATAATTTTCTCTATTATTTTTATAATTATTTTATTTTCTCCAAATATTTCCCCAAGGTCATTTAACACATGAAGTATGTCCTTGCATAGTCCTAATGATGCAAAATAATTTTCTTATCCATTGGTATGATAAATTAACACAATTTTCCAAGGTTTATAATTTCTCTCCAAATTTATGTATTTATTTATTGATTTTCACAAAACCATCATATTCACTATTTTTCAAAGTAAGTATGAGAACTTTAATCACAAAAATTCTAGGAAAATTACAGGGGATTTAAATCATCAAAATAAATCTACTGACAAAGTTTCATTAACTTTAACAATGTTATAGTCTTGCAATTCTATTTCTTGGGTATTTACCAAAATGCCATTATGATGAATTAAAATTTGTATGCACCTCAAAAAAATTCTGAAATAAATATGTCAGTTAGCTAATACCCATATACACCTCTATAAATATTCCCAAATTTTTCTGACCTATATTTTGCATTGATTCATGAAATAAAAGGAATAGGGGTAAAATGGTAATTTCATGCTACGTTACCTCAAAAGACTTCAAACAGAGAAAGTAAAAATATCCCAATTCAATTATAATCAATTATTCAACAGGGCCAAATTTGAAGATTTTTGCCTTTACTTCAAATTTTCATTTTTAATTTACACATAAAGCTATAATTTCCAAAAATCCAAATAATGGGATTTTTGTTCCCAAAATTCCCATGAAAATTTTGAGGGACTACATTTGACCTAAATGTCCTCTAGAATTAATTTCAAGGTCTGCAAAAGTCCTAAAATGAACAAATTCACATTATAACAAAACTTGCTATTGGCACACCAAGGCTAATACTAGCCTACACTTGCAAGTGGGTTAACCCATCATGTAGAGGTTAAAATGGGCTGAAATTTTTTTCAGACCCTAACCATGTCCCAGAGGACTTGCCACCAAAATTTGTGGCCATTTTGAGGCCTAACACTCCATTTATTCCATTTATTTAATTTATGACATTTTGAATAAAACTATAGGACAAATTATTCCAAAAATTCCCAATTTTTGCTAGGGGCTAGATATGCTCTAAACATGCACATGCCCAAAATTTCAGGTCATTTGGACATCTGGTTTGGCATGGGATTCATTTTTAATTTCTGCCCTAGCCTAGGACCAGTCCTAGGAGAAATGACCTACAGGACAGTACACTGGGTCAAATCTTATGATTTTTGTGGAATTTGAAATTTAACACTTAGAGCTACAAATTATATTCAGAACTCCTGACCTAGAAATGATCCTAGGTGCCCTAATTTTCAGTTTGAAAATGGCTGTAAAAATGTGACAGCATTCACTATTCATTTATTAAATTTAACCTTTATTTAAAATGAAATAACACGAATCTTGACGCAAAACGAGCGGCATCCTATCATCGTCCCTGATGGATGGACGGCCCAGATTGATTTTTCCTGTGCCACCTTGCGGGTGTTTTCCGGCCGATTGAGGTGGCGCCGTGGCCGGCCAACGGTGCCATCACCTTCACGGTGGTGGTGGCTACAATTTGCCGGCGATGAGGCGGCGGGAGACGGCGGCACCGGCGATCCCGAGAGGTATAAAAATCCTCGGAAAAATTGAGAAATCTCACATGGCATCGGGCTCAATTGAGCCCGATTTCTCTCCTAAACAATCTAGGATCCTAGTACGGGAAGAGGGGTGGCGAAACGGACCTGTATGGCGGCTTGACGACGGCTGTGGAGGCGGTTGGCCATGGCTAGCTAGTTCTGGTGATCTCCTTCCCAATTTCCCGTTTATCCACCGAGTTCTCTGATCCAGCACTCGAATTCAACTCCTTAGGACCTTCTGAAGCTAATGGCTGGACTAGATTTGGCCTGGAGTGGCTGTACAGGGAGATAAAGCCGGGGTGAGCTCGGTTTGGCCACTTTGTTGGCCCACCATGGCTGCCAGGTTGCTCTCATGCAGCAATTCCTCTTGAAAGGTGGTGGGGTGGTCAGCCAGCAGCTCTTGAGCTGAAGAGATGAAGGCCATATGGCCTTACCTCATTTCCACCTCACCTTCTCTCTCCTCTTCACCCAAATTTTCCATTTTTACCCTTGTGCATGTCTTCTCTCTCCACCACCAGGGGGTAGGGTTGGTCATTGGCCATTTGGCTGGTCATGGGCCAAATTTGGTGGGCTTGGCCCATGGGAAATGACTTGGGTTCATTTTTTCCTCTTTTAGGCTAAAGTGTTGACTTGTTGACTTTGGAGGTTGACTTGGTCAACATGATGGGTAGGCTGACCCCATATGATGGCCATGGGCTCCATGTCATCACCTAACATGGGTTGGGCCATGGTGATGGTCTTAGCCCACTAGGAATGGGCTTGGTCTTCATTTACCCTTAATTAAGCTTAAGGTTGACCAAGTTTGACCTTAGGGTTGACTTGGTCAAATGGGTGAGTGGGTTGATCCCACTTAGTGGTCATGAGGTCTAAATCATCACCCAACATGGCTTGGGTCATGGTGATGCCTTACTTGATCCAATTGGACCCATGAGTGTAGGGTTTGATCATTTTAGGCCTTAAGTTGACTTGGGTCAACTATGGTCAAAGTGTTGACCTAGGGCATGACTTTGGGTCTACTTAGATTGTAGTTACGGTTAGGGCAATGTGATGGGGGTCATGGTGTGGCTAGGGCCCTCATTTAGTCAAGTTTGACCTAGTTTGACCTGATCCTATAGTGGTCCCATCTGGTGACAACTCACCACCTAGGGTCAAACCTAGCTAACCCCCCCTTCTAACTCACCACATGCCTAACCAAATCTAAGTTAAGGGGCCTAGAAGTAACATGGGATGTTACAAATCCTATAAACAAAACAAATAATTTCATCCCCAAAATTTAAGTTCGGGTCTACGGGTTCTATTTGCAAGAATTTAAGGAACGTTTAAAAGAAAGCATTAAAAGTACCTGATGAAAACAGCTCCGGGTGTCGCTCCAGCATCAGATCCCTTGGCTCCCAGGTGTGCTCCTCCCGTCCGTGGTTGGACCACAACACCTTCATGAGCGGGACCTTCTTTTTCCTCAACACTCGGGCGGCTGTATCGTCGATCCGGATCGGCTCCAATCTAACTGAACGGTCAGGCTCTACCGGTCCAGCTGTAGTGGTGATATGCTGCTCAGGTCGGAGAAGAGCTCTTCGCAAGGAAGCGACATGGAAAACATCATGTAGGGTGCTCAACTCCGGAGGTAGCTGCAGTCGGTAGGCCAAGGGGCCCACACGCTCCAAAATCAAGTAGGGTCCCATGTACCGGGGGCTGAGCTTCTTGTGTCTCCGATCCGAGAAACACCGTGTACCGGTCGAATCTTCAGAAAAACTCTGTCCCCAACCTGGAACTCCACCTTCCGATGCCGTGCATCATAATATTTTGCCTGTCGGCTCTGAGCCTCCAAAAGCCGATCCCTGATCAAGCGAATCTGGGCCTCCATATCTTCCACAAAATCTGACCCGAGGGCTCGAGTGTCCACATCCTGAACCCAAGATAGCATAGTCCGGCACTTCCTCCCATAAAGTGCCTCATAAGGAGCCATCCTAATGCTGGCCTGGTGGCTGTTGTTGTATGAAAACTCAATCAGTGGTAGTAGCCTCTCCCAAGGCTTCCCAGTATCCAATACACATAGTCTGAGCAGGTCCTCCATAGTCCATATTGTCCGCTCCATCTGACCGTCGGTCTGCGGATGGAAGGCAGTGCTAAAGGTAATTCTGGAACCCAAATAAGCATGCACTGCCCTCCATTCTCTAGAGGTGAAGCGGCCGTCTCTGTCCGAAACAATAGACATGGGAACGTTGTGGTACCGGATGAACTCCTCTACAAACAACCTCACCAACACAGCAACTGGGGCATCCTTTCTGACCGGAATGAACCGTGCTACCTTAGTCAATCTGTCCACAATAACCCAGACGGAATTGTGCCCAGAATGGGAGCGAGGGAGTCCGTGTACAAAATCCATGGAAATATCCTCGAACTTCCATTCTGGGACTGGCAGTGGCTGTAATACACCGCCTGGGCTCTTGCACTCGGCCTTCACTCGCTGGCAAGTCTCGCAGTGTGTCACAAGATATATGATCTCCCTCTTCATTCCTGGCCAGTACATGGTCCGTCGTAAGTCAGCCCACATCTTGGTGATGCCGGGATGCACTGAATATCTGGAGTAGTGTGCCTCTCTGAGGATGTCATCCCGGATCCCACCTCCTGCTGGAATGTACACCCGACCACGAAATCAAAGAAGATCGTCCTCCAGCGTGTAGTCCTCATACTTGCCTCCTTCCAAAGCGCCAAAAATAGGCTCTAAATCAGCATCCAATCTCTGATGTGTAAGAATGCGCTTCTGAATATCATCATCGCTGACCAAAGAGTTCAGGTACTCTCGATAGATCACTGGCTCGGCCTCCGAAACCATGGTAATGTGCATATCCTCCATCATGCGTAGCAGCTCCATAGACATCACCCGGGGCTCCGGTCTAGAAGTGTCGGCTCTCCTGCTCAAAGCATCCGCTACAGTATTTGCCTTCCCCGGGTGATAGTGCATCTCATAGTCGTAATCGCAGAGGAACTCAAGCCACCTCCTCTGTCGCAGGTTCAGAACCTTCTGTGTGTCGATGTACTTGAGATTCTTATGGTCGGAGTATATATCACAATGAATCCCGCAGAGGTAATGTCTCCATGTCTTGAGGGCAAAGACCACGGCCCCGAGCTCGAGATCATGTACTGGATAGTTATGCTCATGCTTCTTCAGCTGTCGCGAAGCATAAGCAATAACATGTCCATGTTGCAACAGGACTGCACCCATCCCTTGATAGGAGGCATCTGTATATATCTGGAATCCTTCACTCCCAGAGGGAAGTGCAAGGATGGGGGATGAAGTGAGCCGGTCCTTGAGCTCCTGAAACGCTGTCTCACACTACTCTGTCCAATCAAAGGCCGCATCCTTTTTTGTCAAGGACGTGAGGGGGAGGGCTATCCTCGAGAACCCCTCCACGAACTTGCGATAATAACCTGCTAGGCCCAAGAAGCTACGGATGTCTGACGCTGTCTTTGGCCGTGGCCAATCCCGCACTGCCTCTATCTTAGCCGGATCCACTGCTAATCCAGCTCCAATGATCGTGTGTCCTAGGAAAGCTACCTCCTGCAGCCAGAATTGACACTTAGAAAACTTCGCGTACATCTGGAATTCCCTCAGCTTCTGCAATACCTGTGCCAGGTGCTCTGTATGCTCCTCCTGAGTCCGAGAGTAAATCAGGATGTCATCGATAAACACTATGACGAAGCGGTGCAAATATGGCTCAAACACACAGTTCATGAGCGTCATGAATGCCGAGGGGGCATTCGTGAGCCCAAAAGGCATCACCGTGAACTCGTATAGGCCGTAGCGTGAACTGAACGCCGTCTTCGATATATCTTCTTCCCGAATGCGGAGCTGATAATATCCTGATCGCAGATCTAATTTTGAGAACCAGCAGGCTCCCTGTAGCTGATCAAATAATTCATCTATCCGAGGAAGTGGATAGGTATTCTGAACCGTCAACTGGTTCAGCTCTCTGTAATCTATACATAATCTCAGCGACCCGTCTTTCTTCTTCACAAATAGAACAGGTGCTCCCCATGGCGATGAACTTGGGCGTACAAACCCCGATTCTACTAATTCCTATAGCTGAGTCCTGAACTCGGCCAACTCTCTAGGAGCCATTCTGTAGGGTGCCCGGGACACTGGTCTCGCCCCTGGCACCAACTGAATCCTGAAGTCCAGGTCCCGTGATGGTGGTAGTCCAGGTAACTTCTCCAGAAAGACATCAACATAATCTCGTGCCACTGGAATATCGGCTATGGAACTCTCTACCACTGCCATCTCGAAGCAAATGAGGTATACCTCTTCCCCCTGTTCATAGGCCTTGACGGCCTGTACTGAGGATAAAGAAAGGCGGGGGATGGGACGGATACCTTCAATGGTGACGTAGGAATCTCCATATCTGAGTGTGATCCTCTTCGAGGGGCAATCAATCTGCGCGTAGTTCCAATGGAACCAGTTCATGCCTAGAATCAGATCAAAATCTAGTAGCCTCAAGACCGTTGTCGGAGCTTCGAATGCCTTGCCCCCTATCTCGACTTCCATATTGCAGCAATCTGCGGTTCGAAGTTCCGAACCATCAGGAAGTCGCACTCTCTTTTCCATGCCGGAAAACTTCTCCACTCCTTCTAATCCTTCAATAAACGTGTCCGACACGAAGGAGTGTGACGCACCCGTGTCAAAGAGGGTATGAGCGGGCTTGCCGCTAATCATCACTATGCCTGGGTTCGTTTGAGTTCAAAGAATAGTATTACTCTTAAGGTCTAAGGTACTCATAAAAATTTGAAATTTTATAAATCTTACAAAATTAAAGTACCTATAATCACCTCCTCAGGATTCCTCTGCTCTGTGAGGTCCAGCGCGTACACCTGCTCCCGGTCTCGGCCTCGGCCGTGATGTCCTCGGCCTCGGCCTCGGCCTCGTCCTCGTCCTCGGCCCTGGTTAACTGGAGGGGCCACTGGAGGTGGAGGAGGAGGGAGTGGGGGAACCCGAAGCGGGCACTGCGTCCTGATGTGCCCGGGTTGACCGCAGCCATAGCATGTAATCTGCCTCTGACCCAGATCATCCTGTCTCATCGGCCCGGGAATCTGCATAGGTGGGGGATCCAGTGGTGGAGGAGGCCTCTGATCCTGCCTGTAGTTGGGATGACGACGTCCCCCACCTCTTCTGTACCCAATAGTCTTGCCTCTCTGAGACACCCTACTACTTTCTCTGAACGATTGTCCATCCAGCGATCTCTTCCCTCTATCTTGTACCATCAGCTGGTCAGCCTCCAGCTTCTTTGCCATCTCGATGATCTGTGATGTGGTACCGTGAGAAATGAACAGCAAGGGTTGCCTCAAGGAGTCGCGTAGCCCGTGGTAGAATCTCTTTGCATACTTCCGATCGTCCCAGTCATGAAAGCTCGAGAACCTAGCCAGGTGGGAAAACTCTCTCTGATATTCGATCTCTGATCGGCTCCCCTGCTGGAGGTTCAGAAACCTCGCCTCCAAAGCATCCCTGTCTGTGGAGGATACAAAATGCTCCAGGAATACGTCACTAAACTCCTCCCAAGATATGTCCATCAGCTCCCTGTCAGCGAACGTAGAGTCTCACACTGATTTCCACCACCTCTTTACATGAGCTTCTAGTACCGAGGTGGCAAGAGGGACAGCCTGTCTGACGGGACAGCTGATGCTAGCTAGCAGCTCCTGAATGGTCTCCAACCACTCCTCTGTCTTCACAGCATCTTCTGTCCCGCGATACAGCGGCGGGGACAGCCCTTTAAACGCACTCAACCAGCTTGACCCTGGGTTGGGCAGCTGAGCCGGGGCTTGCTGCGCTCTGAAGGCATCTAGGATAGCCGTCAGGGTTTGCCCCATCTCTGTCTGCATGAAAGGAGTGGCAGCCGAGGGGGAGGAACCGTATCCTGTGGAGGCTGCATAAAGGTAAGATAATGTCAAATTTGGCCTAACTCATTGTTTAATGGACTGTTTTATATGGCTTTTTACACATGGGCACACCATTGCTTCCGCTGCATAGTTTGTCCGCAAACTAATGCTCCAGCGGGGTGATACCAGTTTGTAAGATCCTGTCTCCCCATTCCGAGGCTAACCCGGATCTTATGCCCAGAACCGCCGCCTTACGGTGACACTAACGTACGGCTTAGTCGACACCGCAAGACGCCGATCCTGCCGTCTAGTACGATCATAAACTGTCGGCCAATATGAGATTATAAGTACAGAAACAGAGTAAACGCAGTAGAAGTCCCCAGCCACATCACATATATATATATATCAAATGAAAGTACACATGCCAGTCCACAATGAGTATAGTAAAATGAAAGTAAATAGGGCTTATGCCCAGTACATCATGATCAAATCTCTCTCTCACTAACAGCAGCGAAAAAAAAACTAAAATCTCTCACATCACACCTGTAGACGTGCTCCAGTAGTAGTAGTAGAAGGTGCCGGTATCTGCTCTTCAAGTCCTGCCTCCTCGTCGTGCTGGTCCATCTCCTCAAGCTCCTAAAAATAGTATGGTCACCGACCATTAGTCAAAAAGACTAAGTCGTTTCCTCCACACCTCGCCCCGCAACTCCTAGGCACCGTGCGGGAGGACGAAGCGGAGGACAACAAGGGGTGACAAAGGCGGAGCAGATGACGGGAAACTAAGCAGAATATGTAACCAAGTAAGTAATGAAAAGTAACCTTCACTTATGCGGGTACGCATAAGCAAGGGGTCTTCTGCAGGGCTCCCATTGTATAAAATGTCCCATACCATTTTATACAATGGGGTGTCAGGTGTCACAAGCAATATACATATAAAAAGGAAAGTAACCTCAACCTATAAACTTGCCCACTCAAGCTTATAGGCTAAGGGATCGTATAGCAGGTCCTAATGTATAAGCGTACCATATCACTTATACATTAGGTGTCATAGGTTGTTATGAAGATTAATGATATGCATCTATATGGTGGGTATGATATGAGCATGCAGTGCAACACACACACACGACTTCGTGATCACAGACCTTTAGTTCCCACTTTTTGAGAGCTAGCATCACTCTCAGGTACTACCGTTGTGGCTACGGCAGCAGCGGAGCGGGCGTCTCCGCCTTCTAGGCGGGTATACACACTACCAGGCCTAGACCTCTCTTGTACGTCTCTGTACACCGACAGTGCACTCTAGAGTCTCTGCGTACCACTTTGCTGACTACCCGTCAGTCTTGTTGGGCCGGGTGCGCGTTATTAGGAAAAGTCCTCCAGACTCCAGTATAAACATCCTACTGGTCCTTCTAACCCTCGCACCCACCTGGTCCACCGTACTGCCGTCGGTGTGACGACTGGCCAGTATCGCATGGCCCGCCACTAGTATATGCACATGCAAGTATTATATATTGAGCCTCCAGCTCAAAGGACTATCCTGTCCCAAATCTCTCCAATCCGTCACGGGTGAGTATGTGCTACAAAACCTCCAACCCTACCCGGGTGAGTATATATATGTCAATCACTTTCCTCCAAATCTGCACGGGTGAGCAATTAGTCAATAGACTCCAAGTCCCTCTAACCCGGCCCGAGTGAAAACATGTCCAGTTCACTTAACCTGTTAGACTACTCTTGTCTACTGATTATTATACTTAGAAACTTAAGGTTAATCCCAGGACTGCTCAAGGTATTCCCGGTGAAGGGCTCTCAGAGGCACTAGGAGCTACGATGGGCTGAATCCCAAAGCTCCCTTTCTCAAGGATATTTACTTTAGTTGATGTCTACCCAGAACCCCTTTTTCTCTCCCTGTTACATAGAGTGACTTAGTGACTTAAGCTATGGGTTGAGGAATGACGGTCTTCCGTCGGCTCCTCCTAGATAAGTCTAAGGTTGCACTATTACTCTCGTCTCTAGAATACATCTGCCATCCAGGGTTATACTTCCGATCTTAGACTCTAACTCAGTTATTGATTCGTTCCCTGGTGGCCTATAGTATAGCCTACCTTTACTATGCGCACCCCATGGCCTAGTACCACCCCGAAATCGAACTTCCAAATCCTTGGGCCACCAGACTCCAAATATTTATCCAAAGGTGGTATGACCTACTAGAATGTGTATGGTAATTTTTATAATTTTCTCTATTATTTTTATAATTATTTTATTTTCTCCAAATATTTCCCCAAGGTCATTTAACACATGAAGTATGTCCTTGCATAGTCCTAATGATGCAAAATAATTTTCTTATCCATTGGTATGATAAATTAACACTATTTTCCAAGGTTTATAATTTCTCTCCAAATTTATGTATTTATTTATTGATTTTCACAAAACCATCATATTCACTACTTTTCAAAGTAAGTATGAGAACTTTAATCACAAAAATTCTAGGAAAATTACAGGGGATCTAAATCATCAAAATAAAGCTACTAACAAAGTTTCATTAACTTTAACAATGTTATAGTCTTGCAATTCAATTTCTTGGGTATTTACCAAAATGCCATTATGATGAATTAAAATTTGTATGCACCTCAAAAAAATTCTGAAATAAATATGTCAGTTAGCTAATACCCATATACACCTCTATAAATATTCCCAAATTTTTCTGACCTATATTTTTGCATTGATTCATGAAATAAAATGAATAGGGGTAAAATGGTCATTTCATGCTATGTTACCTCAAAAGACTTCAAACAGAGAAAGTAAAAATATCCCAATTCAATTATAATCAATTATTCAACAGGGCCAAATTTGAAGATTTTTGCCTAATTACTTCAAATTTTCATTTTTAATTTACACATAAGGCTATAATTTCCAAAAATCCAAATAATGGGATTTTTGTTCCCAAAATTCCCATGAAAATTTTGAGGGACTACATTTGACCTAAATGTCCTCTAGAATTAATTTCAAGGTCTGCAAAAGTCCTAAAATGAACAAATTCACATTATAACAAAACTTGCTATTAGCACACCAAGGCTAATACTTGCCTACACTTGAAAGTGGGTTAACCCATCATGCAGTGGTTAAAATGGGCTGAATTTTTTTTCAGACCCTAACCATGTCCCAGAGGACTTGCCACCAAAATTTGGGGCCATTTGGAGGCCTAACACTCCATTTATTTAATTTATGACATTTTGAATAAAACTATAGGAGAAAGTATTCCAAAAATTCCCAATTTTTGGTAGGGGCTAGATATGCCCTAAACATGCACATGCCCAAAATTTCAGGTCATTTGGACATCTGGTTTGGCATGGGCTTCATTTTTAATTTCTGCCCTAGCCTAGGACAGTACACTGGGTCAAATCTTATGATTTTTGTGGCATTTGAAATTTAACACTTAGAGCTACAAATTATATTCAGAACTCCTGACCTAGAAATGACCCTAGGTGCCCTAATTTTCAGTTTGAAAATGGCTGTAAAAATGTGACAGCATTCACTATTCATTTATTAAATTTAACCTTTATTTAAAATGAAATAACACGAATCTTGACGCAAAACGAGCGGCATCCTATCATCGTCCCCGATGGATGGACGGCCCAGATTGATTTTTCTTGTGCCACCTTGCGGGTGTTTTCCGGCCGATTGAGGCGGCGCCGTGGCCGGCCAACGGTGCCATCACCTTCACGGTGGTGGTGGCTACAATTTGCCGGCGATGAGGCGGCGGGAGACGGCGGCGCCGACGATCCCGAGAGGTATAAAAATCCTCGAAAAAATTGAGAAATCTCACATGGCATCGGGCTCAATTGAGCCAGATTTCTCTCCTAAACGATCTAGGATCCTAGTACGGGAAGAGGGGTGGCGAAACGGACCTGTATGGCGGCTTGACGGCGGCTGTGGCGGCGGTTGGCCATGGCTAGCTAGTTCCGGCGATCTCCTTCCTAATTTCCTATTTCTCCACCGAGTTCTCTGATTCAGCACTCGAATTCAACTCCTTAGGACCTTCTGAAGCTAATGGCTGGGCTAGATTTGGCCTGGAGTGGCTGTATAGGGAGATAAAGCCGGGGTGAGCTCGGTTTGACCACTTTGTTGGCCCACCATGGCTGCCAGGTTGCTCTCATGCAGCAATTCCTCTTGAAAGGTGGGGGGTGGTCTGCCAGCAGCTCTTGAGCTGAAGAGATGAAGGCCATATGGCCTTACCTCATTTCCACCTCACCTTTTCTCTCCTCTTCACCCAAATTTTCCATTTTTACCCTTGTGCATGTCTTCTCTCTCCACCACCAGGGGGGTAGGGCTGGTCATTGGCCATTTGGCTGGTCATGGGCCAAATTTGGTGGGCTTGGCCCATGGGAAATGACTTGGGTTCATTTTTTCCTCTTTTAGGCTAAAGTGTTGACTTGTTGACTTTTGAGGTTGACTTGGTCAACATGATGGGTAGGCTGACCCCATATGATGGCCATGGGCTCCATGTCATCACCTAACATGGGTTGGGCCATGGTGATGGTCTTAGCCCACTAGGAATGGGCTTGGTCTTCATTTACCCTTAATTAAGCTTAAGGTTGACCAAGTTTGACCTTAGGGTTGACTTGGTCAAATGGGTGAGTGGGTTGATCCCACTTAGTGGTCATGAGGTCTAAATCATCACCCAACATGGCTTGGGTCATGGTGATGCCTTACTTGATCCAATTGGACCCATGAGTGTAGGGTTTGATCATTTTAGGCCTGAAGCTGACCTGGGTCAACTATGGTCAAAGTGTTGACCTAGGGCATGACTTTTGGTCTACTTAGATTGTAGTTAGGGTTAGGGCAATGTGGTGGGGGTCATGGTGTGGCTAGGGCCCTCATTTAGTCAAGTTTGACCTAGTTTGACCTGATCCTATAGTGGTCCCATCTGGTGACAACTCACCACCTAGGGTCAAACCTAGCTAACCCCCCCCCTTCTAACTCACCACATGCCTAACCAAATCTAAGTTAAGGGGCCTAGAAGTAACATGGGATGTTACATTAAGTATTGGGAATGACTCCATTGATTTGTTCGGAGAGGAATATGATTCGTTGTTAGATCGAATGGGTCACTCTGCTGTGAACCCTAATAAACTGCTGAAAAAGAATTTATCTATTGAATTTTAATTTTTGGCTGATGTTGTTGGGAAAGTGCTTCTGGCAAAGCACTCAGCTCATGATACAATCTCAAGGTATCAGTTATGCTTAATGGGAGCTTTAGTTGATAAGAAACATCTGGATTGGGGATCTATCTTCTTTAATTTGATCAAGAAGAAAATTAGAAAAAGCTGTGTCAGTTTAGAGAGGATTATAGGGGTATACCTACATCACAGGTGCCCTGATCTGCTGGTTTCAAGTGGGATGCACATCAATGCATGCAAAAGGCTCACTTGTGCCCTTTTCAGTAGGTGGGACAGGCAGATTATCAACCCCAATAGGGCTGCTGCAGCAACATCGGCTTCAGGCACAAGGACTGCCTCAGTCACTCCTCCTCACATCTCTGCCCCAGCAGAAGATTTGCCTGCTTCTCCTCCTCCTCAAGCTGTCTCTGCTTCAGTCTCCATATCAACCACACCAGTCATATCAACCTCACCACTCATCTCAACCATAGCCATATCTTCCCCCATTACAATCTCATCACGCATTTCACCTCCTCCAGCCACTATCTCAGAACCATTACATCCTTTGTACTACTATCCACCTGTCACCACTCCATCATTTCATCTTCTGGATGACTCCTTCATGGATGATTCTCCTCCCACTCCTCCTGAGATTCCATCTACATCTTCCTACCAACAACTTCTACAGGACATACTCTCCCAATCATCCTTCACCCCATCCTTTTCCTCTCCCATATCATCCATCTCCACTCCAGTAACATCAATCTCAAAAATTCCTACTACTGAGCCATCCATCCCTGTACCTCCTACCTCCACACCATCCATTCCATCAGTCCCAGCCAACATCATTCCAGCTACATCAATTCCTACCTCTACTCAAGCCCCTCTTGAGCATATAGATCTTTCAGCCTTGGCAGACAGGTTGTATGAGCTGCTAGCCCCCAGGCTAACCTCATTGTTGGAGACCACCTTGGCTCCACTTCTGAAAAATGTTCAGGAGCTATCTACCAGGCTATCTCCCTTCCTCTCCTCTCAAGCAATCCCTTCCTCTGGGTGCCTTAATCCAGTTTTCACTGAATCCAGGCAAGGGGAGATGCCTAATGAAGCTCTGGATTTGCCTGAGGCTGCTAAAGTTTCAGAACTTGCTCCAGTATTTGCAGTGGATCTTCAGAGCCTGCTGTCAGTTTTTGATACTGTGTACTTCAATTCTCTGCCAGTTCAATAAGTCGAAGACCATACTAAGGCCATTGTGCCTATTTTAGAATGTGATCCCAGCCTGATTGCATCATATGTCAACTCTTTCAAGGCTGAAGATGCTGTTGCTTCTATTTTTACTACTGTTGCTGCTACTGCTGTTACATCTATTGGATCTTCTGACATTGAAATGCTGTCTGTTGTTGCTGATGCTGCTGCTGTTGACAAACTTGCTACTTATCTGGAAGAACCTGAACCTACTGCTCCAATTACTTCTGCTCCAATTACTGCTTCAATAAGTTGTGTTTCTGCCACTGCTTCTGCTCCTGCTCTGACTCCTGAACAACTGAAACAACAAGAGAAGTACATCAAAAGCATTGATGATCTGTATGATAGACCCCAGAGCTCAGAAAGTCATCAGTTTCACACTGACTCTGATGACTCTTCTAGTACCATTGCAAAGAAAAGGAAGGTCAGAAGCAAGGCCATGATGAAGGTCCCTCATGATAAGGCCAAGGATGCTAATGATATACCCTACTATATTCTACATGATTGCCAGATAACTGAACCATGGATGCAATATTCTAAAAACCAACTAAAGGCCATGAATAAGAAAAGAAAGTTTGATAAGTATGAGAAAGGTTCATCCCAATTTCAGCCTCCTCCTCCTCCTTAAGATTCAAGATCAGGTAGAGGCTCAGCTTCTCAAACCTCAGCTCCAAAGCAAAGTTCCTCCCAATCCTCTCAAAGATATCATCCCAGAGGGCAATATCAAAGAGGTTATCAGTCCAGAAGGGGACAATATAGAGGAAACCAAAGAGAACACAGATTTCAAGCAAGGGAAGGACAAAGACACATGGACTCAACTCAATTTCCTTTCCCTTATAAACGCAGAGAAACTGTTGATACAAGAACTCCTACTACTTCAGAAACTGTCAACAGATATGAGCCTGCAGTTCCTTTTGATGATCCAGAGAACAATCCTTTATCTTGGACTGCTAGGATGAAAGAACTTGCTGCCTTAGATAAGCTGAAGAAGGCTAGAGAACAAGGGAAAGACACTTCCAACATTACTACCTTGTCAGATCAAAGAAAGGCAGAACTGGAAAGGTATGCATCAAGGAAATTCTTTAACCCAGTGGACTACATGAAGCTGCATCCTGAGGCTGTGGTTCCCAGGGCTAGATCTCAAACCTCCTTAGGTGTAGAGGATGATAAAAGGTCAAAGAAAGAAGCTCTAAATCCCCACAGGGAAATCTTATTTAAGAAGGGAAGTGAAAAGAAATGACATTTGTAAGCAGACAGTATACTCATTTTGATCATTTGCTGATTTTCCATCTGATTGCTGCTATGTTGCATGACCTGCTCTATTGTGTTAGATTTTTGTTTTTCTGTATGTTGATTTTGTATTTATTTCTGAGCTATGTAAATAGTAATCCTAACCCAAATAGGGGGAGATTGTTGGAACACCCTATTACTAATTTGGGCAAGGATCACTATGTTTTTAGGAAATCAGTTTGACCTAGATGTATAGTTGAAAAGGTCAAATAAGAATGAGTCTAGGGCTTAGAATTTAGGTTTGAAGCTGCCCCCATGACCATTCAAGGATTCAGACTTAGAGCTGAGACAAAGACAATTATCGTCGAGCTTAGGTCGACGAAATGTCGAACTCCGTTCGACGCTCTCTGAGCTTAACTCTGTTAAGTCGTCGAACTCCGGTCGACGATCTTTGAGCTCAGATCGACGATCTGCCTTTAGCTCATTCTTCAGGTCGCTGAGCTTCGGTCGACGATCTTCGAGCTCAGGTCGACGTTTTCTGTCTGATGATCATTTCAATCTCTGAGCTCAGGTCGACGATCGTAGAGCTCACATCGATGTTTTTCCTGAGAGATCGACGACTTTGAGGATTCAAATTCAGTCAGCTTTTGGAATGTTTTTCAGATTCTCTCAGCATTTATTTCAAGAGATCTGCTAGCCGTTTTCATTTATTCTGGAGCAAGTTTCAAGGGATTTATCAGAGAATGTTTATTGGACTTTCCTCTAGAAGACAAAACATTTATGGAAGACATTTATTGACTGCTAATGGCTATCTTGGATAAAGGATCATCAGAGAATAAAACATCCTATAGCAGATCAAGACAATCTATCTATCACTCAATACAGACATACACAGATAGTCTGAAAAAATCAGAGAAAAATCAAGTGATCAATCCTGGAAAATTAGTTGAATATTGGCATACTGAAAAGTGATCATAGCTTCAACATCAAGGACTCCAGACAATTCATATTTCAGCCTCTGCTGAAACCATCTTCTGCTGGAGATCTGAAGCTTCTGAAGACCTATCACCCTAGCAAAGCTCTCATCTCTGAACCATCTATATCTCAGGGGGAGCTTTGACAACACAATCAATCCACTAAGTCTTTTCTCAATGATTGAGATAGAGAAGACAACTTCACCTCTTCCTTTTTCTTTTCCTGCTGTAAAAGGGTTATCAGGACTCCCTTCAAAAGTTTTGATTCTGGTTCTGAGAGCCTTGTCAAAACTCAGTGGTCGCAAGACACCTGATCAAAAAATCCAGTTTGGTTTTTGAGCACCTTTTCAAAAGATCATTGGTGCCCAGGATACCTGATCAACTCATCCTGCAGTGGATTCCTACCAAGGGTGGTAGAAGAGTGGATGTACCCAGGTTTTTGGGGAACCACTATAGCTCCTTGTGTCTTCTAGTTTCTTGTGCATATTCTTTGCTGTGTGCTGTGGTTTTTATTTTTACTACTTTAGTTTTATTTCTAAATCAAAACACCTTACACCTATACATAAATTAAGCCTTTACTGCTGTGAATTTTTAATTTGTAAATTTACTTTAAAATACTCTATTCACCCCCCCTCTAGAGTTAAGATAGATCTTACCCTCACTTTAACTTATAGTTTACTTGAAATCTAGCACATACAAATGTTGAAAACATTATGTCTGGTCTAATCGCAGTAAGATAGAGCAAGGATCCAACTATGCTTCTGTACTTGGTTTCATCAAAAGGTTTCCCTTTCTCATCCTGGTCCAGAGATATAGTTGAACCAATTAGAGTCCTCATAGAGGTTCCGTTCTCCATTCTGAATTTCTTAATTAACTCCTTAGTGAACTTCGTCTTAGAGATGAAAATTCCATCTTCAGATTGTTTCACTTGAAGCCCTAAGAAATACTTCAGCTCTCCCATACTGCTCATTTCAAACTTCCCTTGCATACGTTTTGAAAACTTCTTGCAGAGGTTGTCGTTAGTAGAACCAAAAATAATATCATCCACATAGATTTTCACTAGAAAAATCTTGCCTTTTTTCCCCTAAGAAATAATGTCTTATATATCTTTCCCCTTGTGAACTTGTTCTCAAGAAGAAAGTTAGATAGTGTCTCATACCAAGCTCGAGGAGCATATTTCAAACCATATAATGCTTTAAATAAAAGTTAAACATGATTAGGAAGTTAGAATCAATGAAACCTTGAGGTTGTTCCACATAGACTTCTTTCTTTATGTCACAATTAAGGAAGGCCGACTTCACGTCCATCTGATAGACAGTGAAGCCTTTAAGTGCAGCATAGGCTAGGAACGACCTGATTGCCTCTAGTCTTGCTACTTGAACATATGTCTGGTCGAAGTCGATTCCTTCTTCTTGTCGGTATCATTTGGCAATGAGTCTAGCCTTGTTCTTTATGATTGTTCCATCCTCATCCATCTTGTTCCTATAGACCCACTTGGTTCTGAAGACGTTCTAACCATTGTGTCTTGGAACAAGCTTCCATACTTGGTAATGCTTAAATTGGTTCAATTCTTCTTCCATTACAATTATCCAAGATGCGTCTAAGTTTGCTTCCTCAAACTTCTTTGGTTCAACCTGTGAGAGAAAGCTCAAATATAAATTTTCATTAGGGGTACCTATACGAGTTTTGACACTGTCTCGGGGATCTCCGATGATTTGATCAATTGGGTGATCCTTCAAGTGTCTGAGCCCTAGATTCTTTGCATTTTGAGCTTCCTCAAGCACTAGAGTGACTTCATCAACTTGAATGATATCTTCATCATTGTGATCATCTTCTCCAATAGGGGTTGGAGTTGTGATCGTGATGAACTCTTGATCTGTTTCCTTAATTGACTCATCCAAGCTAAATTCCTTCAGTCGTGAACCTACAACTTCAATGAACATACTAGAAGAACTGCTTTGCAGCAAGCTCGTCTCATCAAATACAACAGGAATAGATTCTTCGAAAACCAGGGTTTTCTAATTGAAAATCTTATATGCCTTACTATGGCTACTATATCGTACAAAAATACCTTCAAAACTATTTTCACTAAATTTAGTGGTATGATACTTACCATTATTAAGGACGAAGCATTTACTACCAAAGAATCAAAAGTATGATATGGTTGGTTTCTTGCCCTTTAGTATCTCGTAAGGTGTCTTATTATGGTTTTTGTTTATGAGTGCTTGATTTGGCACGTGGCATGCAGTGTTGACGGCTTCAGCCCAGAAATATTCTAGTAGTGAGGCATCACTCAACATTGTCCTGCAAGCCTCTATGAGTGTTCTATTCCTTCTCTCAGCAAATCCGTTCTGTTGAGGAGTACGAGGAGAGGAAAACTCATGAAAGATACCAATACTTTCACAAAATTCTATCATGGCCCCAGACTTGAACTCTATTCCATTATCACTTCTGATTTTGCCAACAGAGAACCTGTATTCATTCTGGACTTGCTTGAAAAAATTGATAAAGATATCAAAGGTATTTGACTTGTGTTTTAGAAAGAATACCCACGTAAAGAGAAAGTAATCATCAACAATAACCAATGTATAATCCTTACCTCCCAAACTTCTAATTTGCAGTGGACCGAACAAGTCCATATGAAGTAGGTGTAAACACCTATTAGAATATCTGCCAATAATACTTTTAAAGGTATCCTTTGTTTGCTTGCCTTTCAAACATACGTGACAAGGTCTATCTTTAACGCAATTGACATTTGGGGCATCACGTACTAAATTAAGAGAAAATAATTTATTAATAGTTTTGAAATTTATATGTGCTAATCACTTGTGCCATTGGTCACCAAGAGACGCACTATCATTTGCCAAAAAGCATAATGGTGTAGAAGAGTCTATAGAAATAAAATTTAAACAAAAGATATTCCAACTACGAGTGCCTGATAAAATAATTTGAAAATTATCAACTGATTTTATCAAACACTTGTCTGCATTAAATTCTACGATGTATCCTTTATCGTAGAGTTGGCTTATGCTTATGAGATTGTGTTCCAATCCTTCAATATAAGTCATATCAGAGAAGGATACACTACTATTTGTAATCATACCGTAGTCTTTTGTAATTCCTCTGTTATAACCTCCAAAGATGACCTTTGGCCCATTCATGACTGGGGAATAATTCTGGAGAAGGCTTCTAGTCCCGGTCATATGACGAGAGCATCCAATGTCCAAATACTAGATGGGATTTTTGATGGCCTTTGAACATTCCTACAAAAATAAAATCAAGTTGCCTTAGGATCCCAAACTTGTTTGGGCCCTTGGTCTCTTGTTAGCACACACCCCTAAGAGTGTTAACATTGTGCGCGGTCTTTCTCACATTATCGACTTGAGGAGTTTCATAATATCTGGGATTAAATCAGCAATCTATAGTGAAGTGACCAACCTTGCCACAACACCAACAGTCAAATCTATTGTATCTTTGCCTAATGTTCTCATGCTCGATCTTTTGAGATTGTGGTCTAGTATGGGAAGTAGAATTAGAAGTAGAAGCTTCATGGAGATGACGTTCACATGACTTCTTCTCCTTTGTAGGCTTTTCTACAATGGGTTTAGCTTTTTGTGCCTTCTTGATGTTGTGACCATGTTTGTAATGTTCGTAGCTCTGTAGAGTGATCTTTTCATAAGGTTCCTTGAAGACACTCTCACCAAAGTTCTGGGGATGCGTCCATCCTTGGTGCCGAGACTTGGGCTCTACATGAGTAGGCCTAGCAAATTGATTATAGGACGTGTAAAGATCAAACTCGTTCGTTGGAAAGATAACCTTCTTGAACGATGTTTTTTCTTGAGGAGCTTTCCCTTTATCCTTGGCTACAGCCTTCTTGGCGGCCTTATTTCTCCTTTTGGCCTTGTTTTTCCTAGAAGATTTACTATGAGATGCCATATAGCCTATTAGCCAGCACCTTTTGCCCGAGCAGAGAATTCAGCAACAAGCGAAAGAACTGTCTTGGGCTTGGAGAAACATTCAACAAGTTTCTTTTTAGCTGCAAGTTGTTCTTCTAATTACTTGATGATTTTCTCCTTAAGATCTAGGTACTGGAGAGTCTTATTATATTCTTCCATTGCATTATAGAAGTCTTTCCTGAGTGAGTCCATTATTACAATTTCCTCTCTTAGATTGCTCTCTTCAGCCTTAAGAGATTTGATCTCCTTAGCCTGAGCTCTTGCAACTTTACGACATTTATCGTAAGCTTTGATCAACTCTTTATATTGAGACATGAGTTCAGATTTCTAGTAAGAAGAACATTCCACATGATCATTGTCAGAATCATCAGATTAAGAAAGTGGTGTATGAGAATTTACCTTCCTAGTAAGCTGAGGTTCTTCCTCTTCATCTGTTTGTGCCATAAGCCCAAAGTAGGCTTCCTACTCATCACTAGCTCAGATGAGTCTATGTCACTGAGGGTCTTGCCCTTCTTGGCTATCAAGCTTATTTCGGTCTTCTTCTTATTATAAGAAGTTTTCTTTTCCCCCTTCTTCCACCCTCCTTCTTCTTCTGAGGGCAGTCAGCTATGATGTGTCCTAGATTATTACAACAATAACAAACACTGTCAGTAGAAAGATGTTTGTTCTGCTTAGGGTGATACCTGTCTTGTCTACTTGAGCCCTTCTTGTGACAATCACCATCGTGACGTAATCTTCTGAATGAGGCATCCTTGCTTTTCCATTGCTTATTCTTGTTTAAGAATTTTTTGAACAGCCTAGAGAGAAAAGAAAACTCTCCTTCAGATAATTCTGAGCCTGAGGTGCTTGGCTTTGAATATTCTTCTTCATTTTCTTCTTTTGTTGGCGCAGGCGAAGCAGCCTTAGACTTCCTTGAGGTGTCTGCCTTTAGAGCGACAGACTTCTCCTTAGATGAATACATGTTCTTCCCTTCTTCAGCTTTTCTTGAATTTATTTATAGCTCATATGACATAAGCTTTCCAAAGAGATTTTGCGGGTTTGTCTTTTCTAGCTTTCCAAATTCTCGGATAGCATAAACCTTGTTATCCCATTCCTTAGTTAGGGATCTCAGGAACTTTACATTCTGTTCCCCATTTGTGAAGACCCAACCATTGACTCTTAGGCCGTTGACAATCTTGAAGAAATTCTCAAAGGTATTTGCAATGGAGTCCTTAGTACCTTGTCGGAATGCTTCATATTTCTGATTTAGAAGGGATCTCTTGTCATCCCTAACTTCTTCAGTGCCTTCTATCAAGAAGATGAGAGACTGGCACATTTCCTTGGCGGATTGGCAGTGAATCAAATTCTACATCATAGAATCATCGACTGCAGTTGCGATGATACTTTTAGCTTTCTTGTCTAAAGATATAAGTGCAATCTCATCCTTATCAAGATCCATAAGTTTTTAGGAGCTTGCTTTTTTGAGTCAATGGTGTAGGTGGTCATAGGAACGTAAGGTACTTCTTCCATTATCATAAAAATTTTGGGATCCATGGCTTCCATGAAGAACTTTATTCTTTCTTTCCACATAACAGAGTTGTTTTTTGTGCACAGAGGAAGCTTTGCAAAATCCTTAACTCTGTCCATGCTTGAATCCTCTAAAGACAACTAGGAGCAGATCTGTTCAAGGTGTTAACCTTTTTGATGAACAACCTCCCTCTGATACCAATTTATGTTTTTAGTTGTCTACCTAAATCACCTATAGGGGGGTGAATATGTTAGATCTGCGTCTTTTTTACCGAAAAAAATTTGAGCAAGTGAAGCACAGAAAACAAGCACACACAACACAGAGTATACTGGATATATAGTGGTTCACCAATCTTGGGTACGTCCACTCTCCACCTCACTGATATAGCTATACGCTAGACTCGGCTACTTCACTATTTCCTCAGATTGAAAACCAATCTTACACCTCGGAGTAACACCCCTACAAAACGATCCACAAAAACAGATCTACACTTGGAAGAAAAACTTCGTACAAACACAGGGACAAAATCTCCTACAAGAATATAATGATTTACAAATAAATACACAAACCTGTCTTCATAGATCTAGCAAAGACTCGGCTTCTTCCTTCTTGAAAATTGAAAAGCCCTTTCAGAAGAGTTGAGGAAGAAATCTGAGTATGCTTGGATCTGAGAACTTAGAATCACCACGATCATGAAAGAGATGTGCGATGGTAGAGAAGGCTTGATCTGTTGATTCTTCTTGTCTGAATCCTTTGGATCGAGAAGATCAGAATCGATGAAGACGAGGAGCAGCAGCGCGGTTCTTCCCGATTTAGAATGAATAAAAATGATTCAGAAACTTTTTTTTTCTCTCTATTATTCTTCCTTAGGGTTAGTAAAATGCAATTAGACCTTTTATAGGAATCAACCAACGGTCATAATCTTAACATACTCAGACACTGGGACAAATAATTAAGGAAATTATTTTTAAAATGCATCCCATCACTTAACAAAATTTTAGAGAAAAAGAATCGAACTTCAGTTTTGAGTGGATATAAAATTAGTCGAGAATGAAGTCTAGTTCTCTAGAAAGCAACTATAGGAATCTCGAGAAGCTGTATTAAAGGAAATTTCAGGAAAAACATCTTAATTAGTTGAGTGGAATATGGATTACTCGAGTACTCAATTTGTTTCTCAAGAAATTGATGTAAGCTTCTCGAGTATAAGGGCCTGTTTGGGAAGGCTTTTTAGAAAGGAGGAGTGGTGGCGAAAGGATGGTAGGAAAAGGAGCTTTTGGAAAATTTCTATTAGAAAAGTAGAACTGTTTGGGTGAACTTCTTTTGCAGAGCTTTTTAAAAAGGAGAAGCACTTTATTAACCGTTTGATAAATCTCCGTTGCGGTAACTTTTTTTTAGTAAAAATGTGCGTCATGGGAAAAATGCGCAATTATTTCGCCGGGGCAGGTTTTTTTCTCCCGGGAGCGAATTTTTCGCCGGGACGTGGTTTTTTTGCACGGGCGCGATTTTTTCGCCCGTGCGCGGTTTTTTCGCTCGGGCGCGAATTTTTCGCCCGGGCGCGAATTTTTCGCCCGGTCGCGATCTATTTTTCGCCCGGTCGCGATCTATTTTCCTTGGCGCCAATTTTTCGGTCAGGCCCTATATTTTCGCCCGACCCCCAATTTTTCGTCCGGGTGCGAATTTTTCGAACGAGCGCGAATTTTCCGGACATGCACAAATTTTTCGGACCACCGCAATTTTTTCGGACGGACACCAATTTTTTGACTAGGTGGGAAAAATTCGCCCGGGCGCAAATTTTTTGCACGGACGAGAATTTTTCGCCCGGACGCGATATTTTCGCTCGAAAGTGAAAAAAATAACATTCGAGCGAAAAATTCTCCCATGTGCGCGCTCAGGCGACAAAATCGCGCCCGGGCTAAAAAAACATGTCAAGGCAAAAAAATATCGTTAACGTGCAAAAAATTCGTGTCAGATCGAAAAATTCCTGACCGGGAGTAAAAAACAGGGCCCTGGCCAAAAATTAGCTTCCCGCGAAAAAATCGCTCTTAATCGAAAAAGTTGCGCCTCGGCGAAAAACCGCTCTCCGGCGAATAAAACATGCTCCGATGACAAAATTCGCTCTCGGGCGAAAAAATCGCGCCCGGGTGAAAAACCGCTCCCGAGCAAAAAAATCGCGTCCGGGCGAACAAATCGCGTCCGGGCGAACAAATCGCGCCCGGGCGAAAAAAATCGCGCCCGGGCGAAAAAATCGCGCCCGGGCGAAAAAATCGCGCCCGGGCGAAAAAAATCGCGCCCGGGCGAAAAACCGCGCCCGGGCGAAAAAAACCGCGCCCGGGCGAAAAAACCGCGCCCGGGCGAAAAAACCGCGCCCGGGCGAAAAAACCGCGCCCGGGCGAAAAAACCGCGCCCGGGCGAAAAAACCGCGCCCGGGCGAAAAAATCGCGGCCGGGCGAAAAAATCGCGGCTGGGCCAAACATCACGCGCCCGGGCGAAAAAACGCGCCCGGGCGAAAAAACGCGCCCGGGCGAAAAAACGCGCCCGGGAGAAAAAATCGCGTCCGGGCGAAAAATCGCGCCCGAGCGAAAAAAACGCCCCAGTGCGAAAAACGCGCGTGGGGGCAAAAATCGTCCGTGGTCGAAAAATCGTGACCGTGCAAAAAAATCGCGCCCGGGAGAAAAAATCGTGTCGGTGCAAAAAAATCGCGTCCGGGCAAAAAAAACGCGTTCGGGCGAAAAAATCGTACCCAGGCAAAAAAATCGGCTCGGGCGAAAAAAAAAATCATACACCGGCAAAAAAATCGCACATGGATGAAAAAAACGCACCCGGGCGAAAAAATCACGTCCGTACGAAAAATCGGCCCGGGCTAAAAAACACGCTCGGGCGAAAAAAAATCATGCATGGGCAAAAAAACCGCATTCAGCGAAAAAAACTCACCCGGGCGAAAAACCCCGCAGCCGGGCGAAAAATGCCAGCCCGAGCGAAAAATTTGCGTCGGGCAAAAAAAACACGTTCGGGCAAAAAAAATACGCCCGAGAAAAAAATCGCGTCAAGACAAAAAAATTAAGTTTTAGATTTTTTTTAAGAGATAAGTGTTTTTGGATGAGAAAGTGCTTTTTGAAAAGGTTGAAAAGTAGGTGACAAGTGACTTTTCCAAAAGATGAGATAATGGAATTTTTCGCGGTAGCTTTTCCCACCGATAGACAATCCAAACGGTCTCTTAAGTGTGGTAGCGTTTTGCAGAAAACGAAAAGGAGCTAAAAAGCCCTCCCAAACAGGCCCTAAGACTTAGAGAAAATCCTGAAAATAATTCTGGCTACTCAAGTAATAGAACTTGACTTCTTGAGAACAAGATGGACTTCTCGAGTACAAGTACTTCACTACTTGAGTAATAGATATACTTCTCGAGTACTTGACTTCTGTCACTCGAGACAAAGTATTGAACTACTCGATTAAAGGATTTTAGCTACTCGAATACTAGACTTAGAGGAATTCTGAGCTAGAAATCTCTATTAACTCGAGAACAAGGAGAGATCTACTCGAGTAATAGAATTAGCTTCTCGAGAACTATGTTCAGTCTTCTTGAGAACTATTTCCCTTACTCGAATTCTACACTTAACTCAATCGAGTACTCAATGAAAATCTACTCGAGTACTCATGTCCTTCTCGAGTAAAACACTTAGAAAATTTTTAGCTTCCTGAAAATTTCTCTTTCTTCAATGAAATCAGCAACAAGTATTTCTCCTACAAGTATAGTGCTTGAAAATAAAGTGTATCCTAATAGAGACGCTACACATGAGTTATAACGCCCCCGATTTTTTTTTCTGCGATTATTTAAATTCTCGTTTGGCGTTACGTCGACGCATTTTCTTGGATTGCACCATCTGTTGAGTGTGGTCTTAACTCCTTAGAACTGGGTGCCCTATTTTGTAGTCTGTTGGCATGATCTCCCTAGCAAGTCGAGTCGTATTGGGTGCCCGGTGTGGCATCTCGAGGGATGCTTGTGTTTTGGCTTCGGGAGGGTATAACTCGAGTTCTGTTCGTTGAAAGTTAGTTTCGACTTCACCGTTGTGTTCGTAGCGTGGATATTTAGCTACGGTGCGAATTTCGTCGAATTCCGAGATAGTTTGGTTTTCGCTTTGAGTGTGCCATTAGTAAAGACTAGAAGAAATTCTCTTTTTTTTTATTTAAGGAGCAGGCGGTTGGGTTCGGTTTTCCTGAACCGATGCTTTAAAGCTTGTATAAAAGCCTTATTAAGAAGTGGCGGGCCCACTTCTCCTCTCTTCTTCTCCCCAAGACCGAAACCGCTGCTGCTGTTCGCGGAAAACAGAGGAAACCGCCGGACCTGCTTCTCCTTCGGACGGCGATTCCGGGAGTGTTCGTGGACGGGTTTCGATTCCAAAAGCGGCGTTGTCTTGCTCTCGCTCAGATCTTCGTTTCGACGGTAAGAGGTTTGTTTTTTGTGGAGTTTTAGGAGACTTGGATTTTCGGTTTATTGTGGTTTCCGCCATTAAAGTGCGGGTTTGCTTGTTAGGTGATGATCCTTCTAGTGCAGAGTGAAGAGGAGGGAAAGCCGACCAAGCTTCGCCGGAAATCGAGGCAAGTGGTATTCTTTCCCTTGCCATTATTGTTCTTTTGAATTTTGGAATGTTTCCCGGTTAGCCCTAGGGTAGAAACCAAGCATATTCTCTTTTATCTTGCTAAATTTTAGGGCTTAGATTCTCCTATGAACCCCCTCCTTGTGCTATTTGCTCTACCTGCTAGTTGTGTTCACTATTTAGACTCCAGATTTGTAGTTCTAGTTGGGTACTTTTGCGGGTTGGGCCGAGAGAGAGAGTGAGGGAGGAAGTTGTGGTAGGGCTCTGGTTAGAACCTGTCTTGGTAGACTCTCAGGTTTTGGTGTTGAGTGTGGTGCACACACTCAAAGCCAAAAGCCGCCCGAACTTGGCGTTGAGTGTGGTGGACACACTCAAAGCCATAGTTTGGTCTGTTCCTTGCGGCTGAGTGGTGGGGTGATTGAGTGAGAATTTTCGTCTAAGTCAAAATCGACGGGAATCACTAAGTGATTCCCGCCGATTTCGACGTGTATCGTCAGTGATTCCCACCGATCGGCGAGAATCATCCTTGATTCCCGCCGATTCGACGAGAATAGTTCTGGATTCCCGCCGATCGGCAAGAATCATCCTGGATTCTCTCAGATTCGGCGAGAATCATCCTGCATTCCCGCCGATTCAGCGAGAATCAGTCGGCATTCCCGCCGACCTCCTCTTGTTGGCCATGGTTTAGGGTTTTCCTGCGGGAGTGAACTTTGGTGTAGATTGAGTTGACCTAACTCAACGCCAAAGCTGCTTTGGCGTCGAGGGAGGTGGACTCACTCAACGCCACCGTTGGGTTTTGTGGTTTTGCTAAAGGCGTTGAGGGAGTGGACCTCACTCAATGCCATAGCTGTTTTGGTGTTGAGTGAGGTTAGCTCACTCAATGCCACTACCTCTTTTGCTGAAGGCATTGAGAGAGTGGACCTCAGTCAACGCCATGGCTGTTCTGGCGCTGAGTGAGGATAACTCACTCAACGCCAAGGTCTGGTTAGGCGTTGAGTGGGTTCCACTCAACGCCAAGCCGTGTTGAGTAACTTCAACACTGTTTCTCTTTCCTCGATTTTCGTTTCCGAGTGAATTCCTTGATTTTATTTTGATTTTCCTTGTCGGCCATATTTTTCTTTCCTAAAGGCCGAATCGTTGGTCGTTGTTAGTAGTGGTTTTTTGAATCTCTTCATGGGGGAGGTGTTGTGTAATTTAGCCAAGGCCACCCTTATTCTTCTATCTTTCTCCAGGTACGGTCTGGGCAAGGGGGTGGAAGGTCCCTTATGCTTTCACATGTAGACCCTTGTGCTTGTTGGCTTGGAAATGGTGGTTGGGTGACTGAGTTTGCCTCCAACCTGGATCCATGTTGTTTGTTTTTGCTACTACCATCTCCCACAGCTTTGGGTGTTAGAAGTTTCTTCCTTGGTAGATTGCAGCACTTTGGGCTCTTAGTAGCCTAGTAGACCGTGCAGGATGTAGTTTCTGGACAGGGTTGATGTTGTTTCCTCGCACGTAGTGCATTCCTTGTTGTCTTGCCTTGGGCAGTTGTGACTTTTTCTGCTGTGTGTTTTCCTCTTTCATTTATTTCCCCGGTTGACACTTCCATGTAGTTTTTATTCTTTGTTTTGCTTGCTGAGGTATTCTTTCCTCTTTTGAATGCCTCAGGTTCTGAGCAGTAGCCAGTTTGGTGGCTAGGTTGCAGTGGTGTTGCTTGTGGACTCTTTGACTTTGGAGATCCTGTTGCTTTGTTAGTGAGGTGGTTTTTTTGTACTTTTCTTATAGACAAACATATTTGACCGTGGGTTCGTGTAAGGTTGTTGGTGCCCACTGGTAGTTGTTACCATTGTACTAGATATATTACTTTTGCTGCTACCATTTTCTGGAGATAGTCTACTTGCTCTGGGGATGATTTATGCTAGGTTGCTAGTTATTTCAAAACTACAATTATTATTATTATAAGTATATCGCATGATCAGCATGTTTTATAAAGGTACATCACAATTTTCCAAACAACGTATAAAGATCGTTTCCTTATATATAATATAAATTAAATGTAGAGTCTTGCATGGCATAAGTGGTCCTCTTAGGGCTCTTATGCACTTCTTAGGATGTCAAACCTGAATAAAGTATTTTTCCGCAGCGCTTAAGTATAGTTTTTAACTGTGGACTAGGTGATCCACCGTGCCGAGGGATACGAACTTTAAAATATAACTGATTTTCTAATCATTAAACTCATTAATTTCTTTCATAAAGTGTAGTAGATGGTTTTGCCTGAGCGTCAGCAGTTATCCCCTGCTTGACGTGGCATCATGACGAGTATTATCTCTTACTCTGATAATTCTTTAATTTGGAGAAAATGCGGGTTGTGACAGTTGGTATCAGAGGGAGGTTGCTTGACAAGTTAGTCGGGCAACCTTCCTTTAATTGCTTTAGTAGTTCAGCATCATGTCATTCACACACCAATATGTCATCAGCACGTCTTGGCAAAAGCACGAAAACTACACTCATAGCATAACATAAAGTATACGGGGAATATTATGTAGTATGGGATGCATAATATGTGTTCGTATATGGATCCACCATAGGGGCAACATGTGAGGGTTATGTAGTATGGGATGCATAACCTCACCACATGGCTACGACTAGCACGTTTTCTTTTCTTTGTTGCATGCGAATGTTATGTAGTATGGGATGCATTACATTTTCATGCGTACGCCGCTCATAACATGAATTAGGGACTTTTTAGAATGCAGAGCACAAACTTGCATAACATAACATTGCATAAGCACAACGTGCCAAGCTAAAGACTGGCAGGATGACATATGTACACACATAGGTTTTCGAGTCAAAAATAATATAAAGTCATGCATTCCCGATCTAAGCACAAGAATTAGTATGGTGGTGGTTAACCATCCTAGGTTAGGGCATAATATCAATTTTTGTAAAAAAAAAACTCCCAGAGCAAGTTTAGCAGCTTTAAGTTCATATCTATATATGTATTGTCTGTACTTGTAGTTGGGTCTAGTCGTTGTACTAAGATCTAACTAGTGTAGCTTTGACTTTAGGATGGTGAGACGTCATTCAACTAGATCGACTCCCCTGTCTGAGGGTGAGTCATCTGGATCTCAGAATGATGCGGTAATCGAAAGCTTGCGGCAGAGTAGCGATTCCTTGAGCAGACAGGTTGGGGAGGTACGAGCCCAGATCCAGTCTTTGGTAGCAGTTGTGGCAGGAAGGACTCAGGGAGTGAAAGGCCCTGGAAGGTGGAATGCTATTCCTACCCCTCTTGCGCCCTTAAGACCTCCAGTTGTGGTGCCAGCGGAGATGGCCTTCATCTCGCAGTTTCAGAGACTGAGCCCTCCCACTTATGACGGGAAGGAAGATTTCATGGTGATAGACGACTGGCTGATCTCAATGGAGGAGATGTTCTCGTACTCATGGATTTCAGACGATCAGAGGGTGATGATAGCCTCCTATCAGCTTAAAGGTTTGGCTAAGAGTTGGTGGCTGAGAGAGAAGGAGAGCTTGGTAGCTGGATGCTCTTGGGAGGTGTTCAAGGAGATGCTATTGAGGAAGTTCTTACCCTCGGTCGAGCGTGACCGCCTCATGAACGACTTCCTCCATCTTAAGCAAAGGTAACTCACGGTGCGTGAGTATGAGATAGAGTTCAGCAAGCTGAGCCGTTTTGCCCCTTGATTGGTCAGCATTGAGGCTGATCGAGTTAAGTGATTTCTCGGTGGTTTGAGGAGTGAGGTGCAACAGTTGACCAGTGCTTATGGGTAAGATACTTATCCAGGAGTAGTGGAGGCTGCTCTGAAGGTGGAGGCTATTGAGACCGCGAAGAGATGAGGACAACAAAGTAGGAAGGATAAGAGGAAGTCTGTGGAGGAAAAGAAACCCAGGTACCCGGTGCGATTCCTGGAAAGAAGAGCAAAGTGGTGTGCAGTTTCTGTGGCCGGTCAGGCCACCCTGTCGAAAGATGTTTCAAGAGGGCAACAGCTCAGAGGAAGGAGCAGGTTCATGCGATTAAGGGTGCTCCTAGGAGAGATGTCTCCTGTTCTATTTGCAAGCGACCCGGGCATGATGCTGCCCAGTGCTGGTCTAAGGATAAGGTTTGTTTTCAGTGTGGGCAGAAGGGACTCATCAAGTCTAGGTGTCCTCAGGTCCAGCCTGCCCTTCATGCAGTTCCTCTTCAGGCATTACCTCCACCTCAGCGTGTGGACAAGGGAAAGGGAAAGCTGAACGTGATATCTTCCGAGGAGGCTGAAGCTTCAACTCAGGTCATCTCAGGTTAGTTGTCTTTCCAGCCTGAATGTTTTGTTCTTGTCTTGCTAGAATGTTTGTAGTATTGTTGTGGTAATTCCTTAGTTATATATGTTCCTATAGGGAAGTTTAAGGTGAACAACTGCTGGACGCATATTCTGTTTGACTCTGGCGCTACCCACTCGTTCGTGGCTTGAGCCTTTGTAGAGCGACATCGGTTGACTTTAGATCGAGTTCGGGATACCTTTCGTGTCAAGTTCCCCTCTGGTGAATCTGTGTTGTCAGATTTGGGCGTGTTAGATTGCCCTATTTTGTTGGGGGACTTCCTTACAAAGGCAGACCATAATATGATTGATCTGGAGGACTTCGATGTTATTTTGGGCATGGACTGGCTGTCTAGGTATGATGCGGTCATTCAGTGCAAATGGAAGAGCTTGGACTTCATCTGGGATGACGGTCAGCCCGGAAGCGTGTATGTAGATCTCAGCCAGGATTCTCCTGTCATCTCTGCGGTATATGCTAAGAAGTTTTTTCTTTTGGATTGTTTTGCTTGTTTGGTCTCGGTGGTTGGGACCGCTGTTAGTGTACCGCGCTTAGAGGAGATTCCAGTTGTTCGTGATTTCGCCGATGTTTTTCCTGATGAGCTTCCTGGTCGTCCTCATGAGCGGGATGTTGAGTTTGTGATCGATTTGGAGCCGGGTACGCGTCTTATTGCTAAGGAACCGTATAGGATGGCCCCTCGAGAGATAGAGGAGTTGCAAGTCCAGTTAGATGAGTTTATAGCGAAAGGGTTTATCAGGAAGAGTTCGTCACCTTGGGGTGCTCCTGTTTTATTTGTGAAGAAGAAAGATGGGTCAATGCGGCTTTGCATCGACTATAGGGAGTTGAACAAAGTCACAATTAAGAACAGGTACCCTCTGCCGAGGATCGATGATTTTTTTGACCAGTTGCGCGGTAGCACGGTCTTCACCAAGATTGACCTTCGTTCAGGCTATCATCAGCTTAGGATCCGTGAGGCAGATATTCCACGGACTGCGTTTAGATAGAGGCATGGACATTTTGAGTTCTTAGTGATGTCATTTGGATTGACCAACGCTCCATCAGCGTTCATGGATATGATGAATCGGGTGTTCAAGGATTTCCTAGATAAGTTCGTGGTGGTCTTCATCGATGACGTGTTGGTTTATTCTCGTAGTGCTGAGGAGCATGAGCAGCATCTGCGCTTGGTTCTATCGGAGTTGAGGACCATAAGTTATTCGCCAAGTTAAGCAAGTGCGAATTTTGGTTGCCTCGGGTCTCGTTTCTGGGCCACGTAGTGAATAAGAATGGGATCTCGGTTGACCAGGAAAAGATTGCAGCAGTGATGGATTGGAGTAGGCCGGGCATGCCCAAGGAGACCAGGAGCTTTCTAGGATTGGCCGGCTACTATAGGAGGTTTGTGGAGGGTTTCTCTACCCTAGCTGCACCTTTGACTAAGCTGACTCAGAAGAACGTGGCTTTTGTTTGGAGCGAGAAGTGCGAAGAAGCCTTCCTGGAGTTAAAGAGGAGATTGTGCACTGCTCCCATTCTGACCCTGCCTGCTGAGGGTGTGGATTATGATGTATACATGGATGCTTAGCATTTATGTGTGGGATGCGTATTAATGCAGGTTGGTAAGGTGATTGCCTATGGGTCAAGGCAACTGAATACTCATGAAAAGAATTATCCTACGCATGACCTCGAGTTCGCAGCGGTTATTTATGCATTGAAACTGTGGAGACACCTACTTTATGGGGCTCAGTGCAAGATCTTCACCGACAACAAGAGACTGAAGTACGTGTTCACGCAGAAGGAGTTTAATCTGCGCCAGCGTCAGTTGCTAGAGTATGTGGCCGATTATGATGTAGAGATCCAGTATCATCCAGGCAAGGCCAATGTGGTGGCTGAGGCCCTGAGCCATAAGACGGGAAAGATCTTTAATCTCACCGCCGATCGTTTAGTGGAGGAGTTCCTCCTTATGGATATATCAGTGGGATGCTGTGGCCTACAGAGTAGTTTGTCAGTGGCAGAGCCATCTTGGATTTCTTTGACCAGACTTCACCAGAAGGACGACTCGGATCTTCTACACTTATACTCCAGGACTGAGAGAGGAGAGTTGCCGGATTATTCCATCGATGATGCGGGAACTTTGAAGTACCACGACAGATTTTGCATCCCCGCGGTTGGGGACATTTGGGGTATGGTTTGCAGAGAGGCTCATGGATCCAGCGTTGCCTACCATCCAGGATCTACAAAGATGTATCGTGACTTAAAGCAAATTGACTGGTGGTATGGCAAGAAAGGAGATATAGCCCGATTTGTTGCGGAGTGCCACACTTGCAAGCGGGTGAAGGCCAATCATGGAAGTCCTTGTGGCAAGTTGACTCCGTTAGAGATCCCGACTTGGAAGTGGTAAAGTATATCTATGGATTTCATCATGGGTTTACCGCGATCCCCGAGGGGATTTGATTCTGTTAGGGTCATAGTGGATAGACTGACGAAGTGTGCTCACTTCGTGCCATATAAGATTGATTACCCGATGAAGAAAATAGTGGAGTTGTACTTGAATGAAGTCATCCGACTGCACGGCGTGCCGGTTAGCATCATTTCTGATCGAGACTCCCGGTTTGCTTCTTGTTTTTGGCAGAGTCTGCAGGAGGGTTTGGGTACGGATCTGAGGTATTCTATTGTGTACCACCCACAGACTAATGGGCAGACGGAGCGGGTGAATCAGATAGTTGAGGATATGTTCCGATGCAACATTTTAGACCACGGTGGAGCGTGGGACGAGCGACTGCGACTTATGGAATTTACATACAACAATAGTTATCAGGAGAGCTTGCAGATGTCTCTGTTCGAAGCCTTGTATGGGAGGCGCTGCAGAAATTTGTTGTTTTGGGCTGAGGCTGGTGAGAGGCCATTGTTGGGTCCTCATGCGCTCGAGGAAATGGAAGTCGCAGTGAAGCTTGTTCGAGAGAAGCTTCGTATAGCTCAGGAGAGGTACTACAAGAACGCCAATCGGCGTAGGTTTGCCTTGGAGTTTTCTGTAGGGGACCTTGTATTTCTTAAAGTTTCCCCGATGGTGGGTGTAAAGAGGTTTGGTAAGAATCGGAAATTGGACCCGAGGTATGTGGGCCCATTTAAGATTTTGGAGCGGATTAGCGTGTCAGCTTAAAGGTTGGATTTGCCAGCAAACTTCCCAGGTGTTCATAATGTTTTCCATATTAGCCAATTGCGGAAGTGCGTGCGCAGCAATGGGCAAGTCTTGGATGTTGTGCCCCAGATTGAGCCCAACCTCTCTTTTGTTGAAGTGTCGGTCCGTATTTTGGATACTTAGGAATGGGTGCTGCGAAATAAGTCTATTCCGATGGTGAAAGTTCTTTGGAGGAATCAGGATTTGGAGAGCGCGACTTAGGAGTTTGAGTCGGCTATGAGGGAGGCTTACCCTCAGCTGTTTCCCTGATTAGTTTGGTTTGTTTTTCTTCTTGTAATGTTTGAATTATTACTTTCCTTCTATAGTAGAAGTGTTGTGCGTAAAGTTTCGGGACGAAACTTTCTTTTAGGGGGAGTGACTGTAACGCCCCCGATTTTTTCTGCGATTATTTAAATTCTCGTTTGGCGTTACATCGACGCATTTTCTTGGCTTGCGCCATCTGTGGAGTGTGGTATTAACTCCTTAGAACTGGGTGCCCTATTTTGTAGCCTGTTGGAAAGATCTCCCTAGCAAGCCGAGTCGTATTGGGTGACCCGGTGTGGCCTCTCGGGGGATGCTTGTGTTTTGGCTTCGGGAGGGTATAACTCGAGTTCTATTCGTCGAAAGTTTGTTTCGACTTCGCCGTTGTGTTCGTAGCATGGATATTTACCTACGGTGCAAATTTCGTCG
The DNA here is from genome assembly GCA_039513925.1 of Platanthera zijinensis. NCBI lineage: Eukaryota > Viridiplantae > Streptophyta > Magnoliopsida > Asparagales > Orchidaceae > Platanthera > Platanthera zijinensis. The sequence continues at coordinate 107,115,390 of CM077088.1, forward strand.
AATTCTGAGATAGTTTGGTTTTCACGTCGCTTTGGGTGTGCCATTAGTAAAGACTAGAAGAAATTCTCTTTTTTTATTTAAGGAGCAGGCGGTTGGGTTCGGTTTTGCTGAACCGATGCTTTAAAGCTTGTATAAAAGCCTTAATAAGAAGTGGCAGGCACAATTCTCCTCTCTTCTTCTCCCCAAGACCGAAACCGCTGCTCCTGTTCGTGGAAAACAGAGGAAACCACCGGACCTGCTTCTCCTTCGGAAACCGCTCAGATCTTCGTTTCGACGGTAAGAGGTTTGTTTTTCGTGGAGTTATAGGAGACTTGGATTCTCGGTTTCTTGTGGTTTCCGCCATTAAAGTGCGAGTTTGCTTGTTAGGTGCTGCTCCTTCTAGTGCAGAGTTAAGAGGAGGGAAAGCTGACCAAGCTTCGTCGGAAATCGAGGCAAGTGGTATTCTTGCCCTTTCCATTGTTGTTCTTTTTAATTTTGGAATGTTTCCCGGTTAGCCCTAGGGTAGAAACCAAGCATATTCTATTTTATGTTGCTAAATTTTAGTGCTTAGATTCTCCTATGAGCCCCCTCCTTGTGCTGTTTGCTCAACCTGCTAGTTGTGTTCACCATTTAGACTCCAGATTTGTTGTTCTAGTTGGGTGCTTTTGCGGGTGGGGACGAGAGAGAGAGTGAGGGATGAAGTTGTTGTAGGGCTCTTGTTAGAACCAGTCTTGGTAGACTCTCTAGTTTTGGTGTTTAGTGTGGTGCACACACTCAAAGCCAAAAGCTACCTAGACTTGGCGTTGAGTGTGGTGGACACACTCAAAGCCATAGTTTGGTCTGTTCCTTGCGGCTGAGTGGTGGGGTGATTGAGTGAGAATTTTCGTCTAAGTCAAAATCGACGGGAATCACTAAGTGATTCCAGCCGATTTCGACGTGTATCGTCAGTGATTCCCACCGATCGGCGAGAATCATCCTTAATTCCCGCCGATTCAGCGAGAATAGTTCTGGATTACCACCGATCGGAGAGAATCATCCGTGATTCTCGCCGATTCGGAGAGAATCATCCTGCATTCCCGCCGATTCGGCGAGAATCAGTCGGCATTCCCGCCGACCTCCTCTTGTTGGCGATGGTTTAGGGTTTTCCTGCAGGAGTGAACTTTGGCGTAGAGTGAGTTTACTTCACTCAACGCCAAAGCTGCTTTGGCATCGAGGTAGGTGGACTCACTCAACGCCACCGTTGGGTTTTGTGGTTTTGCTAAAGGCGTTGAGGGAGTGGACCTCACTCAATGCCATAGCTGTTTTGGTGTTGAGTGAGGTTAGCTCACTCAATGCCACTACCTCTTTTGCTGAAGGCATTGAGAGAGTGGACCTCACTCAACGCCATGGATGTTCTGGCGCTGAGTGAGGATAACTCACTCAACGCCAAGGTCTGGTTAGGCGTTGAGTGGGTTCCACTCAACGCCAAGCCGTGTTGAGTAACTTCAACACTGTTTCTCTTTCCTCGATTTTCGTTTCCGAGTGAATTCCTTGATTTTATTTTGATTTTCCTTGTCGGCCATATTTTTCTTTCCTAAAGGCCGAATCGTTGGTCGTTGTTAGTAGTGGTTTTTTGAATCTCTTCATGGGGGAGGTGTTGTGTAATTTAGCCAAGGCCACCCTTATTCTTCTATCTTTCTCCAGGTACGGTCTGGGCAAGGGGGTGGAAGGTCCCTTATGCTTTCACATGTAGACCCTTGTGCTTGTTGGCTTGGAAATGGTGGTTGGGTGACTGAGTTTGCCTCCAACCTGGATCCATGTTATTTGTTTTTGCTACTACCATCTCCCACAGCTTAGGGTGTTAGAAGTTTCTTCCTTGGTAGATTGCAGCACTTTGGGCTCTTAGTAGCCTAGTAGACCGTACAGGATGTAGTTTCTGGACAGGGTTGATGTTGTTTCCTCGCACGTAGTGCATTCCTTGTTGTCTTGCCTTGGGCAGTTGTGACTTTTTCTGCTGTGTGTTTTCCTCTTTCATTTATTTCCCCGGTTGACACTTCCATGTAGTTTTTATTCTTTGTTTTGCTTGCCGAGGTATTCTTTCCTCTTTTGAATGTCTCAGGTTCTGAGCAGTAACTAGTTTGGTGGCTAGGTTGCAGTGGTGTTGTTGGTGGTCTCTTGGACTTTGGAGATCCTATTGCTTTGTTAGTGAGGTAGTTTTTTGTACTTTTCTTACAGACAAACATATTTGCCCGTGGGTTCGTGTCAGGTTGTTGGCGCCCACCGGTAGTTGTTACCTTTGTACTAGATATATTACTTTTGCTGCTACCATTTTCTGGAGATAGTCTACTTGCTCTGGGGAGGATTTATGCTAGGTTGATAGTTATTTTAAAACTACAGTTATTTTTATTATAAGTATATCGCATTATCAGCATGTTTTATAAAGGTAAATCACTATTTTCTAAACGACGTATAAAGATCGTTTCCTTATATATAATATAAATTAAATGTAGTCTTGCATGGCATAAGTGGTCCTCTTAGGGCTCTTATGCACTTCTTAGGATGTCAAACCTGAATAAAGTATTTTTCCGCAGCGCTTAAGTATAGTTTTTAACTGTGAACTAGGTGATCCACCGTGCCGAGAGATACAGCCTCTAAAATATAACTAATTTTCTAATCATTAAACTCATTAATTTCTTTCATAAAGTGTAGTAGATGGTTTTGCCTGAGCGTCAGCAGTTATCCCCTGCTTGACGTGGCATCATGACGCGTGTTTTCTCTTACTCTGATAATTCTTTAATTCGGAGAAAATGCGGGTTGTGACATGAGTCAACACAATGGATCACACAATAAGGGATTACATTGTATGGTCCTGTGTTTTGTAACTCATTGTAGACTGACATTGGTTTACACTTGGCAATTAAGTCCTGCAAACACATAACTCAAACAAGACTTTAAATACACCTTAATTCATCTTAGTTTAAGGGTGACTTTATACAAATCTATGTTATTGTGGATACAATACCCAACAATTGGCTTAGACCAAAACCCCTACGTGACAAAATTTACCCAGGCTGACCCCACCCTATTTGACGAATTTAAACTAAATTGACTGTCATATTCGATGAACTCCAACTTAGACTAACAGTCTTATACTCGACGTATTAACCTAACCAAATTAATCCTTATTCGATGGATTATACTTGGGCTATTTCCTACATAAACGACGAAGAAAAACCTGGCCGTAAATCTACACTACCCAGTTGATCGGCCCTTGCGAAACCCTACCCTATGCCTAAATGCGGAGGAAGGAAGAATAGTAAAATGAACCACAGAAAGAAAGTCATAATAAGTGGGAGAATTCAGCACTTACCTTGAATCGCCAGAAAACTGGCCACGCAAGCGCTCCTCCTCAAGGATCTAGTCGCAATAACATCTAGGCAACGATTCCTGAAATTTTTCGAGATAAAAGAAGGTCAAAATGAATTCCCTAAAGACCAAAAATTCAAGAAATGGGAAAAACTCACCGTACACATGTAGATCTCGGTGAGAGCAGTTTGAATTTACTCTTCGATGACGATTTCGAGCACCCAAACTCCTGCAATCGGCGACCGAAAGCCTAAAAATGTCTGTTATTCTTCTCTTTCGCAAAACAGCATGAAGGCTTGGGAAGAAGATGATGAATAGGGTTTCTGTCACATCGAAGGACTATATATATATGTAAATAAATAATATATTATATTATTTCTAGAATAATGTCTAAATTACCGATAAATCCAAACAACTCACATTTCTACGAAATTCACACCGAAAGTAAATATCGATACTACAAATCTAACGGCGAAGTCGAAATCAAAATCCGATAAACCAAACTAGGTTAAAAACTCCCCGATGCCCAAAACTCCAAAACATCCCAAAAAGGCTCCACAGAGTTCCAAAACAAACCCGGCTCTCGCAAGGGAAAACTCCAAAAACACACTAGAAATTAGCCAAACTAATATTCTAAGTCAAAACCTCAGATACCAAATGAGCAAAAGCCTTGCTCCAACAACGATACCTATCAACTATGCGTCAACATAATTCCCTAATGCCAAAAAATGCCAATAAAGGAATTAAGATAAACATCGAAAAATCATGGGCATTATATCCACTCCCCTAAAAGGAAGTTTCGTCCCGAAACTTGATACACGATAGAATATTCTAAATAAGAAAAATAACTAAGGGTTATTGAATAGAACACTTACCAAAGAAACTAGGAGAATAGATGAGGATGAGCCTCCCTCATGGCTTACTATAACTCCCAAGTCACGCTTTCCACATCTTGGTTTTGCCACAAAACTTTAACCAAAGGTATTGTCTTCCTTCGCAACACCCGATCTTGAGTATCCAGAATTTGAACAGGAACCTCGACATAAGAAACTTTAGGCTGCAACTGGGGCACCAAATCGAGAACATGACGGTCTCTAAGCACACATTTCCACAACTGGCTCACATGAAACACATCGTGCACACCAGAAAATTAGCAGGTAAACCCAGCCTATAAGCTGACACTACGATGCGTTCAACAGCTTGGAAAGGTCCCATATACCTAGTATCCAACCTATGGTTCTTTCCAAACCTCTTAACACCAGACATCAGAGAAACCTTGAGAAACACCATGTCCCCAACTACAAATTCCAGTTCAATCCTTATCCGATTAGCTTTTTTCTTATAACGCTCCTTAGCAATTTGAAGATTCTCTCGAATATGCGTCACAAAAATATTCATTTCTTCTAAGGATTCCGAACCCAACAATGGCCCTTCACCAACTTCAGCCCAAAATAAGGGAGTTCTGCAACGTCTCCCATATAAAGCCTCAAATGGGGTCATCTGCAAGCTCTTCTAATAACTATTATTGTAGGTGAATTCTATTAATCTCAGCCTCTCGTGCCACGTACTTCCGTGGTTCAAGATGTAACATCTTATCATATCTTCCAGAATGTGATATACTCTCTCCGTCTAACCATTGGTATGCGTATGATAAGCGGTTGAATATCTGTGGTCGGTACACAACCCTTCTTGTAAAATTTTCCAAAAATGAGATGTAAACCTTGAATCTCGACCTAACTCAATACTAACAGGGACACCATGTATTTTGACAACCTCATCCAAATATAAATCTGTTATTTTCTTCATGGAGTAATCTATCTTAAACAACACGAAGTGAGAACACTTCGTTAGCCTATCAACTATAACCCACACGGAATCATTTCCTCGGGGAGATCTCGGCAAACCAGTAATGAAGTCCATAGAAATACTCTTCCACTTTTACCTTGGAATCTTCAATGACATCAGCTTGCCACCAGGATGTCCATGATCTGCCTTAACGCGCTTGTAGGTGAAGCACTCTGACAAAAACTTGTCTATATCATTCTTCATTCCATACGACCAAACGATCTGCTTCAAATCTCTATACATATTAGTAGAACCAGGGTGGTAGGCAACGCCAGAACCTGCGCCTCATGATAATACGTTTTGTAGCCTAAACTATTATCGTATTTTATATTTTATATTGTACAAATTATGTCTATTATTAGTTTATTTTTATCCTTTTTATGTAAATTTTATTGCCACTAACTTTTTCCTGTCTTTTTGCAGGTTTTCAGAAAAATTGCCAAAATGGCCTGTCACGCCCCCCTGTCACGCCCTCCCTGGGCGTGACCTAGGGCGTGTCACCCGATCCCGAGGACACCTGCTGGAAGGGACAGAAAACGGTCAAAAACCGCTGTCACGCCCCCTGTCACGCCCTCCCTGGGCGTGTCACTAGGCGTGACCAGGGGCGTGTCGCCCTCTGCCGCAAAGCTGCCGCCGCATTAAATGCCCTCCCGCCTCAGCACGTAAATAGTACTGTCACGCCCCATGTCACGCCCGTGACATGGGCGTGACACCTTCCTTTTTCGGCGACTGACGGATTTCCGACCAATGATTTGGACATGACATGCCTGTCACGCCCCCCTGTCACGGGCGTGACCTAGGGCGTGACCACCGACGTACCGAAGCAATCATCCCTCTCGCCAGAATCCAGAGCCCGAGGTCAAATCCGTACCTGTCACGCCCCCTGACACGCCCCCCCTAGGGCGTGTCGGAGGGCGTGACCAACCCGAGAAAAATCTATAAATTGAGCCCCCCTCCTCCCCATTTCAGCAAGCTTTGGTTGAGTGGGGGAGGTGCTGCCCCTTTGTTTCTTGATCCTTTTTCATGCTTTCTCTCTCTCTCTCCCCCTCTCTTTGTACTTTTTGGTTAACCCTTGTTTAATCTTAGTTTGTGCTAGCTTTTAATGTAATTTTCTTCTTGCTTAGTGCTTAATGTAGGGCTAGAATAGGGTTTAATTTTCATGCACTTGTAATTTTATTTTCATTAGTGTAACTTGCCCTTTTTCATTAATAAAATTGTTCTTCCCTTAGCTTGTGTTCTTCTTATGTTTTTCTACTCATCCCCCCCCTCCACTCCATTATGATTAACTAATCCTCCTTGTACTCGATCTTGATGATCCGAGGTTAGAGCGATTATGTTATGATGTTTTAATCAATCTTTTCTTTTTAGGTTAGGGCCTTGAATTACTCTTGATTAATCACGGGTTGGGGGTATATTTTTGATATATACTCTCCGCCTTTGCTTTCATTCTGGGCTAGCCGAGAGGCCGAAAGAATGAAGTGAGCATTCAAGAGTAAAGGGAGTTGTACGCACCCCTCGAGAGAGGCAGACGTCCAAATCTCCCGGATTGGAGTAAAATCCAATAGTGGGGTTCACCGCGTAAAGCGAGTTTTAGGCCTCCGATTTAGACGAGAGTCGGTCGGACCTTCCTAAACTCAGTTGGGCACGACTTCGAGAGAAGCGTGTTCAAGCTTTAGGAACCTCCACGGTCAAGGACCCTTATCCTATTAAGTTTAGATTTTTATCGCATTTTCTTAATCGTCTTTAGCCGAGGTGAATCTCGATCGGGTGCATTTCCATTTCATATTTTCTTCCTTTAGTAGTAAACTCCTATCTTGTGCTCTTTAATTAACTGCAGTAGTTTCCTTTCTAGCATAGTTCTTTTCTTAATAGCGTAACTTAATTGCGGTAGTTCTCTTTCTAGTTTGCTTTAATTTCTCCATTGCGCTTAGATTTTCTAAAACCCTAGTTTTTCCGTCGATAAGATAATAGCGTTCGTGTGAGTAAGCTTAGCCAACAGTTCCCGGATTTCAATACGACACTTGTGTCCCCTTGCTACAATTCGATAGGTATACTTGCCTCATCGGGTTGCTAGTTCGGTTGCGTTTATTTTCTTCGAACCCTAGCGCGCAACAAGTTTTTGGCGCCGTTGCCGGGGACCCAACTTCCGTTGATATTTTGAAAACACGAACCTATTAATTTTATCTCTTCTCTTTCTCATCCCCTTTTCTTTAAAGTTTTAAAAAATAAAAAAAAATTATCACCGCTCTTAATAGAAACCAACCTCACAATTTTTCTACGCCACCTAATTCTCTCGAAAAGGGCAAAGGGCTTTAAGCGCCACTGTCTTGTCTAGTACCTTGCGAACCCTTCACGGGGTAGTCCTTGGGAAGTTCGGGAGTTAATTTATAAAAAAAAAAAATCTATTTCAAAAAGGAAAAAAAAATTTTATTTAATTTTCTAAATCTAGTTTTTCTTTCTAGTTTATCCTTTTTCTCTTTCTCTTCTTCTTTTCTGTTCTTTTAGTGCATGACCCACGGGAGTCCGTCGGTTATTTTGGACTTGGACCACGAAATTGAGCGTACTCTTCGGAGAAGATCGCGATTTCAAGGTCCTACTATCCAAGTGCCGGTTGAGGACTCCGAGTCATTTAATACTTTAAGAATGGAAGAACCCAACGTAGATGAGGCCGTGCAAAGGACTATGTCCTATTATGCACGACCGAACCTCGAGGGAACAGAATCGAGTATAGTCCGTCCTACTATAGCAAATAATAACTTTGAACTAAAGCCTAGCATAATTCAAATGGTGCAGCAATATGTGCAATTTGACGGACTTCAAGATGAAGATCCGAACGCACATATAGCTAGCTTTTTTAATATTTGCGACACCTTCAAGATAAATGGTGTCACAAATGATGCGATCAGGCTAAGACTCTTCCCCTTCTCTCTAAGAACTAAAGCTAAGCAGTGGCTTAACACACTTCCGAAAAATAGCATAACCACTTGGAATGAATTAACTGAAAAATTTTTGGCGAAGTATTTTCCGCCCGCTAAAACTGCAAAACTTAGGAACGACATCTCTGCCTTCGGACAAATAGACTCTGAAACCCTTTACGAAACCTGGGAGAGATTTAAAGAATTATTAAGATAATGCCCACATCACGCGCTGCCTGTATGGTTACAAGTGCAGACGTTTTATAACGGGCTAAATCAAAGCACGAAGCAAATGATAGACGCAGCTTCTGGCGGTACTTTAAATCATAAGACCCCGGAAGCCGCTCTTGAGCTTTTTGAGGATATGGCCATGAACACTTATCAGTGGAATGTGCCTAGGTCCCGCCCGAACAAGCCTGCAGGTATCTATGAAGTGGACAACGTCTCCCAGCTCGCTCTGCAAGTAGAAATCCTAAGCAAAAAAATCACGGAGATGACTGCTGCCTCCGCCCCTCAGGTATGGGAATCTACAACCCCTACTCCAGAACATTTAGATTATGTTAATAATTTGCCTAGAACTGCTTTTAATAATTTTTCTGCTGCGAATTTTCATCCGCCTAGTTTTAATTTTCCGAATAGTTATAACCCCGCTTTAAGAAATCACCCGAACTTTTCATGGAGTAATCCATCGAATGCAATGCGCCCACCTCCGCAAAATGATTTTTCTGCACAACCACCACCACCACCACTTCTTCAAAATTACCCAAAACCTCCGAGCTTGGAGGAATTACTTTCTAAATATATCACCACAAATGACGCTACCATAAGAACTTTAACCGGAAGCGTAAAAAGTTTAGAAAATCAGGTAGGACAGCTCGCGAAAATAATTTCTGAGCGACCCACAGGGTCTCTTCCTTCCAATACCGAACCCAACCCGAGAGAGCAAGCGAAAGTTATAACTCTTCGGAGTGGGAAGCAAGTCTCCGGTATGGTAAGTGAAGAGCCCGAGGCAAGCTCCGCTTCCGCTTTTAAAAATCAAAGCTCCGCTCCCGCTTTTAAAAATCAAAGCTCTGCTCCGCTTCCACCCTCTGCTGAAGAAGTAATCACCCCCACTTTAGAAAATAATCTCACTCCACCACCCATCTTCAAAAATAATTCAACTCCTCCATACCCCTCTGAACTTAATAGACAACGTCAAGATGATCAGTACTCCCGCTTCTTAGAAATCTTCAAACAAGTCCACATTAATCTTCCCTTCCACGAGGCTATTTCGCAAATGCCGAAATACGCCAAATATCTTAAAGACCTCCTCACAAACAAGAAGAAGTTAGAGAATCTTTTGCACGTCACGCTAAACGCCGAGTGCTCTGCCGTTTTAACAAACGGTTTGCCGAAGAAAATCAGTGACCCGGGTAGTTTCTCTATCCCGTGTGTCTTCGGTGATCTCTTTGTTAAACACGCGTTAGCCGACTTAGGCGCAAGTATAAACCTGATGCCCTTTTCGTTGTTCAAAAAGTTAGGGATTGGTAGCCTTAACCCCACGCGTATGAGTATCCAGCTAGCCGATAGATCCGTCAAATATCCGTTAGGAATAGTGGAGGACGTTCTAGTGAAAGTCGACAAGTTCATCTTCCCGGTGGACTTTGTCATTTTGGACATCGAAGAAGACGTCGAGGTTCCCCTGATCCTTGGCCGACACTTCCTTGCCACCTCCCGAGCCATCATTGGCGACGACGAAGTCACATTTCCTATCACCCCTTCGATGAAGAACACCTTAGCGAACGATGACTCATGTTTTTTCATAGACGCCGTGAGTGATGATTCTTCCTACTGCCTCTCCGACTTTGAAAAAGAATTTTCTACTTTTTGCTCCTCTTCTCTTACAACAGAATCACTGCAAGGAAGAGATGAATCTTCTTATTGTCTTTCTGAGTTTGAAAAAGAGTTTTCTGATTTTTGTTCTTCCTCTTTTCTTACCACTGAATCTGTACAAGAAGCTGTCTTGGCTGCTAGCCCCACCCCTTATTACGTTCCTTATAAAAAAGTTTATGAAGATATTATTTTCGAAAAAGAAAGAATCTCAAAATCCTCTTATGAAGAACCCCCTACCCTAGAACTTAAAGAACTTCCCGAACACCTAAAGTATGCTTTCTTAGAAAAAGACTCCAAGTTACCAGTTATCGTTTCGGCCTACCTCACGGATACGCAGAACGATAAACTTCTTCTAGTTCTACGTAAGCATCGCCGGGCTATTGCTTGGCAAATTTCTGATATCAAGGGCATAAGCCCATCTTTCTGTACACATAAAATTTTAATGGAAGATAATTCGCGTAACTCTATCCAACCTCAGCGCCGTATAAACCCGAATATGAAAGAAGTAGTTAAGGGCGAGGTTATGAAACTATTAGACGCAGGAATTATCTACCCTATATCGGACAGTAAGTGGGTTAGCCCCGTTCAGGTAGTTCCAAAAAAGGGAGGGATAACCGTAGTTAGTAATGAGAATAATGAATTAATCCCGACACGGACGGTGACGGGTTGGCGTATGTGCATAGATTACCGTAAGTTAAATGACGCCACCCGTAAGGACCACTTTCCTCTACCGTTTATCGACCAGATTTTAGAACGTCTCTCCGGCCATAGCTTTTATTGTTTTCTCAATGGCCTCTCGGGGTACTTTCAAATACCCATCTCTCCCGAGGACCAAGAGAAAACTACGTTTACTTGTCCCTTCGGCACCTTCGCGTACCGAAGAATGCCGTTTGGATTATGCAATGCGCCGGCTACATTCCAACGATGTATGCTAGCAATATTTGACAAGTACGTAGAAAGCATTATGGAGGTATTCATGGACGATTTCTCCGTGTTCGGCGACTCCTTCGATAGATGTTTAGAAAACCTCGAAAAAGTCTTAGAACGATGCGAAGAAACTAACCTTGCCCTAAATTGGGAAAAATGCCATTTTATGGTGAGGGAAGGGTTAGTTTTGGGTCATAAAATTTCTGCTAAAGGTATTGAGGTAGACGTTGCCAAGATAGAAGTTATTGAGAAGTTGCCGCCACCTACAAACATAAAAGCTATAAGAAGTTTCCTAGGCCACGCTGGTTTTTATCGTCGTTTTATAAAGGACTTCTCCAAGATCACTAAGCCCCTCACCCATCTCTTAGAAAAAGACGCTCCATTCATTTTTGATGACTCTTGTATTTCTGCCTTTGAATTAATTAAAGAAAAGTTAATTAACGCGCCGATTATGATAGCTCCGGTGTGGGACCTTCCTTTCGAGATTATGTGCGATGCGAGTAGTTTTGCGGTGGGAGCCGTATTAGGTCAACGCATATCTAAGAACTTCCACCCCATCTATTACGCTAGTAAAACCCTCACATCTGCACAAGAAAATTACACCACAACCGAAAAAGAGCTCTTGGCTGTAGTATTTGCGTTTGATAAATTTCGCCCTTACATTACACTTTCAAAAATCATTGTTTTTACGGACCACTCGGCCCTCAAGTACCTTCTTGCCAAAACGGATGCCAAGCCTCGCTTGATTCGCTGGGTCTTACTCCTTCAGGAGTTTGACTTAGAGATCCGTGATAAGCGAGGAGCCGAGAACTTGGCCGCCGACCATTTATCAAGATTAGATAACCCCTTTATAGAAAAATTAAATGAAAAATCTTTTAATGACTATTTTCCTGATGAGAAGCTGCTTTTAGTTAATACATCTACTTCTCCTTGGTTCGCGCACATTGCCAACTATCTAGTGGCCCGGGTGCTCCCAAAAGAGTTCTCCTCTCAGCAGAAGAAGAAATTCTTTTCTGAGCTGAAGAACTACTTTTGGGAAGACCCGCATCTTTTCAAAATTTGTGCGGATCAAGTGATAAGGAGATGTGTTTCTTTTGATGAAGGAATTGATATTCTAAAACATTTGCATGAAGGTCCGACAGGTGGGCACTATCAAGCTGCTCGCACCGCTCATAAGGTGCTTTGCGCGGGTTTTTACTGGCCTAGCCTGTTTAAAGACGCGCAAGCCTTTGTGAGCAGGTGTGATAGTTGCCAACGGTCGGGCAATATTTCTAATAAAAATGAAATGCCGCAAAATTATTTCTTAGAGTGCGAAATTTTCGACCTCTGGGGAATTGATTTTGTTGGCCCCCTTCCTTCTAGCTTCGGAAACAAATATATTTTAGTTGCTGTTGATTATGTTTCACGATGGGCTGAGGCCCAAGCTCTTCCTACGAACGACTCCCGAGTTGTAGTCACGTTTTTAAAAAAATTATTTTCTAGATTCGGTACACCACGCGCAATCGTAAGCGATAGGGGTTCCCATTTCTGTAACGCGCAATTTTCAAAAATCCTTACTAAATACGGCGTTACGCATAAACTATCCACTGCCTACCACCCCCAAACTAACGGTCAAGTCGAAGTAGTAAATAGAGAAATAAAAAGAATATTAGAAAAGACTGTTTCAACTTCTAGAAAAGACTGGTCAACCAAACTTGACGATGCCTTATGGGCCTACCGAACAGCGTACAAAACCGCCCTCGGATGTACGCCGTATCGGCTGGTCTATGGAAAATCGTGCCATCTGCCCATAGAGTTAGAACACCGCGCCTTTTGGGCCTTAAAATTTTTAAACTTCGATCCCCACTCAGTCGGTGACCTTCGAAAATTTCAACTAAATGAACTCGACGAGTGGCGCTCTTATGCTTATGAAAATAATAAACTTTATAAAGAGCGGACGAAGCGTTTACACGATAAACACTTAAGGCACCCTAAAAACTTTAAGCCGGGCGACCAAGTCCTGTTATATAATTCTCGTTTACGTTTATTTCCGGGCAAATTAAAATCTCGCTGGTCTGGCCCGTTTTCTGTTTTAGAAGTATTTCCTTATGGAACTGTTTTAATTTCTCACCCTGATAAGGGTAATTTCAAAGTGAATGGTCAGCGTCTTAAACTGTATTTTTCTGGTGATGATGATGTCAGTCCAAACACTATTAAGTTTCTGCTTCACGAACTTTAATCTTGAACTTTTTATTTTTTTTTTGCTAAAAACAATTTTATTTCGGGACAACAATATTTTTGGACAATATTATTTTTTTTTATGCGTCGAGCTCAACGACGCTTTAACCAAAGGGCGCTCTTGGGAGGCAACCCAAGTTATCTTTTTCTGTTTTCTTTATTTTACAATTTTTGCCTCGGACGGCTCCGACAAGCTGAAGCTTCTGCGATCGCCTGCTACAACATTGCTGAATCCATCACAAAGTCCAAAGAAGACATTCGGGGAGCGACATCACTCAGTTTTCGCAGCAAATAAATCCGGGGAAGTACCTGTATTTCAATTCTGTCTTTCAATTCTGTACTTTATTTTTCTCTCCTTCTCCAATCCCCTTCTTTAGCCATTGAGGACAATGTCTGTTTTAAGCTTGGGGGAGGATTTCCTCCTTCATTTTTGCGTAGTGTAAATAATCTTCTTTTTGTATATATTGTAAATATTTCCAAAAAAAAAATGAATATCTTAAAATTCCAAAAAAAAAAAGAGAAAAATTTTCCAAAATCAAAAAAAAAAGAGAATATTTCTCAAAATAAAAAAAAATATATGTGTGTTTTTGAATAGTTTAGACATTTTGGTATTTCAATAGTACCCCTAGTTTTTAGTTTTGTTTTACTCAAAATCTCCTATAAACAACTTAGTTAATTAAAATATTTCTAATCGTCCTTTTTAATTATGTTTCACAAGTAAAATGTTGGCCATGCTGTGTTTCTAATTCACGGTAGCATGTTAAGGTGAAATATTTTTCTAAAACTCGCATTTCTATTATGGTTTTTTGTTGCTTATTTCCTTTACTTTCTTAAAAATTCATCATCCACTATTTTCTTTTTCGTTTTTGAATAATTTTTGTAAAGTCAACTTTTGAATAACGTAGTAGATGTGAACGATCCAAGTCACCTATTATTTCTATTTTCAAGTTAATTTCATCAATCTTCTTTTATTATCTAGGACTCGCTTTTTGAAATTTTTTCAAACCTTTGTTTTAAATAAATTCAAAAGCGTGAAAATGATTTAGGCCATTTTTGTTTTCGTTTGAGCTTTCCTGCCAACCTAAAAAAAAAAAACTTTTACCACTAGTTAGCCGTTTTTGAGCCTTTTTCCGATTTCATTTGATAGCTCCTCCTTTCATTTCAGTTTCACCAAAGCCAAAATTTCCAACCTATCGAATCACACTAGCCTTTTTGAGTTTCATAAATTATTTTGATGATTTTGATAGGGTATTTTGTGATTTTGTTTTTTTTTGTGGAGAAAGGTTTTCGAAAAAAAAGGAAGTATGTTCAAAAGTGATGTTTATTTTTGTTTGGCCAACTCAAAAAGGAAAATAAAAATATTTATGGCCTTTGTTTTGAAAAAAAGGGAAAAAATGGAAAAGAAAAAAAATGAAAAAAAAAGAAAAAAAAAATGTGTATATATTTTTATGAAAATTTTTGAAACTCTTTGCTTTGGTTTAGTGTGATTTTAAAACCTTCACGTTTATCTTTGAATTCCACTCCTAATCATTTTCCTAAACCAAACATTTCTGTCCTATTTAAGTCCTCTTGATTCACGCTTTTTGATTTTTTATTTAACAACTAAGAAAAGAAAAACAGTAAATCAGTTTTAGTTTTAGATTTAAACCTAGATTTTTGATAATTAAATTGATATAATTATAATACGTTGCTTGGATCTAGTAACAACTCAATGCGTGTTTTTCATTTTCGTTGCTTTACTTAAGTCCATTTAAAAAAATCTCGTTAAAATTTTGGATGATTTGTTTTTATTAAGTAAAGTTTATAAAAGTTTTAACATACCTAAATAATTGTTTTAGACTTACATTTCACCTTTTCCCTACTAAGAATTTCGCATAGTACTTGTGTAGGCATAATTAGAACTTTTTGATTAGTCCTTTTTATAAATATCTAGTTTTTATATTTTTGCTTGGGGAAAAGCAAAGCTTAAGCTTGGGGGAATTTGATAATACGTTTTGTAGCCTAAACTATTATCGTATTTTATATTTTATATTGTACAAATTATGTCTATTATTAGTTTATTTTTATCCTTTTTATGTAAATTTTATTGCCACTAACTTTTTCCTGTCTTTTTGCAGGTTTTCAGAAAAATTGCCAAAATGGCCTGTCACGCCCCCCTGTCACGCCCTCCCTGGGCGTGACCTAGGGCGTGTCACACGATCCCGAGGACACCTGCTGGAAGGGACAGAAAACGGTCAAAAACCGCTGTCACGCCCTCTGTCACGCCCTCCCTGGGCGTGTCACTAGGCGTGACCAGGGGCGTGTCGCCCTCTGCCGCAAAGCTGCCGCCGCATTAAATGCCCTCCCACCTCAGCACGTAAATAGTACTGTCACGCCCCATGTCACGCCCGTGACATGGGCGTGACACCTTCCTTTTTCGGCGACTGACGGATTTCCGACCAATGATTTGGACATGACATGCCTGTCACGCCCCCCTGTCACGGGCGTGACCTAGGGCGTGACCACCGACGTACCGAAGCAATCATCCCTCCCGCCAGAATCCAGAGCCCGAGGTCAAATCCGTACCTGTCACGCCCCCTGACACGCCCCCCCTAGGGCGTGTCGGAGGGCGTGACCAACCCGAGAAAAAATCTATAAATTGAGCCCCCCTCCTCCCCATTTCAGCAAGCTTTGGTTGAGTGGGGGAGGTGCTGCCCCTTTGTTTCTTGATCCTTTTTCATGCTTTCTCTCTCTCTCTCTCCCCCTCTCTTTGTACTTTTTGGTTAACCCTAGTTTAATCTTAGTTTGTGCTAGCTTTTAATGTAATTTTCTTCTTGCTTAGTGCTTAATGTAGGGCTAGAATAGGGTTTAATTTTCATGCACTTGTAATTTTATTTTCATTAGTGTAACTTGCCCTTTTTCATTAATAAAATTGTTCTTCCCTTAGCTTGTGTTCTTCTTATGTTTTTCTACTCATCCCCCCCTCCACTCTATTATGATTAACTAATCCTCCTTGTACTCGATCTTGATGATCCGAGGTTAGAGCGATTATGTTATGATGTTTTAATCAATCTTTTCTTTTTAGGTTAGGGCCTTGAATTACTCTTGATTAATCACGGGTTGGGGGTATATTTTCGATATATACTCTCCGCCTTTGCTTTCATTCTGGGCTAGCCGAGAGGCCGAAAGAATGAAGTGAGCATTCAAGAGTAAAGGGAGTTGTACGCACCCCTCGAGAGAGGCAGACGTCCAAATCTCCCGGATTGGAGTAAAATCCAATAGTGGGGTTCACCGCGTAAAGCGAGTTTTAGGCCTCCGATTTAGACGAGAGTCGGTCGGACCTTCCTAAACTCAGTTGAGCACGACTTCGAGAGAAGCGTGTTAAAGCTTTAGGAACCTCCACGGTCAAGGACCCTTATCCTATTAAGTTTAGATTTTTATCGCATTTTCTTAATCGTCTTTAGCCGAGGTGAATCTCGATCGGGTGCATTTCCATTTCATATTTTCTTCCTTTAGTAGTAAACTCCTATCTTGTGCTCTTTAATTAACTGCAGTAGTTTCCTTTCTAGCATAGTTCTTTTCTTAATAACGTAACTTAATTGCGGTAGTTCTCTTTCTAGTTTGCTTTAATTTCTCCATTGCTCTTAGATTTTCTAAAACCCTAGTTTTTCCGTCGATAAGATAATAGCGTTCGTGTGAGTAAGCTTAGCCAACAGTTCCCGGATTTCAATACGACACTTGTGTCCCCTTGCTACAATTCGATAGGTATACTTGCCTCATCGGGTTGCTAGTTCGGTTGCGTTTATTTTCTTCGAACCCTAGCGCGCAACACCTCATTGCACAACTTAGCTCGAATATCCTCAACTGTGGGGATACAATATCTATCGCGATTCTTAAAAGTACCCGCATTATCAATAGAAAAGTCTGGTAATTCTCCTTTCTCAGTTCTGCTATGAAGGTGTTGTAACAAATCAGGATCGTCCTTTTGATATATCCTTGTAAGCGTAATCCATAAAGGCTCTGCCGCTTCCAAGTTGCTTGGCGATTCGCTACTTCCGACCGAGATACCCATTAATAGAAACTCCTCCACCAAAGATTCCACCGAAAGATTAATGGTTTGTGTGGTCTATCTACTCAAGGAGTTGGCTACCACAATTGATTTGCCCGGATGATATTTAATCTCAACATCGTAATCCGCAACATATTCTAACAATCTATGCTGGCGCAAATTTAATTCCTTCTTAGTGAAGACGTACTTCAAACTCTTATGGTCTATGTAAATCTTACACAATGTGCCGTATAACAAGTATCTCCACTACTTCAAGGCATAAATTACTGCCGCAAACTTCAAGTAATAGGTAGGGTAGTTCCTGTCATGTATCTTTAACTGCCTCGACCCATATGAAATTACCTTTCCTTCTTCCATCAAAACGTATCCAAGCCCGACATGTGATGCATCCATATAAACAACATATTCCAATCCTTCGGTTGGAAAAGTCAACACTGGAGCAGTGCACAATCTCTTTTTCAAATCCTGTAAAGCTTTGTCGCACTTATTGCTCCACACAAACGTTGTGTTCTTCTGCGTAAGCTTAGTCAGTGACGCAGACAACATAAAAAATCCTTCCACACTTTCTTTAATATCTTGCCAATCCTAGGAAGCTTCTTATCTCTTTTGTTGTGGTAGGTCTTTTCCAATCCATTACGACAGCTATCTTTTTTGGGTCAATAGAGATCCCATCCTTAATCACAACATGACCCAAAAAGGAAACTTGAGGTAGCAAAAACTCGTACTTACTAAGCTTTTCATACAACTTATGCTCCCTCAAAGAAGATAGAACTAACTGCAAGTGTTTGGCATGCTCCTCAGTACTCCAGGAATAAGCCAGATCATCATCTATAAACACAACCACAAAACGTTCCAAAAAATCCTTGAACACTCAGTTCATCATATCCATGAAGGCCGAGGGTGCATTCGTTAAACCAAAGGACATTACCAAGAACTCAAAATGTCTATGCAGAGAACGGAAAGCAGGCCGCTGAACATTTGACTCACAGATTCTAAACTGATGGTAGCCTGAACGAAGGTCAATCTTCAAAAACACAGTACTTCCATGCAACTGGTCAAACAAATCATCAATTTGCGGCAAGGGATATCTGTTCTTGATAGTTACCTTGTTAAATTCCCTATAGTTGATGCACAACCTCATAGACCCATCCTTCTTCTTTACAAACACGGGAGCGCCCCAAGGTGAAAAGTACTAATGAATCTGCACTGTAATAACTCATCCAGCTGGGTACGCAACTCATCCAGCTCACACGGGGCCATACGGTATGGTGCTTTAGCAATAGGGCGAGTACCCGATTCCAAATCTATAACTAACTCCACATATCTCATAGGCGGAAGACCAAAAAGACTATCAGGAAAGACATCAGGAAACTCTCGCACCATATGAACATACTCGATGCGTGGTAAACTACATGAAGTTTCCAAAACAAACACTAAATAAGAAAAACAACTGGAATTCAAAAGTTTCCAAGCACGTACCATAGAAATAATCGTGGAGTCCTGTCGCGGAAAACCATAAATACTCTCGGGGTGGTCGTTGTCCATCTTAAAGTCCAAGCGCTTAACCTTACATTGGATAATAGTATCATATCAGGACAACTAGTCCATGCCCGAGATAATATCATAGTCCTCCAGTTCTAGACCCTTCAAATCAGTAAAAGCTATAAAATCACTTAGAAGAATCATACAATACTGGATACCTTGGTCCGACACCACCGAATCATTGGAAGGAAACTTAACGCGAAATGAATCACCAACAAGATCGAGAGTCAAACAATGACACTCTACAAAATCCCTAGCAACAAATGTGTGGTAGCGCCAAATCGAAAAGAATGCGTGCCCAACGGTTCTTTACCTTAAGTAGTTCTTACCATCCTTAGAATTTATCTTATCCCTTCTCATCTGCATGCCTCGATTCTTTGCATTATCAATACCTTCAACCTTAAGAGCAGCTTCAACTGCCTTGGCAAAATTCTCATTTCCATATGCGCTGGCAAACTACTAGACGTCGGTCCTAAGACAACCTAGAAAGCGCTTAACTCCGCTAGCTTTATATAATACAAAATCTGGGGCAAACCAGATCAACTTACTTAAATCACTGTCATACTCACTAATCATTAGTTGTCTTTTCTTCGCATGCAGAAAGTTATTCATAAACAATTTCGCTCGACTGACGGCAGAAACTTCTTCAAAAATAACTCCTTGAAGGATTCCCACGAGCATCCATCTGTGAGGTTCTCCTTCTATCTCAACCACCATCTCTTTGTAAGGCCCTTAAGATGATAAGCGGCGACCATAAATCTATGGTCTATAGAAATCCCTGAGTACGGAAACATCTCCTCGATTGCGATAATCCAATCGTCCAACGCCATGAAATCGGCTCTACCATCATAGGTAGGAGGTCCGAGTCGCTGAAAACGCGAGATAAAGTTCATCTCTGGTGGCAATAGAACTAGAGGCACCAAAGGAGCAGGGGGAATATGAATGGCTTGACCCACAGCAGGGTCCTGCTCTCTCGGCTGCTATCCTGCAATGCTAGTCAATAGCGCCTAGATCTGTGACTGCATCTCCACCATTTGCCATGACAAGGCCTCATTAATCTATCGCAGTCCCTCAATCACTTCCTCACTCTGCGCACTAGACAACTCTCCCTCAGACTGGGGTGTCGACCTAGTTGTAACTCGCTTAGGCGGCATCCTAAGAATATAACGAACAACCAATCAAAACCTAGCTTAACCGCTAGAACTACAAAACTTAGTTCAGACCATACATGTTTAGATAATTGCTCATGCTGCTAAATTGTTCTGGAATTTATAGATGATGATATGCTAAACTTAGGATGATATATCTTCATCCTATTGACTCTTGTGCATAAACTATGAATGCATGAATTCTTATTATATTTGTTTTAAATCCATTTGTGTACGTATGCCATCATGTAAATCTTAGCTTGGCATGTGTGCTAATGCTATGTTATGTCATGCATGTTGTGTTATGCAATCTAATAAAGCCCTTAGTGCATGTTATGAGCGGCATACACATGAAATATTATGCATCCCATACTACATAATATCGTATATAACGAAAAAGCAAAATCTAATGTGCATTCATGTGATGATTGTTATGCATCCCTGATGACTAGTTTTAGTCATCGTTTTTTGGGTTAGTTTTGTTTAAATTCTCCAAGGTTTAAGTATTATTTTTATATTTTATGTATGCTATGTTTTAATATTTTATTTTTGATAATATGTTTTAATATTTTATTTTATGTTGTTTGTTATGTTGTATTGTGTGTTATGTTTGTTTGTTATGATTTTATTATTTTAGTTTTTATGTTTTATTATTTTATGTTTTTGTTATTTGTTATTTTATGTTTTTGTTACTTTATGATAATTTATGTTTGCTATGTTATAAAACAAATATTATGTTCTATTTTATTTGTTTGTAGGTGCAGCCCAAGCACAAGTCCAGCCCTCAATGATGCAACCCATGAGCTCACCCATATTGCTGTCCAACCCGAGCCCTCTTCAAGTGCAGCTCGGCTAGCCCACATGCAAGCGGCCCGGCCCTCTTCAAGTCCATTCCATTCACACCATGTAGTAGCCCACATATCCCGAGCCCCTACACCAAGCAGCCAATCATGCATGGCCCTCCATATTTCGGCCCATTTGCAGCCCATCATGCATGGCGGCCTCCCCCTTCTCTCTCCCCCTCATTAAATTCCATGCATGCACCTCTCCATTCATGCATGGCCGGCCACTCCTCTCTCTCTTCTTTATTTCTCATTCATCCCTCTTTTCCCCTCTCTCATTCTCATTTAAACCCATCCATCCCCCCTCTTATATTTATTTTGTTCCTTTTTATTTTACAAAATGAAAATGCATGCATTTAGCCTCTTCTCTCTCCCTCTATTAAATATCATTCATGTACTTCCCCATTCATGCAGGCCCCCCCCTTATGCCCCTTCATCTGCACTTCCCTCTAGAACCTTCCCCCTCATCTATAAAAGGACCCTTAGCCTCAAAGATTTGGAATGTTGGACATTGGAGAGAAAGTATAGTGCTAGTGCAAAAGAGTTTCCATCTTCTTTGATTATTGTTGTGGAGTTTTTCTTTTCATTATTGTAATATCTTTCTTAGTAGTATAATATTGTCTTATTATTATTATTGTGTACCTCTTTTTATCTATCAATGAAAATGAATTTCCGTTATCTTATTGTGATTTCATTCTTAAATATGCGTAGCGAATTTTCCTTTAGCATTCGATCATGAGGATCCATGAAATGAGATGATATTTCCTTTTACTTCTTAGTTTTATATTTTCTAAATTATTCTCGATCCTTCTTTGATTTTTCTTGTGTCGACTCGGTACTTCCGGTATATGGTAGTAGGTCATTTGATCTCATTTCATAGTAGTCGAGAGACTCGATGATTTGAAAGATCACTCAAAGAAGGAAGGAGTTGCACGTAATCCTAGAGATAGGACGATGTAAATCCTCCGGATTGGAGTCAAATCCAATAGTGCGGGTCACTTCGATAATGCAACTTTAGGACTTTTTTATTTGCAAAGAGATTTTGGTCAAAATTCCTATAAGTTAGGAGATTTAATGCTCTAGCGAGATTATTTCTTATTTTCGGATCCGCCATGGTCGAGTTTGATTTGCAATTATAAA
The DNA here is from genome assembly GCA_039513925.1 of Platanthera zijinensis. NCBI lineage: Eukaryota > Viridiplantae > Streptophyta > Magnoliopsida > Asparagales > Orchidaceae > Platanthera > Platanthera zijinensis. The sequence continues at coordinate 107,137,210 of CM077088.1, forward strand.
ACTATATTTTTATCCCTCTTATCTCTTTTCATGGTGAATCATTGATCGAATGCTATCTTTTTATCTGATGTTTTCGTCTTATTATTATCTTTAGTTTAACTTAAAAATTATCAAAACACCCATCAATCGTACGGTAGGATAATAGTAGAATTGAAGCGTGAGTAATAGTAATTGACAACCCCGAGTTTTAAATATGACCTTGGTACTAGAATTCGATTGGTGCACATGCCTGCTCGAGTTGATAGTCATTTATTTCACCAAGTTTTTGGTGCAGTTGCTGGGGACCCTTTTTCGTCAATATTAGGAAAATGCTTTCGCTATTACTTCTGGAAAAAAAAACCAAAATTTTTATTTATCTTTATCTTTTTTATCTTCAAGTTTCTATTTCCTTTCTTTTTTTCCTTCCCTCCATTCTCTTTCATTTTTTTAGTGCATGACCCGCACGAATCCGTCGCTACTTGTTGATTTGGACCCAGAAATCGAGCGCTCCTTTCGGAGAAACTTGCGATTTGGGAGTTCTACTTCTCAAACAGTGGTTGAGGATTCCTACGGTGATTGTAATTTCAATTCTGAAATGGGAGAACCCAACCCAGGAATGGCACAGCAATGGACCATGTCCGATTACGCTCGACCCAACCTAGAGGGTACAGAAACAAGTATTGTTCGACCTGCATTTGCGAACTATAACTTTGAGCTTAAGCCTAGCATCATACAAATGGTGCAGCAATATTTACAGTTCGACGGATTACAAGATGATGATCCGGACTTGGATATTGCTAGTTTTCTCGAGATCTGTGACACCTTCAAATTCAATGGTGTCTCAGATGATTCAATTAGGCTAAGACTCTTTCCCTTCTCCTTAAAAACGAAAGCCAAACAGTATTTGAGTTCTCTTCCAAGAGGATCAATCACAACTTGGAATATTTTAATAGATAAATTTCTCGCTAGATATTTCCCTCCTGCTAAAACTGCGAAACTTCGAAATAATATTACTTCTTTTTCTCAAATTTCTTCTGAGACCCTCTATGACACTTGGGAGAGGTTCAAAGAACTTTTGAGACGCTGCCCTCATCATGCTCTGCCTGTATGGTTACAGGTCAAGACATTTTATAATGGGATAAATCAAGAGACCAAGCAGATGATAGATGCCGCTTCTTGTGGTTCTTTGGACCGCAAAACTCCGAAAGATGCTCTTGAGCTTATCGAGGACATGACGATGAACTCCTATCAGTGGAACTCATCTTAGACTCGCCCTAATAAACCTGCAGGTATCTATGAAGTGGACTCTGTATCACAACTAGCGCTTCAAGTGGAGATGCTGAGCAAGAAGATTTCAGAGATGACTGTTGCCTCTGCCCCTCAGGTATATGAAAATGCAAATGTTGTTGCTACCGAGTAGGTGGATTATCTGGGGAACATACCTAGGCCTGCTCAAAACAATTCTGCCATTTTTTCTAATTTTTCTGCTCATCATGTTTTTAATAATTCTACGAACTCGTATCACCCTTGATGGCGTAACCATCCAAATTTATCGTGGAGTAACCCTGCAAATGCCACACGTCTACTACACGATTTTAATCCACCACCACCACTATAAAATCAAAACAAAAATTTTCAAAAACCTCCATCTTTGGAGGAAATATTTTCTAGATATATAAGCGCGAACTAGATGACAATTAGAAATTTAATAGGATCAATGAAAAATCTAGAAAACACGATTGGGTAACTCGCTAAGGTTATCTCCGAGAGGCCACCCGGGACTCTTCCCTCAAATACTGAACCCAACCCAAGGGAGCACGCGAATTCGATTTCCCTTCGGAGAGGTAAAGTAATCCACGAGCCCACCACAAGAGAAGAGCAAGAGTTGATTACCTCTTCTGCTGCTGAACAACCCATCATTGTGGAAATAAATGATAAAAATTTTGAAACAGAAAATGAAAAATCTATTTTTGAAAAAGAAAATGATAATTTTAGAGATGATGGTCCGGTGATTATAAAATAATTTCTGCCACCTCCCTATCACGCTAAGCTAAGGAAAGATAAATTAGATGATCAGTACCAACGCTTTCTTGAAATGTTCAAACAAATCCACATTAATTTGCAATTTCATGAAGCCATTAGCCAAATTCCTATGTATGCTAAATATCTTAAGGATTTGTTGACTAATAACAAGAAACTAGAAAATTTATATAATGTAACGTTGAACGAAGAGTGCTCGACGTTCATTAAAAATTCTAATCTTCCTAAAAAGATAAATGATCCGGGTAGCTTTTCAATTCCTTGTGTTTTTGGTGATCTCTTCGTAAAGCACGTGTTAGCGGATCTAGTGCGATCATCAACTTAATGTTGTTTTCCTTATTTTAGAAACTATGATTGGGCACTCTCATCCCTATGCATATGAGTATCCAGTTAGCCAATCGATCAATTAAATATCCGTTAGGTATTGTAAAGGACGTGCTAGTGAAGGTTGACAAATTCATCTTCCCAGTTGATTTTGTAATTCTTGATATTGAAGAGGACATCGAGGTCCCTCTTATCCTTGGTCTTCCCTTCCTAGCCACCTCTCGAGAAGTCATTGATGTGAGTAACGGGAAGCTCTTTCTTCGTGTGGGAGATGATGAGGTCACTTATTCTATAAATCAATCTATGAAAAACTCTTTGAAAAATGATGACTCTTGTTTTTTCTTGATGTTTTAAATGAAGACTCCTCTTTTTCTCTTTCTAATGTTTCTTAAAATGTTTTCTCCTCTTCTTTTTCTTAAATTTCCACAAATGTTTTTGAAGACAGGATTATGTCCGTGCAATCCAATTTTGAAAATGAACCTATTTTTAGATCAAAAAATTATGAAAGTCTTATTTTTGAAAAAGAAAAAAAATTGAAAAACTCTTACGATGAACCACCCAACCTTGAATTAAAACCACTCCCTGAACATCTTAAATATGCTTTTCTTGAAAAAAAATTCTAAATTGCCCGTTATAATCTCGACCTTTCTTTCTCAATCAAAGAACGATCAATAGATCAAAGTGCTACAAAAGCATCGCCGAGCTATAACATGTCAAATTTCTTATATTTCTAGCATAAGCCCCTCTTTATGTACCCATAAAATATTTTTTTAAAATAATTCTATGGGCGTACTCCAACCTCAACGTCGTCTTAATCCGAATATAAAAGAGGTCGTGAAGGGAGAGGTGCATAAATTATTAGATGCGGGGATAATTTATCCTATTTCCGATAGTAAGTGGGTATGTTCGGTCCAGGTTGTACCTAAGAAGGGTGGGATCACGGTAGTGACAAACGAAAATAACGATTTAATTCCAACTAGAACAGTAACGGGATGGAGGATGTGCATCGATTACCGTAAGCTAAACGATTCCACTCGTAAAGATCACTTCCCCCTCCCCTATATCGATCAGATTTTAGAACGATTATCCGGACATAGTTTCTATTGTTTTCTCGATGGTCTCTCGAGGTATTTCCAAATTCCTATCAAACCCGAGGACCAAGAGAAGACAACATTCACTTTCCTCTTCGGATCTTTGCCTGCCGTAGTATACCTTTCGGGTTATGTAATGCGCCAGCTACATTTCAGCGATGTATACTCGCTATTTTTGATAAATATGTAGAAAATATTATGGAAGTATTTATGGATAATTTTTCGATTTTTGACAACTCTTTTGATTTATGTTTAAAAAAATTTGGGAAAAGTTTTACAACGCTGTGAAGAAATGAACTTTGTTTTAAATTGGGAGAAATGCCACTTTATGGTGCATGAAGGCTTCGTCCTTGGCCATAAGATTTTCGCTAAGGGAATTGAAGTGGACAAGGAAAAAAATTGAAGTAATTGAAAAGCTACCACCGCCTACGAATATCAAATAAATTAGAAGTTTTCTAGGGCACGCAGGTTTTTACCGACGATTCATTAAAGACTTTTCAAAAATTACTAAGCCTCTCACCCACCTCGAAAAAGAAGCTTCTTTTGTTTTTGATGATTCTTGTCTAGCTGCGTTTGAATTTATTATATCTAAACTTATAAATGCTCAAATTATGATCGCCCCAGTTTGGGATTTTCCTTTTGAAATAATGTGTGATGCAAGTAATTTTGCGGTAGGTGCGGTTCTAGGACAACGAATTGCTAAGAACTTTCATCTGATCTACTATACAAGTAAAACTCTAACTTCTGCTCAAGAAAAATACACCACAACCGAAAAGCAACTATTAGTTGTTATTTTTGCATTCGATAAATTCCGACCATACATTACTCTTTCTAAAATTATTGTTTTCACAGATCATTCCGCTTTGAAGTACCTCCTTTCTAAACCGGATGCCAAGCCGCATCTTATTCAGTGGATCCTCTTACTTCAAGAATTCGACTTGGAGATTCGGGATAAGAAAGAAGCGAAAAATCTAGCGGCTGATCATCTTTCTCGCCTCGAGAATCCTGAACTCGGCATTTTAAATGAAAATTTTATTAATGATTCTTTTCTGGACGAACGAATTTTAAAAGTTTCCTCTTCTACCTCCTGGATTGCCTATCTGGCCAATTATCTCGTGGCTCGGGTCCTTCCAAAAGAGGACTCTTCTCAGCAAAAGAAGATATTCTTTTTTGAGTTGAAGTATTATTTTTGGGAGGACCCCTTTCTATTTCACATTTGTGCGGATTAGGTGGTAAGAAGATGTGTTTCCCGGGAAGAAGGTCAACCAATTTTGAAGAATGTTCATGAAGGTCCGACTGGCGGGCATTTTCAAGCAAACCGCACCGCCCACAAAGTGCTTAGTGCTGGCTTTTATTAACCAAGCATATTTGAAGATGCACAAATCTTTATGAGCGGGTGTGATCGGTGCTAGCGGACTGGAAACATATCTAATAAAAATGAAATGGAACAAAATTATTTTCTAGAATGCAAATTTTTCGATCTGTGGGGCATCGACGTTGTAGGCCCCTTTGCCTCAAGCTTAGGTAACAAATATATTCTGGTCGCCGTAGATTATGTTTCTAGGTGGGCGGAGGCCCAAGCTTTACCCAGTAATGATGCCTGTGTCATAATATCTTTTCTTAAAAAATTATTTTCTCGTTTTGGTTTTCCTCGAGCGATTGTTAGTGATAAGGGGAGTCATTTTTGCAACGCTCAGCTCGCTAAAGCTTTAAATAAATACGACATTACGCGTAAACTATCCACCGCTTATCACCACCAAACAAACGGTCAGGTCGAGGTAGTCAATCGTGAACTTTAAAGAATTTTGGAAAAAAACCGTTTCTACTTCTCGTAAAGATTTGTCTTTAAAATAAGATGATGCTCTTTGGGCCTATCAGATAGCGTATAAGACTGTTATCGGTTGTACTCCTTTCTGACTGGTCTATGGAAAATCATGTCATCTCCCAGTAGAAGTAGAACACCGTGCGTACTGGGCGCTAAAATTTTTTAATTTCGATCTACACTCGGTCGGTGAGAAAATAAAAAATCAATTAAATTAATTCGACAAGTGGCGAGAGAACGCTTATGAGAATAACAAAATTTATAAAGAACGCACGAAATTTAATCACGATAAGAACTTACGCCACCCTAAAATGTTTAAACCAGGCGATCAAGTTCTTCTTTTTAATTCGCGCTTACGCCTTTTCCTTGGAAAGCTTAAATCTTCATGGCCTGGACTATTTACGGTCAAGCAAGTTTTTTCTTATGGAACTGTGTTGCTCTCGCACCTGGACAAGGGTGACTTTAAAGTTAATTGTCATAGACTAAAGTTATATTTTTCAAATGATTCGGTGTCTCCTACAAAGGAACATCTTATTTTTATCTCTTAATATTTATCTGCGTTTGAGACTCTTTCTTATTTTGGACATTTTTTTATTATTATAAAACTTTTATTATTAGTCGAACTCTCTTTTGTTCCTTGGGAGCCTGCCCAAGGCCTTTTTTCTGCTTTTATTTTTTTACTTTGCTCTTCCTTATGGTGGCCAAACAAGCACAAGTTCGTGATTGCCGCTCCAACGTTGTTGATTTCAAGAGGGATCAAGTCAAGTCTGCTGGTGATAAAGTGAAATAAAGCGCAATCATAAGGGATGTCCTGTTCTTTTTATTTATTTGTTATCTTTACGTTACTGCACTTCTCTCTCCTTCTCCATCTCTTTCTCGTTTTTTTTTCATTGAGGGCAATGAAAATTCTAAGCATGGGGAGGGTTTCATTTATTTGCTTTCTTTTTTTTCTTTATACAAAAAAAACAAAAATATTTTATTTTTTTATCACATAGTTATATTAAGCCTCTTAGGAGTACCTTTTCTTTAACTTTATCAAAAATAAAAAAAAACTAGAAAATACAAAATCCAAATTTTTTTTTTCTAAAAGCTATTTGAAAATTAGAATCAAAAATTATTTTCTATCTTAATTTTTATGTTTCTTCTAGTGATGTGTAGGCCCCTGCGATTCTTTTGTTCTAAGAAGAATTTCTTTGAAACGGTTTTCTAAATTTATCATTTTAACATAGCTTAGTTTTACTAGTTTCCAATTCATAAATATAGGCATTTGTTTATAATGTTGTAAGTTAGCAAATTGTACTTTTTCTTTTTATTGATCAGTTTAATTGTGTATGAATGGTTGCTAGATAACGTTATCACTTTTTCATTTGTGGGGTAATTCTTTCTTGGTGTCTAGAACTTATCTCTAGCGACTCTCGAAGCATTTGCGTCGTTTTTAACTAACTTTAAAAATATTTAGGCAACCCTTTGACCCGTTTGAGCCTTTTTGCCCACCCAAAAATTTCACCGTTGCTAAAATAATTTTGGGCCTTTTTCCTTTATTTAGCTCCACTTTTCATTTTTCACCGAAGCCAAAATGCCCTTCCTATTTTGATACTAGACCTTGAGCTTATTTAAATATTATTGTTGTGATGGGTTTTATTTTTGAAAAAACAAAAGGAAATTATAAGCATACAGTTGGAGCTCTCCTATGAAAAGAAAAAATTATTATCCAAAAATGTGAAATCAGAAAAATGAAAAAAAGAAGAAGTTTATTTTTGGCCAATTATGTGAAAAGAAAAATACATGACCTTGTGTTTTTAGTTTGGTTTGGAGAGAAGAAAGTACTTCTAATTTCTCATTGTTGTGTTTTTATGTTTATTTTGAGCACATCCTTGGTTTAGTGTGCTTTAACCATCACATTTATTTTAGATTTTCTATTCCTAATCATTTACCTAAGCCAAGTCTTTTCGCCTATTGAAGTCTTATTGATCTTTAGAACGTGAACCTGAGTAGTGGAGAGAGTTTGAACAGACAAGCCTATGGCCACCATCATTGATGGATTTCTTTGGAGGTTATCTTGAGGTGATTTAGGGGTAATTGTTATTTTAGCAACCTAGTAGTTCGTTCAATACGCCATTTATTTAGAACCTCTACTTTTGTTTTTCTTATTTTCCAAAATTTTGTATGCCTTGCTTTAGGGATTTAGAAATGTGTAATTCTTCTTTATATTCTAATGATATTTTTATATCTCCATTTTCAAGTTTTCTATTATGCACTTTTCACCCCACTAGTTATTAACATGAAAATTAGGATAGTTTAATTTTTCATATTTTGGTTTTCTTAATTATGAAATCTAAATTGCTTTGTTTGCTTTTTATTCCTCTTCCCAAGTTTTAAATTCCATTTGCTTGAGGGCAAGCAAATACTTAAGCTTGGGGGATTTTGATGACTAGTTTTAGTCATCGTTTTTTTAGGTTAGTTTAGTTTAATTCTCCTAGGTTTAAGAATTATTTTTATATTTTATGTATGTTATGTTTTAATATTTTATTTTTGATAATATGTTTTAATATTTTATTTTATGTTTGTTTGTTATGTTGTATTGTGTGTTATGTTTGTTTGTTATGATTTTATTATTTTAGTTTTTATGTTTTGTTATTTTTTTGTTTTTGTTATTTGTTATTTTATGTTTTTATTACTTTATGATAATTTATGTTTGTTATGTTATATAACTAATATTATGTTCTATTTTATTTGTTTGTAGGTGCATCCCAAGCACAAGTCCATCCCTCCATGATGCAACCCGTGACCTCACCCGTGTTGCTGTCCAACCCGAGCCCTCTTCAAGTGTAGCTCGGCCAGCCCACATGTGGCCCTCTTCAAGTCCATCCCGAGCACAATATGCAGCAGCCCACACAACCCGAGCCCCTACACCAAGCAGCCAATCATGCATGGCCCTCCATATTTCAGCCCATTTGCAGGCCATCATGCATGGTCGGCCTCCCCCTTCTCTCTCCCCCTCATTAAATTCCATGCATGCACCTCTCCATTCATGCATGTTCGGCCACTCCTATAACGCCCCCGATTTTTCTGTGATTGTTTAATCCTTGTTTGGCATTACGTTGACACATTTTCGGCCTTTTGCCATTGTTAGAGCGTGGTCTTAGCTCTTAAGGATCTCTTAGTGGCATGTATTGTTGCCTGTTTGCAAGGTTCCCTAGCGAGTCAGAGTCTGTTATAGTGACTCAGTGGAGCCACTTTGGGAATGCTTGTATTTTTGCTTCGGGAAGTGTTAGCCCGAGTTTTGTTTGTCGGATGATGATTCCGACAGGCCACTAGATTTGTAGCGTGGGTATTTAGCTACGGTGTGATTTTCGTCGAATTTCGAGATCGTTTGTTTTTGCGTCGTTTTGGCGTGTTATTTAATTAGCTGTTATAATAATAATTCTTGGCCGGTTTTCCTTGGCCGATTTTTTTGTGCTATGCATATATAAATTTATATCATAAATTCTATTATAAGATACTAAATTTATATAGTGGCTGACTTATCAGAGATATTATATATAATATTAGTTAGTGGCTGACTTATCATAATATTATATATACTAGTGGCTGTGTATAATAGTATTATATTAGCTTAGTGGCTGGATATAGTATAATATTGCTTATTTTAGTATATCCCCATCATCTTCCCCAAGAAGAGAGAGACGAAAAGCTTCCAGCGAAAGACTTCAGGCGACGGAAGTGCTGGAGCTTCGGCCGGCTATTTCTGGAGGGTTAGGGCTCGGTTTTCTTGGGTAAAGGCAGATCTGGACTTCTCTCACTCATATCTTCCTTCCTAGGTATGTTTTGCTTGCTCTAGAGCTGTCTTAGAAGCTAGGGTCTTTTCGGGTTTGCTCATTTTTCCCTCTTTAAGCTTCAGTTTTACTGTTTTTGTGGCCGATCTTGCCGCCGGTGCCGCAGTTTGTTAGGGCAGCTGCTGTTTCCTTGAGGTAGAGGCAAGTGGTGCCCTTTGCCCTTGCCAAGCTTGTTCTTATTTGTGCTGTTTTGTTTTTTTAGTTGTTGATGTAGCCATATAATTGTTGTAGCTTTATTATTATTTTTTCTCCTTGAAGCTAGGGCTGCTACAACCTTTAATATTAATCTTTCCCAGATTTCTGCTTCTTTCTCCCTCCCTAGTGATGTTTTGTGTCCAGGTAGTGCTGGAGGTAGGATTTTTGTTTGCTAGTGTTAGCCCAGCTTAGTTGGTAGCTGTAGATGGGTAGAAGGGGTAGGAAGGAGGAGCTTAGAATTTTTTGTAAGTAAGTTTGAGTTCTCTAGATAGCAGACAATGAGTGAAATATAGGCTAAGTATAAAAGCGTTGAGTGTCGTGGGAACACTCAACGCCTGTCTTTTTGGTCTGAAGACTAAGTCCAGAAGCATTGACAGCGTTGAGTGAGGTAAGCTCACTCAATTCCGTCTTCCTTTTAGCATTGAGTGAGTTGAGCTCACTCAACGCCGTCTGTGTTTGGCGTTGAGTGAGTTGAGCTCACTCAACGCCATCTTGCCAGATACTTTTTCTAAGTCTTTTGGCATTGAGTGAGTTGAGCTCATTCAACGCCATATGCTTTAGGAATTTTTCTAAGTCCTTTGGCATTGAGTGAGTTGAACTCACTCAATGTCGTCTGTCTTTTGGCGCTGAGTAAGTTTAACTCACTCAACGTCATCTGTGTTTGGCATTGAGTGAGTTGAGCTCACTCAACACCGTCTAGTTCGGCGTTCATTTCCTTCTAAGTCAAAAATGTTGAGTGTGTTTGAGTCACTCAACGCCTTCAACTGTTAGCGTTGACAGTGTTGAGTTGGCTGAACTCACTCAATGTCGTCGGCCAGTGAGGGTTTTGCGGCTAAGTATTTTGGCGTTGAGTGAGTAGAGCTCAGTCAAGACGGCGTCGAGTGAACTCGACGCCTTCCCTGCTAATATTTTGGCATTGAGTGAGTAGCACTCACTCAATACGGCGTCGAGTATACTCGACGCTTTTTCCTTAGGCTAGTGTTTTTCTCCCGAGTTGGTTAGTGTGGGTTTGCACTCGGTTTGGTGATGTTTCTCGGCTGGTTTTGAATGCCGAATCGTGAAATATGGCAGGTGGTTTTGTTTGGTTTCTTTGTAAGGGGTTTTTTGGCTTTAAAGCTGTGGTCATCACAATTTTGGCCTTGGTTTGGGCTGGTTGTGTTGGTGTGTTGGACCCTTGGGCAGCCACTGGTTGTTTTCACCCAGGAGAATCTTGAGGATCTAATTATTAGGGTGAGGAGTATTTTTGGTCACCAACCTAGATCCATAGTTTTCACCACTACTAATGATTCACAAGTTAGGGTTGTTAGTTCCCTTTCCTTTTAAATTGCTACTTGGCAACTGTTTCCCCTATTGCTACACAAAGTTTTCTTTTTAGCAGGGTATGTTGCAAATTTCTCGCACTTCGTGTGTTTCGATTTTTCCTTGGAAAGTGCTTCTTTTTCTATCTTGCTTATTTCCTTATGCTAAATTTGATAACATCTTTATTACGGGTTTTGAAACCCCTTCTTTTTATCTGATTAGATACTTGCTGAGGTGTTCTTTCTTTGAATGCCTCAGGTTAAGAGCCATAGCCGGTTGAGCGGCTAGTTGTCTTTTGGGGGCATACTGGGATCCTATGGACTGTTGAGACTCACCTTCCTCAGATAGAGAGGTAGTTTTTTTATTCTTTTTTGAATAGACATGCAACTCACGAGTGGGTTCGTGTCAGGTTGTTGACGCCCACTGGTGGTTTTCTTGTGATACTAGATATAAACTGAAACTGCTATTTTATTTGCGTTTATGGAGGTTGTTTACTTGCTCTCTGGGAATGCTTTATGCTTGGTTGCATGTTAGGTATTTTAAACCTAAAAGCATTACTATATGTACCTCATGCACGTCATGTTTATAAAACTAGAACACTATTTTCCAAAGTAACATAAAGACTATAGTTTTATACTATGCTAAATTTAGAGTATTGCATATCATGAGTTGTCCTTTGGGGACGTTTATTCTCATGTAGGATGTCAAATCACCTTAACCAAAGTATTTTTATGCTGCATATAAATATATGTTTTTGATTTGGACTAGCTGATCCACTATGCCGAGGGATACGTCCATCTAATTTAACTAGATTTTCTTTCATAATAAGTCTTGATTCTCTTTAAGCTTTTGAGTCTGGTGTTTTGCCTGAGTGTCTACAGTTATCCTCTGTATGACGTGGCATCATCCCTCTTTTCCCTTCTCTCATTCTCATTTAAACCCATCCATTGCCCTTCTTATATTTATTTTGTTCCTTTTTATTTTCCAAAATGAAAATGCATGCATTTAGCCTCTTCTCTTTCCCCCATTAAATCTCATTCATGCACTTCCCCATTCATGCATGCCCCCTTGTGCCCCTTTATCTCAACTTCCCTCTAGAACCTCCCCCCTCATATATAAAAGGACCCTTAGACTCAAGCATTTGGAAGGTTGGAAATTCGAGAGAAAGTATAGTGCTAGTGCAAGAGAGTTTCCTTCTTCTTTGATTATTGTTGTTGAGTTTTTCTTTTCATTATTGTAATCTCTTTCTTAGTAGTATAATATTGTCTTTTTATTATTATTGTGTACCTCTTTTTATCTATCAATGAAAATGAATTTCCTTTATCTTATTGTGATTTCATTCTTAAATATGCGTAGCTAATTTTCCTTTAGCATTCGATCATGAGGATACATGAAATGAGATGAGATTTCCTTTTACTTCTTAGTTTTATTTTTGCTAAATAATTCTCGATCCTTCTTTGATTTTTCTCGTATCGACTCAATACTTTTGGTATACGGTAGTAGGCCATTTGATCTCATTTCATAGTAGTCAAGAGACTTGTTGATTTTAAAGATCACTCAAAGAAGGAAGGAGTTACACGCAATCCTAGAAATAGGACGACGTAAATCCTCCGGATTGGAGTCAAATCCAATAGTGCGGGTCACTTCGATAATGCAACTTTAGGCCTTTTTGATTTGCAAAGAGATTTTGGTCAAAACACCTATAAGTTAGGAGATTTAATGCTCTAGCGAGATTATTTCTTATTTTCTGATCCGCCACGGTTGAGTTTGATTTGCAATTATAAAATATATTTTTATCCTTCTTATCTCTTTTCATGGTGAATCATTGATCGAATGCTATATTTTTATCTGCAGTTTTAGTCTTATTATTATCTTTAGTTTAACTTAAAAATTCTCAAAACACCCATCAATCGTACGTTAGGATAATAGTAGAAGCGTGAGTAATAGTAATTGATAGCCCCGAGTTTTAAATACGATCTTGGTACTACAATTCGATAGGTGCACTTGACTTTTTCGGGTGATAGTCATTTAATTCACCAATCCCATACTACATAACAGTCTCATGTTGCTCCCTATGAGTATCCATATACAAACACATATTATGCATCCCATACTACATAATATTCCCAATATACTTATTGACATGCTTATGAGTGTAGTGTTCATGCTTCAGCCAAGAAGTACTAGCGACACATCGTTGCATGTATGAAATGACACAAGACAATCTAAAACTAACCAGAAATAGTCGTTCGACCAATTTTAAAAAAACCTCGCCCTCTTATACCAACTGTCACAACCTGCATTTTCTCCGTATTTAAATAATAGATCAGAGTAAGAGAAAACACGCGTCTTGATGCCACGACGTGCAGAGGATAACCACAGGCGCTCAGGAAAAAACTCAAACCTAACACCTTATAAGAAAGCCTCAAGTTTATTATAAAGAAAACTGTAATTTAAGTTAAGTTTTGATAATCATATCCCTTTGCTTTAGTGGATCAACTAGCCCATAAACAAAAACATGAATATATATTGTGGAAAATACTTTGTTTATATTGATTAACATCGTACATGAGCATAAAAATTAAAACAGGATAATTCATCATATGCATACTTCTAGGTTTAATATAAGTATAGAAAAAGCTTTTATGTTAGTTGAAATATAGTGACTCTGGTTTAAAACAATGTTATGCATTAGATAGTCAAATGATACCTTTATACTTTTAAAATAATTAACATGCATTCCTAGCATAAAACCTCCCAAAGATCAAGTAAAACTAACCATTCAATCAGAAATTGACTTAGCAGCTAGCAAGTACTTAACATTCAACGAAAATCTCCTGCGGGCATAAACATCCTGACACAAACCTACTAAAAGCATGTATATCTGAACCAACAAAACAAAACAAGAACTACCTTATGAGGGTGAGAAAAAAACAACTGCAATAGCTATAGAACACTAGCAATAACCAATTATAGCCGCTAAACCGGCTACTGCTCCAAAGCTGAGGCATTCATAAGAAAAAAATACCTCAGCAAAAAAATATACAAGTGATGATCAAAGATCAAAATTAGCAATAATCCAAAAGGGACAAAGGGGGGTGGTTACAAGCCCTAACATAAAAAAGCTGACAAACATTAACAAATAAGCCATAAGATAGAGATAAAAGGTTTACTTACAAATTTCAAGGGCATGAAATTTGCACCAAGTGTGATAAAGATCCATGCTTTATATAAAACGAAATACATATAAGTAAGTGTATATATAAGATATTAGTCTGCTCATCATTTAGCAGGAAAAAACACCAGCAATAAATCTGGCACATGCGGTGGTGGTCTCCTCCTCCACACACCGACATCAAAACTTTCACAAGGGATGAAGGGTGGTGGTCTCCTTCTCCCCTAACCCAAAATACATCATCGGGGCAAAGCCATCACTTGCGGTGGTGGTATCCTCCTCCACACACTAGCAGTCAAAAAATCACTCCCGGAAATCCACCAGGCGAAAAGAAGCACAGAATAGCAAATTAGGAAAATAACGAGAAAATCTATAAAGGTATACTCGACGAATAGGAGAGTCATTCGACGAATAGCTTTTAAGTATACACAGATTTGTCTAGAATACTCAATGAATTACCTCAACAAGCAAGCTCAAACTTGACGAATTGGACTGATTCGGCGAGGGAAGAAAAATCTATGTCCACACTGATTCGTCAAGTATACTCGACGAATATAGTTGACACTCGACGAATTAGCTTAGTAAAATAAGAAAAATAGGCTACCTTAATGATATACGACGAATAGGTGAAAATACCCAAGTCCATGGGAAAATCGTCGAGTATACTCGATGAATCTAAGGTTCACTCAACGCTCTTAAGGCCAAAGAAGTCTCACTCGATGCCTGGACTTTAACTCAACGAAGTTTACTTCACTCAACGCCTTCACTCAACACTCTCGTCTCCAAACCAACTATACTCGACGAATTCGTCGAGTTAACACGACACTTTTGACTTTGGCTCAAAGACCACTCGACGCTCTCAATGCCAAGTCTATTTCACTCAACAACGCCAAGACTGATACTCGATGAATTTGACGCCTAATAATCAATGAATGCAGAATCACTCAACTCCATGTCTGATATTGAACGAATTCATCGAGAATATTCGACGAATTGTACTTTAGTCAACGTCAAAGCATTACCCGACGAATTTCAATAGATACTTGACGAACCAAACTACTCTCAGCATCTAGACTATTCAACAGAATTGACTTAGACCAAAACCCATACTTGACAAATTTTACTCAGGCTTACCCCACCATATTTGATGAATTTAAACTAAATTGACTGTCATATTCGACGAACTCCAACTAAGACTAACAGTCTTATACTCGACATATTAACCTAACAAAATTAATTCCTTATTCGACGGATTATACTCGGGCCATCTCCTACCTAAACGACGAAGTCAAACTTGGCTGGAAATCTACACTAACCAGCCGATCGGCCTTGGCCAAACCCTACCCTACGCCTATTTGCTGAGGAGGGAAGAATAATAACAGGAAGCAAAAAAAAGAAAGTCATAACAAGGGGGAGAAATCATCACTTGCCTTGAATCGCCCGAAAACCGGCCACGCATGCGCTCCTCCTCAAGGATCTGGCCGCAAGAAATCTAGGAATTGATTCCTGAAACTTTTCGGGAGAAAAGAAGGTCAAAACGAATTCCCTAACGTCCAAAAATTCAAGAAACTGGAAAAACTCGCCGCGCACACGTAGATCTCGGCGAGAGCAGTCTGAATCTATTCTCCAATGGAGATTTCGAGCAACAAAGCTCCTGCAATCGGCAGCCGAAAGTCTAAAAATATCCGTCGTTCTTCTCTTTCGCAAAACAGTGCGACGGTGTGTGAGGAAGATGATGAATAGGGTTTTCGTCACTTCGAAGGACTATATATATATATAATATTATATTATTACTAGAATAACTTCTAAATTACCGATAACTCCAAACAACTCGGATTTCTACGAAATTCGCACCGAAAATAAATATTGATACAACGAATCCAACGTCGAAGTCAAAATCAAAATCGAACAAACTAAACTCGTGTAAAAACTCCACGATGCCCAACACTCCTTTACATCCCAAAGAGGCTCAAACGAGTTCCAAAACAAACCCGGCTCGCAAGGGAAAACTCCAAAAACACACTTGAAATTAGCCAAGCTAATATTCTAAGTCAAAACCTTGGATACCAAATGAGCAAAATCCACGCTCTAGTAATGGTACCTATCAACTATGCGTCATCATAATGCCATGTTGTCAAAAATACGCCACTAAAGGAATTAATATAAACATCGAAAAATAAGGGGCATTACAAAGTGGTCGGTGGAGCTGAGTGAATTTGATATATCTTTTGTTCCCCACCTCCCGATCAAGGCTCAAGTGATGGTCGAATTCCTGGATGATTATGTTGTCGAGGTTGCGAAGGCCGAGTTGACTCATCTAGTTCCTTTGAGGGTAAAAGTGGATAGCGTGTCAGGAAGGCACTCCTTGGGGGTAGGGGTGCCTTCGGAGAGTTTGCAAGGGATGAAGATTGAGCAAACCGTGATCATTCATTTTCCCATCACCAACAATCAAGCGGAGTATGAGGTCGTGATTGCGGGGCTTTGGCAGGCCAGGGAGCTAGGGGTACAATACGTGGAGGTACTAAAGGACTTCATGGTGGTGTCCTCCTAGATTAACGGTGAGTTTGAGGCAAGGGAGGCAACTCTCCAACAGTACCTGGTAAAGCCGAAAGGGGTCATCGACATGTTCCAAACATTCTCCATCAGACATGTGTCGCGGGAAGAGAATCTCAATCTATTAGAGCACTATCTCTCTAGGGGAGCAAGTGGATCAGCTGGCCAAGTTCGCAGCCCATGCGGGGGAGGGGGGAACTTTTATCGACCTCTTCCGCACTTCCATCGGAGAGGGGTAGCTGATGGAAGTGGATCAGCGCCCTCCCTGGATGGACCCCTTAACAACCTTTTTGTCTTCAGGAGACTTCCCGGAGGGTCTGGATAAAAGCGCTTCAAGTACAAGTCAGCATATTATCTTATGCATGATGGGAAGTTATATCGTAAGACCTTCTCAGGGCTTCTAACACGTTGCATGGCTAAAGAGGAGGTCCCAAAGATCATGGAGGAGGTTCACTCTGGGGAGTGCGGGAGTCACTCAAAGAGCAGGATACTAGTGGGGAGGATTGTAAGGCAATGGTATTTTTGGCCGACCCTTGGCCAGGATGCTGCCGAGTTCGTGAAGAAGTGACAGAAGTGCCAACTATTTTCCCCTCTCCAACTGCTACCAGTCCAGACACTCAGGAGCATCACTGCATCCTGGCCCTTTGCCCTCAGGGGAATGGATATTGTGGGGCACTTACCCCAGGCCTGTGGATAGAGGAGGTTCCTTCTAGTCATGATCAATTATTTCTTTAAGTGGTTGGAGGTTAAGGTGCTAGCCAAGGTGACCTCCCAGGTGCTCCGGAACATTATATGGGGGGAGATTATTTACAGGCATGGGTTGCCTCAGGCCATTATCATGGAAAATGGGCCGCAGTTTACTAGCAAGGAGTACATCAGCTTTTGTAGTCAGCTCGGGATCAATCTCTGATTTGTGTCGGTCTACCACCCCTGGGGTAACGGGCAGGTGGAGGCAGCAAACAAGATTATTGTGAACCTGTTGAAGAAGAATGTTGAGAACCTGAAGGGAAGTTGGATGGAACAACTTACTTCAGTCCTCTGGCCCTTGAGGACCTCTCCCAACACAACGATGGGGGATCCCCCTTCAGACACTCCCATGGATACAAAGTTGTGCTCCCAATCGGGTTCATGGTCCGGGCACCATGGGTGGTAGGAGTAGAGAAAGGCAGGGAAGAATGGAGGGTAGAGAATGAGGATGAGTTATGACTCACATTGGACCTGACGGAGGAACTCCGAGATGTGTCTGCTGTCAGGGAAGAAGAAATAAAATGGCAGATGGCCAAGTACTTGGACAAACATGTTTGAATCAGACATTTTGTGGAAGGGGACTTGGTCTTAAAAAAGGTGGACGTCATAGGGAGATCAGCTGCCGCGGGAAAGCTCAATCCAAATTGGGAGGGTCTATTTATCGTTAATGAGGCGTTGAAGTCTGGGGGTATCACTTCCAGAATGTAGAGGGCAAGACCCCAAATCACACCTAGAGTGGTGATGACCTGAAGCGTTTCTATACTTAAACCGTGTACATAACATCTTTTCTTATAATATGAAGCTTCTTGATATTCCAACTTTCTTCTGTAATAGTTCATGTGAATGGGTGAAGAGTTCACCGAGCATATCCCGCTGTCAGGCTCCCACGATATAGCAAGGTTGGATATCACTTGAGAGAGTCTCCCAAACACCGATCAGATCCCACTGCCAGGCTCCTACTAGCTAGTAGGACTGGACGCCACTCGAGAGAGTCTCCCAGACCCCGAAGAGATCCTGCTGCCAGGCTCCCACTAGCTGGGAGGGGTGGATGTCACTCAAGAGAGTCTCTAAGAACCCTAGCAGATCGTGCTGCCATGAACCCAATATCTGGCAGGGTTGGATGTCACTTGTAACACCCCTATCCGCCACATAGCATATAACAGTAGGTCTGGCCGAGGCCCGACGACATATACTACGGACAGACCGGTGGGTTACAAAATGAAACCATTCTTCCAATCACACGTCCTATACAGTGTACATTCTAGCGGAAGCAATTTAATAAGTTGCAAAGAAAGAACCCAGCCAAAAGCATGAATGTCCACTAACAAACTAAATAGGAATGAACGTACAAATACAACAAGTACTGGGCCTTATGGTCTTACAAAAGTTTACTTAAATACAATGTATCTTCCATACAACGACACGCAGGTCGGTCACACATGAGAATAAATTAAATAATACACTTCGGCCTTTGAGGGCCAGCACTAAAACAAGGGCTTTAGCCCGCTATTTGCCACTCGGCACTGCAGCACCTACAAGCAACATTCCACTACACGGTGGCAAAAAAATAGCAACGGACAGCTAAAGCTGACCAAATTATAACGACCCCACCCTTTTACTTGGGGTGGCAGTGATCCTTCCCTGCAATGCATTAGTATAAAAAACATGATAGCGAAAGTACAAATTAAGCACACTTCACCACAAGCGTAGGCATACACGGCCGCACGCCCCGTGCTCTCAGGGCACTTACACAGTGAACTCGGTCCACCAACACCTCTAGGGAGGCGAATCTCGTGAGCATTTTGGTCGTTTTGGCCTAAGAATAAGACCCTCCATCTATGCCAACGGTAAGTACCACGTACTTTAAGTCTCTTTAACCGAACGACACAGAGCGGGTATGGTTCCGCCTAACCCGTTGCTCATACCGCAATGCCAATTTAAGCCATATGCGCGGGTCAAGCTTCCCCGAGTCCCAAAGCGATTACACAAATCTTACATAACAAGTTATGTACAAGTTGGCTCCCAGACCACCAAGTTGGCAGAATCACGCTTTTGCCCAGTTTTTTTTGGTGCACCTTGGAGTAAATCCCCAAGATTCCCCGATGCATTGTACCACGTAGAAAACCCGAAAACAACTATCAGTATGGAGTATTCTCCGACCATTCAGGCATAATGAAACATCACTGATCCAAACCAAAATGTCCGGGTAGGCTTCACACACCATGCCTATGTCCGTACTTCAATTTCAGACTCTACATGCAAAACAACGGGGACTATTCATATCTACCCGAAGGAACACCTCAAACTCACCGCATACTCGCGAGAGCGGGCTTCCTATGCATAAAGGAAAGGGGACTTCACATGTCCAATAAGAGAATCATTACCCTAGGTTTTCTCTTCGGCTCCATGATGATCTAGTCGGATTGAAAGCACCGTATCAGCCTCGCCTTTGCAGATTTGGACTCGCATCGAGAATCAGGGCTCCGAAGCTTCTCTGACGGCCGGATTTCCTCTTACTCTTCTTCTTCCTCCTTGATCTCCCCTCTCTCTAAGGTCTTAGAAAGAGAATGCTCACTTGAAATGATGGTTTGAAAACCCTAATCCCAGCCTAAATCCCAACATAGACCAACCTGAGCTGTCAAATCCCAAAATAACGAAACGAACAGCCACGATTCACACTTAATGTCAAATTACTGGGCCGAACACGGCTTGCGACATACCTGTATCCAAGGTCATGCTTTACACTAATCATGAAAAAGGAAATCCAGAATAGGACACGGCCTGGGACACGGCTTAGGACACGCTAATCATGCGAGAGGGGGAGGTTGCCGAAATCACGGGTGACGAAAATGAATTACTTAATTTAGTGATGGTTTTTGTTTGCGAGACCCTTGGCCTTAAGGTTGTTGCCGGAGTAGAATGCGATCCCATCCTTTTTGGCGTGGAAGTTGAATAGCTTTCGGAAGACGGGTAGGCTGAACTCTATCCGCTCCTCCTGCAAGTAGAAAGTGAATGCAAACTAGCAAGGCGATGGAGTTGGGGTTGAGATGCGTGGGAACTATGCAAAAGTAGCACAGGGCATGACAGACTTCTGACAAGATAGGTAGGCACAATCCCACCTAGAATGTTTGGCACGGATGGCGAGTTCGTAAGGTGAGAAATGGTTGATTGATTCAACCTTCCCTTTGTCTCACGGGGTGAAACCCGCCGGGATGTAGAGGTTGTTGAGCAAATGGTACTCTTCCTTAAACATGTTGCAATTCATGAAGGGGCAGTCGGGGAATGCGGCTACGCTTTTGGTCCTACCGTCGACATTCCCAAACATCTTGTGAGAATTGGGAAAGAGCAGAACTGCGAGTGCAAAGGAAGAAAAAACAGTGAAAAGTGTTGGAGGCTCTTAAAGAAGGTGGTTTATGCGGTAGGTGAGGGTTCTATTTATAGAAAAGTTTGGGAGGGAAAAGACCCATGCAGGGAAAAGTGTGGATAGAAAAATCCCAAGATATCTTCTAAAACCCCGCGGGGATCTCACACTACCTCACTCGCCACAAAGATCTTGTACTCCATCACTCCCTGCCAAAATAAAGTTGAACGTTGCATCCTTAAAAATAAGTTTAGAAACAAAACAAGCGCGAGAATGAAGAGAATAAATGGTGGGAACAATCAAGCGAAGAAAGGAAAAAAGAATAATATTACAATCTTTCATCCATCAGCATTCGACACAGAATCAAATTATTACAAAGATAAAAAAGAAGAGGGAAGAAAGGCGAGAGTCGGAAGGCCCGCCTGGGGCCCTTACCACTATCCCCGGCCTCCCCTTCCTGGCCTAGGGATCATGCGCGAATGCTACAATGTATGGATGGTCTGCCGCTCCTGCTGGGCAAGGCGCGGTTGATCTTTTTCTTTTGCAACGTTGATCCCGTGGAAGTCCCTCCCGCCACCAGCATCTCCCCCCGGCTCAGCAATTAGTTGAGCATAATTGTTTTCCAGGAAAAGCATGCTCCTCGATGGACTTATGGTTCTTGCAAACTTGGTTGTAGAGCTCACAGAATCTCTGCAGTAGGCAGCTTCAATGCCTCAAAATCTTTTGGATTCCTTAGAAAGGCGGCGATTGAGTCAGGTGAGGGGGGAGGCGATAACTCCTTCTCGTCAATGTCGACATCGGTCGACGAGATCTCGCGGTAACCTGCAATAGATGGTGTTAGATGTACATGATCCTCTTTTATTTTAGAGGGCGAGTGCGACTGGTTACCTTGCCTGGAGTCTGGCTCCTTGCCCGATTGTTGGCGAGAAGTGTTGGGTCTCCCCTCAAAGGGAGTGTCGAAGGAGATATGTGCCTTACCGATCGCAGGGCACCAAACTATCGGCTCAGCAGCGGTAGCATAGTCCTGATTAGTGAGGTTGGGCGCGATATCTGCTGGAGAAAGTTGGCCCGAGGCAGGATCCGGAGCCACCAGGCGAGTAAGGGATTTGGGCTTTATAACACCCAGTCCTGTGGTCCCAAAGATAGTAGCTTCAACACACACGGCTAAGCAAACTGATAGAATGCAAATGGATAGAAGGGGAATTACCATTAGCCCGCAGGAGATCTTTCAGTTTATGAGGAGAGGTGATCTCGGGTGCCACCTTGTCTTTGCCAGCCTCAAGCGAGTGCGGGGCCGTTCTTTCCTCCCCAGCCTCCTTCCCCTTTGGATGGATCTGCAGCGAGCGGAGGAGGATGGAGTCCGCAAGATAGAATCATCCCCGGTAAGGTTGCGCTTTACCATCTTGGCCATCTTCATTTTTGGAGAAGAGCCTGGTGATTTTCAGGAGAGCCAAGGGGCGAATGAGCCCATCGAAGTTTTATTCTCGGCTCGGGCGGTGTTGAGGCGATCTTCGGATTCTTTCGAAAGCAACATCAGGTTGGGGGCGAGATCACCAGGAAAAAGGGTAGGAGAAAGTCTATTTGCCCGTGGTTGGATATTTATAGAACCATGGAGGAGGCCACAAAAGATTCCCTTCCAGGTCAGCACACACTCATCAAATACGTGGGGTTAGATGATTCTTTCCAAACATCGAAGAAGCTCGTAAAGAGAGGGGATTATGTACAACCCCATATTTAATGAGTGTGTCCCCCCTCTAGGATGAGTAATTCGCAGGATCTCTAGGAGCGAGAGGGCTCGAGACCTGAATCGAGACCCTTCTAGTGTTCATCGAGCAGGCTACGTGAGCCAATTCCTTAGGCATCGAGTGAAGATGGACCTGTCAACGCCTTCTACTCTTAGGTATTGAATGAGGTGTTATCTACCAATGGCTTAAGTTCCATGTTGTTGAGTGAGGCAAGTGCTCTCAATGCCTTCAGTTCCTTGGCATTGAGTTAGGCACGCTATGTCAATGCCTTCAATTCCTTGGCGTTGAGTGAGGCGAGTGCTCTCAACGCCTTCAATTCCTTGGAATTGAGTGAGCCACGCTCTGTCTACGTCTTCAGTTCCATAGATTTGAGTGAGGCGAGTGCTCTTAATGCATTTAGTTCCTTAGTATTGAGTGAGGCGCGCTCTGTCGATGACTTCAGTTCCTTGGCATTTGTGAGGCGATTGTTCTCAATGACTTTATTTACTTGGAGGTGAGTGAGCCGAGTGCTCTCAACACCTTCAGTTCCATGGTGTTGAGTGAGGCGTGCTCTGTTGACACCTTCAGTTCCTTGGCATTGAGTGAGGCGAGTGCTCTCAACTCCTTCAGTTCTTTTACGTTGAGTGAGGCGCACTCTATCGACGCCTTTAGTTCCTTGGCGTTGACTGAGGCGAGTGCTCTCAACGCCTTCAGTTTCTTAGCATTGAGTGAGGAGCGCTCTATCGATGCCATCGGTTTTTTGGCATTGAGTGAGGCGAGTGGCCTTAGACTTCGCATTTACCCATAATAGGGTCCCGCGGGGGCGAATTCCTGGCTTACCCCAACACTCGCCTCTTTAGTCTTCAGTCAGCCTTCATGGGGCACTCACTTAGTGGGGTCCAGAGGAAAAATTACCTGAAAGCCCGTGCAGGGGCTGTGGATAACCATTCAGAACAGCAGAGTTACCCTATTTACAGGCAAGGTTTTAAAAAATATAAATAGACCCAAGGGGTACCTCAGAAGACAAGCTCTCTAGTTCTCTTACTCTCTTGTCTTTTAGCGCGTTCTGAGGTACCCTTAGCTCAACACATGCTAAGGAGGGGAAGTGCTCTATGATCTTTCGAGTGTTTGGTGGGACCTCCGTGTTGGATCCTTGGGTTAGTTTCAAGTTCTAAGTCTTCGATCAGCCAAGCTTGATAGGCAAAGTAAGTGTACGGTCACCCATTCCCTAAGTGTTCAGACTCCAGAGAAGCTGGTTTTTGGTTTCAACAGCCTAAGGACTCGACGAATTTTACTTGGAAAAATTCTGAAGTCCTGAACTTAGCTAGCATTCCTTCTTTGAATCATCTATTCCACTTGGAGATGAAGTACACCCCAATAAAGAGACTACAAAAGAGTCAACACTATGTCCTATACAATGAGGAATTATATTGTACAGTCCTGTGTAATATGACTCATTGTAATCTGACATTAGTTTGTACATAGCAATTAAAGTCTTGCAAGTATATAACTAAAATGCAGCATCAAATACTGACTTAATTCATCTTATTTCAAGGGGGACTTCTTCAAATCAGGGTTATTGTGGATACAATACCCGACAATCTTCTCCTATTTGAAGAAGTCAAAACCCTATATACTAAGCTGTATTGAAAAGAGAATAATCATAAATAAGTGCAAAAAAATAAAGTAAATGCAAGTAAACATAAATCATCAAAACATTAAAATTTATATAAAGCTGTCTTTTGGGCATTCACTATTTTTACACATATCACAGACTTAAAATTTAGTCCCATCAATGCTTCCCCTGGTTCTTCTCATGTTGCCTATCAAAATAAGCATGAGGCTTGGGATAATACTTTAGAGGAGGACGAGCATTAGGATTATCCCTTCTATATTTTCTGAAGTGCAACCTCCTCTTCATAGTTTAAACTTTGTCCTTCTCCCATTCTTTTTTGCTATAAAAGATTCTCGGCTCTTCATTCGTCAATCAACAAAATTGTACATGTCCAAGATATTCCATTAGAAATTTGACTTCATGTTTCAGCATACACTATGTTCTCTTTGTTTGGCTCAGATCTTTAAGTAGAGGGACCTTCCCCATACCTTCTCCTTTTCTAAGGAGGATGAGAAGATTCACCAATTATTTCCACAACTTCCTCAGCAACATTTGGCCAAACTCGTTGATAGACACAAGGAGGCACATAGTATTCCCATATAGGCTGCTGCTCAAAATACTCTGATCCTTCAGCATTGAACTCTCCACCTCAAGCAGGATGTTCACCCTCAACAGGTGGAGCTTGAGTTGTAACTTTTCATGTTAGTTCTTCATCAAACTACTTAATGTTCTGATAATTATAAGTATTGGCACTATGCATTTGCGTGCGTACTTCCTTAGAAAGCTCACTCATTCTTCTCTACAGCCTTCCCTCCCCCTTTCTGACTTCTGAAATGAGGGTGTGTATGATATCAGCTTTGTAGAATCCTATCTTCCTATCAATGTGATGCATGCTCACATCATGAGAGTGGATCATGTCATCATGAGATTTGTAAAGATGAGATGTCTCATTGAAGACTTTACTAATGCTTTTGATCAAATGGTAAATGGTCTTACCCCTTGGGTTAGCCATTCAATCAGAGAGGTTTGTAGCTTGTCCATGTTATGATTTACATGAGTTAGGACATAAAATAGGTATTTCTCAACTTCGTCCACTTTGTGCACAACTAGTTTCATAGAGGAGTCGAAGTGATCTCTTTTCATGGCTAGCATAACCTCTATGGTATTTAAGAGTGAATGATCAGCAGGAGGGGCATTCGCACCCTCATATCTCTGAACTTCTACTTTGTCAACAGTTTCTTGGCTATTGGAGGCAGCTCCCCTTAGAAACAGTGAGTCTTGAGTAAGAGGCATATCCACAACATCCCCTCACTAAAATCTCTCAAGGAGATAAGGTCTTCTTGGACAAGTCTTATACTACAGGCTCTTGAACACAGAGAATCATCACAGCTTCTAATCCTCTTTCAGAAAGCACAATAACTTTTTTTCCTCAAACCTCCTAAGAAGGAACAGACTCAACATAAAAACTTCTTCAAGGAGCACCTCCACCTTCTCCCCCTCAACAAGAACTCTAGCTTCTCCTAGGTCCTCTTGGGAAGAGTGTTCTGATAGCTCCCCCTCAGCCTCTACATCAAGTTCATTCTCACCAAGGACACTTTCAATATCCACCTCAGCAGTTACAACATCTAGAGCAACATCAGCCTGGACATTTTCTAGCACCACTATCTCCGCAGTATCTTCTCTCACTGGAACTTGATCAGAAGTATCTGGTAGACCTTCATCACCCATAATGGTGAGGTTCTCCCCCTAAGTAGATCTACCAAGGATCTCAGGTGTGTCATTGGGGTCTAGAGACGGTATTCTTTCCACATCAAAGAATTCTTCCTCAACTACAGCTTTTCTCATCCCACCTAGCTTAGGAATCCTTCTCTCCCATCTGCTGAAGATGAAGGAATCTATCTTCTTAAGGTGATGTATGGGCATGTCAGAGGACATGCCAAACTCATCCCTGTCAACTTGATTGATATACAAGGTTAGGATCCTTCCAAATATTTATGCATTTAGGCTTTCCTTTATCTTATCAAATAACATAACTCCCCAATCCAACCATTTCCTGCAGATAATAGCTATAAGGAGCTTGAACATGTCACTTGACAGATAGTTACGTGACCCTACTTTGTAGAGTAGAACCATTCCAATAATATCAGATAGGAGCTTGCCTTCTTCATTCATTGCTTGCTTTCTCCAAATAGATGTGGTCCTTCTGGATAAACCACAGTAAGAGAGCTATGTGAATATCTCGTTCTTCAAGTAAATCTTCCTCCTTTACTGCTTGCAGCAAAAGAAACTATTTAGAGAACTAGCCTTCATTATAATCATCTTGTTCCAGACCTTACTCTTGATCATTGTCCCTTCATGCATAACCATAGAATTTTTGAAGAATTCTAAATTTCTCGGTTAAGAACCCTACACGGATGCTCAAGAACGAAAGACAATCCAGCCATCTCTAGCAAAAGGATAAAATTGTAAAACTCATCTAAAGCGGTAGCAAAATATATACAAAATAGCTCGCCACCGACTTGAAGGTTTTCAAAACCCTTGGGATCCATGAACAGGAACGACGGTGAGTCTGCTGGAGGAATTTTTGTTTTCTATAAGGAGACAAATCGTTAGGATTGTTCGTGAAGTCTCGATGGTTTGTGTGCAAAACTTGAAGACCTTAAGATGATTTATATAATTTTAAGCTTTAGAATGAATATAGGCACGTACCTGGAGGTTTTGACTCTTCGGATCCAATAAGTAAAGTTAGAAAATAATATCTCGAGAGGCAGATTTGTCAAAATGTTACGTGAGAACTCGCATATTCTTCGAAATGACACATAAAAAAGTTCAGATTTCATGAGATGACTCGACGAGTTTATCGAAATGTCACGAGTACTCTCGGATGATTCGATAAATACTTCCTTGATTTCTAGAGAAGTTGAATTTTTGAACTTGGGCTGATCTCTTGAAATTTTTCATGATTCCTTGTTGAGCATACCAAGTTCGATTTTAAGAAATTGAAATTTGCCTCATCTAGCAGCTTCGTGAAAATATCTACAACTTACTTATCTATTGGGGCATAGTTGAGATTAATGTCCTTATTCTCCATATGCTCTCGGATGAAAAGATACCGTATCTTGATGTGCTTTGTCAGTTTGTGAGAGACTAGATTGTTTGTAATAACGATTACATTGGATGAGTCGCAGAACATCAGAATCTCTTGTAGCTTCAGATTATATATAAAACCAGCCTCCTAGAACATAAGATATGGGTGAGGGGAGTTTTATGTCTAGAATAGCTGCCTTGAGGTATCTTCAGCACACGATCTAACCTGTACCACAAGCTACATATTATGTCGGCTAATTTCCAATATCACAATGCCAACCCAACCAGGGGAAGATCGTAGAAGTCATAATCCACAAAAGTAGATGTCCAAAATATTACAACATAATAGGAAGCTACATCAGCTCCTGTAATATCAGAGTATATAAAACTACCCAAAGGCTACATCAAAATAATCAAAACCTAACATCTATCACGGAAGGAAGTGATGATATCGTCATCTCGGGCCCTATCACCCTTGCCTGACTGTCCTCCTGCGCGGGGTGCTGCTGCTGCTCCGTCAGTGGTGTTTTCTCCTAAAAATTGTTGGTGTAGCAACCGTTAGTCACAAGGACTAAGTAGCTTCACATCCGCTCACCCTGGCGACTCTTAGGCACCGGTTGGAGGAAAAGAAAGTGGAGCACAATATAATAGTAATATGATAAACAGTGA
This sequence comes from Platanthera zijinensis, assembly GCA_039513925.1. Taxonomy (NCBI): domain Eukaryota; kingdom Viridiplantae; phylum Streptophyta; class Magnoliopsida; order Asparagales; family Orchidaceae; genus Platanthera; species Platanthera zijinensis. The sequence goes on from CM077088.1 coordinate 107,164,727, forward strand.
CAGGAGAGTATTGTTAAATCTAGCCGTACATGTATATATCAACATTTCATTAATAAGCATGTAATAGCAGTAGGTAACAACATTTATAATAGAACATCGATACTAGCAGTGTATCAAATCATTAGTACAGAATTGAACTCAACTTATAAAAATGCTCATAAAAATTTATAAGATAAGGTTCGGGTACAACAAGTAACTCATCATATAAAAGTTCCTATATAAATTTATATGATGAGGATCTTATATGGTGCAATGCATTGCAATGAATGAATGATTATGATGACTCACACCAACTTATACATACACACATTTGCTATGTTGACATATAACTTAGTTCCACTTTTCGAGAGGTAGCGACCCTTTCCGACATCACCCGTTGTGTCCAAACGGGGATAGATCAGCGTGCATCTCCACTACTAGGCGGGCATTCACACTACCAGTCCTGGGCCTCTGTATGCCTCAATGTTATCGTACAATAACCAGCGGAGATCATGCATACACGACACAGAAGGGTTCTTGGGTAGATAAGAAACAAGAGCCCATCCCAACTAGCCTAACAACACGGAAGGGGTCTTCGGGAAGTAAACACAAAAGAGCCCAGCCCAACCGGCTAACAGGTATAGAAGGGGTCTTTGGGAAGAAAGCAATAAAGAACCCAGCCCAACCATCCTAGGTCTAACTACCAGCTTCCGTCAGTGTGACGACTGGCAAGTCATTGACCAGCCACATTAATACTCAACACAGGATCATACACCGTATTTTAACCCACACACATAAATAAACCCCACACTTTACCATGTTTCCAAACATCCAAGGGCTCAAATCGAATCCCTTCACATCATCTTACCCGTGCTTGTAAGCACACAAGGGCTCCACACTGAGTCCCTTTTTCCACTTTAACATAGGATGTACATTCATCCTACTTACTATATCAAACCCTCATTGCATAATATTGTATTCTCAGTACTATTGGTAAAAGACTTCACTCGTCATTTAATTAAGGGTTATTTCTCCTCAAGCCCCTCTCCTGTTATTCAATATATCTCTTTAATTAATTAATCAATCGTTTCCACTGAATCACAGTTTACGTGAAAGACCCCCCTCCCGGAACACAAAACACAGCACGAGATGGGTCTTATGCCCAGAAAAGCTGCCTTGCGGTAACACTAACACTCGGGTCAGCCTGTACCACAAGACGCCTATCCTGCCGGCTTCAACCAATATCAACATATAAATGCCAACCCAACAAAAATAATAAAAGAAGTCAACCCACACCAAGCATAAGTCCATAAGTACAGCAAAAGAGAAGCTAAACAAGCTTCTACATAATAAGAGTACGTAAATAGAATTGCCCCGAAGGGCTACAACAAAATCTCTCTCACTCACATCTGTAACCGACGGTAGCGACGGTACCGTCCCCTCAGGCCCTGTCATCCTGGCCTGGCTGTCCAGCTGCATAGCCTGCTGCTCCACCTATGGGGTTTCCTCCTAAAAAGGAAGATGTAGCAACCGTTAGTCATAAAGACTAAGTGGCTTCACATCCGCTCCCCTGGCGACTCCTCGGCACTGGGCGGAGAAAGGAACAGGTACAATATATATAAAATAGTAGTACAAGCAGGTGAAGTAAGTATACAAATCATAGGTAGAAATAAAAAAATTGTACAAATGAACAAGCTCTTATTCTACAATTCTACCATCTACAGCAGTAAGAGAGTATAATGTTATAACAGTAAGTAACTCAACTTATATGGATGCCCATACAAGCATATAAGTTGAGGGTCGTTCAGAAATAAGTAACTCATCGTATAGCAGTGCCCATACAAACTTATACGATGAGGGTCTTGTGTATGCAATGAAGTGCATTGCTATGTATGAAATGCAATGACATACCCATGATCAAGCACATGCAATCGCTATGTCGATTCATGCTTATAGTTCCCACTATTCGAGCAGGTAGCTAACCTCTCAGGCGTCAACCGTCGTGGCCAAATGGTGACAGTAGAGCAGGCATATCCACTACTAGGCTGGTCTCCACACTACCTGGCCAAGGCCTCCGTATGCCTCAACGCTAAGGACACAACAGCGGAGCTCACATGCGTACTATGGCTCAGCGAATTCTCTTGGGTAAATGAGCACCAAGATCCTAGCCCCGAACTGGCCTATGCGTGACACGGAAGGAGCCTCAGAAATTAACACGAGGACCAAGCCCAACCGTTCACTTGGCACAGAAGGAGCCTCGGGAAATGAACACCGAGGACCAAGCCTAACCGTCCAAGGTCTAGCTGTCAACTCCCATCGGTGTGACGATTGGCGAGCCCGTAAACCTGCCACACTATCCTTAACCCGGGATTACGACACCACGTGTCAACTCAAACCACATGCAATTTCACAATATCATGGCATGGAAGGAGCCTCGGGACGTGAACACCGAGTACCAAGCCCAACCATCCATCAAATGCGGAAGGAGCCTCAGGACGTGAACACCGAGGACCAAGCCCAACCGTCCAACTTTACTCATCTCAACCTCATTCCAACTAGTGACGGTCAACGCCGCACTTGTTACTTCCACAATGCTACCCGTAGGGAGACGACACTCTAAGAATTGGATTATTAATTCCCTTCTACCCATTCAACATACATCATGGCCCTTGTTAAATCATTTATACATCAACCAATTTATATCTACCCATTTTATCAGGCTCTTTCCTTCAATTAAGCTTGTCAACAACTCGTTATACGAATTAGGATTTATAACCTCAACTTACCATATCACTAGAATGATTGTGTCAAAAGAGTTCACCGAGGTCTTGAGTTGGATCGCAACATTAAATTCCACCAAATAGTACTCCACATTACACAGCCAAGAATTTAGGTGCAGCCTTAATCCGGGCAGCAACTTCGACCAAGGATTCCCGAGGCTACATAAATCCGACGAGTGCGTGTAACCACTTGTTGGAAAGATAATTTGAAGGCCTACAAATTTTGTGTTTAGTCGAAAGCCCAGATTTGATCGCATCACAACATAAAATCACTCGTAGCCTGCTACTTACAGGATACAGATTTCCTTGATGGAATTTCCCCCAATCGCAGCAGATTCGAACTAACTTTCCTGTGGCTACAGGTATCGCCTGGAAACGTGCAACAACTCGTTGGAAAGATAATTTCGAGGGCTATGACCTTCATGTAGAGTCGAAAACCCTGATTTGGCCAGAACACCCCCCCGAAATTGGCCACGAAGGTCACTGCGTGCAGAAAATAGATTTCTGCACGCATCTTAAGGTGAGATTAACGACATCCGTTCATCTTCCTCCTTGCAAAAATCTCCCAAAAACTCCTCCAGAAAAACATCCACCCTTATTCACCCTCATGAGCCATATTTCTCCACGAATCCCTCTCTCATCTTCACTTTGAAGAATGAAGAGGTTGGAGGGGACTAAGCCTAGAAAACAACCTAGGCATGGCTTTTCCCTAAGAAATCTCCTCCTCACCATCAATACTCTAAAGAGTCGATATCACTCCTAGAATATTAACTACAGATCTATCACCAAGGGAGAGGGGAGGAAGCTAACCTCGATTCAAGCGGTACCATCATTTCCGACCATGGATCTAGGCATTCTACTTTGCGGCATCTCTTGCTTAGTGCAGTTGTTCTTCACGGCAAAGGAAGGGGAGAGAGAGAGAAGGCCGCCACCAGGAGCTCCGACTGCATCCCGCGGCTCTATCGGATTCACGAGGTCCACGATGATGGCAAGAACGATCGGCAAGGATGGCTAGGGTTCGGCTTTATCTCCTCTTATAAACCGATGTATTAGGTTAAATCCTTCCGCCACGTGTCAACGCCCCATTGGACCGCCCCTAATGGGTCATATTGAAGTGACCCGGTCCAAGGAATCATCATCAACAAGAAACCCGAAGTCCGGTTCGGTCCTCCTGTACAAGCCGGCGAATCTGCCTGGGCGAAGAAAACGCACAAGTAAAATTCGACGGGAATCAACTGTCATTCTCGACGATCGGCGAGAATCTTCGGGCATTCTTGACGAATTCGTCGGGTATCAACAATGATACCCGACAAATTTCACTTAGCCCACTTATCGGAAATTCCTTTCGTTGAGTGCGTTGAGTATCAGTCAGCGATACTCGACGATCGGTGGGTATCACCGGACATTCTCAACGATCGGCGAGAATCGCCGGGCATTCTCAATGAATTCGTCGGGTATCAACAATTATACTTGGCGAATTTCCCTTAGCCTAATTCTCAATCAGAAATTCTTAATCCGGCGGGTATCGACCATCGATACCCGTCGAATCGGCGAGTATCATTCCCGATACCCGTCGATCGGCGAGTATCATTCGCAATACCCGTCGATTGGCGAGTATCAACTCCCATTCTCATCGATTTTCCCTTAGACCATTTCCTTTCGATCCGTTGGATATCACTCAACCCTACACTCCATTCAACGAACTTGTCACCTTTTGCCAGTGTGTCCCGAGCCCTAGTCAAGTATCTTGACTCAAAACTCGTGCGAGGGGCCTAGCGCGAATTGGGACGTTACAAATCCTATAAACAAAATAAAAGATTTCATCCCCGAAATAAGGCTAGGGCTATGGGGATGCAAGTACAAATTATTATGCGCTATAAAATGTTACCTTGGGAGAACAGCTCCGGGTATCGCTTCTGCATCAAGTCCACCGGCTCCCAAGTAAATTCTTTTTTCCCATGATTAGACCATAACACTTTTACCAGAGGCACACTTTTGCGGTGCAAGGTTCTTATCTCATTATTAACGATTCATACCGGCTCCACTCGCACAGATCTATCAGACGCCACCTTACCATAAGTTTTGGGGATGTATTGTTCAGGCCGCAACAGCGCCTTCCGAAGCGACGATACATGGAACACATCGTGGAGATTTTCTATCTCGGGCGGTAGCTCCAGCCGATATGCCAAAGGGCCAATCCTTTCCACTATAACATAGGGTCCAACATACCGTGTGCTGAGCTTCATCACACCCCGCACCCGTGACACTCCATGCATCGGCCGGATTTTCAGGAACACTTTTTCACCCACTTAAAACTCCACCATATGGTGCTTTGCGTTATAATACTTTGTATGCCGACTTTGAGCCTCCAACATGCGATCCCTTATCAGCCTAACCACCGCATCAGTATCGTCAATATACTCAATTCCCAATGCCTTCGGGTCTTTGTCTTGCACCCAATACAAGGGGGTTCTACACCTTCTTCCATAAAGGGCTTCATGGGGCACCATGCCAATGCTAGCTTGATGGCTGTTGTTGTAGGAGAATTCCACTAAGGGCAAGAGTCTTTCCCACGGCTCTCCCCTATCTATCACACACAACCTCAACAGATCCTCCAATGTTCGGATGGTCCGCTCAGAGTGCCCGTCCATCTGAGGATGAAATGCGGTGCTGAAGGTAAGGCGCGAGCCCAAATACGCCTGTACCTCCTTCCACTCCTTGGAGGTAAAACGGCCATCACGGTCCGAAACTATCGTCTTAGGTACGTCGTGATCCCGTACAAACTGCTCCACAAAAAGGCGTACTAAGACATCCACATGAGCCTCCTTTTTCATAGGAATGAACCGGGCAACTTTCGTTAGGCGATCAACGATCACCCTCACTGAATCATTTCCTGAGCGGGAGAGAGGAAGCCCATGTACGAAGTCCAGGGAAATATCCTCGAACTTCCACTCGTGGATTGGAAATGATTGCAACAAGACACTGGGGCTCCTGCACTCCGCCTTCACTCTTTTGCAGGCTTCACAATGCGTGACAAAGTATCAGACATCCTTCTTCATTCCGGGCCAACACATCGTCTTCCGTAAGCCGACGTACATCTTTGAAATTCCCGGGTGCACGGAATATTGAGAGCAATGTGCTTATCTCAAGATATCCTCCTGGATTTTGTCACCTTTGGGAATGTAAAGCAGGCCGCGAAAGTAAACGAGGCCATCCTTTAGTGTGTACTCGTCGGTAGTCCCGTCTTCGATTAACTTTATTGCCGGGGCCAAAGCCGCATCCAATCCTTGCTCAACTCGGATCCGGTCCTGGATATCACAAACTATGCTCATACTGGACAGGTACTCCGAATATTCCGAAGAAGCCTTAAATATTAAGGTAATGTCCATCTCCTCGATCATACGTGCCAACTCCATGCTCATACACCGAGACTCTGGGCTCGAGTCGGGTACTTTCCTACTCAATGCATCGGCTACTGAGTTCGCTTTTCCGGGGTGGTAGTTCAAGGTGAACTCATAGTCGCATAGAAACTCTAACCACCGCCGTTGTCTTAAGTTCAATTCTTTCTGGGTATGGACGTACTTCAAGTTTTTATGATCCGAGAAGATTTCGCAGTGGACGCCGTATAGATAATGCCTCTATACTTTCAAGGCGAACACCACTGCTCCTAGCTCCAAATCATGCACCGGGTAATTGATTTCATGCTTCTTCAATTGTCTTGAAGCATAAGAAATTACGTGCCCGTGCTGCATCAACACCGCTCCCAACCCCTGATAAGACGCGTCCATGTAAACTTGGAATCCTTCCTCCCCAGACGGAAGGACAAGGATGGGGGCGGAGGTAAGTCTATCCTTCAATTCCTGGAATGCCGCTTCACACTGGAGTGTCCACACAACCTGCACACCTTTCATTGTCAAAGAAGTAAGCGAGAGGGCAATCTTGGAGAATCCTTTTACGAACTTGCGGTATTATCCAACAAGTCCCAGAAAACTCCTCACATCAGCCGCCGACTTCAAGGGCGACCACTCCTTCACGGCACGCACCTTGGCTGGATCCACCGCTAGTCTAGCCCCACTGATTACATGACCCAAGAAAGCCACTTCCCTAAGCCATAATTCACACTTGCTAAACTTGGCGAACAGGGCGTGCTCTTTTAACTTTTCCAGAACTAAGGCCAAATGCCCGGCATGTTCCTCCTCCGTCTTCGAGTAGACTAAAATGTCGTCAATGAACACAATGATGAAGACATCAAGATAGGGCTCAAAAACTTTATTCATCAAGCTCATGAAAGTTGATTGGGCATTTGTGAGCCCAAACGGCATCACTGTGAACTCATATAAGCTATACCTTGAGCTGAAAGCTGTTTTCGGAATATCGTCCTCTTGTATTCTCAATTGGTAATACCCCGAGCGCAAATCTAGCTTGGAGAACCAATGCGCTCCCACCAGTTGGTCGAATAACTCATCGATCCGAGGTAACGGATAGGTGTTCCGTACCGTTAGTCGGTTGAGTTCTAGATAGTCTATACATAAATACAGGGTTCCATCTTTCTTCTTAACGAATAGAACAGGGGCTCCCCAAGGTGTTGAGCTGGGGAGAACAAACCCTGATTCTACCAACTCCTGCAGTTGAACTCTAAACTCCGTGAGTTCTTTTGGGGCCATCCGATAAGGGGTCCTGGAGACAGGCTTAGCTCCTGATACAAGTTTAATCTGAAAATCCACTTCTCTATGCGGGGGTAACCCTGGAAATTTTTCAGGAAATACTTCAGAGAAATCCTGTGCTACCCGCACATCCTTCACATCTACCTTCATCTCCTTTAGTTCGAAACGTATCATGTAGACTTCATCCCCTCTCATATGAGCTTTCAAGGTCTTGATTGAGGATAATAATATTCGTGGTGCGAAATTTATACCTTGGAAGACTACATCAGTATCCCCATGTCTCAAATAGATTTGCTTCTTCGCGCAGTCGATTCATGCATGGTGCCAATCCAGCCATGCCATGCCCAGAATGAGGTCGAATTCCGGTATTCTCAAAATTGTGGCGGGGGTATCAAAGGTCTTTCCCCCGATGGTTATCTCCAACTCACACTTCGCGTTTGCCGTCATCTCAGATCCGTCTGGGAGGCGTACTCTTTGAGCAATACTAGTGAAATATTGTACTCCGTGTATATCCTTGATGAAGTCTTCAGACAAGAAAGAATGTGAGGCACTGGTGTCAAATAACGTATAAGCTGGTTTCCCTCCGACCATCACAGTGCCTAAGTGTCATTTAATAATACTCAAGCTAGACGTCTAGTATATCTTAAGCCACTAGAAGATATTAATGGAAGCAAAAGGGCTAATTCAAATCGTACCTGCAATAATCTCCTAAGGACTCCGCTCTTGAGTCATATCCAAGGCATACATCTGATCCCGAGCAGGTCCGGGGTTTCTTCCTCGTGGTCCTCGTCCTCGACCATGCACATACCCTCTCCCCCGCGGGCTGCTGGAGGGAAAGCAAAAGGCGCATCTCCAAACAGTTGCGGGAAGTAGCGTCGAATGTTGTCTGGTTGGTTGCATTCAAAGCACACCCGTTCCTGTATTCCGCCGTATTGCTGAAATTGTTGAGGTTGAGGTAATGCTGGCGGTTGCGGCACCGGGCGCTCCTCTCGAAAGTTCTGGGGGAAACGCCCGCCACCTATCCGGTATCCTATTCCTCTTCTATTGTCAAATCTCCTTCTGTTGCTGGGGCCGGCTTCCATCACGCCTTCCGCTGGCCTCTTACCACTTCCCAAGTGGTCCGCTTCCAATCTCTTCGCCATATCAATTATCTCTGCCAGACTAGAGTCTGCTATGTTGGTACCCTAGTTTGATTTGAGTTTAGTCCTCTCCTTTATGCTCCTTGACCTAAGAATTATCTATGGTCAATGGTTAGTAGTCTAGCTGTAGAGTCCTCACTTTTCCAGATTGAGAATTTGGTTAAGTTGTTTGTTCGTTCGACTATCGTCGAACGCCGCTCGACTATCGTCGACTAACTGATCGACGATCGTCTATAAGTTGTTCGACTTTCAGTCTGCGAGGATAGTTCGACTATCGGTTGATAGTTCGACTATCTGTGTGCTTTGATAGTTCGACTATCTGCTTGGATAGGTCGACTATCTGATAGTTCGACTATCTGTTGATAGGTCGACTATCTGTTTGTCTTTGATAGTTCGACTATCTGTTGATAGGTCGACTATCTGTTTGGTTTTGATAGTTCGACTATCTGTTGATAGGTCGACTATCTGATAGTTCGACTATCTGTTGATAGGTCGACTATCTGTTTGTTTCTGATAGTTCGACTATCTGTTTATAGGTCGACTATCTGTTTGTTTCTGATAGCTCGACTATCTGTTGATAGCTTGACTATCTGTTTGTTCTTGATAGTTCGACTATCTGATTGATAGGTCGACTATCTGATAGCTCGACTATCTGTTGATAGCTCGACTATCTGCTTTGCCCTGATAGTTCGACTATCTGTTGATAGGTCGACTATCTGATAGTTCGACTATCTTCTGGTAGTTCGACTATCTGCTGTGATAGTTCGACTATCTCCTTTGATAGTTCGACTATCTGGATCGTTCGACTATCTGTCCGATAGTTCGACGATCTCCGTGCGTCGGTCGACGATCTCCGAGGGTCGTTCGACGCTTTCTGTCTGCCTTTGTATTTTGTATTTATTTATTATATTCAATTAATTAATACATTTTCTGGCACGTTGTTTTGAGTATTATGATAATATTTCCAGGCATATCTGCTCCATTCTTTTTGCCTGAGTCAAATCTTTTTAGATAAAGTTGTTTGTCTTATTAGCTGACATTATAAATTACTTTATCTGCTGTCAGCCCTTTATAGCCGTTAGACTGAAAAGTCTTCTTTTTGCTATAAGGAGTTTGTTTCTGATATGACTTTATTTAATACTTTATTATCAAATTGTTTCCTGCAGCTTCCTAGAAAAAGGGTTATTCCTTTTATAGAATGTTTCTGCTGCAGAGTTTGTTGTGTCTTCTTGATATTTACAGCTCAGGTCTCAAGTCTCAGAAGAAGACAAATTATTCAAATTGAAGAGAGCCATTGCTTGCTGATGTTATATAAAGGACCTTTTAAAGAAGGATTCGAGCTAGCATAGAGCTAACCAGTGTTACACATATTCTCAAGCATTCAAGCCTTCATCAAGATCAAGCTTTCTGCTCTCAGCAATTTCCATCTAACTAAGAAGTGTTAAGATCTTCTAATCTTCTTCAACCTAAGTTCTCCTGCTTTCAGGAAGTTCAAACTCAGAGTACCTTTGAAGAAGAAGAAGAAGAAGACAGCTGCTTGAAGATCTTTATTTTTATTATTTGTATCTTCTTGTAGTTTTTCCTTCAGAGTTTTCTGAAGAGTTTTCTGCACTGAAGCAAGACTTCACCTGGACATCTTTGAGCCAGGGGGAGCCTTGATTCTTTAGAGCTTTCTAGCTCAGTGCAAGCTTTTGTGCTTCTCTAATCTTTGTAAAATAGAGAAGACATCTTAACCTTCTTCCCCCTCCTGTACAGGGTTATTACTCCCTTCAAAAGTATCCCTTGGTGGCAGGGCACCTGATCAAAAACCTGTGCTTGGTTTTTAGACACCTGATCAAAAGTCTAAAGGGTTTTCTGGATCTACCTGAAGCAGATCCTGTTGGTGGCAGGGCACCTGATCAAAAACCTGAGTGGATTCCTACCGTGTGGGTAGAAGAGTGGACGTACCCAAGTTGTTTGGGGAACCACTATAAATTTCCTTGTGTCGTCTGGATTCACTTGTTTAATTCCTGCATTGTGGCTGTGAATAGATATAACTAGGATTGCTAGTTGCTGATTAGGTTTTCCAAGCCTTAACTGTAATTACAGTTAGCTTGAGTTTGTACACATCACTTGTGTTAGGCTTTAAGGTTAAATCAATATCTATAATCTTTCATTCCGCACTTCACTCCAAGGGAGTTGGGTAGACCATTAAGTTTTGTCTAGTGCAAAATTTGATAACTCTATTCACCCCCCCTCTAGAGTAGTATCTATCCCTTCACTTTCAATTGGTATCAGAGGGAGGTTAACTGACTGAATAGGATAACACCTAAGTCACAAGATCCTGATAGATACCAAAGCTTATAGATATTCACTATCATGGCCCAGTCCAAGGATTATTCCAGCACCAGACCTCCAGCATGCAACTTAGCTAAGTTTGGCATCTGGAAGGCAAGGATAAAATTATATATGAATTCTATTGATGAAAGCATCTTTGCTTCTATTTTGTCAGGTCCCCCAAGAGCACCTGCTGCTGCTACTGCCTCATCATCTGATATGAGTGCAGTGCCTCCTCCAGATTACAATGATGAATACAAGAAGGCCAAAATAGCAGATGCCAAGGCAATGAACATACTGGCTCAGACAATGTCTGATGAAGTATTCCAGAAGGTTGCTGACTGCTCCTCAGCAAAGGCCATGTGGGATACACTGAACCAGATTGTAGCTGGTTCAGCTGATGAAAGGAAGGACAGAAGGTCCAACCTGATCTCACAGTATGAGAACTTTAAGAAAACTGATGCTGAATCAGTTGAAGCCATGTACACCAGGCTCAGCTCAATCATCAATGAGCTGAGGACCCTGGACAAGGACATATCATTGACAGAGGTCAATGATAAGATTCTTATGTGCTTCCCTAGCACATGGGATCTAAGAATCTGGCCCATCAAGGAAGCCAGAATTACAAATGAGATCTCCACTGAAGCCCTCCTCGGCAAGCTCAAGTCTTTTGAGCAAGTGCTGAAGACAAGGGAAGCAGAAGCTGAAGCAAAGAGCCCCACTCCAACAAGAAAAGAGCAATCTCTAGCTCTTAAGGCTGCTGATGCCTCTGAAGGCAGCCAATCTAATGAGGAACTAATGGCATTGTTTGCCAAAAGGTTTCTCAAGATGGGAAGAAAAGAGTTCAGAAAGAAGTCTTCACGCAATGAAGACAAACCAAGGTATGATCGCTCTCCTGCTAAAGAAATTATTTGTTATGGTTGCAGGAAGCCTGGACACATCTTGCCAGAATGTCCAGAGGAGAAGAACAAAGAAAAGAGAAAAGATAAAGAACAACACAGGAAGCACTCAAAGCCATCCTCCTACAAAAACAAGAAGAAGGAGAGAGGTTTCATTGCTGAAACCTGGAGTGATTCTGATGAAGAATCCTCCTCATCAAGCTCCAGTGAGGATGAGGAAGAGAAGAAGGCAAAAGAAGTTTGCCTGATGGCAATAGATGCCTGCAGCAACCACTCTGCTGCAAAGAGTTCTGATTCTGATGAAGAGATGCCTACAGAAGATGAGGTACTTTCTTCTTATGATTTTACTTCAGAAGAATTTAAATTAGACTTTAAATCTTTATGCTTAGATTTGATTAGCTCTGAAAAGGAAATAAAAGAACTTAGAAATAGGTTAGCTGACTCAGAATCAATAGCCTCTGAAAATGTTAGGTTAAAGGAAGAACTCACTACTTGTAGTGAAGAAATTAAATTTCTTAAAATAGAGTTAGCTAAGTCTAAGAGATTAGAGGAATCACTTAATGGTAGAAGCCTTAAGCTGTTAGAAATTACCAGCATGACTAACACTAGGTCAGGTAATGATAAACTAGGCTTAGGAGCTTCTCCCAGTGAACCCCCAGTTCTACTTAAAAATAACCTTTCAACTCCAGTAAACTTCATTTCAGCTAGTGGAATGAAGAATACTGAGCAAGTAAATCTAGTTAATAAAACCTTAAATAAAGCTAAAAGAGAAAAGAGAAAGAAGTTTTTTAAAGAAATGCAAAGAGCGTCGAACGCCGCTCGACGATCGGAAGCTCAATGGTCGAACGAAGCTCGACGATCTGAGCGCCCATCGTCGAACGTCGATCGACGATTTCAATATGATTTTCAAAATCATAATCAGTTTCATAGAAACCTAAATGAAAATAGAAACCTAGGTTTGTTGACCCATCATCTGCATGGAGAATCCCACCTAGGAGATCTCACCCACTAGGTTATCACCCTCAGCCTGCATTCTCATATATTTCCAGTTTTTCTTATGTGAAAAACAAGGGACCCAAGGTTACCTGGGTCCACACTATCTAAACATTGTCTTGCAGGTGAAGGCCTATCCAATCACTCAAAATAAGTGGTATTTGGATAGTGGATGCTCTAAGCATATGACAGGAAATAAAGATCTTCTGTCAAAGTTCAAAGCTAAGCTCGGCCCAAAGGTTATCTTTGGAGACTCCAGTTGTGGTCAGACAGAAGGCTATGGCAAGATCACAATTGGAGCAGTTACTTTCAAGAGAGTTGCTTATGTCAATGGACTGAAGCATAATTTGATCTCAGTCAGCCAGCTATGTGATGCTGGCTACCAGGTTTCATTTTCTAACTTCTCTTGCAATATTACTTTAAATAATAATGTTGTTTTAGTAGGTATTAGAATAGGCAATATTTATTTAGTAGATTTCAATTCATCTCATTCTGAAATTTGCCTGTTTAATGAAGTAACCCTTAATAATAATTCTTTGTGGCATAAGAGGCTTAGTCATGTAAACCTTAAAAATATATCTAGGTTATCTAAACACAACCTTGTTAGAGGTTTACCTTCTTGCCCCTACAAGAAGGAGAGCCTATGCAAGGCTTGTCAGCTAGGCAAGCAAACCAAAAACTCTTTTAAATTTGTAAATAAGAGTGATTCTCCTAGAATCCTGTATCTATTACACTTGGACCTGTTTGGCCCAATAAATGTACAGAGTTTAGGAGGGAAGTATTACACATTAGTAATTGTAGATGACTTCTCTAGGTTCAGTTGGGTTTTCTTTTTGAGAACTAAGTCTGATAACTTCAAAGCCCTTACAGACTTTCTACTATGTGTGCAGACTGAGTACTCTACTCATGTGGCCTTGATCAGAAGTGATCATGGTACTGAGTTTGACTCTCTTCTCATGCAAGAATTCTGTGAGAGAGAAGGTATCAAACATAGCTTCTCAGCTCCTAGAACTCCTCAATAAAATGGGGTAGTTGAAAGGAAAAATAGAACACTCATTGAAGCTGCTAGCACATTGTTGGCAGATGCTAACATGCCTCTCTCCTATTGGGCAGAAGCTGTTAGTACAGCCAATTATGTCTTGAATAGAAGTTTGATACACAAACTTAAGTGTAAAACTCCTTATGAGTTGCTTAAGGGAAAGAAACCTAAAATTAATTATTTTAGAGTTTTTGGCTGTATTGTTTATATTCATAATAATAATAAAGAATATATTAGAAAATTTGAAGCAAAAGCTTCAATGGGAATTATGCTTGGATATTCCCAAGTAAGCAAAGCTTATAGGGTTTATAACAAATCAACCTGTAAGATTGAAGAATCTGTGCATGTGTCATTTGATGAGCATCAGATGTTTTACAAGGAGAAAGAAAATTCTCCTTCCTCCAGTTCTTTGCAGGTACCTGATGCCCCTCAAGAAATTCTTCAACTTTCAACTCTTCAGATCACTGAATCAGACAGTGATGAAGACATTGCTGAAGCAGTTGTTGTACCACCAACAGTAGATCAAATTCCTCCTGAGGAATTAATCCCAACTGTTGCTGAAGATCACATCCCACCTGCTGATATTGTCACACTTAGAGATCACCCCACATCTCAAGTGATTGGAGACATATCAGCTGGTGTGCAAACAAGACACCAATTAAGACAGTATGTGATGCATGCTTGTTTCCTCTCACATGTTGAGCCCCTCACCTTTAAAGATGCAGAGCTAGATCCCCACTGGATCATTGCAATGCAAGAGGAGCTCAATCAGTTTGAGAGATGTAAAGTTTGGACTTTGGTTCCAAGACCTAAAGGCCAACTGATCATAGGCACCAAGTGGGTGTATAGAAACAAGTTAGATGCAAATGGAATTATAGTAAGGAATAAAGCAAGGCTTGTAGCTCAGGGCTACAGACAGGAGGAAGGTATAAACTATGACCAAACCTTTGCTCCTGTTGCAAGGCTAGAAGCAATAAGGATCTTCTTGGCCTATGCAGCCTACATGAAGTTTAAGGTGTTCCAAATGGATGTCAAAAGTGCATTCCTAAATGGTGAGCTTAAGGAAGAGGTGTTTGTTGAACAACCACCAGGGTTTGTTTCTTTAACTCAGCCCTCACATGTTTTTAAGTTGCAGAAAGCTCTTTATGGACTAAAGCAAGCTCCCAGAGCCTGGTATGAGACTCTAGCTAGTTTCCTGTTAGAGCACAACTTTACTAGGGGAGTAGTTGATAGAACCCTGTTCGTCAAGCATCACAAGGACACAATCCTGTTAGTTCAGGTGTATGTAGATGATATTATATTTGGCTCCACTGATCCCAAACTTTGCAAAAGGTTCTCTGACCTGATGCACTCTAAGTTTGAGATGAGTAGTATGGGTGTGCTGTCTTACTTTCTTGGTCTCCAAGTTAAGCAAGATGCTGATGGTATCTTCATCTCCCAATCCAAATATGCCAAGGAATTGGTAAAGAAATTTGGGATGGCTGATGCTTCAGCAATGCCTACACCTATGGCTACTAATGTAGTTATTGATTCTGATGATCACGGCAAGCCAGTTGATCAAAAGAATTATAGGGCCATTGTTGGTTCCCTATTATATCTAACTGCAAGTAGGCCTGATATAATGTTTTGCTACATGCCTTTGTGCTAGATTCCAGGTCAACCCCAAGGAATCTCATCTGATTCTTCTAAAGAGAATCCTGAGATACCTGAAGGGATGTCCAGATCTAGGACTTTGGTACCCAGCTGAGTCAGAATTTGAATTAATTGGATATTCTGATTCTGATTATGCTGGTTGCAGAGTTGACAGGAAGAGCACCTCAGGAACTTGCCAGTTCCTGGGAGAGAGATTGGTCTCTTGGTTTGTAAGAAGCAGGCTTCTGTCTCAACTTCAACTGCAGAGGCTGAATATATAGCAGCTGCCAATTGTTGTTCACAGATCCTGTGGATTCAAAACCAGCTTGTGGATTATGGTTACTCACACAAGAACACCAAAATCATGTGTGATAGTACCAGTGCTATTTCAATTGCACAAAATCCTGTGCACCACTCTAGAACGAAGCACATTGAGATTAGGCACCATTTCCTGAGAGATTGTGTGGAAAAGAACAAGATCTGTCTTGAGTTCATATCCACTGAATTTCAGAGAGGTGATATATTCACCAAGCCTTTAGATGAACAGAAGCATCTGTTCTTCTTAGTTCAATTAGGCATGATTAATGGACGAGACTAAGTGTGACTATATCTGCCTATATTGAAACTTGTTTGAAGATCGTCGAACGATGATCGAAGATCGTCGAACGGATCAAGTCTATCGTCGACCTCTAGTTGATGATGGCTTATCTGTCTGAAGATCGTCGACCGGCATTCGACCATCGTCGAACAAGTCGAGCTCATCGTCGATCTCTGGATGACGAAAGCCTGTTGCTTGTGAAGCCAGAAATAGCCGAACGATGGTTCGACTACTCTGCTTCTGAGCCGATCGTCGAACGGCCGTTCGACTATCGGGTCAAGTATCTTTTTAATAGATCGACTATTTCCGGTCTAATATAAAGCCGATAGTCGACCTAGGTTAAAAGATCTTGTGTTGTATCGTCGACGGAGCGTGCCTTTTCACATTCTGCCTTCCCGCTTGCGATTTTCGGGCGTTTCGTCTTCTTCTTCGTCCTCTCCAGCTTTCTCGAGCTTTCTCCAGCGAATCAATGGCGGTCGCTCCAGCAGTTCTAGCAGTCGTGAAGTTTGATGCTGGCTTTAGCGTGGATTTCGACGCGTTCAGTAGCTGCGATGCCGAGATCGTAGAAGTTCTTCAGCTATGCAGGGATCAAGGACTCG
The DNA here is from genome assembly GCA_039513925.1 of Platanthera zijinensis. Lineage (NCBI taxonomy): Eukaryota > Viridiplantae > Streptophyta > Magnoliopsida > Asparagales > Orchidaceae > Platanthera > Platanthera zijinensis. The sequence goes on from CM077088.1 coordinate 107,181,365, forward strand.
AGAGGATAATGTCTGCAAGGATTAAGATAAACATCCCAGAAATCAAAGAATGGGCCTTCACATCGTCCTCCACCGACGACTCGATGACAGGTACCATCGGCGGAGAAGAGGTAATCCTAACTCCGGCCGTTTTGACTGAAATTTTTGGTTTAATAAATGGTGAAGAGGATTATGAGCAAGATTCTCAGGAATTCGGAAGAATGCTAGTTGAGCTGGGACATGCTGAGGCCATTCCCACGAAGCTACTCAAAGTAAATTTCCCTTTCAAAATCAAGTTCCTTGCTGAGTTGGTAGGAAAAGTGCTCCTGGGTAAGCACTCTGCTCACGATAATATAACAAGGCAGCAATTCGCACTCATGTGTGCGATTGTTAATCGGAAAAGGATAGATTGGGCAGCAGTGATGTTTGATTTAATAAGGAAAAAGAATGGCAAGAAGGAAGTTACCCTTGGAAGGGTTATTGGAATCTTCCTGAAAGAAAAATACCCCCAGCTGCTGAGTTCAACCGCAACAACAATTAACGCAAGCAAGAAGATGGATACTAACCTATTCTCCAAATGGAAGAGAACTTTTGTAAAACCCGCTCTCACAGGGGTTGCTCCAGCAACATCTGAGGACACCAGGACTGAATCAGTCACTCCTCACCATGTCGAAGCTTGCTCAGCTCTTCCCTCCTCCTCTTCTGCTTTGCTGTCTGCCTCAGTTGAAGTACCATCAACTTCAGCTGAAGTACGACCTTCTTCCTCTTCTGCTCCAGAAACAACTACGGTTGTTCCTCTTTCCCCTCCAGCTTCTCCAATTCCTGCACATCAGACTAGGATATCTGCTCCTAGCTTTGATTTGTTAGGATCTGAGAGAATTCCTACTCCTACTTTGTCTCCCATTCATTCCCCAGTTAATTCTCCAATTAACTCTCCTGCTCCATCTCCTGGTCAAACCCCTATCCACACCATTCTTCATCCCAGCACTTCAACCATATCTGCTGCAGCTCCATCCACTTCACATCCATCATCTTTTGAGATCACTCCTGAACTTATCTCCCGCATTGTGGAGTTGATTACCCCGTCAATCAAAACCATGATTGAAGAGGCAATCGCTCCCCTTGCATCCTCTATTGATATCTTAACTGCCTCCATAAAATCCCTTTCAAAATCTGCTGAGCCATCTTCCTCAAGGGGCCTGGTTTCAGTCTCCACTGAAATCAGACAGGGGGAGATGTTCCATGAAGATGCCTCAGAACATCTTACCTCCCTTCCAGATATAACAGATACTGTGATGACAGCCCTGGAAGAGCCTGCTCCAGCTGAGAAAGAAATAGTTCCAGTGTTATCTGATAAGGAAATAGCTGATGGAATCATGCTATCTGAGATTGCAGTAAAAGTCTGCCTAGAAGATCTCACCACTCCTGTGGTTGCTAGATTCCTAGAAGGAATTATAACTTCATATCTAGATGAATCATGGGAGATGGTCAAGTATGAAGGTAATTCACTTATTCGATTTATTGATGAGTCAATTAATTTGCTTGCTAGTGAATACCTTGAAGGAATGATTATCGCTTATTTAGCAGATATGTATTCATAATTCTACAGATGTTATTAGAGAAGATTTATCTGCTCAGATAATAGAAATTGTCTCAGAGGCTGCCCCAAGTATTCCTGATATCCAAGTAGATCCAGAGTTGGAATCGTTTTTAGATGATAGAGAAGATGAGCCTGAGAATCAAGATGAAGTCAAAGATGACACTCCTGCTCTGAGCATGGAAGAAGTACAAGCAAGAGCTGCTTGGGATTTAAGAGTACAGTCTTTAAAAGAGAAGGAAAAAGATCTGCAAGTTGAAAAGTCAACCATCTGGGATGACTCACCAGGGTTGGACTTAGATTCCCTTCTGGCTCTGGATGCCATTGAAGAGGAAAGAGAGAAATCTGCTCTGAAGCTTAAAGAAAAGGCTGTCTCTGAAGCCTATGATCCTTATGAAAATCCTCCATCATCTCACTCTAATGATGAGGATGATTCTGATGTATCTGAAAATTCAAAGAGAAAGAAAGTTGTTCAAAAGAAAAGGAAAGCTGCTGCTCCTCCTCCTCCCAATAAAGATAATGATATTCCTTATTACATTCTGAAGGGCATTGACCCAAAGTCAAAGGAATTTCAGCATTGGATGTGGTTCTTAAAGAACCAGCAGAAAGAAAGGAAAAGATCTAAAAGATATGATAGTCCTGGTTCAAGATGGACTCCCAGAGGTCCTCCTCCTCCTCCTCCAGGTGCAGGAGCTTCTGGTAATCTTTCTGCCAACCCTTCTATATCTTCAGGAAAATCTGCTCCATCAGCAAGACCTGCTTCATCTCAACATCAATCAAGGAAAAGCTCTCACAGCTCTTATGGAAAGTCTCATTCTGACAGTCAAATGCATGAAGCAGAAGTGAAAGAACAAGTTAAGGAGGTTGTGTATCTAAAGCCAACTTTTTCACCTCCTCCTTCTCCTAAGAGAAAAGTTTCAACTGCTGCACCAATTTAGTCTGAGAAAGTTGTTTTAAAAGGTAAGTAGTTTATTTTGTGTTAAAATTCTAGCAAGAATCTTTTGCTAAGTTTGCTCCAATATTTTATCTAGATAAAGAATCAGATGCTGCTCCTCCTGAGCTGTTTATGAAAGTCCAGAGCTAGATCCTAACTTTAGGATGGCTCGTTTTCATGAACTAGTTGGAGCAGCTCAAATAAGAAAAGCAAAAGAAGAAGGAAAAGATATTACTGGTTTTACCACCATGTCTGCTTACAGAAAGAAAGAGTTTGAAAAGTTCCAAGTTAATCCTGATGTATTTGATCCCTCAAAATATATGGAAAAGCATCCTGAAGCAGTAGTCCCAAGAGCTGCAGAATTGAAGATCATTGGCGTGCAGGATTTGAAGCTATCAAAGAAAGAATCTGATGATCCTCTAAGGAAAATCTCTTTTGTTCCTAGTTCCTCTGACCCTTTGCCAGATTCTGGAGATTCTTAATAGTTTGATTGACTGCTTTGATATAATTGTTTATTATCTATCTGGTTGATAATTTGCTAGTTAATTGTTAACTATTTCCTGCATTAATTTTTAGTGTTCTATAGCTAGCAGTATGTTTTAGTTTTTGAGAGACTTAACTCAAATAGGGGGAGATTGTTGGTACCCTAGTTTGATTTGAGTTTAGTCCTCTCCTTTGTGCTCCTTGACCCAAGAATTATCTATGGTCAATGGTTAGTAGTCTAGCTGTAGAGTCCTCACTTTTCCAGATTGAGAATTTGGTTAAGTTGTTTGTTCGTTCGACTATCGTCGAACGCCGCTCGACTATCGTCGACTAACTGATCGACGATCGTCTATCAGTTGTTCGACTTTCAGTCTGCGAGGATAGTTCGACTATCGGTTGATAGTTCGACTATCTGTGTGCTTTGATAGTTCGACTATCTGCTTGGATAGATCGACTATCTGATAGTTCGACTATCTGTTGATAGGTCGACTATCTGTTTGTCTTTGATAGTTTGACTATCTGTTGATAGGTCGACTATCTGTTTGGTTTTGATAGTTCGACTATATGTTGATAGGTCAACTATCTGATAGTTCGACTATCTGTTGATAGGTCGACTATCTGTTTGTTTCTGATAGTTCGACTATCTGTTGATAGGTCGACTATCTGTTTGTTTCTGATAGCTCGACTATCTGTTAATAGCTCGACTATCTGTTTGTTCTTGATAGTTCGACTATCTGATTGATAGGTCGACTATCTGATAGCTCGACTATCTGTTGATAGCTCGACTATCTGCTTTGCCCTGATAGTTCGACTATCTGTTGATAGGTCGACTATCTGATAGTTCGACTATCTTCTGGTAGTTCGACTATCTGCTGTGATAGTTCGACTATCTCCTTTGATAGTTCGACTATCTGGATCGTTCGACTATCTGTCTGATAGTTCGACGATCTCCGTGCGTCGGTCGACGATCTCCGAGGGTCGTTCGACGCTTTCTGTCTTCCTTTGTATTTTGTATTTATTTATTATATTCAATTAATTAATACATTTTCTGGCACGTTGTTTTGAGTATTATGATAATATTTCCAGGCATATCTGCTCCATTCTTTTTGCCTGAGTCAAATCTTTTTAGATAAAGTTGTTTGTCTTATTAGCTGACATTATAAATTACTTTATCTGCTGTCAGCCCTTTATAGCCGTTAGACTGAAAAGTCTTCTTTTTGCTATTAGGAGTTTGTTTCTGATATGACTTTATTTAGTACTTTATTATCAAATTGTTTCCTGCAGCTTCCTAGAAAAAGGGTTATTCCTTTTATAGAATGTTTCTGCTGCAGAGTTTGTTGTGTCTTCTTGATATTTACAGCTCAGGTCTCAAGTCTCAGAAGAAGACAAATTATTCAAATTGAAGAGAGCCGTTGCTTGCTGATGTTATATAAAGGACCCTTTAAAGAAGGATTCGAGCTAGCATAGAGCTAACCAGTGTTACACATATTCTCAAGCATTCAAGCCTTCATCAAGATCAAGCTTTCTGCTCTCAGCAATTTCCATCTAACTGAGAAGTGTTAAGATCTTCTACTCTTCTTCAACCTGAGTTCTCCTGCTTTCAGGAAGTTCAAACTCAGAGTTCCTTTGAAGAAGAAGAAGAAGAAGACAGCTGCTTGAAGATCTTTATTTTTATTATTTGTATCTTCTTGTAGTTTTTCCTTCAGAGTTTTCTGAAGAGTTTTCTGCACTGAAGCAAGACTTCACCTGGACATCTTTGAGCCAGGGGGAGCCTTGATTCTTTAGAGCTTTCTAGCTCAGTGCAAGCTTTTGTGCTTCTCTAATCTTTGTAAAATAGAGAAGACATCTTAACCTTCTTCCCCCTCCTGTACAGGGTTATTACTCCCTTCAAAAGTATCCCTTGGTGGCAGGGCACCTGATCAAAAACCTGTGCTTGGTTTTTAGACACCTGATCAAAAGTCTAAAGGTTTCTGGATCTACCTGAAGCAGATCCTATTGGTGGCAGGGCACCTGATCAAAAACCTGAGTGGATTCCTACCGTGTGGGTAGAAGAGTGGACGTACCCAAGTTGTTTGGGGAACCACTATAAATTTCCTTGTGTCGTCTGGATTCACTTGTTTAATTCCTGCATTGTGGCTGTGAATAGATATAACTAGGATTGCTAGTTGCTGATTAGGTTTTCCAAGCCTTAACTGTAATTACAGTTAGCTTGAGTTTGTACACATCACTTGTGTTAGGCTTTAAGGTTAAATCAATATCTATAATCTTTCATTCCGCACTTCACTCCAAGGGAGTTGGGTAGACTATTAAGTTTTGTCTAGTGCAAAATTTGATAACTCTATTCACCCCCCCTCTAGAGTAGTATCTATCCCTTCACTTTCATGCTATAAATAAAAGGGCTTGCCTTAGGGGATCTCACAAGCCTTTGTAGAATCGTTTGGCGTACCCACTATCATCCAACTCATAGGAGTCAGCGAATCTAGCAAAGTGCTGAAACTCCCGTTGGTACTCTGTCACCGACATGGACCCTTGCTTTAGTTGCAAAAATCTCTCTTCAAGACCATCCCGAGCGGCTTAGGGGATGAAATGCTCTAAAAACGCTTCAGAGAATTCGCTCCAACTAATGTCCGTGTACACTCTTCCACGAAAAGTGGAGCCCATGAGGGACTTCCACCACCTTTTGGCGTGCAGTTCTAAGAGTGTAACAACAAGGGTCACCGCCATATTGTTTGGACATCTTATTCCTACCAACAATTCTTATATAGTGTCGAGCCACTCTTCCGTACGCACCACCGACTCTGTCCCATTATAAGCGGGAGGGGAGAGAGCTCGGAAAGTGCTTAACCAACTAGATCCCGGACCCTGTTGTTGTATAGGTGCCTGCTGAGATTGGGACCTAAAGGCATCCAAAATAGCTGTGAGCGTCTTCCCCAGCTCTGATTGTTGGAATTGTGTAGGCACGGACGGGGCGGGGGTGCCCCTCACTGGCTCAGCATGTACTGGGATCTACACATAGGGTACAAACCTAAGGTTAGGTTTGCTAATCTAAGGTTAAAGATGGACAAACTTTGTGTGAATTAGATATGGGCACACCACTGCATCCGCTCAGTCAGTTTGTCCCCAAACTGACTAATCAAACGGGGGTGGCACCATTGTTAAGTGACTTTCTCCTTGGAGGATCGTAGCAAGCTGATACCATTTGTAAGACCCCTCTCCCAGAACACAGAACACTGCACGAGAGGGGTCTTATTCCAAGAATAGCCGTCTTGCAGTAACACTAACACTCGGGTCAGCCTGTACCACAAGACGCCTATCCTGTCGTCTTCAACCAATATCAACATATAAATTCCAACCCAACCATAATAATAAAAGAAGTCAACCCACACCAAGCATAAGTCCATAAGTACAGCAAAAAAGAAGCTAAACAAGCTTCTACATAATCAGAGTATGTAAATAGAATTGCTCCGAAGGGCTACAACAAAATCTCTCTCACCCACATCTGTAACCGACGGTAGCGACGGTACCGTCCCTTCAGGTCCTGTCATCCTTGCCTGGCTATCCAGCTGCATAGCATGCTGCTCCACCTGCGGGGTTTCCTCCTAAAAAGGAAGACGTAGCAACCGTTAGTCATAAAGACTAAGTGGCTTCACATCCGCTCCCCCGGCGACTCCTCGTCACCGGGCGGAGAAAGGAATAGGTACAATATATAAAAAACAGTAGTACAAGCAGGTGAAATAAGTATACAAATCATAGGTAGCAATAAAAATAGTGTACAAATTAACAAGCTCTTATTCTACAATTATACCATCTACAGCAGCAAGAGAGTATAATGTTATAACAGTAAGTAACTCAATTTATATGGATGCCAATACAAGCATATAAGTTGAGGGTCATTCAGCAATAATTAACTCATCGTATAGGAGTTCCCATACAAACTTATACGATGAGGGTCTTGTGTATGCAATGAAGCGCATTCCTATGTATGTAATGCAATGACATACCCATGATCAAGCACATGCAATCGCTATGTCGACACAGGCTTATAGTTCCCACTATTCGAGCAGGTAGCTAACCTCTCAGGCGTCAACCGTCGTGGCCAAATGGTGACAGTAGAGCGGGCATCTCCACTACTAGGCTGGTCTCCACACTACCTGGCCAAGGCCTCCGTATGCCTCAACGCTAAGGACACAACAGCGGAGCTCACATGCGTACTACGTCTCAGCGGATTCTCTTGGGTAAATGAGCACCAAGATCCTAGCCCCGAACTGGCCTATGCGTGACACGGAAGGAGCCTCGGAAATTAACATGAGGAACAAGCCCAACCGTTCACTTGGCACAGAAGGAGCCTCGTGACGTGAACACCGAGGAACAAGCCCAACCATCCAAGGTCTAGCTGTCAACTCCCATCGGTGTGACGATTGGCGAGCCCGTAGACCTGCCACACTATCCTTAACCCGGGATTACGACACCACGTGTAAACTCAAACCACATGCAATTTTATAATATCGTGGCATGGAAGGAGCCTCGGGACGTGAACACCGAGTACCAAGCCCAACCATCCATCAAATGCCGAAGGAGCCTCGGGACGTGAACACCGAGGACCAAGCCCAACCGTCCAACTTTACTCATCTCAACCTCATTCAAACTAGAGACGGTCAACACCGCACTTGTTACTTCCACAATGCTACCCGTAGGGAGATGACACTCTAAGCATTGGATTATTAATTCCCTTCTATCCATTCAACATACATCATGGCCCTAGTTAAATCATTTATACATCAACCAATTTATATCTACCCATTTTATCAGGCTCTTTCCTTCAATTAAGCTTGTCCACAACTCGTTATACGAATTCAGATTTATAACCTCAACTTACCATATCATTAGGATGATTGTATCAAAATAGTTCACCCAAGCCTCGAGTTGGATCGCAACATTAAATTCCACCAAATTGCACTCCACATTACACAGCCAAGAATTTACGTGCAGCCTTAATCCGGGCAGCAACTTCGACAAAGGATTCCCGAGGCTACAGAAATCCGACGAGTGCGTGTAATCACTCGTTGGAAAGATAATTTGAAGGGCTGCAACTTTTGTGTTTAGTCAAAAGCCCAGATTTGATTGCATCACACTAGAAATTCACTCGAAGCCTGCTACGTACAGGATACAGATTTCCTGGATGGAATTTCCCCCAATCGCAGCAGATTCGAACTAACTTTCCCGTGGCTACAGGTATCGCCTAGAAACGTGCGACCACTTGTTGGAAATATAATTTCGAGGGCTACGACTTTCATGTTGAGGTGAAAACCAAGATATGGCCAGAACACCCCCCAAAATTGGCCACGAAGGTCGTTGCGTGCAGAAAATAGATTTCTTCACGCATCTTAAGGCGAGATGAATGGCATCCGTTCATCTTCCTCCTTGCACCAATCTCCCAAAAACTCCTCCATAAAAATCTTCCACCCTTATTCACACTCATGAGCAATATTTCTCCACGAATCCCTCTCTCATCTTCACTTTGAAGAATGAAGAGGTTGGAGGGGACTAAGCCTAGAAAACGACCTAGGCATGGCTTTTCCCTAAGAAATCTCCTCCTCACCATCAATACTCTAAGGAGTCGATATCTCTCCTAAAATATTAACTACAGATCTAGCACCAAGGGAGAGGGGAGGAAGCTAACCTCGATTCCAGTGGTACAATCATTTCCGGCCATGGATCTAGTCATTCTTCTTTGCGGCATCTCTTGCTTGGTGCAGTTGTTCTTAACGGTAAAGGAATGGGAGAGAGAGAGAGAAGGCCGCCTCCAGGAGCTCCGACTGCTTCCCGCGGCTCTGTCGGATTCGCGAGGTCCACGATGACGGCAAGAACGATCGAAAAGGATGGCTAGGGTTCGGCTTTATCTCCTCTTATAAACCGATGTATTAGGCTAAATACTTCCGCCACGTGTCAACGCCCCATTGGACCGCCCCTAATGGGTCATATTGAAGTGACGTGGTCCAAGGAATCATCATCAGCATGAATCAAGAAGTCCAGTTTGGTCCTCCTGTACAAGCTGGCGAATCTGCCTGGGCGAAGAAAACGCACAAGTCAAATTCGATGGGAATCAATTGTCATTCTCGATGATCGGCGAGAATCGTCGGGCATTCTCGACGAATTCGTCGGGTATCAACAATGATACCCTGGCGAATTTCACTTAGCCCACTTATCGGAAATTCCTGGCGTTGAGTGTGTTGAGTATTAGTCAGCGATACTCGACGATCGGTGGGTATCACCATGCATTCTTGACGATCGGCAAGAATAGCCGGGCATTCTCGACGAATTCGTCAGGTATCAACAATGATACTCGGCGAATTTCCCTTACCCTAATTTTCAAAAAGAAATTCTGAATCCGGTGGGTATCGACCATCGATACCCGTCGAATCGGCGAGTATCATTCCCGATACCCGTCGATCAGCGAGTATCATTCCCGATACTCGTCGATCGGCGAGTATAAACTCCCATTCTCCTCGATTTTCCCTTAGACCATTTCCTTTAGATCCGTTGGATATCAATCAACCCTACACTCCATTCAATGCACTTGACACCTTTTGCCAGTACGTCCCGAGCCCGAGTCAAGTCTATTGACTCAAAACTCGTGCGAGGGACCTAGCGCGAATTGGGACGTTACATTACGATCATCAAATATATCTGCTTAAGTCATAAAGAGATTTAGGCAATGCCGTTAATAAAATCGCAGCAAATGTTATTCCAAATTTATAATCAGGTGAAAAGTAATCATAATAGCATCATCTTGATAATTCCCAAATCTCATAAATATCAAGTAAATATTATAAGAGAATTCAACCAAATACCAACACATCACCCTTGCGCGTCAGAGTTTACTAAAACTAGATTTCAGGAAGCTATAGTCCACCAAAAATTGCGAACAACCCTATGTTGGAAAGGTATTTCCAAGGGCTATAATTTTGTGCTGAGTCTTGTGTCGAAATCTAACTCCATTGCACCCGAAATCGGGTTTAAGTCTGGATGTGTACACTTGGACAGAACCTGTCCTATACAAAAGTCATTTCAATGCAGCAACTTTGGTTGCACTTTTAGGGAGTTTTATAGCTCCCACCAAAAACGTGTAACTAGCTATTGGAAAGGTTTTTCTTGGGGTCTACAACTTTCATGTTGAGCCCAAGATCTGAATATGAACGGATCATACTTAAAATCGAGCTTAAAGTCTGTTGTACACAAAGAACAGATTTTTGTTCAGCACATTTTGCACGCTTCGTAAAGACTGATGAACGGCATCGGTTCGTCCTCTTCCACCAGCCATCTCAAAAGATACATCCAGCTTCTCCCTTACCTTTCTCCCTCATTAGACCATCGTTCTTCACAAAATCAAGTTTGTCGCCTTCATATTGAAGAGAGTAAATGATTAAAGATAACTTCGTGGCGATCGAAGAACTAGAACGAAAGTTATAGCATGGTCCCTTCATAGGAAAACTCCATTTAATTCTGAAATTAAGATCTCTTGAGCCGATGTCTCTCCTACTCTTTGGATCCAAGGATCTAGCACCAAGGGAGAGGTAGGAAGCTCACCTAGTTTCTGTCCATGGACCGAGTCCTTCTCCTCGATGACATATCACTGTTCGACTTCCAGTGGTACAGTTCTATTCTTCATTCTTGTAGGGCGAGATTTGGCTCGGTGATGGAGATGAATAAGGTTTCGCTTTTAAAGAGCAACCGATTTGATCTAGGGTTGAAGGTTGTCATGCCACGTGTCACCCCTTCGTTGTACTGGCCCCTCATATATCATAAAATAATCCTTCGGAAGGGTACAACGTTATTTATGCGCTGTATGAACAGTTCCTGAGGTATTACAGTCCACACTTTCCTTCTATGCCATAAGCTACAAGTCAACACAGAAAAACTCCAAGTCCATTCGTCGGGTTTACTCGACGAATTATCGAGATCTCTCAACAAATTCATCGAGTCCACTCGACAAGTTCACTAACTACTCATCAAATCTATTCAGCCAAGCTCGACAAACCCATCGAATCCACTCGAGGAATCCGTCAACACTACTTGACGAATCTATTAAGTCTTTCTTGACGAACTAGTCGAATCTACTCAATGAATTTGTCAATACTACATGATGAATCTGCTCAGTCAATTTTGACGAACCCGTTGAATCCACTTGACAAATTTGTCGAGGCTTCTCAATGCTTTTGACTCTTCTTGACAAATTTGATGATTGCCCGACGAATTCAATTGACTGCTCAACAAATTCTGGATTTCTCCTAAGTCCTGTCTTAAATCTCTCGTGACATTGGGTTCTCTCCCAATATTTTTGAAAGTATCTAGTGTCAACCTAATCCACCTATAAAGGTGGGGGGGGGGGGAATAGGTGTCGTGAAGTCTTTTGCGGAATTAAACTAACCTGCACAAGTTAGCAAACAAAACACAGAAAACACACAAAGAATTATAGTGGTTCCCCGATTTTGGTACATCCACTTTCTCCCTTCGACCTATCTCCCACCAAGGGACGACTCGGTCACTTCTCCAAATGGATTGAAATCAAATCCTCACACTAGGAGCAATGCTCCCCTAACAACGGAAGGAACCCTCCAATAACAGAGTCACAACTCCACCACAACGGGTTACACCCAACCCTTACAAATAGGAATGAAAATTCCTTTACCACAAAACTGAATGTAAATAAAAATACAAACAATGTTTTATGGAGATTCTGATGTCCTTCTTCGTTCGTGGAAGCTTGCACGAAAAGTACGAAGAGTCCACAACCGGATTTCTCACTTGGAATGGATCTTTTCAAGATCGGCGGCGGCAAGCAAATGCAGCGGCGATGCTTTGCAAATCCAAACTTCTTGACAAAGCAAGCTAGGTCTTCGAACGATCTAAGTCGGATCAAACGTCTCAAACGATTCAGAAGGGAGAATAAGTCTCGTTCAACGAATCGGAAGACAAGAGATCTCGAGAGAGATATGTGAGACAGGCTGCTTGCCTCGGTGCTGTCGTCGAGCGATCAGAGATGAGTTGAGATCAGCGGCGGCGACAACCTTGCGAGCGGCGACGTGCGATCGGCGGATTCCGCGATCGGCTAGGTCACGGCCGACTTCTTCTATTTTTTGTATTCCAGTGTGTACTGTAGACAACGGGAATAACATCATATTTATACCCAAAGGCAAACCCTAAAAGACCGTTGTGGGGCCCACCTTGGAAATTCCTTGTTTTGGCCGAAATGAGCAAGGCGGCCTGGACTGGTCCAGCGAGCGGCGAAATCTGCCTAAGGAAAAATCGGTGGGTATCGTTGGTGATTCCTGTCGATGTCAACGGGAATCACTCCCGACTCCCGTCGATTCTGCCTTGGCAGAATTTCTTACTTTGCCGGCCGGAAGTAGTCGGCGGGAGTCACTTAGTGATTCCCGTCAAAGTCGGCGGGAGTCACTTAGTGATTCCCATCAAAGTCGGCGGGAGTCACTTAGTGATTCTCGTCGAAGTCGGCGGGAATCACTAACGACTCCCGTCGATTCTTACTTGGAAGAATTTTCCTCCTTCCTTCTTTTGATAGCTTGGTCTTTGACCCATCCTTTCTCCTTATTCTACTCTTGATCTACCTTGACCCTGTACTTGAAAATAAGTACACTCCAATAGAGAGAGCACACGTGGATAAACACACTGATCTACACAACGAGGGATTACGTTGCGCAGACCCGTGTATATTGACCCAATGCACCCTGACATTGGTGTGTACTTAGCATGGAATAGCTGCAAGCACAACTTGACATAAGAACGTCAAATATCTTGTGAATCCATCTTAGCTTGACTGGAGTCTTCATCAAATCCGGGTAATTGTGGATGCAATACCAAACAATCTCCCCCTATTTTAAGAAGACAAAATCCTACAAGCTAAGGTGAATAGAACAGATGGAAATGAAAATCATAAAATGAAAATTCAGTTGAGTGTGGAATTCATTACCATTTTCCTGAGAACAACATAGCCTTAGCCGAAGTGATCTCCCCCTATCTGAGAGAACCATAGCCTTTGTGGCCTACATAGCATTAGCAGCCACCTTAGCCTTGGCCTAGAGGGTAATCTCCCCCTTTTCGGCTTTTGCAAACCTGGGACTTCACTTGGAGCAAAATGATCCCCCTCATTTCTTGCATCCATGCCCGATAACATTCTGTTTCTTTGGTCTGGAAACTAGCGTCCAGATATTGCATCGTTCAAATTGATGAAGTTCATCTTGCATGGCCAATATCCACGACGCATCTTTGTTCGCTTCGTCGAACTTCTTTGGCTCAACCTGTGATAAAAAACTAAGGTGCAGAATCTCGTTAATTGTACCTGTGCGAGTTTTGACACTGTCCCGAGGATCTCCTAACATCTAATCTCTTGGGTGATCCCTCACGTGTCTGAGCTCTAAGAGTCTGTCATCTGGAGCTCCTACAGCTTCTCAGGCTCCTCCCACTTCTGGGAGAATCTCCCCATCCTGACCGTCATCTTCTCCAGTCAGTGTTGAGGTGGAGACCTTGACGTACTTGGGAGATTCATTTTTAGCAGTCTCATCTAGACTTAGCTGTTCAAGCCTTGCACCTGCATCTTCAAGAATGCCACTAGAATAATTGTTGTGAAGCAAGCTTCCTTCATCAAATACAACATTAATTGACTCTTCTACCACTAGGGTTTTCTTAATGAAAACCCTATATGCCAGACTATGGTTACTATAGCCCACAAAGATGCCTTCGAAGTATTTTTATCCGAATTTAGTACGTGGGTACTTCCCATTATTGAGTATATAACATCTGTAGCCAAAAATCCTTAGATAGTACATGTGATGGAGACATTGCTGATGCGGCCGCCATTGATCCCCATCAGAGAGAGTTTGTGGATTGGGACGATCGCTGCCGCAAGCTCGAGGATGGCTTTTGTTCCACAACGCCACCGCCACCTCCGCCACATGTTTTGCTAGACGTCCGCCGCCATTTAATAAAAATATATAATTATAAATTAAATAATTGTAATTATATATTTTTAATAATTTATTATTTTAAGCAATTTTATTTTGAGCAATTTTATTTCAAGCATCTTTATGTTTATTGCATTTAAATAAGTCATGTAATGATGGGGTGCTTATAAGCATCATAATTTTCATTTTGAATTTTGAATTTTGAATGTTTATTGGAGGGAGATTGAGTTGTGTAGGCTATATATAGCCTTGTTATGAAGAATTAATTAGTGAATGAATGAAAAGAAAACCAATTTCAAGAATTAAAATCCTCCTCCTCCTCCAAGGCAAGTTTTCGGCCCTCCTCCTTCTTATTACTCTTTGGCCGCCGGCCTCCTCTCCCCCCTCTCTATCTCGGCCTCCCTCCTTCTTCCCCTCCTCTACTCTCTTGCAAACCCGAGCCCTAGCCACCACCTTCCTACCCGGCCCCTCCTCAAACCTCCAAGCCGCAACCTCCTCTCTCACAAATCCGGCCACTACCAAACTCCAACAACCGGAGCCCCTCCCTCCTCCACAAAATCTTAGCCGCCAACCACCAACACCAATAAGCCCGACCCCTTCCTCATCCTCGTCCTAAATCCAAATATCACTTTCCAAATTAAGCTCTTAGCCTACCATAATAGAAATATTTCATTCCCTAAATATTTCTCAATCCACCACCTTTTCTCTCTCCTACCTTATTTGGAGATACTTGTTTCCATATTTAGAATATTCCGTCGGGACTTTCCAAATACAGCGTTACACGAAGAAGGCGACGAATTTCTCTCCCTCCGGCGTATCTCTGGTGGTGCCGATAAGGAACGATTCTAGTCGAGTGAATCGGATTAATCAAATACGGTTGGGTAACGAAAATTTCCACCTTTATGAGTTTCTCTTCTTTAGATAATTCCTGTAGCATTGGCAAATAGCGCTCCTTGTGTAACGCTTGATTTTTCGTGGTTAAATTTCTTTTATTTATTGTCGTGTTTATTTCTTTCGTTTAAGTTCGTTAGGTGTGGCGGCCCTCGTTTCTATTTTGTTGGGAAAGAACCACCCTTGCCCGAATCTTTTGTTTTCAGTGGTTTCTCTTTTGGTACAACACACTCGATCGAACCATGTGGGATCTTTTCGCTTGAGAGGACCTTGGCTTATCGCCTTGGTATTATCTTTTAGGGCTTTGCGAACCCTCCGTAATTGTTAGTGTAGTAATAATATTAATTAAACTGCTGTGATGTTAAATGCTTGAGTGTGACGTGAGAGATAATCGAGAGTGTCTTGTTTGTTTTGTCGACTACCAAAACGCTCGAAAGAGCGGGCCTACATCAATTTGTTATCAGAGGGAGGTTCTCGTCAATTTTCTAATTGGCACTCCTCCCCCTCTTATGTGGCACGTACGTATGCACTCACCCGTTTCGTTGCAGATCAATATTTAGAAAATTAGTTTTCATGAAATGCATTGAAATTCAACAATTTCAAATTTTAAATTAAAAAACAAATAAATTTCAAAATTTAAAAATAAAATTTCAAATTTCAAATTTCAAAATTCAAAATTAAAATTTCAAATTTCAAATTTCAAAATTTCAAATTTCAAATTTAAAATTTCAAAATTTAAAATTAAAATTTCAAATTTCAAATTTCAAATTTCAAAATTTAAAATTTAAAATTTCAAATTTCAAAATTTCAATTTCAAATTTCAAATTTCAAATTTCAAATTTCAAAATTTCAAATTTCAAATTTGAAATTTCAAAATTTCAAATTTGAAATTTCAAAATTTAAAATTTAAATTTCAAATTTCAAATTTCAAATTTCAAATTTTAAATTTCAAAATTCAAAAATTAAAATTCCAAATTTAAAATTTTTCTCCTAATTACAAAAAAAAATAAAAAAATTTTGTGGTCTGCCAATAGCCGCCTAAATTTTATTTTCAGCTATAAAAAATATCAGAAAAAAATTAATTAATAATCTCCATATTTTTGCCAGCAAGAATATAAAAAAAATTATATATTATTTTGAAATATTAGCTGGAACAAATCTATCTTTGAAAATAAATAGGACCAGGCTATTTTCTACTTTGCGTGTGCACCGGTTCCGGTTGAGTGTTCTCTTCGATTCCCTCTGAAATGGCCCATGACGTCAACGCATCCCGAGTAAAAACTATAGGTTCCAATAGGAACGTTGTGAAATCTTTCCAATCTCCAATAACGGATGAGATTATTGCTTTAGTTGCTCAACTAAAGGCTAGTCAAGTAGCACCGCCACCGCGCACCTCTAGGCGTGTTAGGATTCCTGCTCCGACATATGATGGGCTAGGTGGACCGCGAGTGTTTCTATATTCGGTGAAAGACATGGAGCATTATTTTGAGCAATATCATATTGTGGATCTCCACAGGATTCCTATTGCGAGATTTCAACTCTTTGGTCGAGCCTATACCTTCTGGAACAATGAGGAGAGACGTTTGGGGATTCCCTCCGTCGACTCACTTGTCGGTTGGCAGATTATGAAGAATATTTTAACGGACGAGTATTATCCGCCCTACTACCGTTCCCAATTTTCTGATTATAGGAGTGACTATAAGTCTCACGCTAGATCCTTACTCCACCAAGATCTGGCTATTTCGATCACATGTGCACCTACCGATGAAGGAAAAGAGAAGCTTAGGACCTTTGTCCCTAGTTCGATAGACGTGATTGCTAGGAATGCCATGAGCCCGCAGGGAGAGAGTGTTCCTATCAGAATGATTAAACCTGTGACTGTGAGTAAGATTGTGCCCGTCACTGTGGACGAGGCTATTATCACTGACGAGTGTAGTGATGTTGAGGAGATTGGTTACCCTAGTGACCTGGATGAGGATTTCTCTTTTGAGGAATCATCTCCACCCACCTTTAATGATATTTTAGTCATGGAGTCTTCTGATGACCCTGAGTCAAGAGACGTTCCGGCAGAGTTGGTAGAGTCATCCAAAGCTGAGAGCATACCTGTTACTGATTTAGGTGATGACTTGTTAGGACCCGATATTATTATGGTTGAACAAGGCTTATTAGATATTTCTACGGTATTGGAAGAGTCACCTTGGGATGGTTGTTCAGTTTGGGATTATTTTAGTGTGATATATCCGGAAGTTAGTTCCTTGTCGATATCATCTCCGCTTGGCATTCAAGCCAATTTATATACTCCCCGGGATTCGATTTGTCCATCCCCATATTTTGACTTAGACGATGTCTCTACCTCATGGGAAGAATTGGTCGATATAGGATGTGATGTTGTAGTAGATTTACCCTGTGAGGAAAGCTTATCTTTGGATGACAGTAGCACTGAGGGCCCGATAGGCTTTTCTTTGATGATAGCTCCTTCGCCTGAGGCCCGAGTTAGTTTGGAAATTTTATCGGATACGAATCTTCCTACTATTGAGACGATCATTGTTTCTGACTTAAGTAAAATTTCTAATTATTTGGTGGATTCATTCTGGGGTGAAAGGTTAACTTAGGATGAGTTTTCTATGAGGACGAATCCACTATTCGAGTTTACTTTTGGTTTTAAAGGCTTGCAACCGGAGGCTTATTTTTGGACGAGTAATCCGTGTTTTGACGTTGAGTGTGACTTAACTTCCCCTAAGGAAACACCCATGTCGACTCTCCCTCCGATTAATTTAACTCGAGTAGATGACTTGTTAGGACACGAGCTAGTCATTTCTATCCCTTTATATTTGGAGAAGTTTATTATTATCGCCTCCCCTTAAGGCTTACTACGATGGATGTGCGTAAACGTAGTTTGTGACGAGCATTTTCTGCTGGCTATTCATAACGACATTTTAAAATCAAAATTTAATTCCAAATTTAAAACGAAAGCGTTAGGCTCCACCGAAATAATTTTTGAATTTAAAGCACCCGTGCCACCTGACATAGTTCCGTTATTTTCTTCTATTAATTCTAGTCATGTTGCACATGGGTTCACCCCACATGGTTTTAAATTTATTTGGCGCATTCTTATCCTTTTAATCCATCAAAATGCGTCCATTAATTTACTTGCGAGTTTGTGTCAGAAAGTCTCCCACCATTATGTGATTAATTTGGTTTTCGCTTGTCTCACCCATGAACGGATGCTCCCGAGCACCTTAGAAATAATAACGAATTGGCTAGTCTATTCTTTACGAATTTTACGGAAGTTTGGTGAAATGACATTTCTTTTAAAAGTTTCCACTGATTGAGGCATAGCTCCTATTTTCATCGTAACATACTTTACGCTTTATGCTTTTATGACACTTGAAATGTCTACCTCTTCGTATATATTTTCCACTATGCTTTCTATTGGGTTAGGTGGTGATTATTTCCTAGGATCGTTCTCCTTCTCGATCTCCATCGGAGGTATGTTGGTGGATGTTGTTGAAATTCTTTTTCCTTCTTTGGCTAATCCGTATTTGTGGTCCCTCCAAGACCACCTTTTGCCAGACAGGTTCTCAGTACTGATGGATGTACATGTTACTATGACACTGATAGCGGGGCCAAATTTTGCTCATGCTGCTTCTGTTTTGACAGTTCTTCCCCCTTAGGCCACTCATCGGTGATGAGTACTTTGAGTGGGGGAGGATTGATGGAGACATTGCTGATGCGGCCGCCATTGATCCCCATCGGAGAGAGTTTGTGGATTGGGACGATCGCTGCCACAAGCTCGAGGTTGGCTTTTGTTCCACGACTCCACCGCCACCTCCACCACATGTTTTGCTCGACGTCCGCCGCCATTAAATAAAAATATATAATTATAAATTAAATAATTATAATTATAATTATATATTTTTAATAATTTTTTATTTTAAGGAATTTTATTTCAAGCATCTTTTTGTTTATTGCATTTAAATAAGTCATGTAATGATGGGGTGCTTATAACCATCATAGGTTTTTTAAATTATTTCATTTCTTGTATTATGATGGGTTCTTATAACCATCATAATTTCCATTTTGAATTTTGAATTTTGAATGTTAATTGGAGGGAGATTGTGTGGTGTAGGATATATATAGCCTTGTTATGAAGGATTAATTAGTTAATGAATGAAAAGAAAACCAATTTCAAGAATTGAAATCCTCCTCCTCCTCCAAGGCAAGTTTTCGTCCATCCTCCTTCTTCTTCCTCTTTGGCCGCCGGCCACCTCTCCCCCCCTCTCAATCTCGGCCTCCCTCCTTCTTCCTCTCCTCTACTCCCTTGCAAACCCGAGCCCTAGCCACCACCTTCCTACCCGGCCCCTCCTCCAACCTCCAAGCCGCCACCTCATCTCTCACAAATCCGGCCACCACCAAACTCCAACAAACCGAGCCCCTCCCTCCACAAAATCTTAGCCGCCAACCACCAACACCAACAAGCCCGACCCCTTCCTCATCCCCGTCCTAAATACAAATATCACTTTCTAAATTAAGCTCTTAGCCTACCATAATAGAAATATTTCATTCCCTAAATATTTCTCAATCCACCACCTTTTCTCTCTCCTGCCTTTTTTGGAGATATTTGTTTCCATATATAGAAGATTCTGCTGGGACTTTCCAAATACAGCGTGACACGAAGAAGGCGACGAATTTCTCTCCCTCCGGCGTATCTCTTGTGGTGCCGTTAAGGAACGATTCTAGTCGAGTGAATCAGATTCATCAAATCCGGTTGGGTAACAAAAATTTCCACCTTTATGAGTTTCTCTTCTGTAGATAATTCTTGTGGCATTGGCAAATAGCGCGCCTTGTGTAACGCTTGATTTTTCGTGGTTAAATTTCTTTTAGTTATTGTCGTGTTTATTTCTTTCATTTAAGTTCGTGAGGTGTGGCGACCCTCGTTTGTATTTTTGTTGGGAGAGAACCACCCTTGCCCGAATCTTTTGTTTTCGGTGGTTTCTCTTTTGTTACAACACGCTTGATCGAACCGTGTGGGTTCTTTTCTCTTGAGAGGACCGTGGCTTATCGACTTGGTATTTTCTTTAAGGGCTTTGCAAACCTTCCGTAATTGTTAGTGTAGTAATAACATTAATAAAACAGCTGTGACGTTAAATGCTTGAGTGTGACGTGAGAGTTATTCGAGAGTTTCGCGTTTGTTTCGTCGACCACCAAAATGCTCGAAAGAGCGGGCCTACGTCAACATGGTCAGTTTCCTGCCTTTCAATAGCTTATAAGGCGTCTTACGATGTTTCTTGTTGATCAAGGCTCAGTTTTGCACGTGGCAAGCTGTATTGACAGCCTCTGCCAAGAAGTACTCTGGAAGAGAAGCGTCATTCAACATTGTCGTACATGCATCAATGAGCGTTATATTCGTCCTCTCCGCAACTCCGTTTTGCTGAGGAGTACGCGGGGACGAAAACTCATGAAAGATACCATGTTCTTCATAGAATTCTGTCATAGCCCCAGACTCGAATTCTGTTCCATGGTCACTTCTGATTTTGACCACGGAGCAGTTAAGTTCGTTCTGAATCTGCTTGACAAAATTAGTGAAGATGTAAAACGTATCTGACTTTCATTTCAAGAAGAACACCCACGTAAATCGAGAGTGATCATCAACAATCACTAGCGTATACGATTTGCCTCCTAATCTATGAACTTGCACTGGACAGAACAAGTCCATATGCAGAAGATAAAGACTCCTGGAAGAGTCTTTGTTTGTAATTCCCTTAAAGGTAGCCGGAGTCTGTTTTCCCTTCTGGCATGCAGGAAAAGGGCTATCTTTGATGCACTTAATAGTAGGGGCATCCCTTACTAAGTTTTTAGAAAACAGCATATTAATAGTTTTGAAATTAATATGTGCTAATCTCTTATGCCATTGTTCTCAGAGACATGCACTGTCTTTTGCTACTAGGAAAATGGGGGTAGAAGAGTCTATGCTAAGAAAATCTAAGAAGAAAATATTTATGCTCCTAATGACAGTTAATACCGTCTCCAAAGAGGCACACGATATTATCAGGAACTTTTCCTTGCAGAACTTAACGTCGTATCCTTTATCATATAACTAGCTTACACTTATCAGGATATGGTTTAACCCTTCAACATAGGCCACGTCTGTGATAGAGAATACACCGTTGGATATCATACCATAACCCTTGTTGACTCCTCGATCTTATCCTCCAAAGATGACTTTCGGTCCATTTTCGACTGGGGAGTAGTCACGCAACAGGCTTCTTGTCCCGGTCATATGCCGCGAACATCCACTGTCAAAGTACCAGATTGGCATTTTGGTGGCCTTTTGTAACGCCCCAAAATGTTGTAAGAGCGACGGGGATCGCTTTTGGCCAAGATAGTTTTTTTGAGCAGGTGACACGGGTCCCGACACGGCCGTGTCAGAGGCCGTGTCGGCCGTGTCGAGCTGGCCATGTGGTCGACCATGTTAAGGTCGACGATCGTCGGGTATGGAACACGTCCAGGCACACGGCCATGTCCCAGGCTGTGTAGCATCGGGTCGTTTCGAACTGTCTGAGGTATTGCACACGGGGCATGACACGGGTCTGTACATGGCCGTGTCCCAGGTGACACGGGCGTGTCAGGGGCCGTGTCAGAGGCCGTGTACTTCTCTGACTGAAAATGTTGAAAACGGGTGCCGTGATACGGGTCATGACACAGCCGTGTGGAGCGAGACACGGCCGTTTCGAAGGCCGTGTCGAAGGCCGTGTCAGGAGCCGTGTACTGGTTTTCGAATCGATCGAGACGGCGAATGGCTAACATGACCATGCACACGGCCGTGTTGCAACCCGTGTTCGGCCCAGATTTTCTAATTTGAGTTCCGATCGTGGCCGTTCATTCTTTTCCTTGGAAGATCCAGCGGTGGGGGGCCTCCCTGGGCGGTTTAAGGCCGGGAATAGGGTTCCAAACCCTCATTCCCCATTTTCTTTTATCTCTCTAAGTTCTAGAGAGAAGGGAGAGCAAGGAGGCCAAGTTCCGGCCGCCGGCGAAGTTTCGGAGGTCCGTTTCGCGAGCGGAGTTCAGATCCGCGAAGGTGGGAGTGTTGCCGTGGTGATCAACCGAGCAAATCTTCTCCATGGCTAGGAAGAGGGGATGGAAGGTAACGACACTTCTCCTCTCGGTTTTTAGGATTTAGGATGCATGAATAGCATCCCCTTCCTTTCGTGTTTTGAGCACCGGATCTCTCAATTGAGAGGGATTCGTGTAGCCTTGGTTCAAAAGGAACCTTCGGGTTGATCGTGTTCATCCCGGCATGCTTGCATTAGAGATCCGCTCCGTTAGCGGATTAGGCATTGTGGGTGAAGCCATGGTCGCGACCGATCGTCCGACCCGGTGATGTTGCATAGCGAGCTTCGGTAGAAAATCCGTTGCGGCAATACGCCGTTGTATGTATGCGTTTTCCCCCTTGCATTTGAGTGAGTACTCTTAGTCGGAACCGGACGAGGTTAGCTCCGCTTTGTGCGGTAGATGGTTTCCTTTGAGCACGGGAAAGACACGGTGCGAGTGGTAATTGGGGTGGGGAAACCTTGTTTTGTGCGGTGCAAAGGTGCGGCTAGGTCTCCGTGGTCGGCTGGCTATCCCGTGACGCGCAAGTCATGTGGGGAAAGTGTCTCGGCGAGACTAGCCCTTGTGTGAGACTGACGAGAATGCCGAGCGGAGGGCAAGCCTGGGCAATGTGGCCATGAGCGGGTGGGGTCCAGCAAGGCTTCTTAGAATCGGTCAGTGTGAGACGGAACCCTGACGTGCGACGTCAGAATATGCGGGCAAGCCCGGGGTTTAAGACCCATGTGCGGGTGGGGCCATTGCAAGGTTCCGTGTGACGGCCTGTGTGCCATTGGGGACTTGGTGTCTCCCTTTTGTTTGTGGCTTTAAGCCAATGGGGAAACGGAAGTACCCAATGTTTGATGTTGTGCTAGATGCATACGAGCTAGGGTGCCTTGGGTGAAACCCGGGTTGCATTTATGTTGCTTAGTAGGCCCTTTTACTTTGTACAAAACATAGAGAACGTGTATGCTGTATGAGACATCCAAGCCTGTTTTACCGCTTTAATATATATATGCTCTTTTGGTATACAAAGTGTTAACTTGCAGGTGAAGTGGTACCCCGGGGTCCGTTAGGGACGGCCGGGAGGAGATGTGTTTGTTACACAGTAGAGGTCAGCCTTTACTGACCCACGTTACTTCAAATCCTTTCAGGGCAAGGATCGCATGCAGGAGCTAGCGCACCGGGCGAAAAGCCCTAAGCCTCATGAAGTGTTGCTGTGCTTGGCTAGTTTCTTTTCCTTATTTTGTTGATATTGTTTGATCATGTCCGGCTTGCATGCCGATGTAGCCTAGGGGTGCTTGGCACTTTTATATTTTTTGGACTTATATTGTGTAAGGCCTTAAGGCCTTTTCGATACTCTATTGTTAGTGGATAACTTCTGTCTTTTAGTTTGATGTTTCCGCTGTGTATGTCTGGAGTTTTGAGTTTGGGTAGTTTTATATCATCTTTTAATACTAAAGTTGTGGTGTCTGTATGTTGTGGGGCCCCGGCCGGACCCATATTATATGGTCTTTACAGGGGAGGTGTTACAATTTGGTATCACAGGGAGGTTAGCGTTCCAAGGAGAAGTTTCGCGGTCGAAATTATAAGTCGAGTCGCGTATTAGAAGTTATCCACATAGGAGTATCGCGGGACCATGAGTGTACTTGTGTTCGAGTCTTGCGATTAGAGGCTGATTTATGTTTTCTTGCTTGTATTTAGAGTGCAAGCAACGAGGCTGGGACCTCGAGGCCAAGAGAAGAGCTCTCGACTAGTAGTGCGACTGCGCAAGGTCCGCTAGGGATGGGGGTCACACCGGCCGACTTCTGCCGCATGCTTGCAGAAGCGATGGTGGCGGCCCAAGCTGCAGCGACAGCACAAGTAGCAGCTCCCGTTGCTCAGGTAGCAACCCCTTCTACCCCGATCATGGCAGCGACCGCGCAGGTTGAGGAGGCCAGGCGGGCGGAGCCGCTGGCCGAGAGAGTGGTTGTCGGGCATGGGGACCGGCAAATGAAGTACTTTTTGAGTTTCCATCCTGCAACCTTCACGGGAGTTGGAACGCCCACAGATGTGGAGGACTGGTGGGCTAGAATTCAAGAGCTTCTGAGGGCAGCAGAGGCGCCGGATGAGAAAAAGGCGGAGTTTGCAGCCTTCATGCTAGAAGGAGATGCCAAGTTATGGTGGGTGAGCCATAGTGGCCGGCAGTTTCTAGGACGCACACCATCCATCGAGGAATTTGGGGATGCATTCCTGAAGAAGTACATACCCGCCTCAACAAGGTTAGCCCTCCAGAGGCAGTTTCTACATCTTGTGCAGCGAGACAAGACAGTGGATAAGTATGTTCAGGAATTTACTCGATTGGGTCGTTATGCGGGGACGACCATGGCGGACGATGAAGAGAGGGACAATCTCTTCTACCATGGATTGAGGGAGAATCTAAGACAACCCCTCATATCGATGAAGCGTGCGGGCTTCAACGAATTGGCGGAGGCGGCCCGAATTTTGGAGAGCGATATGGAGCGATCCCAGCGCCGAAAGGGTTTCACACCCAAGCAGGGGGAAGAGAAGAAGTCGGCTCAGTCCCATGGAAAGGCGGAAGGGAGCCGATGGAAGAAGAAGCCTTCCCCGTTTAAGTCGGGCGAGAAAAGTAATTGGACGTCCGGAGGGTCACGCTCTAAGGAGCCGCAGACGTGTTACTATTGTGGCAAGCCAGGCCACATAGCAAGATTTTGTTCCCAAGGGGGCGCTGAGCAAGAGCCAAGGTAGGAGCAGACTGTGCGCTCCGGCCCCAGTACCGCGGAGAAAGGGAAGATGGCGGAGTCGAGTGCTTCTTGGTTTCAACCAGTGCAGCCAAGGGCCTATAACCTTGGGCAGCAGGAAGCAATCCGTCAACCCGATGTGGTGACAGGTACGAGAATTCAACCTGCACCTTAGATTTCTTCCTTTCAAGATTTTTTATGTTTGTTGCATGTGTGTAGGCTTTGTAGTGGTATCAGGGTACCCCACTAGGGTACTTTTCGATACGGGAGCGTCGCACTCCTTCCTTGCGGAAATTTTCATCCGGAGGATTGGAGTTGAGTCCTTCTCAACGGACTCAGAGTTGAAGGTGCGCATGCCCAATGGGTCATCTATGACTACCAGGGCTAGAGGCCGGATTTGTTGGAGTCTTGAGGGGGTCGACTTCGTGTTGGTAGCGGCGATCTTGCCATTGCCCGAGTTCGATGTGATCTTGGGGATGGACTGGCTAGCGGGGCAGCGTGCCAGTATCGACTGTTTGTCTAAGGTGGTAACCCTGAGGAGCGTGGGGCAAGCAGAAGTCAAATTTGAGGGCCTGCATGGAGTGGCCTGTTCCCTAGTTTCGACACTTCAACTAGTGCGAGCTGTTAACTAGGGAGGTGTAGCTCTAGTAGCGTTGTTGGAGGTTAGCCTTTCCAAGCTGTCTCTTGGGGAAGTGCCCGTGGTGACGGAGTTTGGAGATGTTTTTCCCGAGGAGCTACCGGGAGAACCTCCTCGGCGGGAGATTGATTTCTCCATCGAGTTAGTGCCTGAGGCTAGACCAGTGTCACGTCCACCATTTAGGATGGCACCAAAGGAGTTGGCCGAGCTCAAGGTTCAGTTGCAGGAGCTTTCGGAGCAAGGGTATATCAGACCCAGCTCTTCACCGTGGAGTGCGCCGGTGTTATTCGTAAAGAAAAAGGATGGTAGTATGCGTTTGTGCATAGACTACCGAGAGTTGAACAAATTGACAATCAAGAATAAGTATCTAATTCCTCGGATAGACGATCTATTCGACCAGTTGGTGGGGTCGGTGGTGTACTCCAAGTTGGACTTGAAGTCCGGATATTATCAGTTGCGGATTCGTGACGAAGACATACCCAAGACGGCGTTTGGTACGAGATATGGTCATTTTGAGTTCTCAGTGATGCCGTTCGGGTTGACGAACGCGTCGTAAGTGTTCATGGACTTGATGAACCGAGTGTTTCGCGAATACTTGGATAGGTTCGTCATCGTTTTTTATCGATGACATTTTGGTGTATTCCAAGTCGGAAGCGGAGCACGAGGTGCACTTAAGGACAGTGTTGCAAATATTGAGAGAGAACCAGCTATATGCGAAGTTCTCCAAGTGCGAGTTTTGGTTGGATAAGGTGGCGTTTTTAGGCCATGTGATTAGTGGGGATGGGGTGGCGGTAGATCCAACGAAAGTGGAAGCCATCAGAGATTGGCCAGTTTTGAGGACTGTGGCGAAGTCCGGAGCTTTCTTGGACTAGCCGGGTACTACCGAAGGTTTGTGTAAAACTTTTCGCGGATAGCTCTACCCCTCACTTTGCTAACTCGCAAGGATCAGAAGTTTGTGTGGACTCAAGAGTGCAGTCAGGCGTTTGAAACCATGAAGGAGAGGCTGATGATGGCACCGATCCTAAGACTACCAAAGGGGACCGAAGGATTTCAGATTTTCAGCGACGCATCCGGATGCGGTTTAGGGTGCGTGTTGGTGCAGCATGGCAGTGTGATAGCTTTTGAGTCGAGGAAGCTGAAGCCTCATAAGAGAAATTACCCCGTCCATGATCTGGAATTGGCGGTGGTAATTTTTGCTTTGAAGCTGTGGAGGCACTACGTTTACGGTACGAAGGTGGAGATCTTCACGAACCACAAGAGCCTGAAGTATCTCCTGGATCAGAAGGACCTAAATATGCGGCAGCGCAGGTGGGTCGAGTTCCTTGGGGACAACGAGGTGGCGATTCAGTACACGCCAGGAAAATCCAATGTGGTGGCGGATGCTTTGAGTAGGAAATACTCGGGGCAAGGAAGTTGGATTGGAGCTCACGATGAGCGGTTAAGGCGGGACTGGGAGTCCCTTGGTTTGGAATGTGTGGCAAGAGGCGAGTCTAGCGTGGCTCGGCTAAACTGGATTGAGATGCAGAATTACTTATGCGATCGTATTCGGGAAGCGACCCCTGTGGATGAGGAGTTCCAACCCTTCGTGGAGGAAGCTCTTAAGGGCGAGGGTAGCACCTGGGAGATGGTTGATGGGGTTCTGAGGAAGGGCGGAAGGATTTGTGTACCGCAGTTCGGCAAGCTCCGCGAGGAGTTGATGTTTGAGGCCCACTTCACCAAGTACTCCATTCACCCGGGTAGTACAAAGATGTACTTGGACTTGAAGAAGTCCTATTGGTGGCCTGGGATGAAGCGGGACGTAGCTTTGTGTGTGAGTCGGTGCCAAACTTGTGCCTTGGTGAAGGCCGAGTGTCAGAAGCCGGGCGGGTTCTTGAAGCCTCTTCCAATCCCCGAATGGAAATTTGATGACATCTCCATGGATTTTGTGCATGAGTTGCCTAGATCGCAGCAGGGTAATGATGCCATTTGGGTGATTGTGGACCGCTTGACCAAAGTGGCACACTTCATCCCAAGCCGGAAGGAGGACGGTGTGGAAAAGTTGGTGGAGTTGTACATCCGCAATATTGTACGACTCCATGGGATTCCGAAGAGTATAGTCAGCGACCGGGATGGACGTTTCATGTCTAAGGATTGGCGGTTGGTGCAGAAGAGCTTGGGCACAAAACTCAGGTTCAGTACGGCTTTTCATCCTCAAACCGATGGGCAAACTGAGAGAACGAACCGTACTTTGGAAGATATGCTAAGGATGTACACTCTCGACTTCGCCAAGAAGTGGGAGGATCACCTCTTCATGATGGAGTTTGCGTATAACAATAGCTACCAAGCTAGTATCAAGATGGCGCCATATGAAGCTCTTTATGGGAGGCGGTGTCGAACACCGATATCTTGGACAGAGGCGGGAGACACAAAGCTTTTGGGGAAAGAAGTGGTAGCCGACGCTAGTGAGCTAGTGCGGACCATCCAAGAGCGCATGAAGATAGCTCAAGACCGGCAGTCGAAGTATTACAATGCTCGCCACAGGCATGTGGAATTCGCGGTGGGCGACTGGGTGTATCTTAAGATCAAGCCGTTTAAAGGCGTTTCACGAGTTCGCCGACTCAAGAAGCTGAGTCCGAGATTTTTGGGACCATTCAAGGTCATCGAGCGAGTGGGAGAGGCAGCATACTGGTTGGCGTTGTCCGCGGAGTTAAGTGGATTGCATGACGTTTTTCACATCTCCGTCCTGAGGAAAGCCTTATTAGAGGCCAGCGTGGTGATTGAACCTGCGGCGGTGGCGGTAGAGGAAGACTTGAGGACGCGAGTACGTCCTGTCGGGATAGAAGATTCGGAGGTTCGGCAACTGCGGAACAAGGAGGTCCGACTCGTAAAGGTCCGTTGGGACAATTGTGGCTGCGAGGAGCTCTCATGGGAGCGAGAGCAGGCCATGCTGGAGGAGTACCCCAAGTTTTTCTCCTCAGGTATCGTTTAGAATTTGTGTTCTTTCCATGTTTTAAATTTCGGGACGAAATTCTGTTAAGGGGGGAAAATTGTAACGCCCCAAAATGTTGTAGGAGCGACGGGGATCGCTTTTGGCCAAGATAGTTTTTTTGAGCAGGTGACACGGGTCCCGACACGACCGTGACGGAGGCCGTGTCGGCCGTGTCGAGCTGGCCGTGTGGTCGACCATGTTAAGGTCGACGATCGTCGGGTATTGAACACGGCCAGGCACACGGCCGTGTCCCAGGCTGTGTAGAATCGGGTCGTTTCGAACTGTCTGAGGTATTGCACACGGGGCATGACACGGGTCTGTACACGGCCGTGTCCCAGGTGACACGGGCGTGTCAGGGGCCGTGTGAGAGGCCGTGTACTTCTCTGACTGAAAATGTTGAAAACGGGTGCCGTGACACGGGTCACGACACGGCCGTGTGGAGCGAGACACGGCCGTGTCGAAGGCCGTGTCGAAGGCCGTGTCAGGAGCTGTGTGCTGGTTTTCGAATCGATCGAGATGGCGAATGGCTAACACGACCATGCACACGGCCGTGTTGCAACCCGTGTTCGGCCCAGATTTTCTAATTTGAGTTCCGATCGTGGCCGTTCGTTCTTTTCCTTGGAAGATCCAACGGTGGGGGGCCTCCCTGGGCGGTTTAAGGCCGGGAATAGGGTTCCAAACCCTCATTCCCCATTTTCTTTTATCTCTCTAAGTTCTAGAGAGAAGGGAGAGCAAGGAGGCCAAGTTCCGGCCGCCGGCGAAGCTTCGGAGGCCCGTTTCGCGAGCGGAGTTCAGATCCGCGAAGGTGGGAGCGTTGCGGTGGTGATCAACCAAGCAAATCTTCTCCATGGCTAGGAAGAGGGGACGGAAGGTAACGACACTTCTCCTCTCGGTTTTTAGGATTTAGGATGCATGAATAGCATCCCCTTCCTTTCGTGTTTTGAGCACCGGATCTCTCAAATGAGAGGGATTCGTGTAGCCTTGGTTCAAAAGGAACCTCCGGGTTGATCGTGTTCATCCCGGCATGCTTGCATTAGAGATCCGCTCCGTTAGCGGATTAGGCATTGTGGGTGAAGTCGTGGTCGCGACCGATAGTCTGACCCGGTGATGTTGCATAGCGAGCTTCAGTAGAAAATCCGTTGCGGCAATACGCCATTGTATGTATGTGTTTTCCCCCCTTGCATTTGAGTGAGTACTCGTAGTCGGAACCGGACGAGGTTAGCTCCACTTTGTGCGGTAGATGGTTTCCTTGGAGCACGGGAAAGACACGGTGCGAGTGGTAATTGGGGTGGGGAAACCTTGTTTTGTGCGGTGCAAAGGTGCGGCTAGGTCTCCGTGGTCGGCTGGCTATCCCGTGACGCGCAAGTCATGTGGGGAAAGTGTCCCGGCGAGACTAGCCCTTGTGTGAGACTGGCGAGAATGCCGAGCGGAGGGCAAGCCCGAGAAATGTGGCCATGAGCGGGTGGGGTCCAGCAAGGCTTCTTAGAATCGGTTAGTGTGAGACGGAACCCTGACGTGCGACGTCAGAATATGCGGGCAAGCCCAGGGTTTAAGACCCATGTGCAGGTGGGGCCATTGCAAGGTTCCGTGTGACGGCCTGTGTGTCGTTGGGGACATGGTGTCTCCCTTTTGTTTGTGGCTTTAAGCCAATGGGGAAACGGAAGTACCCAATGTTTGATGTTGTGCTAGATGCATACGAGCTAGGGTGCCTTGGGTGAAACCCGGCTTGCATTCATGTTGCATAGTAGGCCCTTTTACTTTGTACAAAACATAGAGAACGTGTATGCTGTATGAGACATCCAAGCCTATTTTACCGCTTTAATATATATATGCTCTTTTGGTATACGAAGTGTTCACTTGCAGGTGAAGTGGTACCCCGGGGTCCGTTAGGGACGGCCGGGAGGAGATGTGTTTGTTACACAGAAGAGGTCAGCCTTTGCTGACGCACGTTACTTCAAATCCTTTCAGGGCAAGGATCGCATGCAGGAGCTAGCGCGCCGGGCGAAAAGCCCTATGCCTCATGAAGTGTTGATGTGCTTGGCTAGTTTCTTTTCCTTGTTTTGTTGATGTTGTTTGATCATGTTCGGCTTGCATGCCGAGGTAGCCTAGGGGTGCTTGGCACTTTTATATTTTTTGGACTTATATTGTGTAAGGCCTTAAGGCCTGGACTTATATTGTGTAAGGCCTTAAGGCCTTTTCGATACTCTATTGTTAGTGGATAACTTCTGTCTTTTAGTTTGATGTTTCCGCTGTGTATGTCTGGAGTTTTGAGTTTGGGTAGTTTCATATCATCTTTTAATACTAAAGCTGTGGTATCCGTATGTTGTGGGGCCCCGGCCGGACCCATATTATATGGTCTTTACAGGGGAGGTGTTACACCTTTGGACATACCTGCAAAACAGAATTAGTTTCCCTTAGGAACCCAATCGGACTTGGGTCCTAGATTCCTTGTTAGCACACTCCCCCTCGGGTGGTTAACCCTACGAGTGGTCGGCCTCGCATTGCTAACATGAGGAGTCTCATTGTTTCTTGGATTAAACCAGCAATCCACGGCAACGTGACCAACATTGCCACAACACCAACAGTCAAACCTGTTATACCGTTTCCTAGGCTCCTGCTTCACCCTTGGAACGGTGGGTCCAGCCGTGGCCTTGGATCTGGAGGTGGAGGCATCATGATGACAGCAGTCACATGATTTCTTTACTTCCTATTCCTTCTGTATAACAGGCTTGGCCTTTGGTGCCTTCTTCCTATTATGGTCGCTAGAGAAGTGGCCATAATTCTCCACTTGTATTTCCTCATAAGGTGCCTTGAAGACACTCTCACCGTAGTTGCGTGGGAAGGTCCATCCATCATACCGGCTCTTGGGCTTTTCAAACGAGGGCCGGAAGAGGTGGCCATAGGTTGACTCAAAGTCATGCTCATTGCAGGGAAAGCTAGGCTTTCGGAATGAAATATGACTGAGTGGGTCCATTCCCTTTTATGCATCAGAGGCCTTCTTAGTAGCCTTATTTTTCCTTTTATTTATGTTTCTCCTGGATGATTTACCAGGCTCAGCTACATGCCCTAAGCAAGCCCCCTTAGCCTGAGCTGAGAGTTCATTAACCAGAGGAAGAACGGTCTTGGGCATAGACAAGCTTTTGACAATCTTCCTCTCGGCCGCAAGCTGTTCTTCCAGCTTGTTAATTTCTTCCTGCTTTTGGTCAAGGAGCCTTAGAGAATCTGAGTGCTTAGAAGTCAGGTCCAGGTGTTCCTTTCAGAGAGATATCAAGCCAGTGTTCTCTTCTCTTAGGGACACTCCCTCAGCCTTAAGGAATTTGACTTCCTTTTTCTGAGTGCTCAACCTCTTTCAGCATTCTTCAAATGTATTGAGCAGGAGCTCATACTCTTTGAGGAGTTCAACTTCACGGGCAGATGGGCTGTCCTCGTGATCATCTTCAGGAGACTCAGAGTCAGAGTCAGAGTCAGAGAGGGGGTGCGATCTTTTACCTTCCCAGTAAATGGGGGACAATCTCAATCTGAGTCAGAGCAACCCATTAGCCCGAAGTAGGCTTCCTCATCATCACTGGAGTATGACGAGTCAGATTCACTCAGTGTCTTTGGCTTCTTGGCAATGTAGCTCCTCTCCTTCTTCTTATCTAGAGAGGTTTTATGCTCCTCTCCCTTCCACTTATCTCTCTTGCTTTGGTGGCAGTCAGCAATGACGTGGCCTAGCTTATTGTACCCAAAGCAGATAATGTCAGCAGAATGATGTTTGTTCTGTTTAGAATCATACCTGTTAGAAGAGTAATTCTTCTTCTGATGTATGAAGGAGGAGCCATCTCCTTTTCTCTGATTCCTCATCTTGAGGAACTTCTTGAACTCTCGAGTGATGAAAGAGAATTCTTCTTCAGATAGCTCTGAGCCAGATGAGCATGGCTCAGAGTCTTCTTCCTCAGTCTTTCTCCGAGAGCGGGATGAGGTTGCACATTTGCCTTTGCTTGAGCTATTAGCTTTCAGGGCCACAGTCTTTTCTTTGGTTGTAGCCTTATCGGCCTCCTCTTCAGCTTTTCTGGTGTTCAGCTGAAGCTCGTAGGACACTAGCTTCCCAAACAGAATCTGGGGATCAGTTTCTGCCAACTTGCCAAACTCACTTATGGCGCAGATCTTGGTGTCTTATTCCTTAGTCAGGGATCTAAGGAATTTGTCATTTAGTTCACCATCGTTGAACACTCTGCCATAACCCTTCAAGGCATTAACGATCTTAAGGAAGTTCTCGAATGTCACTACGATTTCTTCCTTGGGACCTTGCATGAAGGCCTCATACTTCTGGTTCAGAAGGGTTCTTCGATCATCCCTTACTTCATCTGTGCCCTCCATCAGAATGATCAGGCAATGTCAGATGTCCTTGACAGGCCTGCAGTTGCTGAAATTCTGCATCATTGAATCATCGACGGTGTTCACAAAAATGTTTTGAGCTTTCTTGTCTAGGCCGACAAGCACCACCTCATCCTTATCCATTTCGGAGAGCCTCTTGGGCATCATCTTGGTCGGATCAGTGGTGGAGGCCTTAGTGGGGATATGAGGGCCCTCCTCAACTATCATGAAGAGTCGGGGTTCGAGTGCTTCCATATAGAACCTGATCCTTTCCTTCCAAATGGAAAAATTCATCTTGGTGCATATTGGAATCTTTCCTATATACTTGAGTCCGTCCATTCCTGAGATCTTCTTTCTTCTTGACACTAGACACAGGATCTTACTTAAGGTGTTAACCTTATTGATGAGTAAACACGCTCTGATACCACTTGAAAGTATCTAGTGTCAACCAAATCCACCTATAAGGGGGGGGGGGGAATAGGTGTCGTGCAGTCTTTTGCAGAATAAAACTAACCTGCACAAGTAAGCAAACAAAACAAAGAAAACACACAAAGAATTATAGTGGTTCCCCGATTTGGGTACGTCCACTTTCCCCCTTCGACCTATCTCCCACCACGGGATGACTCAGTCACTTCTCCAAACAGATTGAAATCCAATCCTCACACTAGGAGCAACGCTCCCCCAACCATGGAAGGAACCCTTCTAACAACGGATTCACAACTCCACCACAACGGGTTGCACCCAACCCTTACAAATAGGAATGAAAATTCCTTTACAACAAAATTGAACGTAAATAAAAATATAAACAATGCTTTATGGAGATTCTGATGTCCTTCTTCGTTCGTTGAAGCTTGCACGAAAAGTACGAAGAGTTCACAACCGGATTTATCACTTGGAATGGATCTTGTCAAGATCGGCGGCGACAAGTAAGTGCGGTGGCGATGCTTTGTAAATCCAAACTTCTTGACGAAGCAAGCTAGGTCTTCGAACGATCTCAGTCGGATCAAACGTCTCAACCGATTCGGAAGGGAGAACAAGTCTCGTTTAATGAATCAAAAGACAAGAGATCTCGAGAGAGACACGTGAGACCGGCTGCTTGCCTCGGTGCTGTCGTCGAGCGATCAAAGATAAGCTGAGATCAGTGGCAGCGACAACTTCTAATCGAGGACGTGCGTGCGGGCGGAGCTCGCTATGCGCTAGGTCACGGCATCGGCTTCTCATTTCGTATTTTGGTGTGTTCTGTAGACAACGGGAATAACATTGTATTTATTTCCAAAGGCAAACCCTAAAAGACCGTTGTGGGGCCCTCCTCGGAAATTCTGAGTTTTGGCTGAAATGAGCAAGGAGGCGAAATCGGCCTAAGGCAAAATCGCCGAGAGTCGTTGGTGATTCTCGTCGATGTCGGCGGGAATCACTCCCGACTCCCGTCGATTCTGCCTTGGCAGAATTTTTTACTTTGCCGGCCGGAAGTCGTCGGCGAGAGTCACTAAGTGATTCCCGTTGAAGTCGGCGAGAATCACTAACGACTCCCGTCGATTCTTACTTGGAAGAATTTTCCTCCTTCCTTCTTTTGATAGCTTGGTCTTTGACTCATCCTTGCTCCTTCTTCTGCTCTTGATCTACCTTGACACTGTACTTGAAAATAAGTACACTCCAATAGAGAGAGCACACGTGGATCAACACACTGATCTACACAACGAGGGATTACGTTGCGCAGACCCGTGTATATTGACCCACTGCACCCTGACATTGGTGTGTACTTAGCATGGAATAGATGCAAGCACAACTTGACATAAGAACGTCAAATACCTTGTGAATCCATCTTAGCTTGACTGGAGTCTTCTTCAAATCCGGGTAATTGTGGATGCAATACCGAAAAATTTTCTAGCGGTTCAAGTCACCATAGTGACACCAAACCACGCACGAGGGGTCTAGCTCGAAATGGCATGTTACATTATATTCTTCAAGTTATTTTATGATCCATAGAAGTCGTGCGCAATAATTGTATGTAGAGATTTACTCTGATTTAGCGGTTGAGATAACTACACAATTTTGTTTCTTACGACTCTATGATATAAGCCTCCTTCAATGGAATTGGCAAGTCTCGAAAGTGCTTTTCCTATCACCTTGCTTGATGCAAAATCAGCATCTGAAAATCCAATTTGCTCGACGTCATTACTTCTTGGGTACCATAGGCGAAGATTAGGCGTGCCTTTAAGATATCTCAAGATCCTCTTTACAGAGACATAATGAGATTCCTTAGAGTTCACCTAGAATCTAGCGCATACACTTGTTGAAAATATTATATCTCGTCTACTCGTAGTAAGGAAGAGCAAAGACCCAATTATGCTTCTGTACTTGGTTTCATCAAAAGGTCTTATCCTTGTCAAGAGACATAGTTGAACCCATTGGAATCCTCATAGAGGTTGCATTCTCCATTCCGAATTTATTAAGTAAGTCTTTGGTGAACTTTATGTGAGAGATGAAAATTCCATCTTCATATTGCTTCACCCGAAGTCTTAATAAATACTTCAGTTTACCAATACTGCTCATTTCAAACTTCCATTGGATAAAATTAGAGAGCCTTTTGCAAAGGTTGTCATCTATAGATAAAAATATAATGTTATTGACACATAATAATACTAGCAGGATCTTGTCCTTTACTTCCCTAAAAAATAATGTCTTATCTATCTTTCCTCTTGAGAACTTATTTTCAAGAAGAAAGCTAGATTACGTCTCATACCAAGCTCTAGGAGATTGTTTCAAACCATATATAGCTTTTCATAAAAAGTAAACATGATCAAGGAAAGATGAATCAACAAAACCTTGGGGTTGTTCTATGTATATTTCTTCCTTTAAATTACAATTGAGGAACGCTGACTTAACATCCATTTGATAAACTTTGAATCCTGTGTGAGCAGGAAACATAAGGAACAACCTGATTTCTTCGAGTCTGACCATTGGAGCAAATGTCTAATCAAAGTCGATACCTTCTTATTGATGGTAACTTTGAGCTACAAGCCTGTCCTTGTTCTTTTTGATGACTCCATCTTTGTCTAACTTGTTTCTAAAGATCCATTTCATCCCTATTACATTATAACCTATAGACCTTGGTACTAGCTCTTAAAATTTGCACCTTTCAAACTGATTGCACTCTTCTTACATCGTAACTATCCGTGAATCATCCTTATTTACTTCATCGAACTTCTTTGGCTCAATCTGAGAAAGAAAACTCAAATGTAATATTTCATTAGTTGTACCTCTTCTTGTTCAAACTTCGTCACTTGGATCTCCAATGATCTGTTCAATGGGGTGATATCTTGAATGTCTGATCACTAGATTTCTTCCATTATCTATAACACCAGGAGGTTCTGCTACTACTGGTTCATGCCCTTTGTCTTGATGTTCTTCTTCCTCAATAAACTCTAGAGAGCTAATCTTGATTGAACTACAAACAACTACCTTTCCAGCTTCTTCCAAGATTAGCTCTTTAAGTTTAGAACCTACATCTTCAATAAAAACACTAGACGAGCTACTATGAAGCATACTTGTCTCATCAAATACAACGTTGATAGATTCTTCTACAACTAGGGTTTTCTTATTAAAAATCCTATACGCCTTACTATGGCAACTATATCCTACAAAAGTACTTTCATAACATTTTTCACTAAACTTTGTTTGGTAATGTTTCCCGATATTTAGTACAAAGCATTTGCTTCAAAAAAATTCTAAAGTAGGACACAGTCAGTTTTCTGCTCTTCAAAAGTTCTTAAGCTGTCTAACAATGATTCTTGTTGATTAAGGCTCTGTTTTGCACGTGACAAGCTGTATTGACTACTTCAACCCAGAAATACTCTAGTAATGAGGTGTTATTCAACATTAGTGCACATGTCGGAATGTGTGTTCTTTTCCTTCTCTCGGTAACTCCATTTTGCTATGGAGTATGCGGAGATGAAAACCTATGAAAGATACCTTGGCTTGTACAAAACCCTGTTAAGACACCAGACTAAAATTCTATTCCGTGGTCACTTCTAATTTTGACCACAGAGCAGTTCAATTCGTTCTATATCTACCTGATAAAGTTAGTGAAATATTCAAAGGTATCTGACTTGCATTTCAAAAAGAACACCCAAGAAAAATGTGAGTAGTCATCAATAATAACTAAGGTGTAGACTTTACCTCATAAACCTTGAACTGGCATAGGACCAAATAAGTCCATATGACGCAGATATAAATATATGTCAGAATATTTTGTAATAATGCTTTTAAAGTTATCCCTTGTCTGTTTGCCCATCTGGCATGCGTAGCACAGACTCTTTTTAATGCACTTAATTTTGGGTGCATAACGCACTAAGTTGTGAGAAAATAACATACTTATAGTTTTGAAATTAATATATGTTAGTCTCTTGTGATATTGGTCACAAAGAGTTACACTATCTTTTGCCAAAAAAAAAACTAATGTACAAGATTCTAAACAAAGAAAATTAAGAAAGAAAATATTTCTACTATGAGTGCCTATTAAAATAGTTTCTAAACTATCAGATGACTTTATCATGCACTTGTTCTTTTAGAACTTAACTATATAACCTTTATCACATAATTGACTTATGCTAAAGATATTATGTTGTAATCCTTTAACAAAAGTCACATCAGTGAAAGAGACTATACCATTAGTGATCATACAATAGCCTTTTTCCAATATCTGATCCAACAAAAAACTTTTGGTTCATCCTTAATTGGGGTATAATCTTGTAGAAGGCTTCTTGTCCCGGTCATGTGCGGAGAACATCCACTGTCCAAGTACCAAATAGGAGCTTTGTTGGCCTTTGTACATTCCTGCATTTACAAATCAATTACCCTTAGGAACCTAAACGGATTTGTGTCCTTGGTTCCTAGTTAGATGAACACTACTAGGAGTGTTAACATTACGAGTGATCATTGTTGTAGTGTTAACTCGTGGTGTCTTATAATTTATTGAATAAAACCAACAATCGTTGGCTAAGTGACCAATCTTGCCAACACCAACAGTCAAATCTATTGTATCTTCTCTTGTTCTCCTGCTCTACCTTATGAATGTGAGGTCTTGCAAGAGCAACTGCCTTGGAGGTATAATCCTTATGATTACAACATACGAAAGAACTCTTTGTCTGCCTTGACAATAACAAGTTTTACTTTTGGTGCTCTATTAGCACTTGGTCCATTAACAAATGGACCATAATCCTTAAGGATAATTTCTTCATGAGGTACTTTTAGAGCACTCATTCCAAAACCTCTAGGGCAGCTCTATCATGTTAGGTTTCTATGAGAGACACATCATATGTGCGCAGTGGAATAAGGAATCAAGAAAACCCATATAGAAATGGATATTGCGATGAATATTGATCAAGAAGTAAAAAAACTATAAATAAAAGTATACATTAGTAGGATTGAGTCGACACTCAACAAAGATGATCCAAAAGGTAGGTTTTCGGACGACCAGTGAGTCCACGCAAAAACAAATATGTGGCTCAATAGTGTTCCACACAAATGGGAGAACGCCAACACTACGTCAAATGAAATTTGGGAAGGAGAATAAAAAGCTCTTTGGATCTTCACAGACTTCTAGGTCTTCTCCAAAAGAGGCGGTAGTGACGGGCGCAGGAATTGGGATGAGGGACAGCGACGACGAAAAGATCTGGACTTTCAGTGACATTTTTCGTTGGTCACTTCCTCCTGGGCTTAGCACAGTAGCATACCGAAAAACCCTAAGGCAACTTCTATTTTTACCTAAAGGAATAAACAGATGAAAATCGTCACTATCGGCAGACTCGTAACTCATGGAATTTGCTCAAGACATATTCGTCGAGATGACTCAAGATGTCTTGATGAATCGTCGAAATGACACGAGATAACTCGTCGAATTCCTCGAGATGACTCGAGACACATTCGTCGAAATAACTCGGGATAATTTGATGAATTTATCGAGATGAATTTGACACATTAATCAAAATGACATGAGATGATTCGAGGATTTTGTTGAGATGACATAAGATGACTTGAGATAACTCGATGAAATCGTTGAGATGTCTCGAGATAACTCAACGAATTGACTTATTCTCTCGAATTCTAATTCAATCAAGTGCTTGGTCCTTCACTCATATCATATAGATATAAGTAAGACTAACACAATCCAGTCCTCCAACTTCTCCAAATGCTCTTATGTGCAACTGTAGGCTCATATAACATTGGCAGTGAAACTACCTGTTTGACCACATCTAGATAATCATGGTAACACCAACACATCCTTAGTTATTCTTGTTAGAGTCAATATATATTGGTCTAGCAAAGTGACTGTAGGATGTCTCAAAGTTATACTTGTTGTTCGAAAAGATTTCTTTCTTGAACATAGTTTGACTTTGAGGAGCCTTCCCTTTACCCCTAACAAATTTTTGTCCAACACCACTACCCTTTTTCGGAGAAAATAATCCATCTATAAGCGTATAGACGGTGTTTGGCTTCGATAAGCTTGCTGCAAGCTTCTTCTCGGCTAACAAATTTTCTTCCAATTCATTGATTACTTTCTCCTTCAGACTTACTAGTTCAGTAGAGGTCTTAAGTTCATCTTCAAGGATTGAAATTCATCTTTGAGAGGAGTTAATCTCTTGATTTATTCCTTTAGTTCAGAGTTCAATGCCTTGTGAGAGGCAATTTTTTTCGCTTAGGATCTAACAACCTTACGGCATTTGTCAAATCCTTCAAGCAAAGCCTTATTTTGAGCCAATAGGTATGAATCCTCCTCGGACCATCGGAGGCTTTATCAAACTCAGAGAGAGGTCTGATTTAGTTTACCTTTCCATTATATTAGGAGTTGCATTCTTCCTTATCAATTTATGTAATGTGCCCAAAAAAGGCTTCCACATCGAAATATGAATAATGTGAGTCGCTGTAGCTGAGAGTCTTTTGGTTCTTTGCAATGAATCTCTACTCTTCCTTATTTTTTCCTTTAAGAGGTCTCCTCTCTTCATTCTTAGATCCTTCCTTCTTCTTGTAAGGACATTCAGCGATCATGTGCCCTGGATTATTACAGCAATAACACACAACGTCGGAAGAAATATTTTTATTCGATTTAAGTTTATACCTGTCATTGCTATTATAGTTTTTCTGGTTATAATAACCATCATGATGTGATCTACGATAATCAGATGAGGAGGGCTAATTTCTTATCTGCCTCCTCTTGCTAAGCATCCTCTTAAATTGCTTGGAGAGAAAAGAGAATTCTCCATCTAACATTTTTAAGCTCGAGGTTCTTGTCTCTGAATCTTCATGATCAAATGAAGCTTGAGTTCTGGAAGGAGACACAACTCTAGCTTTCCTCGACCCATCAGCCTTCAGGGACACTGACTTTTCTAAGGTTTAAAATCTGCTTCCGTCTTCTTCAACTATTCTCGTGTTGATTTGAAGTTCATAGGAAAACAGCTTCCCAAAGAGATTATATGGATCTGTGTTGGGAGTCTACCAAACTCCCTAATAGCACAAACCATGTTATCTCATTCTTTCGTTAGGGATCTCAATAATTTATCATTAAGTTCACCATTTTTAAACGCACGACCATAATTACTTAACCTGTTGAAAATACTGAAGAACTTCTCGTAGTAGTCAGCTATGGAGTCTCTTTAGTCTTGCTTGAACCCTTCATAATCCTATTTGAGGAGGGATTTCCAGTCATCCCTAACCTCCCCATTCATTCCATGATAGCATACTTGCAGCGGATTATGTTTTGTAACATATGATCATCCACTACATTAGCAATAATATTCTTAGCCTTCTTCTCTAGAGAGACGAGAGCAATCTCATCTTTAGTTAAATCAAGCATCTTTTTCGGAACCATAAGATTAGCATTTATAGTTGAGGAAGTCGTTGGCATGTGGGGGCCTTCTTCAACGATTTGAAATATTCTTGGATCAGCAACTTCAATGAAGAACCTTACTCTTTCCTTCATATGGGATAGTTTTCCTTGGATCACACGGGTAGCTTCATCAATGATATATATGTTGTAGTCGATGGTTTACATATCCTTAGTTTGATAATATCAATTCCCATGTTGTATTTGATCGCATTTGTGTTTGGCATAGTGTGAAGAATTACAGGTTCAAGAGAAGCGAAGAACTCCATCTGGAACCTACCGCCGCGCGCTAGCCGATTTTTAATTTGAATGGGCACTCGGGAACCTAGTGCATGGTACTAGCTCTACCACCCATGGTAGCTTCAGGTTTTATTTTGGACAGGCGCTATGGAACCTACCGCGCAGCGCTAGCTCTCTCAACGATCATTAAGATGGATTCGTTGAGGCGATTGAGCTAGCACCAGGCGATAGCTGGGTACCGCAGCATGCTAGCACGAAAAAGTGAAAAAAAAAATCTTTTTGCAATATTTTTCCAAATTCGTGAGACAGCTGTCACATCGACCCGTAATGACCTACCGTCAGGGGCTAGTTTTACCGTCGGCGGTAGCCTATTTTTCAAAGACGTATAAAAGGCTTTAGTTTTCTCATTCCTTGTATGAATTAAGAGAGACAAAACTTTAACCTGGGGTTTAGTAGCCGCCTCTGAGCGTCGTTCCACCGTCTTCATCGAAGGAAGAAAACGTTGTATCCCTCCTATTTGCGCACGAAGATCTTCGGCGATCCAAGGACTACAATGACTACGAGGAGTTGATCTGTTGCAACCAAATGAAGATCATTTGCATCGGTCACACAATGCTCAATGGAGGAATCGCCTTGAAGCAGAATCAATCTTAAATATTCGTTACTCCTTTTTGTACTTTTCTCTTTTTTATATGATTGTGGTGAGGAAAAACGACATGTGAAGGACGTCGGAATACAAGAAGGATATCGTTAGAAATCATCCTGGGGAAGAGACTTCTACATTGGGGGATCTAGCGGGGCTCTAAGACACTTCCTTGTGTGAAGATGAAGAGCTGGCTTGAAGACCTTTCTTGGAGGGAAAGGGAGAGAGCCAAATGGTCAAGGTAGTGGGTTGGTATAGAAAACAAAAAGATTCCTGACTTTCCCCGCCTCCGATCTCCGGCATCATGAAGATCCCGTGTTTGTAATTGTAAACCATCTCTATTTTGTTTTTAATAAAAAATATTTCTTGTTCTTCATTCTGCGCGTGACGTTGTGATTATTTTCCAGTAAGGGTGTTTTCTTCTCGAAGGAGAAATTTGTCCAGGAAAACGAGGTTTGTGACCTACCGCCGAGTGCTAGCTTCCGAAACTAGTTTTTCAGTACAAATTAATTCAAAATTTTATTTAACTTGTAAAACCTTATTCACCCCCCCCCCCCCCTCTAAGGTTAGACAAACGATCCAACAAGTGGTATTAGAGGCAATTTACTTAGGGATTAAAATCCTAAAGTAAGATGGCCAACGTAATTCTGCTTTCCCTTAGGGACAAGGTGTGAGTATATCACCACTATTCATGGGGAGTTACTATAGTCATTATAGAACGCGGATGAAAATCTTCTTAAAAACACAAAACATGGACATGTGGGCCATGATCGGAAAAAAATTCATTGCACCCTCTATCACTATAGGTGATATAATAATAATAAAACCGCAAGATAAATGGAATGATGCCGACAAGCTGAAATGTACAAACAATGCAAAAGCCATGAACTGCTTATTATGTGCATTGGATAAAACTTAATTTAATAGAATCTGCAATTATGAAACTGCTTTTGATATCTGACATTTTCTTGAAATTACTCATGAAGGTACCTCGCAGGTGAAGGAGTCGAAACTATTCCGAATTGAATCTGAATACGAACAATTCTTGATGGACATTGATGAGGAGGTGGACAATATGTACACTCAGTGCACCAAGAACGTCAATGCCTCTAGATCTCTCGGGAAGAGTTTCTCAAATGGAGATATTGTGAGGAAGATCTTGCAATCTTTGCCCCTCCACGTTTCAACTCTAAGGTGGCAACTATTGCAGAATACAACGATATCAAAACCTTAGAGATAGAGAGACTCATTAGAAACCTAAAGACCCATGAGCTCAAACTAAAGATACAAGCTGAGGAATATCTCAGGGAGATGAAAATGAACGGGCTGACACTGAAGGCTATGAGGGAGAGGAAGACTGTTGATGTAATATCCCACAAACAACCAGACCCCTAGGAAGTTTTGTCACGACTAGGTCATAACAAAGCTCTAAGAAGACCAAGAGGTCCATGAGTGATTAGGAAAAATAGATGAAATCACCTTTGTCTACAAATAGCAATTTCTGATCACCTAGCCTAGGGTTTGGCTTTTGGGTCCCAACTTGACTATTTGACCCCACCATAAAACTTTCAATCTTATAAGGGCCCTTTAGTGCACTAATGAATAGAATTTATATATATATTAAGTAAAATATTTAATATAATTTAGTAATATATTATATGATTTGTAATATAAATCCGTTGTTTTTATATTTTTATTATAATATAACTTTCTTTTATTTTGCAAGATTAATGTCGCGTTAGCTCCGCGAGCTCATGCCAAAACCATTCAAAGCAACGCCATCGCCATCATGATAGTTGATGCACGCTGATGAGTATAAAAATAAACAATTTTATATAGCATTAATTTTGAATATTTATAAATAAAACCTTAGTTTTTATATATATAACTACTTTTTTTGTTATATTTTAATTTTTTATGTTTTATATTTATTTTCTAAGTTTTTCTGAAATTTTGTATTTTTTCTTAGGTCACGTCCCTAGGTCATGCTTGTGACCTAGGGCGTGACAGCCCTGTTTAATTCCTTTTATTTTCTGTTTTTGTTATTTAGGAAAATCGGGAAAACTAAAGGACACGTCCACGACACGCCCGTGACCCAATGAGACACGCCCGTGACCCAATGAGACACGCCTATGACTGATGATTAGCCAGCAAGATGTCGCACTATCGCTATGCCCCGTGCCACCAGATGAACCGACTACCAGACACGACCGTGACCCAATCAGACAAGCTCGTGCCCGCACCGATGTTAGGATGTTTCTAGCAAGATGCCGTGCTGTCGCCATGCCTCGTACTGCCTGAAGACTCGATAGCCAGACACGCCCGTGACCTGATGAAATTCTATCCAAAGTTTAGCCCAG
Source organism: Platanthera zijinensis (assembly GCA_039513925.1). NCBI lineage: Eukaryota > Viridiplantae > Streptophyta > Magnoliopsida > Asparagales > Orchidaceae > Platanthera > Platanthera zijinensis. The sequence continues at coordinate 107,225,141 of CM077088.1, forward strand.
TGTGACACATGTCAAGACACACTTCTCGACATACCCGTGACCTTATCACGCCCACCCGACACGCCCGTGACCAGGGGCTTATTGTTTCAAAATTTTTTCTATAAATAGAGTGGCAGGGCTTTGTAAAATTATTCGAACACCAGCAGCTTCCTTAAGAACTGTTAGGACTCCCCAGCTCTCTGACAAGGAACTTGTAGTAGCTTTCAAGTATTCCAAGTTCTGTAAGTTGTAATTTTTTCAGCTTTCTTTTCAGCTTTGTAGGAAGTTGTGATAACTTTTTGAATTTATAAAATAGAATGTTTCAATTTCTATTCTGAGTACTTTAAAATTTAATTTTCTATTTTACTTTACTTTATTTTCTCATACTATCCCGAATGAAAGGTGAAGCTCTGCTTATGTCCTGGATTAAGATAGCGTGAAACAGATTTCAAAACTATTTTCCAAAACCTTATTATTTCATACTATCCCGAATGAAAGGCGAGGCGAAAGCCTATGACCTGGATTAAGATAGTGTGAAAGCTTTTCAATAGTTTAGATTTTATTACCCTATCCCAAATGAAAGGCAAAGCGAAAGCTTAAGTCCTGAATTATGATAGATAGGTAGATATTATTTTCTGCACTTTATACCGCCCCCATCCTGAAAAGAGGCTAAGAACCCTTAGCACTTGGTCAAGAAGAGCTCTGAGCTGGATACTATTTTCAACTATTTCAACTCTACTTTCTAGTTATTCTAACTAGGGTTTTCTGGTAATTGATCATATACTTGGTGAAGAGACACTACGTTTTACGTTAACCCATTTAAATGCAAGCCTCCCCGGTCATACTTTCGAGTCAGTTATGTTACCAAAGGGACCCTCTCGTTAAGTTAGGTAAACAAGAAATAAAGTTGTTCTTTAATAGGTGAATTAATATTCTCTCATAGTAATTCTGAAATCAAGGACTACCTTCTGAGTCCTTATCTAAATAAAACCACGTATTTATATTTTTTCCGTCTTTTATAAACTCCACTCCATTCTTTCGATAAGATAATAGTCCATTCTAAAAAGTAGAATAATTAACACCGATCCTAGGAAAAATACGACCTTGATATATTCTACAAAATACTATACCTCTATGCGATAGGTACTCTTGCCTTAATCCACAAGATATATGTAAGAAAAAAAAGATAGACTTATATACGTAAAAGATTATATAAACACCAAATCTATCCTCTTTAAATCAAACTTTACTTATCAAGATTTTTGGCGCCGTTTCCAGGGATTCATTTATATGTGTTAATATTTGAAAATAAAAGAACGCTATTAATATTATCTTTTTTTCTAGTTATTTAAAAACCTTAGTTTTTATAAAAATAAAACAAACATAAAATTCACTGAATTTAAAACTTTATTTTTATAAAACCTAACTTTTAATAAATAATTTTATTAACCATTAACGAATTCTAACAAAAACCTAACATACTATTTGAACGTATTTTATATAAAACTTTTCTTATTAAAAAACTAGTTAATAATAAAACTGTTTTTTTTATAAAAAAAACATGTTTTATATAAAACCTTATTTTTAGTTATTTTCCAGTTTTAAGTCTTTTCGTGTGTTTGTATTTGAGTGTTTATATATATTTATTTTTAACTTAGTTTTTTTTGTAACTTATTTTTTTTACTTAGTTTTTTGGTTTTATTTTTTTTGTTTAGATAAAAAGTTTGTTTTTTAGTGTATGACCCGCAGAAATCCATCTGATTTAAATCTTGAATTTCATCCTTAAATTGATCGCACCTTTTGCAGGCGCTTCCGATCTCTGAATATGGAGCTAGTGTTAAATCCTAAGGAGTCCGTAGGCACCGCGCACGTACAAGAAATGGCAGCAGAGCCACAACAAATGCTAGTGGTGGTCCCCCAAAGGACCATGTCTTATTATGCACGATCCAATTTAGATGACACCGGGTTTAGTATCGTTCGGCCAACAATTGCTAATAATAACTTCGAGATTAAATAAAGTATAATCCAAATTATTCAAAATTCCGTTCAATTCGATGGATTGCCCGACGAAGATTCAAACACGCACTTGTCCAACTTTTTAGAAATATGCGACACATTTAAGATAAATGACATCACTGATGATGCCATCCACCTTTGCTTATTTCCTTTTTCGCTACGAACGAAAGCCAAATAGTGGCTAGCTTCTCTCCTTAGAGGATCTATCACCACTTGGGCTGACATGACCGAGAAATTACTCACAAAGTACCTTCCACCTGCAAAAACCGCACATCTGCGTGCGGATATTTCTTCCTTTGTGCAAGGCGAGTCTGAGTCTCCCTATGAGACTTGGGAACGTTTTAAGGAATACCTACGTCAGTGTCCACATCATGCGCTGCTAGCTTGGCTCTAGGTATAGACATTCTATAATGGTCTGAACACTCAGACCCGACAAGCCATTGATGTTGCTGCTGGCGGCACGCTCAATAACAAAACCCTCTAGGCCGCTCAAACCCTCTTTGAGGAGATTGCCATGAATGCGTACTAGTGGATCGTTCCAAGGTCATGCCCTAAATAAGCTGGGATCTATGAGCTCGACTCCTCTTTAAACTTAGCTCTCCATGTAGAATATCTGACTAGGCAAGTGGCGGGGATAAGTGCTTCGTCCGCCTTTACATCTTGGAATCTGCCTAATTCAAATAATAATAATAATGAAGAAGTCGACTATATGGGGAACTCATATAGAACTTCCTATAATCCGAATAATAATAATAATAATAAAAATAATAATTTTTACAATCCAGGATATAGGAATCATCCTGATTTTTCATGGAGCAACCCCAATAATGCTCAACGCCCTTCGATTGCAAATCTAATTAGATTTGCACCGCAACCCCCACAACCACAAACACCACCACCACAACCGCACCAATTTAGGCCAACCCCGGTAGAAGACATATTCACGAAATATGTCAGTATCAATGAGTCTAATATCCAGAACATGACCGGATAAATTAAAAATTTAGAAACACAAATTGGACAACTATCAAAAATGTTATCGAAATGCAAACCTGGTAATTTGCCAGGAAATACGGAACCAAATCCAAGGGAAACTGTCCATTCCAGTAACCCACCAAGTTTACAAGCCGTCGAACAACGAAATGGCCAAGAGCTACCACCACCCGTTAGGGTAGAAAAAGAAACTACGGTTAGCCATCCTACACCACCTCCTGTTACGTCTCTGCCTCCTAAACCCCTGCGAATTGTTCCACCTCATATTGTTTTACCTTATCCTTCAAAATTAAAAGATGAGAGAGAAGATGAAAATTACAAAAATTTTCTAAAAATGCTAAAACAAATTCAAATAAATATACCTTTCTACGAGGCAATTGCACAAATGCCTAAATACGCAAAATATTTAAAAGCATTACTTTCAAATAAAAATAAACTCGAAGATATTTCGAGAGTTTTTCTTAACGTCGAATGTTCAGCCACTTTATTACATAAATTGCTCCCAAAATTAAACAATCCGGGACGATTTTCCATCCCGTGTCTCTTCGGTAATCTATTAATAAAAGATGCGTTAGCAGACTTAGGTGGTAGCATAAATTTAATGCCCTACTCGCACTTTTTGAAACTAGGATTTGGTAACCCCGGCATAACTAAAATGAGCATCCAGTTAGCAAATCATTCTATTAAATATCCAATAGGGAAAGTAGAGGATGTTCTGGTCAAAATAGACAAGTTTATCTTCCCGGTAGACTTTGTTATACTTGACATAGAGGAAGACGCCGATGTTCCCATAATTCTCGGTCGTCCTTTTCTCGCAACCTCTCACGCAATAATAGAAGTAAGTAACGTTAGACTTCTCTTACGAGTAGGAGATGACGAGGTTACTATCAATATCAATCCCTCTATTAAAAATTCTTTAATAAACGACGATTCCTGCTATCTTGCGAAAGCCTCTTTTGAGGAAAATGGTTTTCCCTATTCTGATTTACTTTCAATGTCTGTAGAATAATCGGACATGGAAGACTTACCCCTTGCATAAGAAATTCCTACAGATGACCCTTTAGAACCTTTTATATCTTTAACTTCTACAACACTAAAAACCCCAACTTTGTATGAAAAAACACCAACCCTCGAGCTGAAAACACTTCCCGCACATTTTAAATACGTTTTCCTTGATGCCGAATCTAAACTCCCTGTTATTATTTCTATCGAATTAAATGATAAGAAAACGTCCGAATTAATAGAAGTGTTAAAACAACATCGTCATGCATTAGCATGGAAAATTTCTGATATACAAGGACTCAACCCATCTTTTTATACGCATAAAATATTTCTTGAAGATAAACCTCGTAAATCAATCAAGCCCCAACGAAGTTTAAATCCTAATATGAAGGATATCATAAAAGCTAAAGTAATGAAATTATTAGATGCAGGAATTATCTATCCAATTTCAGACAGCATATGGGTTAGTCCCGTACAAGTCATCCCTAAGAAGTGTGATGAGTCCATATTTTATACTTAATTCCGGACTCATCTGAGCTCATTTGCATGTCTTTGCGCTACTATTTAGCGCCATTAGCACTCCTTTTGGTTCGCTGTGACATTCCACGTCTTGTGCACTTTATTAGCCTATTTCTGTGCGTGTGTGTATTTCCCTCTTACTATGAATTTTATTAATATCTGTGACTGCCATGATCGACAACTCGTCCAGTTTTCCTGCAGGTTCGGGGATCGTGTGGGCGTCCGGGATAGGTCTTTCACCATTTTTTTTGCAAAGGAGTCAATGGTCGTGCGTTTTTCCCCATGCACGACCATCGACCTCTTTGGCGCATGATCATCGGTGGAGAGCAGTCTGGCTTCTCTTGTAAAAGTTCTGTCCCGCCATATCGCACGGTCACCAGCAATACCGCGCACGATTACTGCTCGTGCGCTACCGATCGTGTGCATTCACGACCTATTTTATGCCATCCCTGTCTCCGCTATCGCACGAGCACTAACTATGCCTCGCACGATCACCGATCGTGCGCCTTTGCTCGTGCGCTTATTTCTCTTACTTCTTCGGCAAGCTGCAGATTTCCAGGTGTGCTGCGCACGATCATCGACCGAACAGCGCGCACGACCAGTGGTCGTGCGCCACTGATCGTGTGCGCTCAATTCTGTTTCGCGCCTATAGATACCGCTCGCGATTTTAGGTCAAAGGGCGATTTTTGGGAGCGCCGTATTCTACAATTTTCAGCAGGGCTCGCCTCCTTATCCACCGCCCACTATAGGGAGGGTCTCCGGGCAAGCTTACAACGCCAAATCAACATCGGAGCATCCTCTTGTCCTCCTCCTTCATCCACAAGCTTCAAGAAGATCTCGACCTAGCTTTCACCAAGCTTGGAGCAGTTTTTGCCATTCTCCACCAGGTTGTGACACAAAGAAGACGGGCCATTGGAAGGTAGTGATAGCCCTTCTCTACCCCGGAAGCAGTTGAGGACCGAGCTTGGATGCGGATTGATTACCCGTTGATTCCTTCCGTGAATCCTCAATAAGACTTCCAAGCCGGTTGATTTCGCACACTCACCTCCTCTTGTATTGATAGCATAGTAGATTTCTTTGTATTGATGAAGTGTATTTTGACTGTTAGCATGTTTAGTTAATAATGTCTATGTGATTTAGTATTCCTGCTTATCTATTTGAGGTGTGCTTGTGTGGTGTTGATGTGTTTTATGCCACACTAGTAATTGCTAGTGGCGTGCTTCGTGAAGCAGTGCATAGCGACATGCATAGTAGGATTTCCGCCGTTCTCTTCACCTCATCCGCTCGCCTACTCGCCCATCCGCCTAGCGATTCGGTGCATAGCGGCCCGACTAGTCTTCCATCCCGCCTGGCGAAGCTTTGTATAGCGACGTTGCATAGGAGTAGTTGATAGTGTTTTATTTTCTTTTATCGCAACAACCAAAACCCCCCATTTCATTACCTCGACCTAAGGACTTCAATCTCAAGTCCTCCTCGAAATTAACTCCACCTTACTGTGTTCCTTGTGAGATCGATACTTGGGAAAACTCGCCCATTTTATATTACTTGTGCGACCGGTTCACTGCCGTGATCTTTTGCATCAAGTTTTTGGCGCCGTTGCCGGGGAACACAATCATGTGAGTTTTTGGAGAGGGAGATAGTAGATCGAAGCCCTTTTTCCATTTGTTAATTCCATGTTTTCTTTTTCTTTGTTTTAGTTTTTTTAAAAATTTACTATTTATTTTTCTTTGTTCCTCATCTAGTTTTAATTTTTCAGTAGCAGGCATTCCTTTCCTTTTATTTGCTAGTGTGTAGTTAATTCTTTGCTTAGAAAATTCTTGTGGTGAATTCTTTCTTGCTGCATCATGTATTCTTATTTGAATATCCATTGCCGATGGTGCGGGGATTATAGACATGGTAGTGATGAGTTCCCCACTGAAGATTGGGAGCATAATTCTCGTGGTTCTGTGTATAGAGCACCGTCTTCCTATGGTACTTCATACACCCAACCCAGGTCTTATGGTCACTCCTCTTCTACGCATTCACCTTTTTCTTATTCCTCTCCGGTTCCACCTGGACCGAGGAGTACTGGAAAATGATGTTTGTGTTGTCATAGCACCGATCAATTGTTGAAGGATTGCGCAGAATTTTTCAGTGCTAATTGGAGGAGGATGACGAGCCGGATATCCGAATCATTCCATCCACCTCTCAATCAGTTGCTCCTGCTTATTCAGACGATGATTTCACAGTACCACAATGTTATTTTGGCGGTGCTGCAGATCGGTGTGATGACATTGTGGTACCGTCTCCCCCTATGCCTTCTCCCCAACTTTTTGAGTCACCATCGGAGGAACCCGAACATGTTTTCTCTGATGGTGTTGTTCCTCCGTCTTCTTTGCAAGAATTATCTACTCCATTTTCTTGTGAGTTGGCTGATGATGTTGTGCTTGATGGTGATGTTGAGTCTGAGGTTGCGTCATGGTGTGACGAGGACATTATTCTCATTAATGGAGAGTATTACGTCTTGGAACATAATGCCGCACCGAGGTGTGTTGATGAGGAGATCCTTTCTGATGAGGAAGTTTCCACTTCCTTGTTGGATGAGGGGATCCAAACCACCACCGAGGACCTCCTATTCTCAGATCCCCATCATCATGACTCATATGACGCCGACGATGATCATTGTTCGGAGCCTGCTAGGAGTGAGACCGGGACCACTCCCCAGATTAGTTCCTTATTTTCTTCATCTCCTTTATTTCTTGATCCCCTTTATATATCTAAGCTCGTGTGAGTTGAGTCTTCGCAGGTGCCTCAGGAGGAGTTGGAGCTTTTTGCTCGAGTAGTGGATGATAGCATCCTCTTTAATGAGGAGGGTGATTCCTCCTCTGTTAAGGAAGCTCCATTCACTGCTTTCTCCTCCTGCCGTCTCCCTGTAGTGGATGATACCTTGTAGGGCAAGGATTTTTTGTGTGAGTTGAGTGAGGACCAGGCCTCCTCCTCATCTTATATTCTGTTTCCTCTACTTGCAGTTTGTAAGTATTATTATTCAGGTAGAGGGGTTACTGTTCTATCACCGTATCGGTACCCGTTACCGACACAGATATTAGGACAGTTGCATGTTCATTTTTCTTTTCATAGGCCCATTAGCAAGAACTTTATAGAATTTAATAAGTCGTGCTGGGATGAGAGTAACCCCAGTAGTTATCTTATATTTTCTGCATTTTATTTTTCATGTCTCGTTTTAGTTTTAGTATTTCTTTTTGTATATTTTTCTTTTGTTTTTGCGGAGCTCACCCCTGCAGGTATTCATGGAAACTACGCATTGGCGGGGTTGTGATTCTTCGTTTGGCAGGCCTGCTTCTACTTTTCATGCGTCTTCTGGTATGCTCACTAGCTGAGCATTAGGTAACCTCTTCCCTTAGCTCTTTTTGATTTAAATTTCTATATCATATGCTATGCTGCTTAGTTTAAGTCTGGGGGAGAGCTATTATTTGTTACCTTTTGCACGTGCACATTTCATGTTCATACTAGAAGCTTTTATAGTTTTATTTTGATTAGTTAAATACATTGCACACCACTGCGCCCACATGAGCGCGTGCTTAGCTGTTACCGTGGCGCAAGTTAAACATGTGTTTTTGTTAGAATTAGGAAAATTATGGTGCTGGCTTAGGATTGTGAGACGAAGTAAAATGTTGACCTTGCTGTGTTTCTAGTCAACTGCTCTGTCTTGTGTAGAAATTCGTGTAGAATTAATTTTTCTTTATGCTTATAGCTTTATATTTTTTTCTATTTGCGTGAAGATCTTTTTATTCTACTCAAAAGTTGTGAATCCGGTGTGAATCAAACGGTAGTGTTGGGATGTGTGTAGCCATCACTAGACTCATTTTGCTCGAGTCGGGAGGAAGGATTATCTTTTCGGTTGCTAAGAACTTGCCCCAAGCCACTCTCGAAGCATTGGTACATGGTTTTTCTAGCGTGAGCGTGATGTAGGCCATCATTTTGGCTCGGTTTAGCTTTGTATCGTTCCTAACATGATATCCTCGCTAAGCCCCGTTGTGCCTACCATTCTTTTGATTCAGCTCCACCATTATTTCACCAAAGCCTCATAGTAGATCCTAGTCGCACACCCAAGTCGAGCTTAGAGTTTTATATTTTCATGTTGGGTTGTGATGTGTTGTTATTATTTGTGAAAATGCGGAAGTGCTTCCAGTTATACCTGCTGAAATTATGAAAATAAAAAGACGAAAAAGAAAAGAAAATGATTTAAAAAAAAGTGAAATGAAAAAGTTTGATTGAAAATCTTTTTGGAGATGATTTTGATTTGGAGTTGGCGGTGCACACACCCATGTTGCAAAAATCAAGTCTTGGGGTGTGTTGCACCTGGTTATATTATGGTTTGCTGAGGGATTCTTTTCGGCAAGCTCATTTGGGTTAGGTGCATAGCCTTTCTTTTTTATCATTGTTTACCTCACCGTAACCCAAGCCCCGTGATTATCCTAAAGTCCTACAGATTTGCGCTTGAGTCTAACTAGTGCCGTGGAGAGAGTGTGAATGGGCAAGCGTATGGTCCCCGAAATTGTTAGATTCCTTTTGAGGTGATCCTGAGCCCCGATCTTTGGCAAAGATCACCTTAGTGGCCAGTCTACTTTCTTCCTATGCATGACCGGTTGATTCACCGTGATTCTATTTTTGAGTAGTAATAAAATGTTGTTACGCATTGTGAAAAATATAAACTATTTTGCATACTTAGGAATTTCTTCTATTATATTTTTATGCATGCAAGCATGCGACTTCGCATGGTACTCCGTATTTCAATTTCTATGTCAGCTAGATTATTTTCCCTACCTGCTTATATTGTGTTTGCTCGGGACGCGCAAACAGTTAAGTCTGGGGGTGTGATGAGTCCATATTTTATACTTAATTTCGGACTCATTTGGTCTCATTTGCATGTCTTTGCGCTACCATTTTGCTCCATTAGCACTCCTTTTGGTTCGCTGCGACATTCCACATCTTGTGCACTTTATTAGCCTATTTCTATGCGTGTGTGTATTTCCCTCTTGCTATGCATTTTATTAATATCTGTGACTGCAATGATCGACAACTCGTCCAGTTTTCCTGCAGGTTTGGGGATCGTGTGGGGGTCCGGTATAGGGCTTTCACCATTTTTGGAAAAGGAGTCAATGGTCATGCGTTTTTTCCCACGCACGACCATTGACCTCTTTGGCGCACGATCATCGGTCATGCGCTGTCTGGCTTCTCTTGTAAAAGTTCTGTCCCGCCATATCGCACAGTCACCAGCTATACCGCGCACGATCACTGCTCGTGTGCTGCCGATCGTGCGCATTCACAACCTATTTTATGCCATCCCTGTCTCCGCTATCGCACGAGCACTGACCATGCCTCGCACGATCACTGATCGTGCGCCTTTGCTCGTTCGCTTATTTATCTGACTTCTTCGACAAGCTGCAGGTTTCCATGTGTGCTGCACATGATCATCGACCGAACAGCGCGCACGACCAGTGGTCGGGCGCCACTGATCGTGTGCGCTCAATTCTATTTCGCGCCTATAAATACCGCTCGCGATTTTAGGTCAAAGGGCGATTTTTGGGAGCGTCGTATTCTGCAATTTTCAGCAGGGCTCGCCTCCTTCTCCACCAACCACTATAAGGAGGGTCTTCGGGCCATCTTACAATGCCAAATCAACATCAGAGCATCCTCTTGGCCTCCTCCTTCATCCACAAGCTTCAAGAAGATCTCGACCTAGCTTTCACCAAGCTTGGAGCAGTTTGTGTAATTCTCCACCAGGTTGTGACACGAAGAAGACGGGCCATTGGAAGGTGGTGACATCCCTTCTCTACCCCAGAAGAAGTTGAGGACTGAGCTTGGACGCGGATTGATAACCCGGTGATTCCTTCCGTGAATCCTCAATAAGACTTCGGAGCCGGTTGATTTCGCACACTCACCTCCTCTTGTATTGATAGCATAGTAGATTTCTTAGTATTGATGAAGTGTATTTTGACTGTTAGCATGTTTAGTTAATCATGTCTATGTGATTTAGTATTCCTGCTTATCTATTTGAGGTGTGCTTGTGTGGTGTGGATGTGTTTTGTGCCGCACTAGCAATTGCTAGTGGTGTGCTTCGTGAAGTAGTGCATAGCGTCCTGCATAGTAGGATTTCTGCAGTTCTCTCCACCTCATCCAGTAGCCTACTCGCCCATCCGCCTAGCGATTCGTCGCATAGCGGCCCGACTAGTCTTCCATCCCGCCTGGCGAAGATTCGCATAGCGGCGTTACATAGGATTTGTTGATAGTGTTTTATTTTCTTTTATCGCAACCACCAAAACCCTCCATTTCATTACCTCCGACCTAAGGACTTCAATCTCAAGTCCTCCTCGAAATTAACTCCACCTTACTGTGTTCCTTGTGAGATCGATACTTGGGAAAACTCGCCCATTTTATATTACTTGTACGACCGGTTCACTACCGTGATCTTTTGCATCAAAGTGCGGTATAACGGTAGTGCCAAACACAAATAATGAACTAATTCCACTATCGAAAATTAAATCATATCACCCGTAAAGATCACTTTCCACTACCGTTTATAGATCAAATATTAGAGCGATTCTCAAGTCACTCATATTATTGTTTTCTCGATGGTTATTCAGGGTATTTACAAATCACTATAGCCCCTGAAGACAAGGAGAAAACTACGTTCACTTGCCACTTTGGTTCTTTCGCCTATAGGAGAATGCCATTTGGACTTTGTAATGCATCAGCTACATTCCAAAGATGTATGCTAGCTATATTTGGCAAGTTAGTAGAGGACATTATGGAAGTGTTTATGGATTATTTCTCCATATTTGTAGACTCATTCCATACGTTCTTAGATAACCTCGCTCGTGTTCTTCAACGCTGTGAAGACATGAATATAGTGTTGAACTGGGAGAAATGCAAGTTTATGGTCCGCGAAGGTTTAGTTCTCGGTCATAAAATTTCTTCCCAGGGAATCGAGGTAGATAAGGCCAAAATAGAAATAATTTAAAAACTTCCTCCTCCAACAAATGTAAAATCTATTCGAAGTTTCTTAGGCCATGATGGTTTCTATATACGGTTCATTCAAAATTTCTCTAAAATAACAAAACCGTTAACTCATTTATTAGAAAAAGAAGCCCGATTTATTTTCAATAGCGAATGCTTAGTAGCATTCAACATTATTAAGGACAAACTTATCAACTCTCCTATTTTAGTAGCCCCAGACTTATTCTTTCCTTTTGAGATCATGTGTGATGCGAGTGATTATGCGGTAGGAGCTTTCTTAGGACAGCAGGTAGATAAATATTTTCATCATATCTATTATGCAAGTAAAACTCTCATATCCACATAAACCAATTATACGACCACGGAAAAGGAACAACTGGCAATTGTATTCGCATTTGATAAGTTTAGATCTTATATAACGCTATCGAAAGTTATAGTTTTTACGGATCATTCTGCTTTAAAATATTTACTAACTAAGGCAGATGCAAAACCCTGTTTATTACGTTCGATTCTCTTATTACAAGAATTTGATTTAGAGATCCGAGATAAGAAAGGCATAGAGAATTTAGCTGCCGATCATCTTTCTCGACTTGATAGTACTACAACAGATACACTCGTGGAAGCCGACATCGAAGATAATTTCCTTGAAGAAAGTCTCCTCGCCCTCGAAAAGGTAACAAACTCTTCTACTCCTTGGTTCGCATACTTGGCTAACTATTTAGTAGCCCGAGTCCTTCTAAAAGCTTTTACAATTCAAGAAAAGAGAAAATTCTTTTCTGACTTGAAAAACTACTTTTGGGAAGACCCGTATTTATTCCAAGTCTGTGCTGACCAAGTAATTATAAGATGTATTTCGAACGAGGAAGGACTAAATATACTATGGCACTGACACGAAGGACCAACCGACGGACATAATCAAGCCAACCAAACTTCACGTAAAGCCCTTGAAGCAGGATTCTTTTGGCCTACTTTATTCAAGGATGCTCAACAATTAGTAAGCGTTGGCAACCGCTGCCAACGGTCAGGTAACATTTCCCATCGGGACAAAATGCCCTAACATTTTTACTTGGAATGTGAAATTTTTCATCTGTGGGGCATAGATTTTGTTGGCCCTTTACCTCCTTCTTTTAAAAATCGTTATATCTTAGTAGCGGTCGATTACGTTTCACGATGGGCTGAAGCGCAAGCTTTTCCCACCGCTGACGCGAGAGTCGTCGTTAAATTTCTGAAATCCTTATTTTCACATTTTGGCATGCCTAGGGCTATAGTTAGCGATCAAGGTACTAATTTTTGTAGCAGCCAAATGGCTAAAGTGTTAGATAAATATGGTGTTACTCATAAACTCGCTACCGCTTTTCACCCCAAAACAAGCGGCCAAGTGGAGGTAGTCAAAAGAGAACTAAAGCGCATATTAGAAAAGACTGTAGATAACAATCGAAAAGATTGGTCCCGCATATTAGATGATGCACTTTGGGCCTACCGTACAGTATTCAAAACTGCGATTGGTTGTAAACCTTTTCGTTTAGTATATGGAAAGGCATGTCACCTACCTGTAGAATTAGAACATCGCGCATACTGGGCGCTAAAATTTCTTATCTTAGATACAACTTAGCCGCCGAACAACGTAAATTTCAACTTAATGAACTTGAGAATGGCGTGTAAACGCCTATGAAAATAATAAATTTTATAAACAACGATCTAAGTTTTATCATGATAGGAAAATTAAATTTCCAAAATCTTTTTCACCAGGTGATCTTGTCCTACTATATAACTCACGCCTTAAATTATTTCCAGGAAAATTAAAATCTCGCTTGACCAGACCCTTTACAGTTAAACAAATCTGGCCATATGAGACCGTTATTATTTCTAACCCTGAACTAGGAACTTTCAAAGTAAACGGGCACCATTTAAAACTCTATTTTACTTGGGACCCTTTTTAAAAAGAACCTGAAACCCTAACACTACTCCATAGTATTGAAATATAAATTCACTTGTATATTTCCATCTTTTATGCTTTTGTATATTCTGTACAAATGTTTTTTTGTCTTTATTTGTAACTTCATACCTATGCCTAACATAAGTATGGGGGTGCTTTTAGCTGCAATTTTTATCACTTTTATGTTATATTTTCCTTTTAAATAAACACATTGTTTATTTTATTACTCATCCAAAACAAGACAAAACTTTAAAAATCATACTATTTATATATATTCCAAAAATCTGCGTTGATAAAAATGCAAATTATTCAAATTTACTACTCTTTCTCATAACTAGATAGATATAAATATCAGGAATAAACTTGTAAACCCTACCTTATAAATTTCATTACAATCAGAGTTATTATTTTACCAAGCCTGCTTTAATATATCATTTTCATTAAACTAGGAATAATAGTACATAACAACATGAAAAATACTAAACTATTGCTTGGAGAAATGGAAAAACAACAAGAAAATACAAATACTTGAAATGGAAGCTTGCTCTCTAAAATTTTCTAACTCTCTACATTAGCACTCTACTTTCTACATTCCCCAACCCTAACAAAACAAAAAATTAACCTTTAAAGCATGAGGCAAGGGGTCCTTTTATAGGAGAGGAGGATTGTTCTAGAATGGAAATGGATATGAAAGGGAAATAGGGTGGCCGACCATACATGGTGGGAAAGGTTCATGCATGGAATTAAATGAAGGGAGAGAGAGGGGGATTCATTGTATTTTATTTAAGGAAATAGAAAAAGAAAAATTGAATATATAAGGGGGAATGAATGAGGAATAAAGAGGGGAAATAGGGGGGGCCATGCATGAATGTGGAGGTGCATGCATGTGGAAGTTAATGAGGAGGAGAGAGAGAGGAGGGGAGGGCCAGCCAAGCATGGGCCTCAAATGGGCTGAAATAATGGAGGAAGGGCCATGCAAAGGTTGCGGGTTGCATGGGCTTTGTTGTAGGCTCGAGTTGCTTGGTTGGGCCGCACCACTACTTGGGGGCTCGGGTTCTCTGTTGGGCTTCTTGGGCTGCATCATGTGCTCGGACTGCTCTTGTAAATCTTGAGCTTTGAACCTACAAAAGATAAACAAAACATGAGATAAATAAAAACATTAGTTAAATTCTAAAAAAACACAAATAATTAATAAACATAAAATGGAACATAGCAAGCATAAAAATATATAGAAATATTATAAAACCTAAGAAATTCTCATGTTAAACTAAGCCAAAAACGATGACTAAAACTAGTCATCAAATTCACCCATGCTAGAGTATTTGCTTGCTCTCAAGCAAATGAAATTTAAAACTAAGGAAGAGGAATTAAAAGTAAACAAAGCAATTTAGATTTCATAATTAAGAAAACCAAAATATGAAAAAATAAACTATCGTAAATTCTATGTTAACAACTAGTGGGGTGAGAAGTGCATAATAGAAAACTTGAAAATGGAGACATAAAATATCATTAGAACATAAAGAAGAATTACACATTTCTAAATCCCTAAAACAAGACATCCAAAATTTTGGAAAATAAGAAAAATAAAAGTAGAGGTTCTAAATAAATGACACATTGAACAAACTACTAGGTTTCTAAATAACGATTATCCCTAAATCACCTCAAGATAACCTCCAAAGAAATCCATCAATGATGGTGGCCTTAGGCTTGTCCGTTAACATTCTCTCAACTACACAGGTTCACGTCTAAAGATCAAAAGGACTTAAATAGGCATAAAGACTTGGCTTAGGTGAATGATTAGGAATTGAAAATCAAAGATAAACGTGATGGTTAAAACACACTAAACCAAGGGTAAGCTCTAAATAAACGTAAAAATGATAAAAATGTGAAATGACAAGTATGTAATTTCTCCAATTCAAACTAACAATAAATGGCCATGCATTTTTTTCTTTTCACATAATTGGCCAAAATAAACTACTTTTTTTTATTTTGCATTTTGATAATAACCTTTTCCTTTTTTTTCATAGGAGAGCTCCAAATGTAAGCTTTAAATTTACCTATTCATTTTTCAAAAATACAACCCATCATAATAATTATATTTAAATAAATCTCAAAGTTTAGTGTGAAATGGGAAGGGCATTTTGGCTTTGGTGAAAAATGAAAGGTGGAACTAAAAAAGAAAAAGGAAAAAGGCTCAAAAATGTTTTTGCAAAGGTGAAATAGCTTGGTGGGCAAAAAGGCTCAAACGGGTCAAAGAGTGGCTTAAATCATTTCTAAAGTACGTGAAAAATGGCGCAAATGCTTCGAGAGTAGCTAGAGACAAATTTTAGACAGCAAGAAAGAATTACCCCAAAAATTTAATGCGATAAAGTTATCTAGCAACCATTCATACGCAGCTAAACCGAATAAAGAAAACAAATATAATTTGCTAACTTACAACGTTAAAAACCGATTCCTATATTTAAGAACTAGAAACAAGTAAAACTAAGCTATGTTAAAATGATAAATGTTGAAAACCATTTCAAAGAAATCTACTTAGAACTAAAGAACCGCAAGGGACTACACATCACTAGAAGAAACATAAAAATAAAGATAGAGAATAATTTTTGATTTTGATTTTCAAAGTTGCTTTGTAGAAAAAAAATTTGGATTTTGAATTTTCTAGTTTTTTTTTTGATAAAGTTAAAGAAAATGTATTCCTAAGATGCTTAATATAATAAAACATTTTTTTAAAAAAAATTATAAAGTACTAAAAAACAAACATTTTTTTTTGAAAAACTTAAAAAGAAAAGAGATATTTTTTTTAGTTTTTGGAAAAAGAGAAATTAAAAAGAAATGAAAAAGAAAAAGAGTGAAGCCCTCCCCCAGGCTTAAATTTTGCATTGTCCTCAATGAAAAATAAAAACAAGAAAGAAAAAGGAAGAAGATAAGTGAAGGGGGATGCAATAAAGTAAAGACTTAAAAAGAAAATGATTTTCCCGGATTCGTAAGGCCGAATGCAGATGTCGCTCCCCCATGCTTGAGCTAGACACCGGCTCAGGCCTAAGGAAGAGAGAAAAGGATGGAGCAAACCGAACAGCCATGGGCATTATTCCTACAAAACAAAATAAGCAAAGAAAAAGAAAAAGAAAGAACAAAAAGTGATAATAAAGGGTGCCTCCCAAGAGCGCTCTTTGTTTAACGTCGTCTGAGCCCGATGATGGATAAGGTCTTCCGGGAGCAAAGGGGGAGGAACATGGAAGTTTATGTTGATGACCTCATGATCAAGAGTCAAAATGTTGACTCTCACCTCAAGGATTTGAAGGAAACCTTTGCCACCCTATGCAAGTATAAGATGAGGCTAAACCCCCTGAAGTGTGTCTTCGGGGAGAGCAGGGGAAAGTTCCTAGGCCACCTTCTCACCCCCGCGGGGGTGGAGCCCAATCTTGACAAGGTCCGAGAAATCATGGAGTTGAGTTCACCTCGGAATGCTAAAGAAGTGCAGAGGTTGATGGGGAAGCTGGCAGGGTTGAGCAGGTTCCTCTCTTAGGCCGGAGAGAAGTGCTCTCCCTTCTTCAAGACTTTGAGGGGAGGCCAGAAGTTCGAGTTGATTTCGGAATGCGAGGAGGCATTTCGGGCCCTGAAAAAGTAGTTGACTCAGGCCCCCCCTGCTCCAGGGGCCAAAGGAGGGGGAAGACCTATCTCTGTATCTAGGGGTCGGAGCAGAGGCTATGAGCTCCATCCTGGTTCGAGAAGAGGGGAAGAAGAAGCTCCCCATATATTATGTAAGTCTGGTGTTAAGGAAGGCCGAGCATCGCTATCCCATCTTGGAAGAGTTGGCCTTCGCTCTAGTCATCTCGGCTCGGAGGCTCCAACCTTATTTCTAGCCACACACGATCTGAGTGGTGACTAACCACCCCCTCCGCAACATCTTCGAGGGGGTGGAGCATTCGGGCAGATTGGCGAAGTGGTCGGTGGAGCTGAGCAAGTTTGATATCTCCTTCGTCCCCCACCTCTCGATCAAGGCCCAATCCATGGCCGACTTCCTGGCTGACTATGTGGTCGAGGTGGCAGAGGCAGAACTCGCTCGCCCCGTTACTTGGAAGATGATGGTGGATGACACTTTCGGAAAGCATTCCCAGGGGGTGGGAGTAATCTTGGAGAACCGTCAAGGGACGAGGATCGACCAAACAGTGGTGGTTCACTTTTTTATCACCAATAACTTGGTCGAGTACATAAGAGCTATGGAGGAGTTGGAAGATTGACCGTATTGGTAAAGGTTACCAATCACCATTATGTATGGGGTCAGGCAATTGTTGCCAATAAAGTTCATGGGGCATGGATAGTCGAAAGGTCGTCGAGAATGTCTCGACGACCAAGGCAAATCGTCGAGAATGTCTCGACGACCAAGGCAATGTCGTCGAGAATGTCTCGACGACTATGGGGGTTTAGTTGAGAATCAATCTGATAGATTCGTCGAGAATCAAAGACTTAGTCGTCGGGACTATCCATTGATTCTCGCCGAATCTGCCTGATGATTCTCGCCGATCGACGAGTATCGTCGAGAGTTATCGAGTATGACTCGACGACTAAAGGCCATTCGTCGAGAATCGTCCTGATTCTCGACGACTTGGCGGATGATTCTCGCCGAACGCCTTTGCCGATTCACGCCGAATTCTTCCAGGGACCCTATGCTGTGTGGTCTGCGGATAGCCATTCCTTTAGGTCTATTTATACCTTTGGTATAAATAGACACTTAGGGTTTTGGAAAAGTGTGTGACTTGTGCTTTTTGCGGCTGATTAGAACCCGACGGAAAGAGTTCCGCCGATCGCTCGTTCCGCCGCATCCCGCACATCGCCGGACGGAAGTGTTTCGCCGCCGCCGTGTCTGCTCCGCTGACCCTCCCATTTCCGGCGATAGTCGTTGTTCTTGCCTCTCCTGGCGCGGACCTAGCAGTCCGTGGAGTTGCAAAGGTGCGGCTGTCTTCCTCCCGATTGTTCGTGCGACGAGCAGTTCGGGTTTCTCCTGCTCGTGTGGATTTCTGTAGAGACGTGGCTATTATTCCACGTACAACTCGCCACCGACAGCACTCAATACTTGGAGCATCTTCGTTGAGTTGTGACTCAACGCCACTAAGGTATTTTGCCCTAGTTATTTTGTTTACTTCTTGATACAACGATCATGGCCAGATCCAGTTCTCTTGGGCTGTTCTCGTACTTTTCCTTTCCGCTGCGTGCACAAAGTGTTGTGCCAACCCTCACGAGATAACCCAACATTCCCAGGGGGTGGGAGTAATCTTGGAGAACCGTCAAGGGACGAGGATCGACCAAACAGTGATGGTTCACTTTTTTATCACCAATAACTAGGCCTAGTATGAAGCAGTGATTGCAAGGCTCCGCCTGGCCAGGGAGCCGGGAGTGCATGACGTGGAGGTCCTCACTGACTCCATGGTGGTGGCTTCCCAGATCAACCGGGAGTTTGATGCAAGGGAGCCAACGATGTAGCTATACTTGGCAAATGTGAAGGGGGTCATCGATACGTTCCAGACTTTCTCCATCGGCACGTGCCCAGGGAGGAGAACAAGCAGATAGATCAACTGTCAAAGCTTGGTCCCCGGGTGGGGGGGGGGGTACCATCACTGACCTGTTCTGCACTTCCATCGTGGAGGGAGAACTGATGGAAGTGGAACAACACCCCTCGTAGATGGACCCATTCCAAGCCTTCCTTTCCACAGGGGAGTATCTGGAGAGGATGGATAAGAAGAAGTTCAAGTACAAGTCAGCATACTACCTCATACGAGATGGGCAGCTATACCGAAAGACCCTCTCAGGAATGTTGGCGTGTTGAGTGGCTGAGAGGGAGGTCCCGGGGATCTTGGAGGAAGTCCACTCCAGAGAGTGTGGGAGCCATTCTGGGGGTCAAACCCTGGAAGGAAGAATCATCAGGCAAGGGTACTTCTGGCTGACCCTGAGCCATAATGCCATAGAGTTCAGAAGAAAGTGTAGCAAGTGCCAGTTGCTCACTCCCCTCCAATTACAGCCGGCTCAGCGCCTCAGGAGCATCACCACGCCCTGGCCCTTTGCAATATGGGGAATGGATCTGGTAGGGTCTTTCACCCCAAGCCAGCGGGCAGAGGAGATTCTTGTTGGTCATGATTGACTATTTTTCCAAGTGGTTAGAAGTCAAGGCATTGGCCCAGGTGACCTCCCAGGTAATCATGAACTTTGTGTGGGGGTAAATAATCTATCGGCACAGGTTTCCCCAGGCCCTTGTCACGGACAAAGGGCCCTATTTCTCTAGCGACGAATTCATCAGCTTTTGTGGGCAACTCGGGATAGATCTCAGATTTTCTTCGGTTCATCATCCCAGGAGAAACGGACAGGTAGAGGCGGCAAATAAGATCATTGTTAACCTCCTCAAGAAAAAGGTGGAGAACTTGAGGGGAAACTGGGTGGAACAACTCCCTTAGGTCATCTGGGCTCTTAGGACCACACCCAATATAACCATAGGAGAGACTCCCTTCAAACTCTCCCATGGGTGCGAGGCAGTACTCCCGGTAGTGTTCGAGGTCCGGACGACTCGGGTGGTCGAGGCAAAGGAAGATAGGGAGGAGTGGAGAGACGAGAATTAGGAGGAATAGCGGCTTTCCCTTGACATGGTGGAGGAGGTGTGCGACCCCTCGGCCATTCGCCAGGAGGAAGTTAAAAGAATAATGGCAAAGTATTTTTACAAGCACGTCAGGGTCAAGCAACTCGCAGAAGGGGACTTGATCCTGAAGAAGGTAGATGCCGCGGGACGATCAGCCGCCGTGGGAAATCTCAACCCCAATTGGGAGGGTCCGTACATTATAAAAGAAACATTTAGGTCAGGAAGGTATCGCCTCCAGAATATGGAGGGCGAGACCCTAAGTCTCACCTGGAGCAGTGATGATTTGAAATGTTTTTTCTCTTAGAACATGTAAGTACCATTCCTTTTTCTAATAAAATTTGATGTGTCATTGCTCTCGTCGCTACCTATAATAATGGTTGATGTTCGCTTGATGGATCCCCGAGCAGATCCCGCTGTTAGGCTCTCACCTAGCTGGCAGGACTGGATGCCACTCGAGGGAGTCTGCCCAAAACCCTGAGCAGTTCCCGCTATCAGGCTCTCACCTAGCTGGCAGGGCAGGATGTCACTCGAGGGAGTCTGCCCCAGACCCCGAGCAGATCCCGCTGTCAGGCTCTCACCAAGCTGGCAGGGCTGGATGTCACTCGAGAGAGTCTGCCCCAGACCCCGAGTAGATCCTACTGTCAGGCTCTCACCTAGCTGGCAGGGCTGGATGTCACTCGAGGGATTCTTCCCAAGACCCCGAGAAGATCCCGCTGTCAGGCTCTCATCTAGTTGGTAGGGATGGATGTCACTCGAGAGAGTCTTCCCCAGACCCCGAGCAGATCCCGCTATCAAGCTCTCACCTAGCTGGCAGGGCTGGATATCACTCAAGGGAGTCTGCTCTAGACCCGGAGCAGATCCCGTTGTCAGTCTCTCAACTAGCTGGCAAGGCTGGATGTCACTCGAGGGAGTCTGCCACCAAGGGATACTTTTGAAGGGAGTAATAACCCTGTACAGGAGGGGGAAAGAAGGTTAAGATGTCTTCTCTATTTTACAAAAGATTAGAGAAGCACAAGAACTTGCACTGAGCTAGAAAGCTCTAAAGAATCAAGGCTCCCCCTGGCTCAAAGATGTCCAGGTGAAGTCTTGCTTCAGTGCAGAAAACTCTTCAGAAAGATCTGAAGGAAAAACTACAAGAAGATAATAAATAATAAAAATAGAGATCTTCAAGCAGCTGTCTTCTTCTTCTTCTTCAAAAGAACTCTGAGTTTGAACTTCCTGGAAGCAGGAGAACTCAGGTTGAAGAAGAGTAGAAGAGCTTAACACTTCTCAGTTGGATGGAAATTGCTGAGAGCAGAAGACTTGATCGTGATGAAGGCTTGAATGCTTAAATGAATAACTGGGTAGCTAGTTAGCTAGCTTGAATCCTTCTTCAAAGGATCCTTTTTATAGCAGCACCAAGCAATGGCTCTCTTCAATTTGAATTGCTTGTCTTCTTCTGAAACTTGAGACCTGGGCTGTAAATATCAAAAAGACAAACAATCTCTGCAGCAAAAACATTCTATAAAAGGGATAAACCTCTTTCGAAGAAGCTGCATGAAGCAATCTGATAATAAAGTACTAAATAAAGTCACATCAGAAACAAACTCTTTATAACAGAAGAAAGACTTTTCAGTCTAACGGCTAAAAAGGACTGACAGCAGATAAAGTAAAATACAATGACAGCTAATAAGACAAACAACTTTATCTGAAAAGATTTTACTCAGGCAGAAGGGATGGAGCAGATATTGCCTGGAAATATTATCATAAAACAACTGAAAAGATATGCCAGATAATGTATTAAATAATTAAATATAATAAATAAATACAAAATATAAAGGAAGACAGAAAGCGTCGAACAACCTTCGGAGATCGTCGACCGACGCATGGAGATCGTCGAACTATCGGACAGATAGTCGAACGATCCAGATAGTCGAGCTATCAAAGGAGATAGTCGAGCTATCACAACAGATAGTCGAACTATCAGAAGATAGTCGAGCTATCAGATAGTCAACCTATCAACAGATAGTCGAACTATCAAAGCGAAACAGATAGTCGAACTATCAACAGATAGTCGAACTATCAAAGCAGAACCGATAGTCGAACTATCAACAGATAGTAGAACTACCAAATAGTCGAACTATCAAAGCAGATAGTCGAACTACCAAGCGAGAACAGATAGTCGACCTATCAACAGATAGTCGAACTATCAACGCAGAACAGATAGTCGAACTATCAACAGATAGTCGAACTATCAACGCAGAACAGATAGTCGAACTATCAACAGATAGTCGAACTACCCAACAACGACAGATAGTCGAACTATCAACAGATAGTCGAGCTATCAGATAGTTGAACTATCCAAACAGATAGTCGAACTATCAGAGCACACAGATAGTCGAACTATCAACCGATAGTCGAACT
This sequence comes from Platanthera zijinensis, assembly GCA_039513925.1. Taxonomy (NCBI): domain Eukaryota; kingdom Viridiplantae; phylum Streptophyta; class Magnoliopsida; order Asparagales; family Orchidaceae; genus Platanthera; species Platanthera zijinensis. The sequence continues at coordinate 107,247,634 of CM077088.1, forward strand.
ATCCTCGCAGACAGAACGTCGAGCGACTGATAGACGATCGTCGAACAGTCAGTCGACGATAGTCGAGCGGCGTTCGACTATAGTCGAACGAAAAACTACTTAACCAAATTCTTCATCTGGAAAAGCGAGGACTCTACAGCTAGACCACTAACCATTGACCATAGATATTTCTTGGGTCAAGGGACAAAAGGAGACGACTAAACTCAAATCAAACTAGGGTACCAACACGCTGCCTCGCACCCCGCAGGGGCTCTACCCCTTGACCCCGCCCGCTGATAAGTCAGCAGGACCACCGCCAGGGGCGCTGCCCCTTGGAACCCCGCCAGGAACGTCTGGGATTTCGTAGCAATTTCTAATTGTAGAAGTTGTTGTCTCCTTAGCAGTAACCATCCCTCGAATTTTGTTTTGGATTTTGAATCCAACAAAGAGAGATGAGCTTGTCTACTGCTTTAAGTTGAGTTGCCTTTCCCCTTTGTCCAATGCATGTAAACCTGAATATTTGGAAATGTCCATATGTTCAGATTTAGCCCTTTGCTCTATCAAATGTTGATAGTGTCTTGTTGTGCACATAAGGGATGCATGAGGATTCTAGAAATGTTTTATTTTTTTAGATGTGCACATTGATCAAATGTTGATCATGGTTAATTGTTAACATACTATCAAAATTTAAATCCCTTCATCAAACATTAAGTGTTTGGATGCCTTCCGATGGATGACACTCTTCCTGCCTCGATCGATGAAGTGTGGGCTTGCCAAAGCAAGGTGCATTAATCTATCTTGGTAAGGGTGCGAGCGGATAATTGTGATATCCCACTGTCGACATCGGGCCCCACTTAACTAGGTGACCTCAAAGGTTGAGCGCCTAGAGGCATAGGGTTGGCATGCACCATATGATGGATGCGAATAAAGAGTTATTCACCAACCATACAAGAATTGCATGAGGATGCAATTGGCAAGCGTTGCCTACCTAAATAACTACATCGTGAGAGGAAAGACAAAGCTGACTCATTGTGTTGGTGAAATACGGATCTTGTCCACTAAGAGAGTAGCTCGCATGAACTCTCCGAATTGATAGTGAGGGCTATTAGTTTTAATTAGAGTCCAAATTAAAATAAATTGTATTTTGAAACTTTGGTACTGATTTTATTCTGCATGAATTCTTGTAGAATTCCATGGCAAGTGGTTCACACTCCACTTTGTCTCTGAGAGCCATCCTTGAGAAGGATAAGCTCAATGGGACTAACTACATGGACTGGTACAGGAGCTTGAGAATTGTTCTCAGGCAAGAGCGAAAGCTCTATGTCTTGGAAGAAGAATCCCCCGAGGTGCCGACCGGGAATTCTTCCCATGCTGATAAGGATGCTTACAAGAAGTATACCGATGATGCTTTAGACATCGAATGCCTCATGCTTGCCACCATGAACTCTGAGCTCCAAAGGCAACATGAGAACATGGGGTGCAAGGAGATTGACGAGCATCTTAAGAAAATGTTTCAAGGGCAGGCTCGTCAAGAGAGGTTCGACGTCACGAAAGCGTTGTTTCAGTGCAAGATGGGAGTTCGAGACTCAGTAAGGACTCACGTACTCAAGATGATTGGGTATATAGAGAACCTTGAAAGGCTGGGTTTTCCTCTGGGTCAAGAGTTGGCCACAGATCTGATCCTGCAATCGTTGCCGGACAGCTACGAGCAGTTTGTCTTGAACTATAACATGAATGAAATAGACAAGACACTGCCCGAACTCCTAGGCATGTTGAGAACTGCCGAAATCAATATGAAGAAGGCCAAGCCTACCAGCCCCATACTGATGGTGCATAAGGGCAAGGGCAAGGCCAAGGGCTTCAAGAAGATGAAGGTGGGACCTAAGTCACATCTTGAGCCCAAGTCTTCTGCACTGAAGAAGAAGAAATGCACGGTGAAGGAAGGGAAATGCCACCACTGTGGCAAGGCTGGTCATTGGAGGAGGAACTGTCCTTCTTATATTGAGGGTCTGCAGAAAATGAAGGGAGGTATGACTTCCGCTTCAGATATTTACGTTATAGAGATAAACCTTTCTGCTCCTTCATCTTGGGTATTGGATACCGGATGTGGTTCTCACATTTGTACAAATGTGCAGGAACTGGAAAGGAGAAGATTGCTGAGTAAAGGGGAGGTGGACCTGCGTGTCGGCAATGGAGCAAGAGTTGCTGCTGTAGCCGTAGGGGTTTACCGTCTTTCTTTGCCCAGTGGGCTTGTAATAGAACTAGATAATTGTTATTTTGTTCCGGCCATAACTAGAAACATTATATCTATTTCATGTCTGGACATGATTGGATTTTCTTTTATAATTAAGAACAACTGTTGTTCCATATTTAAGAATGATGTTTGTTATGCTGTAGCCCAACTGTTTAATGGTCTTTATGTTTTGAACTTAGACCATATGATCTATAATGTAGAAAATAATAAAAGACTAAGAACAAATGACTCAAACCCTATGTATCTCTGCCATTGTCATTTGGGCCATATAAACGAGAAGCGCATATCCAAGCTCCATAAGGATGGACTTTTGGACTCATTTGATTATGAATCATTTGAGCGATGTGAATCTTGTTTGTTAGGAAAAATGACAAAAGCTCCTTTCACTGGTTATACTGAGAGGGCTGAGGATCTCTTGGGTGTTGTACATAGTGATGTATGCGGACCCATGAGTTCCATGGCTAGAGGTGGGTATTTCTACTTCGTTACATTTACTGATGATTTCAGTAGATACGGATATGTGTATCTTATGAAGTGCAAATCCGAGACCTTTGAAAAGTTCAAAGAGTTCAAGAATGAAGTAGAAAACCAGTTGGGCAAAAGGGTTAAAGCACTCCGATCCGATCGAGGTGGTGAATACCTGAGTCACGAGTTCCGTGATCATCTGAAAGAGTGTGGTATTATATCACAGCTCACTCCACCTAGAACACCACAGCACAATGGTGTGTCTGAGAGGAGAAATCGTACTCTGTTAGACATGGTACGTTCGATGATGAGTCATGCAGACTTGCCTGTTTCCTTTTGGGGTTTTGCTTTAGAGACTGCTGCTATGACACTGAATTGCGCTCCAACAAAAACGGTTCTGAAGACACCATATGAGATATGGACTGGGAAACGTCCTAGTATGTCGTTTATTAAAATTTGGGGCTGTGAGGCATACGTGCGATGTCAAATGCCTGACAAGCTGGAACCCAAATCAGATAAATGTTATCTGGTGGGATATCCTAAGGAAACGAAAGGATATTACTTTTACCTACCGTCCGAAGGCAAGGTGTTTGTCGCAAGGACCGGTGTCTTCTTGGAGAAAGAGTTCTTATCAAGAAAGACTGAAAAGGTAGAACTTGAAGAAGTTCAAGAACCACAAATAGTGAATGAACCAGAATTGGATTCTGAATTAGGACTACAAGGTGTTGTAGCTAGAGAACCTACTCAAGAAACACATGTCCTGCGTAGATCTGGTAGACCAAGATTTGCGCCTGAGAGATATGGATTTCTCGTGTCTCAAATAGGTAATGTGTTGCTAATGGATCATGATGATGAACCAGCAACCTACCGAGAGGCTATGAATGGACCGGACTCCGACAAATGGCTTGAGGCTATGAAATCCGAAATGGACTCCATGTATACAAACCAAGTTTGGAACTTGGTGGAACCACCTGAAGGGGTACGACCCATAGGGTGCAAGTGGGTCTTCAAGAAGAAGACCGACATGGATGGGAATGTACAGACATTCAAAGGGCGACTGGTGGCTAAGGGTTTTAGACAAATTCATGGTATTGACTATGATGAAACCTTTTCCCCTGTTTCCATGGTAAAGTCCATAAGGATATTGCTTGTTATTGCTGCGTATTATGACTACGAGATCTGGCAGATGGATGTCAAAACAGCTTTCCTTAATGGAAACCTCCTTGAGGAAGTGTACATGACACAACCCGAGGGTTTTGTATCCCCAAATGAAGCCACTAAGATATGCAAGTTGAATAGGTCCATATATGGACTGAAACAGGCCTCTCGAAGTTGGAATCTTCGTTTTGATGAGAAAATCAAAGAGTTTGGTTTCATCAAGAATGAAGATGAGCCTTGTGTTTACAAGCGAATCAGTGGGAGCATTGTTGTCTTCCTGATACTGTATGTAGATGACAAACTGTTGATTGGGAATGACATTCCTACCCTGAAAGTTGTTAAGAACAACCTAGAGAACTGCTTTTCTATGAAGGACTTGGGTGAAGCGACTTATATACTTGGTATTAAGATCTATAGAGATAGATCGAAGAAGTTGCTGGGTTTGACCCAGAGTACATACATCGATAAGGTGTTGAAGCGGTTCAACATGCTTGAGTCCAAGAAAGGATTTTTTTCCCATGTCTCATGGTGTGAATCTCTCTAAGGACCAGTGTCCAAAATCTTGTGAAGATAAGGACCGCATGAAGTTGATTCCATATGCTTCGGCAATTGGATCAATCATGTATGCAATGTTATGTACTCGAACCGATGTCTCCTTTGCTTTAAGCATGACTAGCAGGTATCAGTCAGACCCCGGTGAGTGTCACTGGATTGCAGTCAAGAATATCCTGAAGTACTTGAGAAGGACTAAGGATGTGCTCTTGGTGTATGGTGGAGAGGAAGAGCTCGTTGTAAGTGGTTACACGGATGCTAGCTTCCAAACTGATAAGGACGATTCAAAGTATCAGTCAGGGTTTGTGTTTTGCCTGAATGGAGGAGCTGTGAGCTGGAAGAGTTCCAAGCAAGAGACAGTTGCTGATTCTACAATGGAAGCCGAGTATATCGCTGCAGCTAATGCAGCGAAGGAGGCTGTATGGATCAGGAAATTCATCGGCGAGCTTGATGTAGTTCCTAGCATTGTTGGTCCCGTAGTTCTCTACTGTGATAACAATGGTGCAATTGCACAATCTAAGGAACCTAGATCCCATAAGCGCTCCAAGCACATACTTCGGCGGTTCCATCTTATTCGTGAGATTGTCGAACGAGGAGATGTGAACATTTGCAGAGTGCCGACTGAGGAGAATATTGCAGATCCACTGACAAAGCCTCTCGCGCCGAGAAAGCATGATGGTCATACTAGATCAATGGGTATACGATACCTGAATGATCAAGTCTAGTGGGAGCCTTGTGGGTTGCATGTAAAGATATATTCTGTTGGCTGTTTATTGTTTATTCATATGATGAATTGTGTACCTAGATTTTCTTTTTACAATTAATGGCATATTCTGTTATTATGGTTTTTCTATATGATAGTTGAATGTTAACATAATGAATACCCTTAGAATGTTCGCTTCCATAGGACATCAAGTACGTGACTTGAATGTGAGAGCCTATGATTCATTTGAAGCTTCATTCTTAAAAGTACCTGGTCGTGGTATCATCATAGGATCTAAGGGTAATGATGATACATGAAGACTAGCACGTGCGTTGACTGATGACCAGTTCTCACAGGTCATGATATTGTGATATCAAGTCATCACGTGGGTACTTGTTAGTGAACAAGTTGTACTGGACAGACCCAACCAGAGACTACTTTGTGGATTGTTATCTAATCGTGTCACAAGTAGGTCTCTACTGACAATGGTGTTGTGGTCCTTTGACCTGAAGTCACAGCATTCATCAAGTGAGGAAGAGCATGCTTTGATGCCATCTAAAGTCTTCCTTGAGAAAGGTTGATGATAAGGGTGGTTGTTGGGCACGTTACGAATCATTTGGGTGTTTGTGTGTGAGCAGATATGGAATTTGTCCTCCTATATGACAGGAGTTGCATCCATGGGCCCCTTGATGGAACTGGACTGAGAAATGCATAGCCATGCTTGGTGGAGTCAATATGTGATATTGACCTCACCATTCTCTGGATGTCCGTTCTAGATCAGGAAACTTGGATTGAGCTATTATGAGGGTGACACGGTCCATGCCTCTAGTTCATTCCGGATGTAAGGGACAAAGGGACAAAGACAACGGTGATACATTGTTCATGAAGGCTTATGAGTTATAAACTCTTGTTGCTTGGGGAGCAATGATGCATTGCTAGATGCCGCTCATTGTTTGTGAGGTTTATGGTTTGATACTTCCAAGATCAAGTGGGAGACTGTTGGAGTTACCATGGTTATCTAGAAGTTGTCAAACATGTAATCTCACTGCCAACGCAATATGAGCCTGCAGGGTCGCACATAAGAGCTATGGAGGAGTTGGAAGATTGACCGTATTGGTAAAGGTTACCAATCACCATTATGTATGGGGTCAGGCAATTGTTGCCAATAAAGTTCATGGGGCATGGATAGTCGAAAGGTCGTCGAGAATGTCTCGACGACCAAGGCAAATCGTCGAGAATGTCTCGACGACCAAGGAAATGTCGTCGAGAATGTCTCGACGACTATGGGGGTTTAGTTGAGAATCAATCTGATAGATTCGTCGAGAATCAAAGACTTAGACGTCGGGACTATCCATTGATTCTCGCCGAATCTGCCTGATGATTCTCGCCGATCGACGAGTATCGTCGAGAGTTATCGAGTATGACTCGACGACTAAAGGCCATTCGTCGAGAATCGTCCTGATTCTCGACGACTTGGCGGATGATTCTCGCCGAACGCCTTTGCCGATTCACGCCGAATTCTTCCAGGGACCCTATGCTGTGTGGTCTGCGGATAGCCATTCCTTTAGGTCTATTTATACCTTTGGTATAAATAGACACTTAGGGTTTTGGAAAAGTGTGTGACTTGTGCTTTTTGCGGCCGATTAGAACCCGACGGAAAGAGTTCCGCCGATCGCTCGTTCCGCCGCATCCCGCACATCGCCGGACGGAAGTGTTCCGCCGCCGCCGTGTCTGCTCCGCTGACCCTCCCATTTCCGGCGATAGTCATTGTTCTTGCCTCTCCTGGCGTGGACCTAGCAGTCCGTGGAGTTGCAAAGGTGCGGCTGTCTTCCTCCCGATTGTTCGTGCGACGAGCAGTTCGGGTTTCTCCTACTCGTGTGGATTTCTGCAGAGACGTGGATATTATTCCACGTACAACTCGCCACCGACAGCACTCAATACTTGGAGCATCTTCGTTGAGTTGTGACTCAACGCCACTAAGGTATTTTGCCCTAGTTATTTTGTTTACTTCTTGATACAACGATCATGGCCAGATCCAGTTCTCTTGGGCTGTTCTCGTACTTTTCCTTTCCGCTGCGTGCACAAAGTGTTGTGCCAACCCTCACGAGATAACCCAACATTCCCAGGGGGTGGGAGTAATCTTGGAGAACCGTCAAGGGACGAGGATCGACCAAACAGTGGTGGTTCACTTTTTTATCACCAATAACTAGGCCGAGTACGAAGCAGTGATTGCAAGGCTCCGCCTGGCCAGGGAGCTGGGAGTGCATGACGTGGAGGTCCTCACTGACTCTATGGTGGTGGCTTCCCAGATCAACCGGGAGTTTGATGCAAGGGAGCCAACTCTGTAGCTATACTTGGCAAATGTGAAGGGGGTCATCGGCACGTTCCAGACTTTCTCCATCGGCACGTGCCCAGGGAGGAGAACAAGCAGGTAGATCAACTATCAAAGCTTGGTCCCCGGGTGGGGGGGGGGGTACAATCACTGACCTGTTCTGCACTTCCATCGTGGAGGGAGAGCTGATGGAAGTGGAACAACACCCCTCGTAGATGGACCCATTCCAGCCTTCCTTTCCACAGGGGAGTATCTGGAGAGGATGGATAAGAAGAAGTTCAAGTACAAGTCAGCATACTACCTCATATGAGATGGGCAGCTATACCGAAAGACCCTCTCAGGAATGTTGGCGTGTTGAGTGGCTGAGAGGGAGGTCCCGGGGATCTTGGAGGAAGTCCACTCCAGAGAGTGTGGGAGCCATTCTGGGGGTCAAACCCTGGAAGGAAGAATCATCAGGCAAGGGTACTTCTGGCCGACCCTGATCCATAATGCCATAGAGTTCAGAAGGAAGTGTAGCAAGTGCCAGTTGCTCACTCCCCTCCAATTGCAGCCGGCTCAGCGCCTCAGGAGCATCACCACGCCCTGGCCCTTTGCAATATGGGGAATGGATCTGGTAGGGTCTTTCGCCCCAGGCCAGCGGGCAGAGAAGATTCTTGTTGGTCATGATTGACTATTTTTCCAAGTGGTTAGAAGTCAAGGCATTGGCCCAGGTGACCTCCCAGGTAATCATGAACTTTGTGTGGGGGTAAATAATCTATCGGCACAGGTTTCCCCAGGCCCTTGTCACGGAAAACGGGCCCTATTTCTCTAGCGACGAATTCATCAGCTTTTGTGGGCAACTCGGGATAGATCTCAGATTTTCTTCGGTTCATCATCCCAGGAGAAACGGACAGGTAGAGACGGCAAATAAGATCATTGTTAACCTCCTCAAGAAAAAGGTGGAGAACTTGAGGGGAAACTGGGTAGAACAACTCCCTTAGGTCATCTGGGCTCTTAGGACCACACCCAACATAACCATAGGAGAGACTCCCTTCAAACTCTCCCATGGGTGCGAGGCAGTACTCCCGGTAGTGTTCGAGGTCCAGACGACTCGGGTGGTCGAGGCAAAGGAAGATAGGGAGGAGTGGAGAGACGAGAATTAGGAGGAACTGCGGCTTTCCCTTGACATGGTGGAGGAGGTGTGCGACCCCTCGGCCATTCGCCAGGAGGAAGTTAAAAGAATAATGGCAAAGTATTTTTACAAGCACGTCAGGGTCAAGCAACTCGCAGAAGGGGACTTGATCCTGAAGAAGGTAGATGCCGCGGGACGATCAGCCGCCGTGGGAAATCTCAACCCCAATTGGGAGGGTCCGTACATTATAAAAGACACATTTAGGTCAGGAAGGTATCGCCTCCAGAATATGGAGGGCGAGACCCTAAGTCTCACCTGGAGCAGTGATGATTTGAAATGTTTTTTCTCTTAGAACATGTAAGTACCATTCCTTTTTCTAATAAAATTTGATGTGTCATTGCTCTCGTCGCTACCTATAAGAATGGTTGATGTTCGTTTGATGGATCCCCGAGCAGATCCCGCTGTCAGGCTCTCACCTAGCTGGCAGGACTGGATGCCACTCGAGGGAGTCTGCCCAAAACCCTGAGCAGTTCCCGCTATCAGGCTCTCACCTAGCTGGCAGGGCAGGATGTCACTCGAGGGAGTCTGCCCCAAACCCCGAGCAGATCCCGCTGTCAGGCTCTCACCAAGCTGGCAGGGCTGGATGTCACTCGAGAGAGTCTGCCCCAGACCCCGAGTAGATCCTACTATCAGGCTCTCACCTAGCTGGCAGGGCTGGATGTCACTCGAGGGATTCTTCCCAAGACCCCGAGAAGATCCCGTTGTCAGGCTCTCATCTAGTTGGCAGGGATGGATGTCACTCGAGAGAGTCTTCCCCAGACCCCGAGCAGATCCCGCTATCAGGCTCTCACCTAGCTGGCAGGGCTGGATATCACTCAAGGGAGTCTGCTCTAGACCCGGAGCAGATCCCGTTGTCAGTCTCTCAACTAGCTGGCAAGGCTGGATGTCACTCGAGGGAGTCTGCCCCAGACCCCGAGCAGATCTCGTTGTCAGGCTCTCACCTAGCTGGCAGGGCTGGATGTCACTCGAGGGATTCTGTCCCAGATCCCGAGAAGATCCCGCTGTCAGGATCTCACTTAGTTGGCAGGGCAGGATGTCACTCGAGGGAGTCTTCCCCAGACCTCGAGCAGATCCCGCTGTCAGGCTCTCACCTAGCTTGCATGGTTGGATGTCACACGAGGGAGTCTGCCCCAGACCCGGAGCAGATCCCGATGTTAGGCTCTCACCGAGCTGGCAAGGCTGGATTCCACTCGAGGGAGTCTTCCACAGACCCCGAGCAGATCCTGCTGTCAGGCTCTCACCTAGTTGGGAAAGTTGGATGTTACTCGAGGGACTCTGCCCTAGACCCCGAGCAGATTCCGCTGTAAGGCTCTCACCTAGCTAGCAGGGTTGGATGTCACTCGAGGGAGTCTGCCCCAGACTCTGAGCAGATACCGCTGTGAGGCTCTCACCATGCTGGTAGGGCTGGATGTCACACAAGAGAGTCCCACCCTCTCCGGGATTTATTTAGGAAGATCTTTTTCCTAAGGGTGTAGAGGAGAAGGTCCTTAAAGGCGAGTTTGAACTCGCAGGCCCAGCTTGGCAGAGAGAAGATAAGCCCTGATCGATCCTCCTGTTGAGGAAGGCAAGCTCCGAAAAGGCACTCCGCCCCCCTTCAGTTTTACTTGTGAAATATTTTGACAGTTTTGACTCGGCATCAGTAAGGGAAGGGTCAACTCGCGCACGATCTGGGTGGTTGTGAACCCAGATCAACAGGTGGTCCATTCCTTGTCAACCTAGGGAGGGGCGAGCTCTTAGAATCCGCTCGCAGATATGAATCCTAGACATGCGCTCTAGAGGCAAATTCTGTCCTAACGAGATCTATAAAAAGGGGAGGGCTCGCGGGCGAGTGCATCACAAAAGGATAGTTCAAAAGCAAAGAAGATAGAAAAATTCACTTTTCATTTAGTATAAAATTATTACAAAATGAGAGCTCGCCTCGGAGAGGTTACAAAAGGGGGGAGAGAGTTACAAAAAAGGGGGGGTCAGCTCTCGCCTCCTCCTTCAGATTTACGATCTCCGCCCGCAACGCTAGAAGGATTGTCCTTGAAGTCCTTCCTGAAGAACATGTCGAGGCTGTCTTCCTTCTTGCTGGGCGGCGTGGGCGGGAACAGACTCGACATGAGGTATCGGACCGTGACCTTTTCGCAGCCCTCCACCAGCACCTGCATATCCTTCATAATTTGCAGGGTGCATTTGGCGGATTCGATTGAGTTGACCTCCAGCCTTTCAACGACCTCAGCCACGCCAAAGATCCTCTGGCTCTTGTATGGGAAGGGGGGCTCGCCATCACCTGGAGGGAGGAAGGCCTCCACCTGATGAGCGATTTTGCCATGAAGCCCCTTATTCTCCTAACTCAGCTTCACGTTCCTCCCTTCCAGCTCAGCGGTGCAAGCCTCCAGCTCGCCGGCCCGAGCCTCTAGATCGGCGACGCGAGTCTCCTGCTCGGTGGAGCGAGCACAAAGCTGATCATTCTCTTCCTCTATCCTGACAGCACGAGCTCCCTGACAACCTCGGCATCTTGAGGCAAGAACAGATAAGTAAATCTGAAGCTAAAAATCCCAAGTGAAAGTAGGAAGGGGTAACCAGTGCTCACAAGTCCGCCGACTCCCTTGGAGAGCAAGTCCTCAGCAATGTCGAGCCTCCTATCCAGGTCAACGACCTTATCCTGGGCCAGGTCGCGCTTCTGCTCTGCCTTCTGAACGAGATGGCTGAGGTTGAAGACGCGATGAACCACCAAGTGGTGGAGCTCCAGTGCCCGCATATGGGCCTGCAGGCCCTCATGGCCAAGTTGGCGCAGGGTCATGCACTTGTAGGCCGCGGCATCCTAGCGCCCATAGAGACCAAAGCCGAGCGCATAAGCTTGACCTTAAGAGGGCTCGCAGTCGGCCCAGGAGGATTGGAGGGTGGAGACGGAGACCCGGTGGGCGGACTCGTCCCACTAAACTATGGGCTCGCCGACCGAGTCCTTCCACTTCCCCCCAAGGCCGAAGAGGGGATGGCTCTTTGGCGGGCATGACTCACGGGCTGGGGCCTTATTTACTGTAGGAGCAGAGGACTCGCCTCCCTCCTGCTCTTTGCCTGTTGTATCCTTCAGCGGGCTCCCTGGCGATCCGTCTGGGGTGGTCTCGGGCGAGCTCATGTACTTGGGTTGTTTTTGTTGCTTCACCCGAGAAACACCCACCGCCTTCAGCTTCTTCTGTGGTGGATGGCGACAAGGCGATCTGGACCCCACAGGATCAGCCTGCTTCTTGCTAGAGGGCTTAGACGACGAAAGCTCGTCTCGGCAGGTGGCTGCAGCCGCCTTCTCGCGGGCAAGTGGGTCGGCGAGTAGTCCTGAATCCGCAATAGGCGGGTTCTCGGGAATCAGCCGCTCGCCTGCAGAAATAACTTAGTAAAAATTCCAATTGATTTGGCGAGATCTGGCATGGAGGAGAGTTGAAAGATATACCTTCACCGGGAAGGACGGGGAAAAGCGATTCGAGGCCCCTTCGAAGGAAGGCGACCTCGAAGTCCTTGTGGAGTAAAATTTTATGGAGCTTGGCGTCGTTGCCAGAGACGATGCAGGTTTGGAATACCTCCTCGCCTTTTTGTTACGACGAGTAGGGGACATTGCCGAGATCGCCCTTGAGGAAGACGATCTTGTTCATCTAGTTGTGGTGTTTGTTCGCGATCTCGCGAACCTTGATAAAGGAACCCCCGAAGAAGGCGATACCGTCAGGAGTCACCTTGTAGGTGATGAGTTTCCTGAACACCGTCAGGTTGAACTCGATTCGCTCCCGACGGAGGAAACTCACGAACGCCACCATCATGGTGATGGAGTTCGGGTTCAGCTGTGCGGGCACCACGCCGAAGTATTTGAGGATCTGGTGGATATTCGGCCAGAGCGGAAGGCGCAACCCCATCTAGAAATACGAGATGGGGAAGGTGAGCTCCTCGGAGTAGAAAGTGTTGATGGCCTCGCCCTCCTTAGGCCGGCACGCCTCGAAGCTAGGGGTCTTGAACTCGACAGTGAACATGGCGAACTCCTCCTCCGTCGTGTTCCCCTCAAAGAAACAATAGTCGGTGAAGTGCTGAGCGCACTTGAAGCGACCATCAGAGTCAGGGTCTGTCTTTCCCAAGCTCGCGGAAGGTGCATGGAGCAAGTATATATAGGGAGAAGGCGAACAAGGGAGGAAAGTACATAAGTAATAAAAGAGTTAAGTCAGGGTAGGTGAGGGGGTCTGTCTTTCCCAAGCTCGCCGACTTTCGAGACCTGTCCCATCATATGCCAAGCCAGAATATTTTATTCAAATTACAAGAAATAAAATCTGAAAATATTTTTAAAGTTATTTCAGGCCCAATAGGGATATCGATCAGAGAAATCAAACGCGAATAAAACAACAATTTTGGCACATGCGCGAGCTGAGGGGGAAAGGAGGCGAGCTCCGGTAGGCCCAGCAGAGGGGTCGTTCTCTACCTACCCCGGCCTCGCATCTCATCCCCTACAGGTCGACGTGAATTGTGAAGCTAGAGGATCTGCCTCAAGCACCCCCGGGCGGCCAGGAGGTTCTCGTCCAGCTCCTCCAATAGCAGTGTAAGGGACGTCGCCTCGCCCGCCGGGTCCTCCATCACCTCACCTACTAGCCACGCGCACTCTCACTGCAGCACATTGTTGTCCTCCCACAACCGGTGGAGCTCGCACGCCATCTTTTTGAGGACTTAAATTCCTTCCTTCGTCAGCTCAGGACCCTCAAGCTCAGCATCCACGAAGGACTCTAAGGTATTCGGGGAGGGAAGGGGCGAGTGGCGTGCTCGCTCCAAGGATTCGTTTGCCTCCAACTAGCTGAAAAAGGCTGCAAGAATTGAACAATAATGTAAAGGGGAAGAACACTCGGGGGACTACAGATGAGAACCAATAAAGGATGACTCGCCTGAGGAGCTTTACGTCTCGAAGGAGAGGCGAGGTGGGGGCATCTTCAGAATTTTACCGCGACCCGGAGGATGTATTCGGGGTGGAATAAGGTTGAAGCCTGGTACTAGTATAATTCCGTCACCATCCCTTGAAGTCTCGGTGAGCTGAGAAGAGGGAACGCGGGCCGACAAGTCCGGTCTTTGCGAGCTCAACCCCAGAGTCCCGAAGGGCGGGGACGGGTCCCGTTGGCGAGTCTTTGAAGCCATGAACCGCGGGTCGGCGGGAAGAATATCGGCTCGCGGAGAGGTGACCTCGCCGCCCCCATCCCAACAGTCCTTGTCGGCATATAGGTCAATGAAATTCCCCTCCTTCCCAGGGGCAGGCAGGGTAGATGAGCCCGTCTCAGGCTCCAGGGTCATTCTTAAGTATTGGAAGGCGTGTTCGGATGCCTCTGCATCTGGCTTCACCCTCTTGGCTTTATTGGACTTGGCCAGGATACTCCGCAAGATGTTAAGGGGAATGGAGGTTAGGCTGGCGACATGGAAAAAGGATACCTCGCGAGACTTCACATGCCTCTCTTGGAGCTCCCTAGTAAAAGGCATCTCGGCAAATTCAGAGCGAATGGGAGTGATAAAGGTCACCCAGGTATGCAGGTGCATATTTATAGCCGCTGGTGGACCCCGCCGAATGATTCCCTAGCTCCTGCCATACTCGCCGAATCCCGTGGGGTTGGATGTTTCTTTCCGAGCTTGTGTCAACCTCGCAAAGAGCGGGGATTGTGTACAACCCTGTATCCGGCAAATGGGTCAGTATGAGCCAGAATGGTCAAGTCAGGCAGTCTGAGTCCCTTACCGAGCTCTACAGGTGGGAGAGCTCGACAATCTCTGACTTGCCCAGGAGGGGTGAGATACCTTTGGGAGGCGAGCTCGTACTCGCCAAGCTCAGCTCGCCAAGTCCAGTTCGTTGAGCTCTGTGCTGTTCATCGAGCTCTGGGCTTTTCGTCGAGCTCTGAGTCGCTCGTCGAATTCAAACCGTTCAACAAGCCTATAGCGTGCGAGTAGGGCAGGCCGGGCACGTACTCGCTCAAGGCCGAAGATATGCGTCAAGTGCCTGCTCCATTGAGCACTCGCCGCCCTTGCCGAGTAGGGTTTGTTGAGGGCTACTCGCCCAGAGATCTATTAAGTGTTTTTACCATTTTCCCCCCGCTGGCCTTCCCATAGCCAGTTAGAACAGCGAACTTATATTGTTGGCAGACCAATTTGGGCTGCACATAGCTGTTTAGAACAGCATAGGTTTGTTATTTGTAGGCCGTTTTCAGAAATATATAAATAGGACCCAAGGGGTACCTCAGAAGGGCATGCTTACCTATCTCCCAGTCTTCTAGTGCTTTCTGAGGTACCTTAGCCTGACATTTGGCTAAGGAGGGGAAGCGCTCAGTGATCTTCCAGGTGTGTGGTGGGTCCTCCATGCTGGGCCATTGGTCCAGTCCCTTGTTCTTTTTCCTTATTGTTTTTCTTGCAAGAGAGAAGTAGGTATGCGATCACCCCTTCCCCAAGAGTAAACTCCATTGAGACCGATTTTTCGGTTTCAACAGCAACAAAATTCTATTTTTGGCTACGCATTTCCCCCACTACGGGAGATCATGCGGGCGGTTATATGGGTGGTTATTGTTGGGAATATTGCCCTCAATGTATGCTAGATTTGATTTGAAGAAGCATCACCATCAACACTAAGAACATAGTCATATTTGATATTGTTCAAGCTCATCATGTGCATAATGTTCCTTAGAATAGGTTTTTCCAGGTTGTGTAAGTGGTTGTGACAAGTAGTCATATGGTAGAAAGGTGGAGAGACAGAAATCTATCTAAGTCAGCTGACGTTGAGTGAAGCCAGTTCACTCAACGCCAGATGCCAAGGAAGGATGCTGAAAAGACTAAAAAATGTCTCTAAGTCCACAGGCGTAGAGTGAAGCTAGTTCACTAAACGCCAGATTCCAAAAAGCATCGAGTAAAGGATGGATAGTCAAAGCCCGACAGTTGGCAAGAAAGAAATGCGACTAAGTCCATAAAAATTGAGTGAAGACAGTTAACTCAACACCATATAATAAGAGGCGTCGAATACAACACAGTCTGTCAAATCCTCAACATTGGCAAGCTAAAAAATCGACTAAGTCTAGAATCGTTGAGCGAGGACAGCTCACTCAATGCCTTATAAAAGAAGCATTTAGTCAAGCTCAATCAGTTGAAGATTTTGTCAAGAACTCTGTCTAAGTCCAGAATCGTTGAGTGAGGACATCTCACTTAACGCCAAAGAAGAAGGCGTCGACAGAGCAATGATCAGTCAAATCCTAAAGAGAGATAGATAGAAAAATCTGTCTAAGTCTAGACGCATTTTGTGAGGACAGCTCACTCAACGTAAGCTCATCAATAAAATTGGATAAGTACAGAAGTGTTGAGTGAAGGCAGTTCACTCAAAGCCTCATCAACAAGAAGCCAGGCAAATGCAGAAGCGTTGAGTGATGAAGGCTCACTCAACGCATTCATAAAGGAAGCTGGGTCTAAGTACATAAGAGTTGAGTGAATCCAGTGAAAGTCTTGTTTTCAAGGCTAGCTAAACACCTAGAGGGGGGGGGGTGAATAGGTTTTTGTCTCTATTTAATTTTTTTAACTTGTTTGCAGATTCCTATGCCTGTGATTAAGTTAATTATTAGCTTTCAAGAACATTCACAAACGACACAACAATTTATAGTGGTTCCCCAATCTTAGGTACATCCACTATCCCTCTGCGCCTATCTAACAGTGTGTTAGATTTAGCTCTCCCTCCAGAACTCAGCTACTTAACAGCTTACAGCACAGATCTCGGAGGACCACACAGGTCACACAGAGCTATAAATTAGGCACTAAGCCAAACCCAGGTCACAAATACCTTTCACCCAACACAAAGCCAAACACAGGTTAAAATATCTTAGCCTTTATAATACAGGCTTACAACTCAAGACACACAAAGAATCTAAACAACAGAATAAGAAAGGTTGTATGATTAGACACCAGAGCAAGAACCCTATGTCTTCTTCTTCCTGGACTGAGAAGATATCAGTCCATGATTTTTCTGTTGAAGACAAAAAGTAGGCAGTAGACTTTTCTTCAACCAGCTTTCTTTTCTCTGCAAAACTTGTAGATCTGCTTCCTCAGAATAGCTTCTGATCCTGCTATTACAGATGGTGATTGCTTCAGCTATCTCTTTCCAGCAAGGTTCTCCGTGCAGAACAACTTCTTCAGGCTCGACGAAAATGGCGAGGAAGAAGATGAAGTTCGGTGGTGGGCCAAAACCCGAACAGGCAAGCGTACCTGTCGAATTATAGTACCAAGGTCGTATTTAAACACGGGGCTGTCAATTACTTCTACTCACGCTTTAACTATTATCCTATCGGAGAACTAATGGGATTTGAGAATTTTTGAAAGTAAATTGAAAGACAAATTGCGAGACGAAAAACTTATAATAAAAAGCTAGCATTCGATCAATGATTCACCATGAAATTAGATGAGAGAGATAAAAATAAAGATAGTTTTAATTTTGCAAATCAAACTCGACCGTGACGGATCCGAAAATAAGACAAAATCTCGCTAGAGCATTAGGTCTCCTAACTTATAGACTCTTTGATCGAAATCTCTTTACAAACCAAAGAAGCCTAAAGTTGCATTATCGAGGTGATCCGCACTATTGGATTTGACTCCAATCCGGAGGATTTACGTCGTCCTATCTCTAGGATTGCGTTCAACTCCTTCCTTCTTTGAGCGATCTTTCAAATCATGAGTCTCTCGACTACTATGAAATGAGAACAAGGCCTACTACCGTATACCGGAAATACAGAGTCGACGCCAAATAAATCAAAGAAGGATCGAGCATGAAATAACAAAAATAAAACTAAGAAAGAAAATAAACTCTCATCTCACTTCATGGATCCTCACGATCGAATGCTATAGGAAATTAGCTACGCATAATTGAAAGGGAAAACAAAATAAAAGAAGAGAGGAACATTTTCATTATTATTACTAAAAAGAAACGTTCACAATGCTAAAACAAAATGATCTTAAACAAAGCTTTAAAACAACAATTGAAATTACAACTAAAAGGGAAACTAGAAATGAAAATTACAATGAAAAGAACTCTCTTGAAAAGTACTCTCTTGCTCCAATCCAACCTCTTCAAAACATGGGATATGGGTTCCTTTTATAGGAGTGGAGGGAAGCATCTAGAATAGGGGAAGCCCAAGGGGTGGCCGGCCATAGGGGGGGGGAATGTTCATGCATGGTATTAAATGGAGGAGAGAGGAATACATGCATGTGTTTAATGACAAAATATGTAATGGGAAGGGGGGAGTGAATGGGAAATAAAGGGGAGAGAGAGATGGTAGGGGCCGGCCATGCAAGGGGATGGATTCATGCATTGCATTAAATGGAGGAGAGAGGGGTGGATAAAAATGCATGCATGAGAGGAAAGGTGGCTAGGGAATAATAAAGGGGAGAGAGTGGCCGGCCACATGCATGAATAATTGCATGCATGTGGTCGGGTTGCATGGAAAGGGGGCTTCAATGGGCTGCTCTTTTGGTGGGCTTTAATAGGGCTCGGGTAGGGGAATATAGGCTATTTGGGCTGCTCCAAATGCTGGGCTTTATGAGGGGAGAGAGGCTCGGGTAGCTTCCAAAAGATGGGCTGCATGTAGGGCTCGGGTAGGAGGCTTGGCTGCACCAAATGGAAGTGGCCGACTGCTCCATGTGGGCTTGGACTTGCATGGGCTGCTCCTTGTAGGCTCGGGTAGAGGCTTTGAAGCTTGGGCATGAACCTACAAAGAAAAGAGACAACACAAACATGGATTAGTATACATAAAATAACAAAGGTAAAAAAAAGATTTTAAAACACAATAATGATAAAAACATTACAACATTGAAATTAAAACATTAAGACATATCATTAACTATAATTATTAAACATAACATAACATATTATAAAATAACATAATACATATAATAAGACTATATAGATTTTTATATCAAAACTATAATAACACTAGGAAGTAATATATTGTAAAGAGACATTAAAACATGAAATAACCATCATAAAATATAAATAAAATTAGGCATTTTGAATACTAAATTACCCCCATAAAGGATGACTAAAACTAGTCATCATTCAGCCGTACTTTTTTTTCCAGAAAACCTAGACAAGAAATCGATGATTTGATCTGACCGATTTTCTTCTTTTTATTTTCTGAAGGGCAATTGAGTAGTCGGTCCCACCACTAGGATTGTTGGTCGAGATTAAGCCATTCATCGCATGCTTTCCATTTAATCTTGATTCAATGTCTCTTTGTTGTGTGTGGGCCCGAGCACTTAATGTTGAAAATATTTCTTGGAAAGTGCAGAAGATGATAACAGTTAGCCGGCAACGTCTTTGACAACATTCTTGCAACATTTGAATTTTGGTTGAATTTGACTTTGCTGATGTCAGCATGACTCAACATCTCTCTCTGGACTTAGACAAAATTCAATCATTAGAACCAAAGGCGTTGAGTGAGTAGGTATCACTCAACACCACAATACTTAGACAAAATTATGTCTTTCTAGGAATTGAGCTCGATGAAGGCTGAGCTCCGTTCGACAAACGACAAGCTCAGCTCGACGAAAGCTAAGCAATTAACGCATTTGAACTTAGCCAAATTTCTTCTACAAGGTGTTGAGAGCGTCGAGAGCATTGAGAGTGCTTGCCTCACTCAACGCTACAATACTTAGACAAAATTCTGTTTGTGTAGGTATTGAGCTCGACGAAGGCTGAGCTTTGTTCGACGAACTACAAGCTCAGCTCGATGACAGCCAAACAATCCACGCATTTGGACTTAGCCAAATTTCTGCTTTAAGGCATTGAGATCGTCGAGAGAGCGCTTGCCTCACTCAACGTTTTTGTACTTAGTGAATATTTCTGCGCCTTGGCGTTGAGAGAGTAAGCTCCACTCAACGCCAAACTACTTAACAGAATTTTTCTATTATCTAGCATTGAGTTAGTAAGCTACACTCAATACTAGTGGACTTGGTGAAAATTTTACCCAACAATTCTGTGGAGTTAACTGGCACAGCAACACTTAAAGCTAAAAGTTGTATGACGTTGAGTGAGTAGACTACACTCAACGTTTTTGTACTTAGCCAAATTTTTGGCTATTTTTCAGCAAGGATGAGATAGACTGAACGCTATATGTTATATAAAGTTGAGTGAGCTATCCTCCATCAACGCCTGTGGACTTAGGAAAATTTTTACTAGATAATATTTAATCCATACCTCTGGCGTTGAGTGAGCTTGATCTACTCAACGCCTGTGGACTTAGTTGATTTTTGTTATGTCCAGCAATCACTTATTGTGTCCACAATTCCAATCAATGTGATATGGACAACCTGCACTCAATATCTCAAATGCACATCAAATACAGTTGATGTGTGTGATATTGACCTGTTTGACTTCTCACAAATAAGGGACATTGGGAACAATGGACCAAACAATGTCCCCCTATTTAAAGAAGTCAAAACCTTTATCAAAATTTTTTTTCTTTCCTTGGTCAATGATACACACATCCTACACAACAAAATAAATATTGAAATTATCATAAGCTATAAGTAAATGTATCTCATTTCCTGCCTGTATGGTGAGGATCACTTACTCCCCCTATTTTGTTGTAAGGTTGTTTGTCCTTACTTGAGTGTCTTTTCCCTTTACCATATCTCCTACTTACAATATATCCCCCTTGCTACGACCTTTTTTCTTCTCTCCCCCTTTTTGACTTCTGTAGAATAGGCAAATGGGGGCTGACCCTTCCATTTACTGACCTTTTCTCTTCTCTCCAGAGTAACTTGCTCCACCTAGTATAAGCATTAATGAACTGATACTACTGGGGAGTCTGTATGTCCAATAAGAGGAATAATACCTGCACCCAAAAAAATGCAAAAGGGAGTGCCTGAAGCTATGCCAAGTTCAACATACCCAACTCAAATTTGACGGTGTTGAACTTTGCTTCATCTAATGGCTTAGTGAAAATATCAGCCACTTGCTTGTCTGTGGGGACAAAATCAATACTGATGTCTTCCTTCTCCACATGCTCCCTAATAAAATTATATTTTATTTCTATATGCTTAGTCCTTCTATGTGAGACAGAATTTCTAGCAATAGAAATGACACTTATAGAATCACAGCAGAGATGAGTTCTACTTACCTGAAGGTTTTAATCCTGGAGCTGATGTTGGATCCACAACAGCTGAGCACAAAAGCTGCCTGCTAATATATATATTCTGACTCAACAGTGGATATAGATACAGTAGTTTGCTTCTTGATTCTCCAAGAAACTAGCCTTCTTCCTAAGACCCGACAGGTTCCAGTAGTGTTTTTCCTGTCTTCTTTGCATCCTGGAAAATCTAAATCTGAAAATCCAGTTAGATCAAAATCCCTATTTCTAGGGTACCAAAGGCCAAGATCTGGTGTGCCCTTAAGTTACCTCGAGATTCTCTTTATAACAGAGTAATAAGATTCTTTAGGACAGGCCTGATACCTAGCACAGACACGTGTGACATACATGATGTCAGGCCTACTATAAGTTAGGTATAGAAGGGAGATAATTATCCCTCTATATAAAGATTCATCAACAAGTTTCCCCGCCTCATCTTTGCTTATAGGCATACTTGATCCCATGGGAGTTCTCATGGTGGAGGCATTCTCTATACCATACTTTTTGATTAGCTCCCTAGTGAACTTGGACTGGGATATGGACCACTCATCTTCAGTCTATCTTACTTGGAGTCCCAAGAAGAACTTGAGCTCACCCATTCTGCTCATTTCAAACTTCCCTTGCATAAGTTTAACAAACTTCCTACAAAGGTTGTCATCAGTAGATCCAAAGATAATGTCATCGATATATATCTGGACAAGGATAAGCTTGCCCTTTGATTCCCTTAGGAATAGGGTCTTGTCTATATCCCCCCTTAAGAATTTTTTCTCAAAGAGGAAGATGGACAAGGTTTCATACCAAGCCCTAGGGGCTTGCTTTAGCCCATATAGAGCTTTCCTAAGCTTGTAAACAAAATTAGGAGAGTTAATATCTACAAAACCTGGTGGTTGATCCACATATACTTCCTCTTTTAGGTCCCCATTTAGGAATGCTGACTTGACATCCATCTAGTAGACTCTGAATCCCTGACAGGCAATAAATGCAAGGAAAATCGATATGGATTCCAATCTGGCTAATAGGGCAAAGGTCTGTTCAAAGTCTATGCCCTTTTCTTGTCTATAGCCTTTAACCACAAGTCTAGCCTTATTCTTGACAATAATGCCATCTTGATCCAACTTGTTCCTGTAGATCCACTTAGTCCCTATGACATTTTGTCCTTGTGGTCTAGGGACCAACATCCAGACCTTACATCTCTTAAATTGGTCCAATTCTTCTTGCATTGCTCCAATCCAGAACTGGACCTTGATTGCTTCTTCAAACTTCTTTGTCTCTTCTTGAGACAGGAAGCTTGAGTAGAGAGCTGTATTCATGCTCCTGCTTCTGGTCTGGAGTCCATGATTTGCATCACCAATGATTTGATGTACTGGATGGTCCCTTAGATGCTTGGTAGCTGGAGGCAATCTAGCTACAGCTTGCTGATCTTCATTATTTTCAGCTAGTTGGTCTTCATTTTCTTCAGGTATGTTTTCCCCTTCTCTTGGAATAGGCAGTCCATCATCATTTTCTTGGACTGTGGGGATAGATTCCTTGATGGTCAGCTTATCCATCATTTGCTTTGTACCATAACCTCTAGTCACCCCTTTTTCTGACCCACCAAAGATAACCTTTGGTCCATTCCTTACTAGAGCATAGTCCTTCAGCATGCTCCTTATTCTAGTCATGTGCCTGGAACAACCACTGTCCAAGTATCATATAGGGGTAAGGGCACTTGGACTAACCTGCAAAACACAAATCAGTTAACCTTAGAACCCCAATTGTTATTGGGTCTTAGGTGCATGTTAGGCAGAAAATAATTCTGCCTGCCTACAGCTTTTCTGGTAGGAAAGCTGACATTTGCTCTTTACACACTATGATTGTGCCAGCAATCAATAACAGAGTGGCCTACCTTGCCAAAACACCAACACTCATGAATAGTGTACCTTCTTTTTGGAGTAGGTCTAGTTGTTGTATTAACAGCAGCTCTGGGCCTATAAGGAGTAGCATCAGTCATGTTCCATGGTTTTCCAGCCCCATTCTGACAAGTGGTGGGTCTGGCAGTAGAAGTGCTTGGGATGTCTTGAACCCTTCTAGCAGTAGCTTTCTTTTCATAAAGCATACTCTTGATGGCCTCAAGGATTCCCAGGCCTGGTCTACTGATATCCTTGCCCTTTGTATTAGAGTGGGCTAGAGGAATTAGATAACAGTCAGCAGCTTTACCCTTGACTGAAGGGGCTGTTGTACCAAACACAAATGGTCTAGGATGGGCCATTTGTATTTTCTCATAGGCACCTCCACCTTTGATTTAACTACCACCATATTGTGGAACATCTTTGTTCACACAAGATGGTCTAGTATGATTCCAGTGATCATAAATACTCTCATGGTCATGGCTGTTAGAAGGAAATTACACTCAATTAAATTTCATAGGAGGCTTAGAGTATAGTGGCTCCACTTGAGCTTTACCCTTTCCCTTGGGATTAGCAGCTCTTCTCCTTCCCTTGAATCCCAAACCTTTCTTTCCCTTTTGGGAGGAGATCGAATGAGTCTATCAAGGGCAACACTGTGATAGGCTTGGAGTAGCTAGCCACTAGTTCCCTCTCCTTTTGGAGCTTTCCTTCAAGATTACTGATATGGTTATTCTTAAAGGTTATAGTGCTCATCTGAAGTATTGTTACATTCTTCAGTTTGCTAACTTCTTGATTCTTCAGATAAAGCAATTTTGCTTATTCTGAAGCAGCAAACTTTAAAGAGGCAATTTCCTGAGATTACTGTTTGGCTAGGAGCTTTCTTTTCTTTAGAGCCTGCAGAAGTGCACCATAATTATAAATCAATTGATTGATGTCTCCCTTAGATTCTGAGCCATCATCATCACTTGATGTAGAAGCTCAAGAATATGGAACATATTCATAATCTGAACAATCAGAGCTAGTAACAAAAATTACCTTGCTTGGACCAGGCTGATCCTGGCTTATTTCTTTATCTGACTTATCCATCAGCCCAAGGCAGCAACTATCTTCTTTAGAATCCACCTCTGAATCACCATCAGATTGTGATAGAGGGGACCTGTCTTCAATCCTAGTAGCAGGATGAACCTTCTCAGCTTCTTCTTCCAGAGCAACCAGCCTTTTGATGCAGTCTGCTTCTACAGCCCCTTCTTCAGTAGAGTACAGCCCAATGTAGGCTTCTTCTTCTTCTTCTTCTGACTCTGATGAGGAGGAGTCAGTCCAGCTTCTTTGCTTCTTCGCAATGAGGGATTTCTCCTTCTCGCCTTTTTATTGGTGGTCCTTTTTCTCACTATGTTCCTTTCTTTTTGACTGGGCAGTCAGCTATTACATGCACAGGTTTTATGCAGTGATAACAATCATGTTAGATGAAACATGTTTACTAGTTTTGGAACCATACCTGTCCTCCTTAGAGGATTTTCTTCTGCCCTTATAGTAGTCATCCTTGGGAATAGAGGAGGTGGAAGGCCTGCCTCTCCAGTGCTTCTTCTTTAAGAACTTTTGAAATTTCCTCGCAAAGGAAGCAAAATATTCATAAGACCATTGGCAGTCAGATGTGCTGTTCTTTGATTTTTTCCCAAATCAGATTCAACATCACACCTTTGTGGAGAGGGAGACTTTCTTCTGCTTTTGCTTGGACCTTTAGCTTTGTAAGCTACAGTCTTGTCTATTGCCTGAGACTTGTTGTTGTTCTCCTCTTCTTTCCTTGCAGCCTACTGTATCTCATATGACAACAGCTTCTCAAAGAGGGTGTGAGGAGCAATGTCACCCACCTTTGCCACTTCTCTGATGGCACAAATTTTTGTGTCCCACTCTCTAGAGAGAGATCTAAAGAACTTGTTATTCAGTTCATAGTGACTGAATACTCTTCCATAAGTCTTCAGCTCATTCACAATCCTAGAGAACTTTTCATAACAGATGGTTATGTTGTCCCCCTTGGATTGCTTGAAAGCTTCATACTCTTGATTGAGCATGAACTTTCTATTATCTCTAACTTCATCTGTCCCCCCTGTAGATCACAAGTGTTTCCCACATTTTCTTTGCAGTTTTGCAATGGATCAGATTCTCAAGTGTAGAGTCATCAACAACACTCATAATGATATTCTTTGCCCTCTTGTCTATTGAGGCCAGGGCCAACTCATCCTTGGTCATCTCATCGTATATCTTGGGTGTCTAGACATTAGAATCTAGTGCAAACACCTTCATTGGGATATATGGTCCCTCTTCAACTATAATATACATCCTAGGGTCAGCAGCTTCCATGAACTGCCTCACCCTTGCTTTCTAGATGCTAAAATTTTCCTTCCTACAGATTGGAAGTCTCACAGCACTCAGCTTCCTATTGGTCATTCCTGAACCCATAGAGATAGAATTCTAGCTAACCTCTGAGATCTACTCAGACTATTAAGCCTTTAAAGCATAACCTCCTTCTTATACTACTTGAAAGTCTTGTTTTCAAGGCTAGCTAAACCTCTAAAGGGGGGGGGGTGAATAGGTTTTTGTCTCTATTTAATTTTTTTAACTTGTTTGCAGATTCCTGTGCCTTTGAATAGGTTAATTATCAGATTTCAAGAACATTCATTGACGACACAATAATTTATAGTGGTTCCCCAATCTTGGGTACATCCACTATCCCTCTGCGCCTATCTAATAGTGTGTGAGATTACACACTCCCTCCAGAACTCATCTACTTAATAGCTTACAACATAGATCCCGTAGGACCACACAGGTCACACAGACCTACAACTTAGGAACTAAGCCAAACCAAGGTCACAAAGACCTTTCACCCGACACAAAGCTAAACACAAGTCACAAAGACCTTAGCCTTTATAATACAAGCTTAAAACTCCAGACTAGCAAAGAATCTAAACAACAGAATAAGAAAGGTTGTATGATTAGACACCAGAGCAAGAACTCTGTGTCTTCTTCTTCCTGGACTAAGTAGATATCAGTCCAAGCTTTTGATTTTGAAGACAAAATGTAGGCATTAGACTTTTCTTCAACCAACTTTCTTTTCTCTGCAGAACTTGTAGATCTGCTTTCTCAGAATAGCTTTTGATCCTGCTGTTGTAGATTGTGATTGCTTCAGCAATCTCTTTCCCAACAAGGTTCTCTGTGTAGAACAACTTCTTTAGGCTCGACGAAAATGGCGAGGAAGAAGATGAAGTTCGGCCACACTTTTGTTTTTAGAAAACCTAGACAAGGAATCGATGATTTGCTCTGGCCGATTTTCTTCTTTTTATTCTCTGAAGGCCAATTGAGTAGTGGGTCCCACCACCACGATTGATGGCTGAGATTAAGCCATTCAGTGCATGCTTTCCATTTAATCTTGATTCAACAGCTCTTTATTGTGTGTGGGCTCCATCACTTAATGTTGAAAATATTTCTTGGAAAGTGCAGAAGATGATAACAGTTGGCGGTCAACGTCTCTGGAAGCATTTCAATAACATTTGAATTTTGGTTGACTTTGACTTTGCTGTTGTCAACATGACTCAGCATCTCTCTCTGGACTTAGATAAATTCAATCATTAGAACCTAAGGCTTTGAGTGAGTAGGTATCACTCAACACCACAATACTTTGACAAAATTATGTCTGTCTAGGTATTGAGATCGACGAAGGCTGAGCTTTGTTCGACGAACGGCAAGCTCAGCTCGATGAAAGCAAAGAAATCCACGCATTTGGACTTAGCCAAATTTCTGCTACAAGGCATTGAGAGCGTTGAGAGCGCTTGCCTCACTCAATGCTACAATACTTAGACAAAATTCTGTCTTTCTAGGTATTGAGCTCGACGAAGGCTGAGCTCCGTTCGATGAACTACAAGCTCAGCTCGACAAAAGCCAAGCAATCCACACATTTGGACTTAGCCAAATTTCTGCTTCAAGGCGTTGAGAGCGTCGAGAGCGTTGAGAGTGCTTGCCTCACTCAACGCTTTTGTACTTAGTGAATATTTCTGCGCCTTGGGGTTGAGAGAGTAAGCTCCACTGAATGCCAAACTACTTCACTTAATTTTTTTGTTATCTGGCATTTAGTGAGTAAGCTACACTCAACGCCTGTGGACTTGGTGAAAATTTTTCCCAACAATTTTGTGGAGTTTACTGGCATAGCAACACTTAATGCTAAAAACTATTTGGCATTGAGTGAGTAGACTACACTCAATGCTTTTGTACTTAGCCAATTTTTTGGCTATTTGAAAGTGAAGGGATAGATACTACTCTAGAGGGGGGGTGAATAGAGTTATCAAATTTTGCACAAACAAAACTTAATAGTCTACCCAACTCCCTTGGAGTGAAGTGCGGAAAGAAAAGATTATAGATATTGATTTAACCTTAAAGCCTAGCACAAGTGATGTGCACAAACACAAGCTAACTGTAATTACAGTTAAGCTTGGAAAACCTAATCAGCAACTAGCAACCTAGTTATATCTAATCACAGCCACAATGCAGGAATTAAACAATGGAATCCAGACGACACAAGGAAATTTATAGTGGTTCCCCAAACAACTTGGGTACGTCCACTCTTCTACCCACACGGTAGGAATCCACTCAGGTTTTTGATCAGGTGCCCTGCCACCAACAGGATCTACTTCAGGTAGATCCAGAAACCCTTTAGACTTTTGATCAGGTGTCTAAAAAACCAAGCACAGGTTTTTGATCAGGTGCCCTGCCACCAAGGGATACTTTTGAAGGGAGTAATAACCCTGTACAGGAGGGGGAAGAAGGTTAAGATGTCTTCTCTATTTTACAATAGATTAGAGAAGCACAAAAGCTTGCACTGAGCTAGAATGCTCTAAAGAATTAAGGCTCCCCCTGGCTCAAAGATGTCCAGGTGAAGTCTTGCTTCAGTGCAGAAAACTCTTCAGAAAGTTCTGAAGGAAAAGCTACAGGAAGAAAATAAATAATAAAATCAAAAGATCTTCAAGCAGCTATCTTCTTCTTCTTCTTCAAAGGGACTCTGAGCTTGAACTTCCTGAAAGCAGGAGAACTCAGGTGAAGAAGAGATGAAGATCTTAACACTTCTCAGTTAGATGGAAATTGCTGAGAGCAGGAAGCTTGAACTTGATGAAGGCTTGAGTGCTTGAGAATATGTGTAACACTAGCTTGAATCCTTCTTCAAAAGGTCCTTTTTATAATCATCAGCAAGCAACGGCTCTCTTCCATTTGAATTATTTGTCTTCTTCTGAGCCTTGAGACCGGGGCTGTAAATATCAAGAAGACCGAAATATCTCTGCAGCAAAACATTCTATAAAAGGAATAAACCTCTTTCTAAGAAGCTGCAGGCTTAAATCAAATAACAGAAGGACTAAATAAAGTCACATCAGAAATAATCTCTTTATAGCAAAAAGAAGACTTTTCAGTCTAACGGCTATAAAGGGCTGACAATAGATAAAGTAGTTTATAATGACAGCTAATAAGACAAACAACTTTATCTTAAAAAGATTTGACTCTGGCAAAAGAGATGGAGCAAATATTGCCTGGTTATTTTATCATACAGCTTAAAATACTGTGCCAGAAAATGTATTAATTAATTAAATATAATAAATAAATACAAAATACAAAGGCAGACAGAAAACGTCGAACGACCCTCGAAGATCGTCGAACGACGCACGGAGATCGTCGAACTATCGGGCAGATAGTCGAACGATCCAGATAGTCGACCTATCGAAGAAGATAGTCGAACTACCCCGACAGATAGTCGAACTATCAGAACAGATAGTCGAACTATCAGATAGTCGATCTATCTAGGACAGATAGTCGAACTATCAAGCGCACAGAGGTAGTCGACCTATCAAGCAGATAGTCGACCTACCTCAGAAAACAGATAGACGATCTATCAACAGATAGTCGAACTATCAAAACAAACCAGATAGTCGATCTATCAGCAGATAGTCGAACTATCAGATAGTCGAACTATCAGGACAGATAGTCGAACTATCAAAGGCAACAGATATTCAAACTATCAACAGATAGTCGAACTATCAAGACGAAACAGATAGTCGAACTATCAACAGATAGTCGAACTATCAAAGCGGAACAGATAGTCGACCTATCAACAGATAGTCGAACTATCAGATAGTCGACCTATCAGAACAGATAGTCGAACTACCTCGCCAAGCAGATAGTCGAACTATCAACAGATAGTCGAACTATCAACGCAAAACAGATAGTCGACCTATCAACAGATAGTCGAACTATCAGATAGTCGATCTATCAGAACAGATAGTCGAACTATCAACGCAGACAAAGCGTCGACCAACTGATAGACGATCGTCGATCAGCCGATAGACGATAGTCGAGCGGCGTTTGACTATCGTCGAACGAAAAAACTACTTAACCAAATTCTCAATCTGGAAAAGTGAGGACTCTACAGCTAGACTTCTAACCATTGACCATAAGTATTTCTTGGGTCAAGGGGCACAAAGGAGAGGACTAAACTCAAATCAAAACTAGGGTACCAACAATCTCCCCCTATTTGAGTTAAGTCTCTCAACATCTAAAACATACAGCTAGCTAAAGAGCAATAAAATAATACAGAAAATAGTTAACAATTAACTAGCAGATTATCAAACAGATAAACAAATATAGCACAGCAGTTAATCAAACTATGGATCAACAGAGTCAGGCTTAGCTACAGAAGAGCTAGAAACAAAAGAGATTTTCCTTAAGGGATCATCAGATTCTTTCTTTGACATTTTCAGGTCCTGCGCACCAATGATCTTCAGCTCTGTAGCTCTTGGGACTACTGCTTCAGGATGTTTTTCCATATATTTTGATGGATCAAAAATCTCAGGATTAACCTGGAACTTTTCAAATTCTTTCTTTCTGTAAGCTTACATGGTAGTTAGACCAGTCGCATCTTTTCCTTCTGCTCTAGCTTTTCTTATTTGAGCTGCTCCAACTAGTTCTTGAAAGCGAGCCATCCTAAAGTTAGGATCGAGCTCAGGATTTTCATACACAGGCTCAGGAGAAGCAGCATCAGCTATTTTATCTTGAATAACTAGATAAGACATTAGAGTATACTTAGCAAAAGGGGGTATTGCTTAGAAATATTAAAACAAAGTAAACTATTTACCTTTTGATACAATTTCCTCAGACTGAACTGGAGATGGAGATGAAATTCTCTTCTTTGAAGAAGGAGGTGGGGAAAAGATTGGTCTTTGAACCACAGTCTCCTTCATTTGTCTTTGAGAACCAGAAAACGATTTGCTTTGAGAGCTTTGATAACTTTGTCTTGGCTGGGGCTGAAAAGAAGCAGATCTTCCAAAAGAGGCAGCAGGATTAGCTGATAGGTTCCCAGAGGCTCCTGCACCTGGAGGAGGAGGAGGACCTCTGGGAGTCCATCTAGAGACAGGACTATCAAACCTCTTAGTTCTTTTTCTTTCTTTCTGCTGATTCTTTGAAAACCTCATCCAGTGCTGAAATTCCTTGGATTTAGGGTCAATGCCCTTCAGAATGTAATAGGGAGTATCATTATCCTTACTGGGAGGTGGAGGAGGAGCAGCTTTTCTTTTCTTTGAGGCAGCTTTCTTTCTCTTTGACTTCTCAGAAACATCAGAATCATCATCATCATCAGAATGAGATGAGGGAGGATTTTCATAAGGATCATAGGCTTCTGAAACAGCCTTTTCTTTAAGCTTTGAAGCAGATTTTTCTCTTTCCTCTTCCATGGCATCCAGAGCCAGAAGGGAATCTAAGCCCAACCCTGGAGAGTCATCCCAGATGGTTGACTTTTCAACTTGCAGATCTTTTTCCTTTTCTTTTAAAGATTGTACTCTTAAATCCCAGGCTGCTCTTGCTTGAGCTTCTTCCAAATTCAGAACAGGAGAGTCAACTTTGACTTCATCTTTCTCAGACTCATCTTCTTTATTATCTAAAAAGGATTCTAATTCAGGATCTACTTGAGTATCAGAAACACTTGGATCAGCTTCAGAGACAACTGCTATGATCTGAGCAGCTAAATCTTCTTTAATAACATCTGTAAAATTATGAATACATATCTGCTAAATAAGCGATAATCATTCCCTCAAGGTATTCACAAACTATCAAATTAATCGACTCATCAACAAAACGAATGAAAGAGTTACCTTCATACTTAACCATCTCCCATGATTCATTCAGATATGAAGTTATAATTCCCTCTAGGAATCACAGGAGAGGTAAGATCTTCTAAGCAGACTTTAACTGCAATCTCAGATAACAAGATTCCATCTGCTATTTCCTTCTCAGACAAAACTGGAGCAATATCTTTCTCAGCTGGAACTATTTCTTCCTCAGCAGGAGCAGATTCTTCCTGGGCAGTCATTACAACATCTGGAACTATTTCTATCTCAGCTTGAGCAGATTCTTCCTGGGCAGTCATGACTGTATCTTTTATAGCTGGAGGAGAGGCAGGAAGGTCTGAGGCATCTTCATGGAACATCTCCCCCTGCCTGATTTCAGTGGATACTGAAACCAGGCCCCTTGAGGAAGATGGCTCAGCAGATTTTGAAAGGGATTTGATGGAGGCAGATAAGAGATCAATGGAGGCTGCAAGGGGAGTGATTGCCTCTTCAATCATGGTTTTGATTGAGGGGGTAATCAGCTCCACAATGCGGGAGATAAGCTCAGGAGAGATCTCAATAGATGAAGGATGTGAGGTGGATGGAGCTGCAGCAGATATGGTAGTGGTGCTGGGATGAGAAACGGTGTGGACAGGGGATCGAGCAGGAGATGGAGCAGGAGAGTTAATTGGGGAATGAACTGAGGAATGAACGGGAGAGACAGGAGGAGTAGGAATTCTCTCTGATCCTAACAAATCAAAGCTAGGAGCAGATATCCTAGCCAGATGAGCAGGTAGAGGAGAAGCTAGAGGGGAAAGAGGAACAACCGTAGTTGTTTCTGGAGCAGCAGAGGAAGAAGGTCGTACTTCAGCTGAAGTTGATGGTACTTCAACTGAGGCAGACGACAAAGCAGAGGAGGAGGAAGGAAGAGCTGAGCCAGCTTCAACATGGTGAGGAGCGACTGATTCAGTCCTTGTGTCCTCAGATGTTGCTGGAGCAGGTTTCACAAACGTTCTCTTCCACTTAGAGAACAAATTGGGGTCCATCTTCTTGCTTGCATTGATTGTTGTTGCAGGTGAACTTAGCAGCTGGGGGTATTTTTCTTTAAGGAAAATTCCAATGACCCTTCCTAGGGTGACTTCCTTCTTACCAGTCTTTTTCCTGATTAAATCAAACACAACTGCTGCCCAATCTATCCTTTTTCGATTAACAATCGCACACATGAGTGCGAATTGCTGCCTTGTTATATTGTCGTGGGCAGAGTGCTTACCCAGGAGCACTTTTCCTACTAACTCAGCCAGGAACTTGATTTTGAAAGGAAAATTCACTTTGAGCAGCTTCGTGGGAATGCCCTCAGCATGTCCCAGCTCAACCAGCATTCTTCCGAAATCCTGAGCATCTTGCTCATAATCCTCGTCTCCATTAACTAATCCAAAAAACATCAGATAAAACGGCCGGAGTCAGGATTACCTCTTCTCCGCCGATGGTACCGATCATCGATTCGTCTGTGGAAGACGACGTGAAAGCCCATTCTTTGATTTCTGGAATGTTGATCTTAATCCTTGCAGACATTAACTTTTCTAATCCCTGATCCCTGCATAGCTGTAGAACTTCTACTATTCCTGCATCGCAGCTGCTGAATGCGTCGAAATCCACGCTAAATCCTGCATCAAACTTCACGACGGCTAGCACTGCTGGGGAAATCGCCATGGATTCGCTGAAGAAAGCTCGAGAAAGCTGCAGAGAACGAAGAAGACGAAACGCCCGGAAATCGCAAGCGGGAAAGCAGAATGCGAAAGGGCACGCTCCGTCGACGATAAAACACAAGATCTTTTAACCTAGGTCGACTATCGGCTTTATATTAGACCGGGAATAGTCGATCTATTAAAAAGATACTTGACCCGATAGTCGAACGGCCGTTCGACGATCGGCTCAGAAGCAGAGTAGTCGAACCATCGTTCGGCTATTTCTGGCTTCTCAAGCAACAAGCTGTCGTCGTTCAGAGATCGACGAAGAGCTCAACCTGTTCGACGATGGTCGAACGTCGATCGACGATCTTCAAACAGATAAGCTATCATTAACCAGAGGTCGACGATAGGCTTAATCCGTTCGACGATCTTCGATCATCGTTCGACGATCTTCAAACAGATTTCAACATAGGCAGATATTGTCACACTTAGTCTCGTCCATTAATCATGCCTAGTTGAACTAAAAAGAACAGATGCTTCTGTTCATCTAAAGGCTTGGTGAATATATCACCTCTCTGAAACTCAGTGGATATGAACTCAAGACAGATCTTGTTCTTTTCCACACAATCTCTCAGGAAATGGTGCCTAATCTCAATGTGCTTGGTTCTAGAGTGGTGCACTGGATTTTGTGCAATAGAAATGGCACTGGTACTATCACACATGATCTTGGTGTTCTTGTGTGAATAACCATAATCCACAAGCTGGTTTTGAATCCACAGGATCTGTGAACAACAACTAGCAGCTGCTATATATTCAGCCTCTGCAGTTGAAGTTGAGACAGAAGCCTGCTTCTTACAGAACCAAGAGACCAATCTCTCTCCCAGGAACTGGCAAGTTCCTGAGGTGCTCTTCCTGTCAACTCTGCAACCAGCATAATCAGAATCAGAATATCCAATTAATTCAAACTCTGACTCAGCTGGGTACCAAAGTCCTAGATCTGGACATCCCTTCAGGTATCTCAGGATTCTCTTTAGAAGAATCAGATGAGATTCCTTGGGGTTGACCTGGAATCTAGCACAAAGGCATGTAGCAAACATTATATCTGGCCTACTTGCAGTTAGATATAATAGGGAACCAACAATGTCCCTATAATTCTTTTGATCAACTGGCTTGCCGTGATCATCAGAATCAATAACTACATTAGTAGCCATGGGTGTAGGCATTGCTGAAGCATCAGCCATCCCAAATTTCTTTACCAATTCCTTGGCATATTTGGATTGGGAGATGAAGATACCATCAGCATCTTGCTTAACTTGGAGACCAAGAAAGTAAGACAGCACACCCATGCTACTCATCTCAAACTTGGAATGCATCAAGTTGGAAAACTTTTTGCACAGTTTGGGATCAGTGGAGCCAAAAATAATATCATCTACATACACCTGAACTAACAGGATTGTGTCCTTATGATGCTTGACGAAAAGGGTTCTATCAACTACTCCCCTAGTAAAGTTGTGCTCTAACAGGAAACTAGCTAAGGTCTCATACCAGGCCCTAGGAGCTTGCTTTAGTCCATAAAGAGCTTTCTGCAACTTAAAAACATGAGAAGGCTGAGTTGAAGAAACAAACCCTGGTTGTTGTTCAACAAACACCTCTTCCTTAAGCTCACCATTTAGGAATGCACTTTTGACATCCATTTGGAACACCTTAAACTTCATGAAGGCTGCATAGGCCAAGAAGATCCTTATTGCTTCTAGCCTTGCAACAGGAGCAAAGGTTTGGTCATAGTCTATACCTTCCTCCTATCTGTAGCCCGGAGCTACAAGCCTAGCTTTATTCCTTACTATAATTCCATTTGCATCTAACTTGTTTCTATACACCCACTTGGTGCCTATGATCAGTTGGCCTTTAGGTCTTGGAACCAAAGTCCAAACTTTACATCTCTCAAACTGATTGAGCTCCTCTTGCATTGCAATGATCCAGTGGGGATCTAGCTCTGCATCTTTAAAGGTGAGGGGCTCAACCTGTGAGAGGAAACAAGCATGCATCACATCCTGTCTTAATTGGTGTCTTGTTTGCACACCAACTGATATGTCTCCAATCACTTGAGATGTGGGATGATCTCTAAGTGTGACAATATCAGCAGGTGGGATGTGATCTTCAGCAACAGTTGGGATTAATTCCTCAGGAGGAATTTGATCTACTGTTGGTGGTACAACAACAGCTTCAACAGCTTCAGCAATGTCTTCATCACTATCTGATTCAGTGATCTGAAGAGTTGATAGTTGAAGAATTTCTTGAGGGACATCAGGTACCTGCAAAGAACTGGAGGAAGGAGAATTTTCCTTCTCCTTGTAAAACATCTGAGACTCATCAAAAGTCACATGCACAGATTCTTCTATCTTACAGGTAGACTTGTTATAAACGCTATAAGCTTTGCTTACTTGGGAATATCCAAGCATGATTCCCATTGAAGCTTTTGCTTCAAATTTTCTAATATATTCTTTATTATTATTATGAATATAAACAATACAGCCAAAAATTCTAAAGTAATTAATTTTTGGTTTCTTTCTTTTAAGCAACTCATAAGGAGTTTTACACTTAAGTTTGTGTATCAAACTTCTATTCAAGACATAGTTGGCTGTACTAACAGCTTCTGCCCAATAGGATAGAGGCATGTTAGCATCTGCCAACAATGTACTAGCAGCTTCAATTAGTGTTCTATTCTTCCTTTCTACTACCCCATTTTGTTGGGGAGTTCTAGGAGCTGAGAAGCTATGTTTGATACCTTCTCTCTCACAGAATTCTTGCATGAGAAGAGAGTCAAACTCAGTACCATGATCACTTCTGATCAAGGCCACATGAGTAGAGTACTCAGTCTGCAGACAAAGTAGAAAGTCTGTAAGGGCTTTGAAGTTATCAGACTTAGTTCTCAAAAAGAAAACCCAACTGAACCTAGAGAAGTCATCTACAATTACTAAAGTGTAATACTTCCCTCCTAAACTCTGTACATTTATTGGGCCAAAAAGGTCCAAATGTAATAAATACAGGATTCTAGGAGAATCACTTTTATTTACAGATTTAAATGAATTCTTGGTTTGCTTGCCTAGCTGACAAGCCTTGCATAGGCTCTCCTTCTTGTAGTGGCAAGAAGGTAAACCTCTAACAAGGTTGTGCTTAGATAACCTAGATATATTTTTAAGGTTTACATGACTAAGCCTTTTATGCCATAGGGAATTATTATTAAGGGTTACTTCATTAAACAGGCAGATTTCAGAATGAGATGAGTTAAAATCTACTAAATAGATATTACCTATTCTAATACCTACTAAAACAACATTATTATTTAAAGTAATATTGCAAGAGAAATTAGAAAATGAAACCTGGTAGCCAGCATCACATAGCTGGCTGACTGAAATCAGATTATGCTTCAGTCCATTGACATAAGCAACTCTCTTGAAAGTAACTGCTCCAATTGTGATCTTGCCATAGCCTTCTGTTTGACCACAGCTGGAGTCTCCAAAGATAACCTTTGGGCCAAGCTTAGCTTTGAACTTTGACAGTAGATCCTTATTTCCTATCATATGCTTAGAGCATCCACTATCCAAATACCACTTATTTTGAGTGATTGGATAGGCCTTCACCTGCAAGACAATTATTTAGACAGAGTGGACCCAGGTAACCTTGGGTCCCTTATTTTTCACATAAGAAAAACTGGAAATATATGAGAATGCAGGCTGAGGGTGATAACCTAGTGGGTGAGATCTCCTAGGTGGGATTCTCCATGCAGATGATGGGTCAACAAACCTAGGGTTTCTATTCTCATTTAGGTTTCTATAGAATTGATTATGATTTAGAAAATCATATTGAAATCGTCGATCGACGTTCGACGATGGGCGCTCAGATCGTCGAGCTTCGTTCGACCATGGAGCTTCCGATCGTCGAGCGGCGTTCGACGCTTTTTGCATTTCTTTAAAGAACTTCTTTCTCTTTTCTCTCTTAGCTTTATTTAAGGTTTTATTAACCAGATTTACTTGCTCAGTGTTCTTCTTTCCACTAGCTGAAATGAAGTTCACTGGAGTTGAAAGATTATTTTTAAGAAGGACTGGGGGTTCACTGGGAGAAGCTCCTAAGCCTAGTTTATCATTACCTGACCTAGTGTTAGTCATGCTGGTAATTTCTAACAGCTTAAGGCTTCTACCATTAAGGGATTCTTCTAATCTCTTAGACTTAGCTAACTCTATTTTAAAAAATTTAACTTCTTCACTACAAGTAGTGAGATCTTCCTTTAACCTAACATTTTCAGAGGCTATTGATTCTGAGTCAGCTAACCTATTTCTAAGTTCTTTTATTTCCTTTTCTGAGCTAATTAAATCTAAACATAAAGATTTAAATTCTAACTTAAATTCTTCTGAAGTAAAATCATAAGAAGAAAGTACCTCATCTTCAGTAGGCATCTCTTCATCAGAATCAGAACTCTCTGCAGCAGAGTGGTTGCTGCAGGCATCTATTGCCATTAGGCAAACTTCTTTTGCCTTCTTCTCTTCCTCATCTTCATTGGAGCTTGATGAGGAGGATTCTTCATCAGAATCACTCCAGGTTTCAGCAATGAAACCTCTCTCCTTCTTCTTGTTTTTGTAGGAGGATGACTTGGAGTGCTTCCTGTGTTGTTCCTTTTCTTTTCTCTTTTCTTTGTTCTTCTCCTCTGGACATTCTGGCAAAATGTGTCCAGGCTTCCTGCAACCATAACAAATAATTTCTTTAGCAGGAGAGCGATCATACCTTGGTTTGTCTTCATATCGTGAAGACTTCTTTCTGAACTCCTTTTTTCCCATCTTGAGAAACCTTTTGGCAAACAGTGCCATAAGTTCCTCATTAGATTGGCTGCCTTCAGAAACATTTGCAGCCTTAAGAGCTAGAGATTGCTCTTTTCTTGTTGGAGTGGGGGTCTTGGCTTCAGCTTCTGCTTCTCTGGTCTTCAGCACTTGCTCAAAAGACTTGAGCTTGCCGAGGAGAGCTTCAGTTGAGATCTCATTAGTACTTCTGGCTTCCTTGATAGGCCAGATTCTTAGATCCCATGTGCTAGGGAAGCACATAAGAATCTTATCATTGACCTCTGTCAATGATATGTCCTTGTCCACTCATTGATGATTGAGCTGAGCCTGGTGTACATAGCTTCAACTGATTCAGCATCAGTTTTCTTGAAGTTCTCATACTGTGAGATCAGGTTGGACCTTCTGTCCTTCCTTTCATTAGCTGAACCAGCTACAATCTGGTTCAGTGTGTCCCATATGGCCTTTGCTGAGGAGCAGTCAGCCACCTTCTGGAACACCTCATCAGACATTGTCTGAGCCAGTATGTTCATTGCCTTGGCATCTGCTATTTTGGCCTTCTTGTATTCATCATTGTAATCTGGAGGAGGCACTGCACTCATATCAGATGATGAGGCAGTGGCAGCAGCAGGTGCTCTTGGGGGACCTGACAAAATAGAAGCAAAGATGCTTTCATCAATAGAGTTCATATATAATTTGATCCTTGCCTTCCAGATGCCAAACTTTGCTAAGTTGCATGCTGGAGGTCTGGTGCTAAAATAATCCTTAGACTGGGCCATGATAGTGAATATCTATAAGCTCTTGGTATCTATCAGGATCTTGTGACTTAGGTGTTAGCCTATACAGTCAGTCAACCTCCCTCTGATACCAATTGAAAGTGAAGGGATAGATACTACTCTAGAGGGGGGGTGAATAGAGTTATCAAATTTTGCACAGACAAAACTTAATAGTCTACCCAACTCCCTTGGAGTGAAGTGCGGAAAGAAAAGATTATAGATATTGATTTAACCTTAAAGCCTAACACAAGTGATGTGCACAAACACAAGCTAACTGTAATTACAGTTAAGCTTGGAAAACCTAATCAGCAACTAGCAACCTAGTTATATCTAATCACAGCCACAATGCAGGAATTAAACAATGGAATCCAGACGACACAAGGAAATTTATAGTGGTTCCCCAAACAACTTGGGTACGTCCACTCTTCTACCCACACGGTAGGAATCCACTCAGGTTTTTGATCAGGTGCCCTGCCACCAACAGGATCTGCTTCAGGTAGATCCAGAAACCCTTTAGACTTTTGATCAGGTGTCTAAAAAACCAAGCACAGGTTTTTTATCAGGTGCCCTGCCACCAAGGGATACTTTTGAAGGGAGTAATAACCCTGTACAGGAGGGGGAAGAAGGTTAAGATGTCTTCTCTATTTTACAATAGATTAGAGAAGCACAAAAGCTTGCACTGAGCTAGAATGCTCTAAAGAATCAAGGCTCCCCCTGGCTCAAAGATGTCCAGGTGAAGTCTTGCTTCAGTGCAGAAAACTCTTCAGAAAGTTCTGAAGGAAAAGCTACAGGAAGAAAATAAATAATAAAATCAAAAGATCTTCAAGCAGCTATCTTCTTCTTCTTCAAAGGGACTCTGAGCTTGAACTTCCTGAAAGCAGGAGAACTCAGGTGAAGAAGAGATGAAGATCTTAACACTTCTCAATTAGATGGAAATTGCTGAGAGCAGGAAGCTTGAACTTGATGAAGGCTTGAGTGCTTGAGAATATGTGTAACACTAGCTTGAATCCTTCTTCAAAGGGTCCTTTTTATAATCATCAGCAAGCAACGGCTCTCTTCCATTTGAATTATTTGTCTTCTTCTGAGCCTTGAGACCTGGGCTGTAAATATCAAGAAGACCGAAATATCTCTGCAGCAAAACATTCTATAAAAGGAATAAACCTCTTTCTAAGAAGCTGCAGGCTTAAATCAAATAACAGAAGGACTAAATAAAGTCACATCAGAAATAATCTCTTTATAGCAAAAAGAAGACTTTTCAGTCTAACGGCTATAAAGGGCTGACAATAGATAAAGTAGTTTATAATGACAGCTAATAAGACAAACAACTTTATCTTAAAAAGATTTGACTCAGGCAAAAGAGATGGAGCAAATATTGCCTGGTTATTTTATCATACAGCTTAAAATACTGTGCCAGAAAATGTATTAATTAATTAAATATAATAAATAAATACAAAATACAAAGGCAGACAGAAAACGTCGAACGACCCTCGAAGATCGTCGAACGACGCACGGAGATCGTCGAACTATCGGGCAGATAGTCGAACGATCCAGATAGTCGACCTATCGAAGAAGATAGTTGAACTACCCCGGCAGATAGTCGAACTATCTGAACAGATAGTCGAACTATCAGATAGTCGATCTATCTAGGACAGATAGTCGAACTATCAAGCGCACAGAGGTAGTCGACCTATCAAGCAGATAGTCGACCTACCTCAGAAAACAAATAGTCGATCTATCAACAGATAGTCGAACTATCAAAACAAACCAGATAGTCGATCTATCAGCAGATAGTCGAACTATCAGATAGTCGAACTATCAGGACAGATAGTCGAACTATCAAAGGCAACAGATATTCGAACTATCAACAGATAGTCGAACTATCAAGACGAAACAGATAGTCGAACTATCAACAGATAGTCGAACTATCAAAGCGGAACAGATAGTCGACCTATCAACAGATAGTCGAACTATCAGATAGTCGACCTATCAGAACAGATAGTCGAACTACCTCGCCAAGCAGATAGTCGAACTATCAACAGATTGTCGAACTATCAACGCAAAATAGATAGTCGACCTATCAACAGATAGTCGAACTATCAGATAGTCGATCTATCAGAACAGATAGTCGAACTATCAACGCAGACAAAGCGTCGACCAACTGATAGACGATCGTCGATCAGCCGATAGACGATAGTCGAGCGGCGTTCGACTATCGTCGAACGAAAAAACTACTTAACCAAATTCTCAATCTGGAAAAGTGAGGACTCTACAGCTAGACTTCTAACCATTGACCATAAGTATTTCTTGGGTCAAGGGGCACAAAGGAGAGGACTAAACTCAAATCAAAACTAGGGTACCAACACTATTTTTCAGTTAGACTGAGATATACTCAACGTTATATGTTAAATGGCGTTGAGTGAGCTGTCCTCACTCAACGCTAGTGGATTTAGGCAAATTTCTATTAGAAAATATTGAATCCATACTTCTAGCATTGATTGAGCTTGCTCTACTCAACACTTGTGGACTTAGTCGATTTTTGCTATGTCCAGCAACCACTTATTGTGTCCACAAGTCCAATCAATGTGATATGGACAACCTGCACTCAATACCTCAAATGCACATCAAATATAGTTTATGTGTGTGACATTGACCTGTTTGACTTCTCACAAATTAGGGACATTGGGAACAATGGCCCAACAGCCAATTCACTCAATGCCTCAGCATAAAGGAAGGCAGGCAGTGAAGTGGCTAAGTCTAGAAGTATTGAGTGATGAAAGCTCACTCAACACACTCAACGCTTAAACAGCAAAAAGATTGTCTAAGGACAAAAGCGTTGAGTAAAGGATATTCACTCAACACACTCAATGCCTGGCAGTGCAAAAGAAATTGGCTAAGTCTAGATTCGTTGAGTGAAGCCAGTTCACTCAACGCACTCAATTCCTGGGATAGAACTGAGAAAATGGCTAAGTCCATAGATGTTGACTTCAGCATGAGTCAGCAAAGTTTCCAATTATTGCGGGAAAGCTACAGAACATGACAAATGGTGCTGCATGCATACTGTATGACTTTTCCTGTAAAAGCAAAGTTGCAGCCAACAATTTCAATGGGGCCTACGGGAAAAATAGCTGTTGGACGGTGAAAGATAAAAGGGATAAGTTCAGCAGATGCAAAACAACTTTTAGGGTTTGATCATTTCGTAAAGAGGCGGAACTTCATCGTCTTCTTCCTCGCCATTGTTGCATAAATTGAAGCTGAAGTTTCAAACTCGCTAAACTAAAAGTTCTTACAGTTAGCTGTAGCAGTTTTCATCAGCTACAACAAGTTCAGAAAAGCTTTCTGAGAAAGAAGACTGAACAGAGCTTTCAAATTTCTGCAGTCAAGGTTAGCTGATTGAAGAGTACAAAGAACTGTCAATTCATTATCTTCATCAACAAGATCAGGAACATGGTTACTGAGTTCTTTCCAGCACAAGTAGCAGTTTTCTAAAGATATTTATCCTTGTTATTGAGGAAGAAGTTAGGGCTGAGATAACTCAGCTCAGGAAGCAGTTGACTTAGATAACTTCTCTAGAGTCATATCATCAACAACCAAACACTTTCTTTTCTGTAGGATCTTAATAGATCTAAGTGTAGGCTGAGGTAGGATCTCGTTTTGGATCTGAGGTAGGGATGTTTTGCCTAAGTTAGGATCCTGTGTGGATCTGAGTTATAGAGCATGTGTGCCTGAGGTAGGGCAGTTTGCCTGAGGTAGGAGAGTCATTCTCTCTGAGTGTAGGACCTTTGGGTCTAAGGTAGGATCCAACTTTAGATCTGAGGTAGGGCCTTTATTCCTGAGCTGTAAGAGAGTCATTCTCTCGGAGGTAGGGCTATCCTCCTTGCTTGAGGGTAGGGCATCTTGTGTGCCTGAGGTAGGTGATCTGCTGATCACTGAGTTATAGGAGAAAGCTTGCTCTGAGGTAAGGCGTTGTGCCTGAGAGATCCTGAGGTATTTGTGTTGTAAGTTCTAAGGAGTCGAGATTTTGAGAAGTGGCTTATCTAACACACTGTTAGAGAGGTGTGAGGGACAGTGGATGCACCCATAATCTAGGGAACCACTATAAACCTTGTGTGTGCTTTTGTGGTGTCTTGAAAGCTGATAGTAACTAACTCACAACTCACATAAAAGAAGAAAATATCAAAAAAAACCAAAACCTATTCACCCCCCTCTAGGTGTTTAGCTGCCCTTGAAAACTAAAGACTTTCAAGTGGTATCGAAGGGAGGTTACTCAAAAAGGACTTAACAATCTTAGTGATCTCCAAGGGAAGCTACAAGTAAAATACTTATGGGTTCAGGAGAGAACCATAAGGAGCTGAGTTCCATGAAACTTCCTATCTACAGGAAGAAGAGGGTCAAACTCTTTATTGAAGCATCTAACCAAAGGATCTTTATTACTATCAAAGAGGGACCTTTCATCCCTATGAAGGTATCAGTTTTGGGTGCAATAGTCCAGACACTAAATAAATATTCAGAGATGACTAAGAATGATGTCACCTTGGAAACTATGGATAGGAGGGCACAAAACATAATTGTGAGTGTCATAGATGAATTAACCTTTCAGAATCTGGTTCACTGCTGTTGGAGCTCAAGAAGACCGGGCGGTCTTATGTCTAACCGCAGAGGTCTGCCTCTCTCATCGGCCTAGCAGTTTGGTGATAATACGTTTTGTAGCCTAAACTATTATCGTATTTTATATTTTATATTGTACAAATTTTGTCTATTATTAGTTTATTTTTATCCTTTTTATGTAAATTTTATTGCCACTAACTTTTTCCTGTCTTTTTGCAGGTTTTCAGAAAAATTGCCAAAATGGCCTGTCACGCCCCCCTGTCACGCCCTCCCTGGGCGTGACCTTGGGCGTGTCACCCGATCCCGAGGACACCTGCTGGAAGGGACAGATAACGGTCAAAACCGCTGTCACGCCCCCCTGTCACGCCCTCCCTGGGCGTGTCACCGGGCGTGACATGGGCGTGTCGCCCTCTGCCGCAAAGCCTGCCGCCGCATTAAATGCCGTTCCGTCTCAGCACGCAAATAGTACTGTCACGCCCCATGTCACGCCCGTGACATGGGCGTGACACCCTCCTTTTTCGGCGACTGACGGATTTCCGACCAATGATTTGGACATGACATGCCTGTCACGCCCCCCTGTCACGGGCGTGACCTAGGGCGTGACCACCGACGTACCGAAGCAATCATCCCTCCCGCCAGAATCCAGAGCCCGAGGTCAAATCCGTACCTGTCACGCCCCCTGACACGCCCCCCCTAGGGCGTGTCGGAGGGCGTGACCAACCCGAGATTTTTTCCTATAAATTGAGCCCCCCTCTCCATTTCAGCAAGCTTTGGTTGAGTTGGGGAGGTGCTGCCCCTTTGTTTCTTGATCCTTTTTCATGCTTTTTCTCTCTCTCTCTCCCCCTCTCTTTGTACTTTTTGGTTAACCCTAGTTTAATCTTAGTTTGTGCTAGCTTTTATTGCATTTTCCTCCTTGCTTAGTGCTTAATGTAGGGCTAGAATAGGGTTTAATTTTCATGCACTTGTAACTTTAATTTTCAATAGTGTAACTTGCCCTTTTTATTAATAAAATTGTTCTTCCCTTAGCTTGTGTTCTTCTTATGTTTTTCTACTCATCCCCCCCCCCTCCACTCCATTATGATTAACTAATCCTCCTTGTACTCGATCTTGATGATCCGAGGTTAGAGCGATTATGTTATGATGTTTTAATTAATCTTTTCTTTTTAGGTTAGGGCCTTGAATTACTCTTGATTTATCACGGGTCGGAGGTATATTTTCGATATATACTCTCCGCCTTTGCTTTCATTCTGGGCTAGCCGAGAGGCCGAAAGAATGAAGTGAGCATTCAAGAGTAAAGGGAGTTGTACGCACCCCTCGAGAGAGGCAGACGTCCAAATCTCTCGGATTGGAGTAAAATCCAATAGTGGGGTTCACCGCGTAAAGCGAGTTTTAGGCCTCCGATTTAGACGAGAGTCGGTCGGACCTTCCTAAACTCAGTTGGGCACGACTTCGAGAGAAGCGTGTTCAAGCTTTAGGAACCTCCACGGTCAAGGACCCTTATCCTATTAAGTTTAGATTTTTATCGCATTTTCTTAATCGTCTTTAGCCGAGGTGAATCTCGATCGGGTGCATTTCCATTTCATATTGTTCTACCTTTTGTAGTAATCTCATATATTGTGCTCTTTTATTAACTGCGGTAATTTCCTTTCTAGCTTAGTTGTTTGCTTAATAGCGTAACTTAATTGCGGTAGTTCTCTTTTTAGTTTGCTTTAATTTCTCCATTGCGCTTAGATTTTCTAAAACCCTAGTTTTTCCGTCGATAAGATAATAGCGTTCGTGTGAGTAAGCTTAGCCAACAATTCCCGGATCTTAATACGACACTTGTGTCCCCTTGCTACAATTCGATAGGTATACTTGCCTCATCGGGTTGCTAGTTCGGTTGCGTTTATTTTCTTCGAACCCTAGCGCGCAACAAGTTTTTGGCGTCGTTGCCGGGGAGCCAACTTCCGT
The DNA here is from genome assembly GCA_039513925.1 of Platanthera zijinensis. NCBI lineage: Eukaryota > Viridiplantae > Streptophyta > Magnoliopsida > Asparagales > Orchidaceae > Platanthera > Platanthera zijinensis. Next base: position 107,292,251 of record CM077088.1, read on the forward strand.
TGATATTTTGAAAACACGAACCTATTAATTTTATCTCTTCTCTTTCTCATCCCCTTTCTTTAAAGTTTTAAAAAAAAATCAAAAAAATTTTATCACCGCTCTTAATAGAAACCAACCTCACAATTTTTCTACGCCACCTAATTCTCTCGAAAAGGGCAAAGAGCTTTAAGCGCCACTGTCTTGTCTAGTACCTTGCGAACCCTTCACAGGGTAGTCCTTGGGATGTTCGGGAGTTAATCTATAAAAAAAATCTATTTCAAAAAAAAAAATTTTAATTTAATTTTCTAAATCTAGTTTTTCTTTCTAGTTTATCCTTTTTCTCTTTCTCTTCTTCTTTTCTGTTCTTTTAGTGCATGACCCGCGGGAGTCCGTCGGTTATTTTGGACTTGGACCACGAAATTGAGCGTACTCTTCGGAGAAGATCGCGATTTCAAGGTCCTACCATCCAAGTGCCGGTTGAGGACTCCGAGTCATTTAATACTTTAAGAATGGAAGAACCCAACGTAGATGAGGCCGTGCAAAGGACTATGTCCTATTATGCACGACCGAATCTCGAGGGAACAGAATCGAGTATAGTCCGCCCTACTATAGCAAATAATAACTTTGAACTAAAGCCTAGCATAATTCAAATGGTGCAGCAATATGTGCAATTTGACGGACTTCAAGATGAAGATCCGAACGCACATATAGCTAGCTTTCTTGAAATTTGCGACACCTTCAAGATAAATGGTGTCACAAATGATGCGATAAGGCTAAGACTCTTCCCCTTCTCTCTAAGAACTAAAGCTAAGCAGTGGCTTAACACACTTCCGAAAAATAGCATAACCACTTGGAATGAATTAACTGAAAAATTTTTGGCGAAGTATTTTCCGCCAGCTAAAACTGCAAAACTTAGGAACGACATCTCTGCCTTTGGACAAATAGACTCTGAAACCCTTTACGAAACCTGGGAGAGATTTAAAGAATTATTAAGACGATGCCCACATCACGCGCTGCCTGTATGGTTACAAGTGCAGACGTTTTATAACGGGCTAAATCAAAGCACAAAGCAAATGATAGACGCAGCTTCTGGCGGTACTTTAAATCATAAGACCCCGGAAGCCGCTCTTGAGCTTTTTGAGGACATGGCCATGAACACTTATCAGTGGAATGTGCCTAGGTCCCGCCCAAACAAGCCTGCATGTATCTATGAAGTGGACAACGTCTCCCAGCTCGCTCTGCAAGTAGAAATCCTAAGCAAAAAAATCACGGAGATGACTGCTGCCTCCGCCCCTCAGGTATGGGAATCTGCAACCCCTACTCCAGAACATTTAGATTATGTTAATAATTTGCCTAGAACTGCTTTTAATAATTTTTCTGCTGCGAATTTTCATCCGCCTGGTTTTAATTTTCCGAATAGTTATAACCCCGCTTTAAGAAATCACCCGAACTTTTCATGGAGTAATCCATCGAATGCGATGCGGCCACCTCCGCAAAATGATTTTTCTGCACAACCACCACCACCACCACCACTTCTTCAAAATTACCCAAAACCTCCAAGCTTGGAGGAATTACTTTCTAAATATATCACCACAAATGACGCCACTATAAGAACGTTAACCGGAAGCGTAAAAAGTCTAGAAAATCAGGTAGGACAGCTCGCGAAAATAATTTCTGAGCGACCCGCAGGGTCTCTTCCTTCCAATACCGAACCCAACCCGAGAGAGCAAGCAAAAGCTATAACTCTTCGGAGTGGGAAGCAAGTCTCCGGTATGGTATGTGAAGAGCCCGAGGCAAGCTCCGCTTCTGCTTTTAAAAATCAAAGCTCCGCTCCTGCTTTTAAAAATCAAAGCTCTGCTCCGCTTCCACCCTCTGCTGAAGAAGTAATCACCCCCACTTTAGAAAATAATCTCACTCCACCACCCATCTTCAAAAATAATTCAACTCCTCCATACCCCTCTAAACTTAATAGACAACGTCAAGATGATCAGTACTCCCGCTTCTTAGAAATCTTCAAACAAATCCACATTAATCTTCCCTTCCACGAGGCTATTTCGCAAATGCCGAAATACGCCAAATATCTTAAAGACCTCCTCACAAACAAGAAGAAGTTAGAGAATCTTTTGCACGTCACGCTTAACGCCGAGTGCTCCGCCGTTTTAACAAACGGTTTGCCGAAGAAAATCAGTGACCCGGGTAGTTTCTCTATCCCGTGTGTCTTCGGTGATCTCTTTGTTAAACACGCGTTAGCCGACTTAGGCGCAAGTATAAACCTGATGCCCTTTTCGTTGTTCAAAAAGTTAGGGATTGGTAGCCTTAACCCCACGCGTATGAGTATCCAGCTAGCCGATAGATCCGTCAAGTACCCGTTAGGAATAGTGGAGGACGTTCTAGTGAAAGTCGACAAGTTCATCTTCCCGGTGGACTTTGTCATTTTGGACATCGAAGAAGACGTCGAGGTTCCCCTGATCCTTGGCCGACCCTTCCTTGCCACCTCCCGAGCCATCATTGACGTAAGCAATGGTAAGCTCTTTCTTCGAGTAGGCGACGACGAAGTCACATTTCCGATCACCCCTTCGATGAAGAACACCTTAGCGAACGATGACTCATGTTTTTTCATAGACGCCGTGAGTGATGATTCTTCCTACTGCCTCTCCGACTTTGAAAAAGAATTTTCTACTTTTTGCTCCTCTTCTCTTACAACAGAATCACTGCAAGGAAGTGATGAATCTTCTTATTGTCTTTCTGAGTTTGAAAAAGAGTTTTCTGATTTTTGTTCTTCCTCTTTCCTTACCACTGAATCTGTACAAGAAGCCGTCTTGGCTGCTAGCCCCACCCCTTATTACGTTCCTTATAAAAAAGTTTATGAAGATATTATTTTTGAAAAAGAAAGAATCTCAAAATCCTCTTATGAAGAACCCCCTACCCTAGAACTTAAAGAACTTCCCGACCACCTTAAGTATGCTTTCTTAGAAAAAGACTCCAAGTTACCAGTTATCGTTTCGGCCTACCTCACGGATACGCAGAACGATAAACTTCTTCTAGTTCTACGTAAGCATCGCCGGGCTATTGCTTGGCAAATTTCTGATATCAAGGGCATAAGCCCATCTTTCTGTACACATAAAATTTTAATGGAAGATAATTCGCGTAACTCTATCCAACCTCAGCGCCGTATAAACCCGAATATGAAAGAAGTAGTTAAGGGCGAGGTTATGAAACTATTAGACGCAGGAATTATCTACCCTATATCGGACAGTAAGTGGGTTAGCCCCGTTCAGGTAGTTCCAAAAAAGGGAGGGATAACCGTAGTTAGTAATGAAAATAATGAATTAATCCCGACACGGACGGTGACGGGTTGGCGTATGTGCATAGATTACCGTAAGTTAAATGACGCCACCCGTAAGGACCACTTCCTCTACCGTTTATCGACCAGATTTTAGAACGTCTCTCCGGCCATAGCTTTTATTGTTTTCTCGATGGCCTCTCGGGGTACTTTCAAATACCCATCTCTCCCGAGGACCAAGAGAAAACTACGTTTACTTGTCCCTTCGGCACCTTCGCGTACCGAAGAATGCCGTTTGGATTATGCAATGCGCCGGCTACATTCCAACGATGTATGCTCGCAATATTTGACAAATACGTAGAAAGCATTATGGAGGTATTCATGGACGATTTCTCCGTGTTCGGCGACTCCTTCGATAGATGTTTAGAAAACCTCCAAAAAGTCTTAGAACGATGCGAAGAAACTAACCTTGCCCTAAATTGGGAAAAATGCCATTTTATGGTGAGGGAAGGGTTAGTTTTGGGTCATAAAATTTCTGCTAAAGGTATTGAGGTAGACGTTGCCAAGATAGAAGTTATTGAGAAGTTGCCGCCACCTACAAACATAAAAGCTATAAGAAGTTTCCTAGGCCACGCTGGTTTTTATCGTCGTTTTATAAAGGACTTCTCCAAGATCACTAAGCCCCTCACCCATCTCTTAGAAAAAGACGCTCCATTCATTTTTGATGACTCTTGTATTTCTGCCTTTGAATTAATTAAAGAAAAGTTAATTAACGCGCCAATTATGATAGCTCCGGTGTGGGACCTTCCTTTCGAGATTATGTGCGATGCGAGTAGTTTTGCGGTGGGAGCCGTATTAGGTCAACGCATATCTAAGAACTTCCACCCCATCTATTACGCTAGTAAAACCCTCACATCTGCACAAGAAAATTACACCACAACCGAGAAGGAGCTCTTAGCCGTAGTATTTACGTTTGATAAATTTCGCCCTTACATTACACTTTCAAAAATCATTGTTTTTACGGACCACTCGGCCCTCAAGTACCTTCTTGCCAAAACGGATGCCAAGCCTCGCTTGATTCGCTGGGTCTTACTCCTCCAGGAGTTTGACTTAGAGATCCGTGATAAGCGAGGAGCCGAGAACTTGGCCGCCGATCATTTATCAAGATTAGATAACCCCTTTATAGAAAAATTAAATGAAAAATCTTTTAATGACTATTTTCCTGATGAGAAGCTGCTTTCAGTTAATACATCTACTTCTCCTTGGTTCGCGCACATCGCCAACTATCTAGTGGCCCGGGTGCTCCCAAAAGAGTTCTCCTCTCAGCAGAAGAAGAAATTCTTTTCTGAGCTGAAGAACTACTTTTGGGAAGACCCGCATCTTTTCAAAATTTGTGCGGATCAAGTGATAAGGAGATGTGTTTCTTTTGATGAAGGAATTGATATTCTAAAACATTTGCATGAAGGTCCGACAGGTGGGCACTATCAAGCTGCTCGCACCGCTCATAAGGTGCTTTGCGCGGGTTTTTACTGGCCTAGCCTGTTTAAAGACGCGCAAGCCTTTGTGAGCAGGTGTGATAGTTGCCAACGGTCGGGCAATATTTCTAATAAAAATGAAATGCCGCAAAATTATTTCTTAGAGTGCGAAATTTTCGACCTCTGGGGAATTGATTTTGTTGGCCCCCTTCCTTCTAGCTTCGGAAACAAATATATTTTAGTTGCTGTTGATTATGTTTCACGATTGGCTGAGGCCCAAGCTCTTCCTACGAACGACTCCCGAGTTGTAGTCACGTTTTTAAAAAAATTATTTTCTAGATTCGGTACGCCTCGCGCAATCGTTAGCGATAGGGGTTCCCATTTCTGTAACGCGCAATTTTCAAAAATCCTTACTAAATACGGCGTTACGCATAAACTATCCACTGCCTACCACCCCCAAACTAACGGTCATGTCGAAGTAGTAAATAGAGAAATAAAAAGAATATTAGAAAAGACTGTTTCAACTTCTAGAAAAGACTGGTCAGCCAAACTTGACGATGCTCTATGGGCCTACCGAACAGCGTACAAAACCGCCCTCGGATGTACGCCGTATCGGCTGGTCTATGGAAAATCGTGCCATCTGCCCGTAGAGTTAGAACACCGCGCCTTTTGGGCCTTAAAATTTTTAAACTTCGATCCCCACTCAGTCGGTGACCTTCGAAAATTCCAACTAAATGAACTCGATGAGTGGCGCTCTTATGCTTATGAAAATAATAAACTTTATAAAGAGCGGACGAAGCGTTTACACGATAAACACTTAAGGCACCCTAAAAACTTTAAGCCGGGCGACCAAGTCCTGTTATATAACAGTCGTTTACGGTTATTTCCGGGCAAATTAAAATCTCGCTGGTCTGGCCCATTTTCTATTTTAGAAGTATTTCCTTATGGAACTGTTTTAATTTCTCACCCTGATAAGGGTAATTTCAAAGTGAATGGTCAGCGTCTTAAACTGTATTTCTCTGGTGATGATGATGTCAGTCCAAACACTATTAAGTTTCTGCTTCACGAACTTTAATCTTGAACTTTTTATTTTTTTTGCTAAAAACAATTTTATTTCGGGACAACAATATTTTTGGACAATATTATTTTTGATGCGTCGAGCTCAACGACGCTTTAACCAAAGGGCGCTCTTGGGAGGCAACCCAAGTTATCTTTTTCTGTTTTCTTTATTTTACAATTTTTGCCTCGGACGGTTTCGACAAGCTGAAGCTTCTGCGATCGCCTGCTCCAACATTGCTGAATCCATCACGAAGTCCAAAGAAGACATTCGGGGAGCGGCATCACTCAGTTTTCGCAGCAAATAAATCCGGGGAAGTACCTGTATTTCAATTCTGTCTTTCAATTCTGTACTTTATTTTTCTCTCCTTCTCCAATCCCCTTCTTTAGACATCGAGGACAATGTCTGTTTTAAGCTTGGGGGAGGATTTCCTCCTTCATTTTTGCATAGTGTAAATAATCTCCTTTTTGTATATATTGTAAATATTTCCAAAAAAAAAAAAATGAATATCTTAAAATTCCAAAATCCAAAAAAGAGAATATTTCTCAAAATAAAAAAATATATATGTGTTTTTGAATAGTTTAGACATTTTGGTATTTCAATAGTACCCCTAGTTTTTAGTTTTGTTTTACTCAAAATCTCCTATAAACAACTTAGTTAATTATAATATTTCTAATCGTCCTTTTTAATTATGTTTCACAAGTAAAATGTTGGCCATGCTGTGTTTCTAATTCGCGGTAGCATGTTAAGGTGAAATATTTTTCTAAAACTCGCATTTCTATTATGGTTTTTTGTTTTTTTTATTTCCTTTACTTTCTCAAAAATTCATCATCCACTATTTTCTTTTTCGTTTTTGAATAATTTTTGTAAAGTCAACTTTTGAATAACGTAGTAGATGTGAACGATCCAAGTCACCTATTTTTTCTATTTTCGAGTTAATTTCATCAATCTTCTTTTATTATCTAGGACTCGCTTTTTGAAATTTTTCAAACCTTTGTTTTAAATAAATTCAAAAGCGTGAAAATGATTTAGGCCGTTTTTGTTTTCGTTTGAGCTTTCCTGCCAACCTAAAAACTTTTACCACTAGTTAGCCGTTTTTGAGCCTTTTTCCGATTTCATTTAATAGCTCCTCCTTTCATTTCAGTTTCACCAAAGCCAAAATTTCCAACCTATCGAATCACACTAGCCTTTTTGAGTTTCATAAATTATTTTGACGATTTTGATAGGGTATTTTGTGATTTTTGTGGAGAAAGGTTTTCGAAAAAAAAAAAAAGTATGTTCAAAAGTGATGTTTATTTTTGTTTGGCCAACTCAAAAAGGAAAATAAAAATATTTATGGCCTTTGTTTTGAAAAAAAAAAAAGAAAAAAAAAATGGAAAAGAAAAAAAATGAAAAAGAAGGAAAAAAATGTGTATATATTTTTATGAAAATTTTTGAAACTCTTGCTTTGGTTTAGTGTGATTTTAAACCTTCACGTTTATCTTTGAATTCCACTCCTAATCATTTTCCTAAACCAAACGTTTCTGTCCTATTTAAGTCCTTTTGATTCACGCTTTTTGTTTTTTATTTAACAACTAAGAAAAGAAAAATAGTAAATCAGTTTTAGTTTTGGATTTAAACCTAGATTTTTGATAATTAAATTGATATAATTATAATGCGTTGCTTGGATCTAGTAACAACTCAATGCGTGCTTTTCATTTTCGTTGCTTTACTTAAGTCCATTTAAAAAAAATCTCGTTAAAATTTTGGATGATTTGTTTTTATTAAGTAAAGTTTATAAAAGTTTTACCATACCTAAATAATTGTTTTAGACTTACATTTCACCTTTTCCCTACTAAGAATTTCGCATAGTACTTGTGTAGGCATAATTAGAACTTTTTGATTAGTCCTTTTTATAAATATCTAGTTTTTATATTTTTGCTTGGGGACAAGCAAGGCTTAAGCTTGGGGGAATTTGATAATACGTTTTGTAGCCTAAACTATTATCGTATTTTATATTTTATATTGTACAAATTTTGTCTATTATTAGTTTATTTTTATCCTTTTTATGTAAATTTTATTGCCACTAACTTTTTCCTGTCTTTTTGCAGGTTTTCAGAAAAATTGCCAAAATGGCCTGTCACGCCCCCCTGTCACGCCCTCCCTGGGCGTGACCTTGGGCGTGTCACCCGATCCCGAGGACACCTGCTGGAAGGGACAGATAACGGTCAAAACCGCTGTCACGCCCCCCTGTCACGCCCTCCCTGGGCGTGTCACCGGGCGTGACATGGGCGTGTCGCCCTCTGCCGCAAAGCCTGCCGCCGCATTAAATGTCGTTCCGTCTCAGCACGCAAATAGTACTGTCACGCCCCATGTCACGCCCGTGACATGGGCGTGACACCCTCCTTTTTCGGCGACTGACGGATTTCCGACCAATGATTTGGACATGACATGCCTGTCACGCCCCCCTGTCACGGGCGTGACCTAGGGCGTGACCACCGACGTACCGAAGCAATCATCCCTCCCGCCAGAATCCAGAGCCCGAGGTCAAATCCGTACCTGTCACGCCCCCTGACACGCCCCCCCTAGGGCGTGTCGGAGGGCGTGACCAACCCGAGATTTTTTCCTATAAATTGAGCCCCCCCCTCTCCATTTCAGCAAGCTTTGGTTGAGTGGGGGAGGTGCTGCCCCTTTGTTTCTTGATCCTTTTTCATGCTTTTTCTCTCTCTCTCTCCCCCTCTCTTTGTACTTTTTGGTTAACCCTAGTTTAATCTTAGTTTGTGCTAGCTTTTATTGCATTTTCCTCCTTGCTTAGTGCTTAATGTAGGGCTAGAATAGGGTTTAATTTTCATGCACTTGTAACTTTAATTTTCAATAGTGTAACTTGCCCTTTTTATTAATAAAATTGTTCTTCCCTTAGCTTGTGTTCTTCTTATGTTTTTCTACTCATCCCCCCCCTCCACTCCATTATGATTAACTAATCCTCCTTGTACTCGATCTTGATGATCCGAGGTTAGAGCGATTATGTTATGATGTTTTAATTAATCTTTTCTTTTTAGGTTAGGGCCTTGAATTACTCTTGATTTATCACGGGTCGGAGGTATATTTTCGATATATACTCTCCGCCTTTGCTTTCATTCTGGGCTAGCCGAGAGGCCGAAAGAATGAAGTGAGCATTCAAGAGTAAAGGGAGTTGTACGCACCCCTCGAGAGAGGCAGACGTCCAAATCTCCCGGATTGGAGTAAAATCCAATAGTGGGGTTCACCGCGTAAAGCGAGTTTTAGGCCTCCGATTTAGACGAGAGTCGGTCGGACCTTCCTAAACTCAGTTGGGCACGACTTCGAGAGAAGCGTGTTCAAGCTTTAGGAACCTCCATGGTCAAGGACCCTTATCCTATTAAGTTTAGATTTTTATCGCATTTTCTTAATCGTCTTTAGCCGAGGTGAATCTCGATCGGGTGCATTTCCATTTCATATTGTTCTACCTTTTGTAGTAATCTCATATATTGTGCTCTTTTATTAACTGCGGTAATTTCCTTTCTAGCTTAGTTGTTTGCTTAATAGCGTAACTTAATTGCGGTAGTTCTCTTTTTAGTTTGCTTTAATTTCTCCATTGCGCTTAGATTTTCTAAAACCCTAGTTTTTCCGTCGATAAGATAATAGCATTCGTGTGAGTAAGCTTAGCCAACAATTCCCGGATCTTAATACGACACTTGTGTCCCCTTGCTACAATTCGATAGGTATACTTGCCTCATCGGGTTGCTAGTTCGGTTGCGTTTATTTTCTTCGAACCCTAGCGCGCAACATTTGGCTCAGCGGCCTGGTGGAGCTTGAAGAGATCGGGCAGTCTTATGTCTAACCGCAATGGTCTGCCTCTCTCAGCGGCCTAGCAGTTTGGCTCAGTGGTCTTGTGGTCTAACTCAGCTAGCAGTCAGGAGGACAGGGATAGTCGCAGTAACAGCCTGGGTGTAAGCCGCAGTAGTGGTCTGGAGGTTAGCCACAATGGTCTGGGTGTAGCCGTAGTAGTAGAATGAAGGTTAACCGCAGCGGTCTGGAGGTTAGCCTGAACGATCCGGATGAAGCTGCAATAGCAGATGGTTAGCCGCAACTACGATCTGGTGGCAACCCGCAGTTGTGATCTGGCGGCCTGTACCAGCAGTCTTCCCTGGCAGTGTGGCGATATTTCTTATTTGTTGTTGGGTGTTCAGTTATTAATTGTATAGTGTGCGGTTTGACCTTGTCAAACTGCATAAACTGCTCGACTTGTATTTAATCCCACATCGATTATTGTATTCTCTCATCTCCCCCAATTTCTATAAATAAGGGGGCATATCTTTGTAATGATTTTCTTTTTGGAGCAATAAAATTTGCGGTTTATTTACCTCTTGACCGTTTTCTCGCTAATTTTTCACATGGTATCAAAGCGAACCAATCCTTTGCTGCAAATAAATAGCGGTTTGTTTGTTTAACCGAGCGGCCTCTCCTTCCGGCTTCTTCCTACTTCTTCCCCTCCCTTTTTCCCTCCCTTGCTCGTCACTTTGTTTGCGACTTGTTTCTTGCTCCCTTTTCTGTTCACGCGGTTTCTCTTCTCTGTTGCGGGCTCTGCATTTTGGTCGCGGAATCTTTCCTGCCACTAGTGTGTTATTACCTTGACCGTGCAGTCTCTCCTCTTATTCACACGGTTTGTTTGCGCTGTTTGTTCGTGCGGTTTGTTTTGTGTAACCGTGCGGTTTCTATTTGTTTTCTATAGACACTCCTTCCACTTTATCTGATCCTCCTTCTCTTTCTACTTCTTCTTTTTCTTCTTCTGGTAATTTGGGGTCTACTTCAAAGCTTATAGGTCGCAATTACCCTGACTGGAGTGTGTCCATCATTTTTCTCTTGCGTTTTCAGCGCAAATGTCATCATTTGATGATGACCCTCCTCCTTTTGGATCTATTTCTTTTGTTGATTGGGATGCTTCTAATATATTGGTGCGAACTTTATTGGCCAACAGTTTGTCTGAGGAGTGCCTTCCTATCATCCGACATGATCTGACGGTCAAGGCTGCCTCGAATCATCTTTTTGCCTTATATTCTAAGGGAGCCCAAACTGTGTGCAATTATACTCTGTATGCCGATCTTTTCGCTCGACCTGTCATGAGTCTTGCTTCTACCTATCAGGAGGTTCAGACTCTTGGTGCTGAACTTCTTCAGCATCGACCTTTTTCTACTAATCTGGCTTAGCAACACAGGCATTTTCAGGAGATTCTTATTGTTTGCTATCTGCTTCGCCAACCGGATTCCTATGATATGATCCGCCAGCAAATCCTTGGAGAGGTGGATACTCTGACTCTGGATGCTACTGCTGCTAGGATATCTGTTATTACTACTCTTCTTCAGCGTCCTTTGATCTCCTCTCCATATCCTTATCTTGTTGCTCATCAAACTTGTCATGATATCTCTTGTGGTCGTGGTGGCCATACTGGTGGCCGTGGTGGTGGTTGTGGTTACTCTAAGCATCTTTGTTCTCATTGTGGCCGACTTGGTCACATGGTTGATTGTTGTTGGACCAAATATCCTCATCTTTGTCCAACATCTACTGATTCATCCAAGCCATCCACTTCTTCTCTTGCTTCTTTTGGAACTGCTCAGTTGGCTACAACGGGTAGGTGGCTTATTGATTCTGGTGCTATGAATCATATGAACGGCAATTCTCATCTTTTCTCTTATCTTGACAAGAGCAACCAGTTACCTCCAGTTCTTTTTGCGAATGGTTCTCCATCTCCGGTTTGTGGGTCTTGCTCTATGCATATTGCTCACTCTCTTCAACTGTAGGACACCCTTTATGTCCCGAATTTTTCGTGCAACCTTCTTTCTGTTACTGCTCTTTGCAAACAGTTTCATTGTCAAACTATTTTTACTGCCTCTACTTGTGCTTTTCAGATTCCTCATTCCAAGGAGGTGATTGTTACTGGGACTGAGAGCGGCGACTTGTTCTATCTTGAAACTTCTTCTGCATTTTCTGCCTCTTCTTCTCTACTTTAGTATAATCTTCGTCTTGGGAATCCTCCTCCTCGGATTCTTTATCAGCTTCTGCCAGATTTACCTCGTGGTGATTGTACTCTGAATTGTGAAGCTTGTCAGTTTGGCAAGCATCACCGATCTACTTTTCCTATTAAGCAAGGCCGCAGTTCTTCTCGTCTCTTTGATTTGGTTCATTTGGATGTTTGGGGTCCTGCTCCCCTTCAAACTGTTGGTAGGGGTAGTTTGTATTTTGTTTCATTCATAGATGATTTTTCTTGGTGTACGTGGTTATATTTATTATGAGAATGCTCTGAGATTATCTCGGTTTTTTCTGCTTTTTATAAAGAAATTTGTACACAATTTGATACCCCTATTAAAACACTTCGTACTTATAATGCTAAGGAATACCTTAGTCATCAGTTTATTTCATTTTGTTTGGATCATGGCATTGTCCATCAGACTACTTGCCCTTACACTTCCCAACAGAATGGCCTTGTTGAACGTAAGAATCGCCATCTTTTGGATGTGGCTCGTAGACTTCTTTCTAATATGCATGTTCCCCGATCTTATTGGGACATGCGGTTCTTCTTTCATGTTTTCTCATTAATCGAGTTCCATATTCGGTTCTCGATAGAAAGACTCCTTTTTCTATTCTCTATCCTGATTGGACACTATTTCCATTACCTCCTCGTGTCTTTAGATGCACAACACTTGTCCACTCTCCTGCTTCTGGACGTGACAAACTCTCTCATCGTTCTATCAGGTGCATCTTTTTGGGCTATTGTCCGACACAGAAAGGGTATCGTTGTTTTGATCCTATTCTTCGGCGATAGTATGTGTCGACGGATGTTACTTTCTTTGAGAATGCACCATTCTTTTCTTCTCCCTCTCTTTTTCCTTCTTCTAATGGTTCTTCTTCTTCTCCTGATGTATCGGCCCCACTTCCGGAGCCTGCCCTGCTTTCTTCTCCTCCTGTTTTTGATTCTTCTCTTTCTGACTCCTCTACTGTCCCTGATTCTTCTCCTGAGCCGCTGCAACTAGCTCCCAGGCTAGTAGTCTCTTCTTTGGATGGGGTTGATATAGTAGACGGGTCAGATCTGGATCTTTAGATTGCTCTTCAAAATTTTATTTGCTCCTGCACTAGGCATCCTCTTTAGGTTGTGGTCTCTTATGCTCAGCTCTCTCCTTTGTCTAGAAGATTTGCTCTAGCTCTCTCGGCAAATGTTGTTCCTACATCGTATCAGGATGCTGATATAATCTCTCATTGGAAGGCTATTATGGATGAAGAGATGCATACTCTTACTGAATGGGGTACTTGAACACTTGTTCCTACTCCTCTAGGTGTTGAGTGCATGGTATCAGAGGGAGGATGCTCAAGAAGGACTTAACAGACAGAGGAAATCTCAAAGGTTAGCTGAAAAAGTATACTTATGGGTTCAGGAGAGAATCATAAGGATCTGGGTTCCATGAAACTTCCTATTTGCAGAAAAGAGAGTTTTGGAATCTAGAAAGAGAGGGTCAAGTTATTTATGGAAGCCACTGACCTAAGAATATTTGTGATAGACAAAGAAGGACCTTTCATACCTATGAAGGTCTCAGATCTAGATGTAACCGTCCAGACTCCAAAGACATTCAAAAATGACTAAGGATGAGGTCATAGTGGCTGCATTGGATAAGAGGGCAGAGAACATAATTGTTAGTGCCATATATGACTATATCTTTCAGAATCGGGTTCACTGCCAGACCTCCAAGAAGACGTGGGACACTCTAGTGATCTACATGGAGGGAACTGAAGAGGTCTGAGATGATAGGAAGTCCATTTTCAACCAGGAGTATGAGGCTTTCAGACAGTCTAAGGGAGAGAGCATAACTGTCTGTTTTGAAAAATTCTTCAGGATATTGAACGAGCTGGAGATTTATAGGAGGGTCTTCAACCATTATGAGCTGAATGACAAGTTTCTCAGGTCTCTCACTAGAGACTAGGACACCAAGATCTATGCCATCATAGTGGTGGTCAAGCTAGCTGATACTCCTCCCCATACTCTGTTTGGAAAGCCACTCTCTTATGAGATGCAGCTGACTGTCAGGAATGAGGAGGAGACCTTCAGCAAATCTCAGGCCAAGGAAAAGTCTTTGTCCTTCAGCGTAGACAGCATCAAGAGGAGAAAGGAAAGGATTGCCTCTCCTCCAAGGAGGCCTGCTGAATCAGACAGTACAGGGCCAAGTTCATCTGACAGCAATATATCAGATGAAGACTTTCCTGCCTTCTCTAGATAGCTTCAAAAATTGATGAGGAGGAAGCAGTGGAGGAGCAGACCTTCCTCCTCCTCTCATCACAACAAGGACTAATACAAGGCAGAGAAGAAGCACTCCAAGGGAGTCAGGTATGACTCTAAGCCCAGTAAACATGTTTATTCTAAAGTTGTTTGCTACTATTATAGCAAACCTGGACATGTAATAGCTGACTACCCAGACAAGAGAATGAATGCTGGTGAGAAGAAATAGCACCAACACAAGGGCAAGAAGGACAAGTCCTTCATTACAAAGAAGGGGAAGATCTAGACTGACTCATCTTCATCTGAGTCTAAAGATGAAGAAGCCCTCATTGGCTGTTGGCTGTAATTGCAGATGAGGATAAAGATGCCTACAGCTGTTGTGGGTTGATGAAATTGTCTGATGAAGAATCCAACCAGGATCAGCCTGGTGCAGCAAAGGTGCACTCTCTTTCTAATTCTTCTTCTAATTCAGGCTATGAGATTTGTCCTAGTTCAGAAGCTTCTTCATCCAATGGTGAAGATGACTCTGAATCTGAAGAAGATTTCAATCAATTGATTGATAGGTATGGTGAACTTCTGGATTCCTTTAAGAATAGTAGGAAGTTGACTAAGAAGCAAGCTGAGGAGATTGCCTCCCTTTAGCTAAATGCTGCCCATCAGGCTGAGAAAGCATCCTTGTTGGATCAGAAGGCTAGGGAAGTCAGCCAAATGAAAAAATTTCTGACATCTAGATTGGCACTATCAAGTACAAGAATAGTCTCATTAGAGTTCTTGAAGAGAAGCTCCCGAGGGAGAAGAGAATTGTAGCTAGCTATTCTAAGCCCATACAGTGTTGACCTTGATAGACTCCTTTTCCTCTCAGAAGGGTAAGAAGGGTTTGGGGTTTAAGGGAAACACTAAAGTTGCCCCTTCCAAAGGGAATGGGAAAGCTCTAGTCCAGCCTCTGGCTTCTAAGCCTCCCATACCTTTTAAGAAGGTGATGTTTCCTTCAAACAAGTATGACCAAGCTAGAAAGCATCTATGGTCACTGGATGAATGGTAGATCCACTAGTGTGAACAAAGATGTTCATAGCTATGGTGGAAGGTATAGTAGAAGAATGAGTCCCTTTAAGGCTCCCCATGAGGAAATTCAAAGGGCTCATCCTGGACCATTTGTTTTTGGTACCCCAGCCCCCACTCTCAAGAACAGGGCAGTAGCCTTCAATTAAGCCCATCTAACAAAGTTTCAAACCAAGGGTAAGTCTATTAGCATGCCAAATCTAGCTATCTCAAATGCCATAAACAACATGTCATCTACAAAGAAGATTGCTGCAAATGGAAGTAAGATCCATCCAAGAAAGCCTGCTAGAAGACTTATCTTCAGTCAGATCCTTGCTGAAAGGAACTTGAAGAAGGCTGCTGCACCTCTTCCTTCTATTCAGTCAGCAGTTAACCATACTGCAGGACCTGCTCAAAAAAGAAGATACAACATTCAAGAGTGCTGATGCTATGGGAAAGAGGGGAATTTTGCCTTAGATTACTGGTACAATCCTACTGTGCCCAGATCTAATGTTAGTCCTCCTGCCTGAAAATCTGCAGGAAGACAGTTCCCTTTTCAGGCTAATCAGAACCAAGGACCCAATAATTATTGGGGTCCTAAGGTACGGTAAACGATGTGTTGCAGGTTAGTTCAAGTGCCCATATCCCTATATGGTACTTGGATAGTGGTTGTTCCAGACACATGACTGGAACAAAGAGCAACTTAACGGAGTACACTCTAGTGAAGGATGGACCCAAAGTTATCTTTGGTAGTTTAGATAGAGGAGTGACAAGAGGCTATGGTAAGATTACCAATGACATTATCGTAGTCTCAAATGTGGCTTATATTGAGGGGTTTCAAGACAACCTCATAATTATAAGCCAACTATGTGATCTTGGCTATTTCATTTCCTTCCACAAGGATGAGTGCTAGAGTAAGAGTTCAAGTGACCAAGAGGTCATTTTAACAGGCAATAGGAATGGAAATGTTTATTGTTTAAATTTCCTTTATCTTAATAAAGACTCTCTTGTTTGTCAAGTTGCAAATGAGAAAGTCTCATATTGTGTACAATGGCACAAAAGACTTGCTCATTTGAATTATAAGACTATTGGCAAGCTCTTTAGTGAAGAGCTAGTTAGGAATAGTCCTAAGGTGAAATGCACCAAGAAAAGCATTTGCTCAGCATGACAAAAGGGCAAGCAGACCAAAGCTTCCTTCAAGGGCATTGAGACCAAAGACTCGTGAGGTGTTTATACTTCTAACATATGAACTTGTTTGGTTCTATTCTAGTTCATAGTCTAGGTAGGAAGGTCTACATCCTTGTGGTGGTTGATGACTATTCTAGGTTAACTTGGGTGTTCTTTCTTAAGAAAAAGAATGAAACCCTTGATATCTTCATGATGTTTGTTAAGCAAATTTAGAATGAGTTTGATAGTATTGTGGTCAACATCAGAAATGACCATGAGACTGAATTCCAGTCTGATAGCATGACAAAGTTCTGTGAAGAGCTAGGGATTCATCAAGAATTTTCTTCTCCAAGAACACCCCCAGCAAAATGGGATTGTTTAAAGGAAAAATAGAACTCTCATAGAGGCTGGAAGTACCCTATTTAGTGACACATCTCTCCCAGAATATTTATGGGCTAAGGTAGTAAATACGGCATGTCATGTGCTAAACAGAGTCTCTATCACCAAGAGCCACAAGAAGACTCCTTATGAGATCTTGAAGGGTAGAAAACCAAGCCTGGGCTATCTAAGGATCTTTAGTAGCAAGTACTATATACTTCATAATGGGAAGTCCTATGTGATTAAGTTCGCTGCCAAGTCCTTTGGTGGGATTTTGTTTGCTACAATAATCATAGTAAAGCCTATAGGATCTATAACTTAAGAAACTAAGTTGTAGAAGAGTCTGTACATGTAGTCTTTGATGATTCTGCCATGATTTACAGTTAGCTGCCAAGCTCCTCTTCTAGTACTTTAGGTACAGAGCTAATGATGGACAAGCTAAGCATCAAGGAAGCTGCTCCAGTAATCCAAGATGGAGTGGATATTCCAGAAGAACTGTAAGACACAATTGAAGTGGATGAAGATTTCCTCCAGCTATCAGGCATCTAAGAGATCATCCAAGATACCAGATAATTGGTGATGCAAACCAAAGAGTGGTGACAAGAAGCAAGAGCCTTAATACAGTAATGTATGCAAGTTTCCTGTCACAGGTTGAGCCCAAGAGATTTGAAGAGGCCAACATAGATCAGTTCTGGATTGTTGTAATGCAAGAAGAATTGAACAAGTATAAGAGATGCGAGGTCTGGGAATTGGTTCCCAGACCACAAGGACATAATGTCATTAGAGTCAAGTGGATTCACTGGAATAAACATGATGAAAATGGCATTATAATCAAGAACAAGGCTAGGCTGGTAGCTAAGGGGTACAAACAAGAAGAAGGTATTGACTTTGATCAAACCTTTGCCCCTGTAGAAAGATTGGAAGCCATCAGACTCATCCTTTCATATGTTGCATTCAAAGGATTTAAAGTATACCAAATGGATGCGAAGTCATCCTTCCTGAATGATGACTTAAAGGAAGAAGTCTATGTTGAGCAGCCTCCAGGTTTTGTTGTTCCTTACTCACCTGATTCTATTTATAGACTTAGGAAAGCTCTATATGGGTTGAAGCAAGCCCCTAGAGAATAGTACTAGACATTGTCTAGCTTTCTTATTGAGAACAAATTCTCAAGGGGGAAGATAGACAAGACCCTATATCTAAGGGCAAGATCATCTTAGTCCAGATTTATGTAGATGACATAATCTTTGGATCTACTAATGATAACATTTGTAGCAAGTTTACCAAACTTATGCAAGGGAAGTTTGTGATAAGCAGTATGGGTGAACTTAAGTTCTTCTTGGGCCTCCAAGTAAGATAGACTGAAGATAGATTATCCATATCCCAATCTATGTTCACCAGGGAGTTGATCAAAAAGTTTTGTATGGAGAATGCCTCCATCATGAAAACTCCCATGGGGTCAAGTATGCCTATAGGCAACGATGAGGCAGGGAAACTTGTTGATGAAACTTTATATAGAGGGATAATTGGCTCCCTTCTATATCTTACAACAAGTAGGCTTGACATCATGTATGCTACATGTATTTGTGCTAGGTATCTGGCAAGCCCTAAAGAATCTCACTACTCAATTTTTAAGAGAATTTGATGTATCTAAAGGGCACACCAGATCTTGGCCTATGGTACCCTAGAAATAGGGATTTTGAAGAAGCATCCCTCGCAAGAAGCAGCTCGGCCACCACCTCCAGCTCTCGACCACCAAGCTTGGCAAGCCACCATAACTCCACCACCGCTACCATACAGTTGCTCCAACTCCACCCCAGTAGTTCCACCTCCATGAACAAGCTTCACCGCCACCTCTGCAACACCACCAAGCTCAAGCTCTGACCACTTTCATGCAGCCTGAGCCCCACCTCTACCATGCTCAGCCAGCTCCATCCCGCCATCTCCATGTCATCGATGCAGCAAACGGCCACTCCTCCTCCATGTCAGCGATCCAGTCTGCCTTTACAAAGACCCCGCTTCCATAGATCCCGTCGGAGCACACACCTCGCTGTTGCCATTTCACCCGAGAGAGATGACGGAATTTATTTAATTCCGCCATTACTGTAGCATGAACAGTAACGACGAAATTAATAAATTCAGCTGTTTGTGCTAACAAGGCTTATAAATACCCATTTCTTGGCATTGTAGAGAGATCCCCGGAGAACAATTCTAAAACATTCCATTTGAGAATAAAATCTATCCAGAAATTTGTTTGGAGAAATTTATTCGATTGTAGAATTCTGCTCCGGGAAGTTGTCAATTTCGGTCATCGTTTTAGTTGTTGTTTTTTCTTGTATGTTTTTCTCTTTTAACTTAGAATTTTAGCTAGCTTGTAACCTCACAACTTCGCACTATTATTTCTTGTAAACCCTCGTTTTACTTGCATTAAAATTTTATTATTCCTATTTCAAAATTTATCCCTTTTATTCTTGTTTCAAATTTGTATCTTCTATTCCCTTCATTTTTTTTTCATAATGACGCATTATTATGATAATGATTCCTCCATCTCCATGAGCGGCTAATTCTTATAGTGCTCGATCGTGATGATTCGAGGATGAGATAATTTTTGCAATGATTTTTGTTTTGCTTTTCTCAATTTGTTGAACACTTAAGATTTACCGTTAATCAATTCATTGAGGCTATATATTTTATATAGTTTTCAAAATATTTTTTGCTCTTTAGTTGGCCGAAAGGCTCGTAAGGCGAATCGATCACTCATTGGTAAAAATAGTAGAACACAACCATCGAGAGAGGACGACGTAACTCTTCGGGATTGGAGTAAAATCCAATAGCGAGGTTCACTACCTAAAGAAATTCATAGGCGATGCGATTTGAGAACGAAAGTTTGGTCGATACACCTAAGCTTAGTTCAACCTAATCCTCGAGAGAGGAGCGTTCATGCTTCGAGAACTTCCATGGTCAAAGTCTCTTCAACAAGAGAATTGCACTTTATTTTCATTTCATTAATCTCTATATCTGAGGTGATTCAACGATCGGGTATTAGCTTTTAACCCATCGAATTAATTCAATTAGCGTCTCTAGTTTTTGCTAATCACAACCCAAACTTCAATTTTTAATTGATAAGATAATAACGATTTTCAAACTAGAATTATCCATCCATCCCGAGTCTAATACAACTTTTTTTCTTTAAACATATTCTACTCTCGATATGATACACTTGACGTTGTCATTTGCGGATATAGTTTTGCGCAATCAAGTTTTTGCCACTGTTATCAGGGACATTGGTCGATAATTTGTAAAAGAAATAGTTATTAATTTATAGTTCTCTTTCTTCTCACCCCCAATTCACTTTTTCATTTTTCAGTCAAATCCCATTCATTTAAGTAACTATTGCTTCTTTTTATTTTTATAAAATGTTATCTCATTTGACTGATACTCTTAGCGAGCTTCAAAATAAACTTCATATATTGAAAGCCGCAAGAAAACACAATATTATTTGTCATTTTTGTGGTAAAAATCATTTTAGTGAGGAATGCTCTTATTTTAATTTGCATTATTATAATCAAAATAAATTTTTCAAAGAATATGTTATAATAATTATGCTCAAAATCTCTATCATAAAATTTTTTGTCATAATGATTATTATTTTAAAACACCTATTTCTCAAAATTGTAATCGTAAAAATAAGTTTTATAATAATTATGAAAATAATTTTTCTTATGAAAATAATTTCTGTATTTCCTATAAGAAAATTTTTAATTATGAAAATGTTTCATGTTCTCCAAATTTTCTAAAGTTTAATTGTGAAAATAGTTTTCAAAATTCTAACGGAGACAATAATTCTTTTGAAAATAATTTCTCTATTTTCTATGAAAATGATTTTCCTAATGATAATCATAACTCTAATAAATTTTCTTCATTCATTGATGTTAACTATTCATGGTGGCGCGATCACCTGGACAGTCTTTGGTGCAATGAAGAAAATTAATTCATTCAAGATATGATTTACATTCCTCCACCTTTGCGCCGCAAAAATTTTATTCTTCTACCACTAGAAATTCGTCTAATTTCTTTGCTCAAAATTTAGATAATTATTCACGTGAGCAAAAAGTCTTTTCGAACAAAGAATCTATAAGTATGGAGACGCCTGAAGAAATTGAAGAGGAACATGTTTCCAATCCTTCTTTGCCTGATTCAACTCAATTTATTCATGAATTTCATTACACATCAACCACTATTTTTGAAATTTTAATTCATGAAAATGTTTTGCCCTATGAATTTATTCTCATTAGTGTTCTGTTTGATTTTTCGGGTAGTAACTTAATTTTAGAAGGTAAACATCCAAAACTTAATCTTTTTCTTTCACAAGAGACACTTACTTGTGAAATTGTTTCTGACACGTTTATTTTTTATTCATCTTATTATAACGATTCTCATGCAGTAGATGAGTCGTTGCAATTAAACAACTTCGATGATCAATTTTCCGCTCATCTCCAAATTTCCAAATTACCTCAAGTATGTATAGGTAATTTGGAATTACAAATTCAAGCTAACCAAAAACAAAGAAAGAATCAAGAACATTATGGAGGAGTCACCAGACAACGGATTTCAGCATGTGTCTCGCAACGAGAATTGAGGGAGTCTGTCGTACACTTTAAATTTAAATATCCATTTAGCTAACCCTTAACCGTCTAGCTCAAAGACGGAAAAAACAAAGTGCTCTTGGGAGGCACCCCTTGCTTTCTCTTTCTTTATGATATTTTTAAATAAATTCACAAAAAAGCATTATTATCATTTGTTTTATCATATTTATTTTTTTCCTTTGCATACTTAGTTTTAACATTGAGAACAATGTTTGATTTTAAGTATGAAGATGAGCCATTTAATTTCAAAGATTTTAAAAAAAAAATGTTTTGTTTAGAAAACTCATGGTTAGCTTTTTGTTATTTTCAAAAATCTAGTTTGATTTTATTCATAAACAATTTTACTATTTTTAATTTGCTAATCTTCTATTATATCATGTTTTGTTAGATTTAACTTTTATGTGATTTAACTTTAAGGAATATTTTATGATTTTAATTTATTTAGAGTAATTTTTTTAGTACTTTTTATCTTTCATTCTAATTAATTTTAATTTTATGGTTCATTGTTTTACAGCTTCAGATTTTAATTATTCTCACTCTAGGTTTTAGACGCTTAGGAAATCTCAATTTACTATAGTTGTTCTCTAAGTTTTTACTTAAATTTAAAATTTGTTTAGCCTTTTCCTTTTTTTAAATTTCTTATTAGATTATATATCATGGGGATGAGAAGATAAAATTCTCTATCCCTTGGTAAACATATGCATTTTTTCTTTTTCCCTTTCATTAGATCATATGTCATGGGAATAAAGAGACGTTAGTTCTTTATTCTCTAATAAACATATGCAACCCAAAAATAAAATTTATATGAAGAGAAAAAAAATGTTTATATGTCGAGGAAAATGATATGATAATAGTCTATCATTCTCAGGTATTACATATACTATATAAAAAAGGGATAATGAGGTGAGATGATAAAATTCATCACCTTCAATCAAAGACCTCTTCATATCTTTTGTTTTCCCAAACCCGTCAGTCAATGAAATTTCTTTAGATTTAAATTAGAATTTTGTGAGAGCATAATTAGTACTTTGAATTTTTCTTTTAAGCCTCTTTTAAGTAAAGAGTTGATTTAATTCTAATCTAATTTTGTTTGCAAAATTACCCGATCTTGCTAGCTAGTTATTTTACTTGAGAAATCTTGGCTAAATCTCTTACTCTTTTTCAATTGAGACTCATAATTTAGGACTAAATTTGTAAATCCGTAAATTTTATTTTTAACTTTCTTTTGATTGAATAAGTTTTAGTTTAATTGAAATTTTTATTAATTTGTTATGAATACTTTCATTATTTTGCTCTGGAATAGCAAAAGCTTAAGTATGGAGGTATTTGATGACTAGTAATTTAATCATCATTTTGAGCTAATATTTCATTAAATATTTAGACTTTTTTTATATTTCTTATTTAGTTTTATAATTAAATTTTAAGAATCATATTTACTACTCTATTATTATGTATTTTCTATTTTGTAGGATTGTGGCAGGCCTATGGGGGATTTTCTGTGCAATATCCCGCTGTCACGTCCATACAAGTCAGGTTCGCTAGCATGGAGCCCGGTCACCACCCCTACAACTACCCTCCGTTCATGCAACCCGAGCTCCTCCGGCCACCCATGCAATTTATATTCATATATATATATATATATATATATATATATATATATATATATATATATATATATAT
The DNA here is from genome assembly GCA_039513925.1 of Platanthera zijinensis. Lineage (NCBI taxonomy): Eukaryota > Viridiplantae > Streptophyta > Magnoliopsida > Asparagales > Orchidaceae > Platanthera > Platanthera zijinensis. The sequence goes on from CM077088.1 coordinate 107,315,211, forward strand.
ATGTGTGTGTGTATATATAAATAAAGATATATATATATATATATGATAAACCACCCAGCTGTCGGCCATCCCAAGCTCCTCCATGCTCTCGGCCACCTCCATCATCTCTACCCGAGGTCCACCATACAGCAGCACCAAGCTCAGCCGACAACTACTAGAATGCAGCAGCTCAACCCTTCGCCATCACTGCTTGGGACAGCACTCCTCCACCTTGTAGTGCATGAAGAAGCCGCTCCAGCCAACACCTCAAGCGCCACTTGAGCAGCTCAAATCCAGCTTGCCTCCTCCTCCAAACAAAGGTCCAACAACTCCAAGTTGGACCGACCATCGGCCACCTCCGCATCAACCTTCCTGTGCATGAAGAAGTAGCCCTCGCAAGCAGCAGCTCGGCCACCACCTCTAGCTCTCGACCACCAATCTTGGCCAGCCACCTCAACTCCACCACCGCTACTATACAGCTGCTCCAACTCCACCCCAACAGTTCCACCTCCATGAACAAGCTTCGCCGCCACCTCTGCAACACCACCAAGCTCAAGCTCCGGCCACCTTCATGCAGCCCGAGCCCCACCTCCACTATGCTCGACCAACTCCATCCTACCAGTTCTACATCATCGATCTAGTAAACGGCCACTCCTCCACGTCAGTGATCCAATCCGCCTCTATAGAGACCCCGCCTCCATAGATCCCGCCGGAGCACACACCCCGCTGTTGCCATTTCACCCGGGAGAGAGGACTGAATTTATTTAATTCCGCCTTTACTGTAGCAAGAATAGTAAGAACGAAATTAATAAATTTAGCCGTTTGGGCTAATAAGGCTTATAAATACCAATTTCTTTGGCATTGTAAAGAGATCCCCAGAGATTAATTCTAAAGCATTCCATTTGAGAATAAAATCAGTCAAGAAATTCGTTTGGAGAAATTTATTCGATTGTAGAATTCTGTTCTGGGAAGTTGTCTATTTTGGTCGTCATTTTAATTGTTTTTTTTATCTTGTACGTTTTTCTCTTTTAACTTAGAATTTTTGCTAGCTTGCAACCTCATAACTTCACACTATTATTTCTTGTAAACCCTCGTTCTACTCTCAAAAAATTTTATTATTCCTATTTTAAAATTTATCCCTTGTATTCTTGTTTCAAATTTGTATCTCCTGTTGTGTTGGTTCCCTAGTTTTGATTTGGGCCATGTCATATCAATTAGGCTTAATTGACCCAAGAATTATCTATGGTCAATGGTTAGACTAAATGTTAGTCTACCCTAGGTTTAGTTAGGATAGACCCAGATATGATAGTTGAGATTGGATTGAAATGGAAAATTTGTTTAAAAGATTTGTGCTCGACGATAGTCGATTGTCGCTCGACGATCTTCGATTGATGATCGACGATCTAAGAGTTATATGTTCTCTGAAGTGGGATCGACGATCTGCTAACTTAGACCGACGATCGTTTAGCCTAGGTCGACGATTTCTGTTTAGATTATGTTTTCTCTTTAGCATGACGATCTGCTTGGTCAGATCGATGCTCTTCGATCCTTGCTTGATTATTTCTGTCTGTTATTATCAATATTCATTTCATTTGATTCCCTATTTTATTTACTCTTGTTTAAAACATATTCTATTGAAATATTCTGCTTATTACAATGCTTATACTCTGTTGATTATTTGCAATATTTCTTATGCATTGATTAAAAGATTTTGACAGAATAAAGCCGTTTGTTTTATTAAAAGGAAAGAGTGGATTTTGTACAGCTGTAATATAGCCGTTAGGATTTGTCACCTGTGCATTTGTGAAAAGTCAAATTGATAGGATATTTTAATATCCTTAAATTCGTTTTGGGAATGACAGAAAAGACTATATCTGCAGTTTGTTTATTTGACTTATTATTTTATTTTGGAAAGATCTTTTTGTGCAGGGCTCGAGGCATTATTAGAAAGAGAAAAAGTTTCTATATTATAAAATAGTTGGCTGAATACAAATAAGAGATACAGAAACTCAGAACACAGCAAAAAGTGTGATAGAACAAGAGCTCTCAAGAAAAAGGATTCGTTCTTCTGCTTCTTCCTGAGTTCATCCTGTCTTCAGGAAAATCAACACTCAGTGTTCAAGCTTTCAAGAAGAACTTTCCTTCCAGATTGCAAAAGCTATTGAAGAAGAACATTCATCAACATCTTGAGTCTTCTTCAAAGCTGCATCAGAAAAAGTTTCAAAGCAATCTGGAGTTCCTGCACCCTGAAGCAAAGCTTCTTCCTGGACATTCTCTAAGCCAGGGGAGCTTTGATTTTCTTAGAGAAATCCACTAGCTTCTCTGAACACAGAGAAGAAACCTTTTTATCTTTCTTTTAACCTCATTGTAAAAGGGTTATTACTCCCTTCAAAAGTGAATTGTTGGTGATAGGGCACCTGATCAAAAACCTATTGGATTTTGGGCTCCTGATCAAAAGCTCAAAGGGTCTCTAGATCTACCTGCAACAGTTCTTGTGGTGGCAGGGCACCTGAACACAAACCTGTAGTGGATTCATACCAGGGTGGTAGAAGAGTGGATGTACCCATTTGGGGAACCAATATAAATCTCTTATGTTGTTTGGTTGCTTACTTTAATTGATGTAATGTGTCTGTGATAAATTTAACTAGGTTGCTAAGAGCTGTGCTAGGCTTACAGCTCAACTGAAACTTTAGTTAGCTTGATATTTTTTTCACTACACTCTGATAGGCTTTAGGTTTTAAGATTTCATATTTCTATTCCGCAATAACTCTAAGAGAAGTGTTTAGAGTCTCCTTAATTTTTGAATACTCTATTCACCCCCCCCCCCTCTAGAGTAGTAAGTATCTTATCCCCTCACTTTCAATTGGTATCAGAGGGAGGTTTGTTATTCAACAGCTTAACCATTCCTAGGTTGATTGGATGAAAAGGCTAACACCTGAACCATAAGATCTTGTGATAAGATACTTTGATACCATATACACTCTCATTAGATTCATGGCTCAGTACAAAGATTACTCTAGCACTAGACCTCCAGTATGCAACTTAGCCAAGTTTGTCATCTGGAAGGTAAGAATCAGACTTTATATGAACTCCATTGATGAAGATATTTTTTCTTCTATCTTAACAGGGCCACCAACAACACCTACTATAACTACTGCTACAACATCTACAAATCTAAGTGTTGTGCCACCTCCTGACTATAATGAAACCTATAAGAAGGCCAAGATAGCTGATGCCAAAGCAATGAATATTCTGGCTCAGACTATGCCTAATGAGACATTCCAGAAAGTGGCTGATTGCACCTCAGCAAATGCCATGTGGGACTCACTGAATCAGATTGTAGCTGGTTCAGCTTATGAGAGGAAGGACAGAAGGTCCAATCTCATATCCCAATATGAGAACTTCAAGAAAGAAGAGGCTGAGACTGTAGAAGCCATGTACACAAGGCTCAACTCTATTATCAATAAGCTGAGGACACTTGATAAGGAGATTACATTGACAGAAGTCAATGATAAAATACTGATGTGCTTTCCCAGCACATGGGATCTCAAAATCTGGCCAATCAAGGAGTCCAGAAGTACAACAGAGATCTCAACTGAAGCTCTCCTTGGCAAGCTCAAATCATTTGAGTAAGTACTGAAGACCAGGGAAGCTGAAGCTGAAGCTAAAGCACCTACTCCAACAAGAAAAGAGCAAACCCTTGCTCTTAAGGCTGATGATGAGTCCAAAGTGACTCAATCAAATGAAGAACTGTTGGCACTCTTTGCCAAGAGGTTTTACAAGATGGGAAGAAAGGACAACAGAAGAAAGTCATCAAAATATGATGACAAGCCAAGGTATGATAAAACCCCATCTAAAGAAATTATTTGTTATGGATACAGGAAGCCTGGACACATCCTCCCTGAGTGTCCAGAGACAAAGAAAAGGAAAGGAGAAAAGAAAAGGAACATGAGAAGCACTACTCCAAGACATCTTCTCACAAATATAAGAAGAATGAGAAAGGTCTTGTTGCAAAGACCTGGAGTGATTCTGAGGAAGATTCTTCTTCTTCCAACTCCAGTGAAGATGATGAAGAAGAGAAGAAAGCTAAGGAGATTTGCCTTATGGCAATCAATGCCTGCAGTAGTAACTCAGCTGTAGAGATGACTGAAGATGAGGAGGATGAATTGTCTGATGAAGATCAGGTAATTGCATCTTATGATTTTAACTCTGATGAATTCAAGCATGAATTTAAAACTCTTTGCCTAGACTTACTTAGCTCAGAAAAGGAAATTAAATTGCTTTGAGATAAACTAGCTAAATCAGAATCTATATCTAATGAAAACATTAAGTTGGAAGCTGAAATCACTAGATCAACTGAAGAAATTAAATTTCTTAAATTAGAACTAGCTAAAGCTAAGAGGTTAGAAGATTCACTTAATGGCAGAAGCCTTAAGTTGCTAGAAATCACAAGCACTACCAAGACTAGGACAGGCAACAATAAGTTAGGCTTAGGTGCCTCCCCTAGTGAGCCCCCATTGCTCCTTGAATACAATCTGTCTACTCCAGTAAAGTTTGTTTCTGAAAAGGGAATACACAATACTGAGGTTATTCAAAAGGCTAAGAAAACCTTAAATAAGATTAAGAGAGACAAAAGGAAATAGAAATTCATAGAAATACAAAAATCGTCGAACGCCCATCGACGATCGCTGAACCCATCATCGAGCGACAATCGGCGATCTCTGAACTCACCTGCTGGGTATAACTACTTGGCAATGAGGGATCAACGATCTCAGCCTGAGTCGTCGAATAGAGATCGACGATCGTGGTATCAAGAACTCTCTTCTGTGGACCAAGATCGACGATCTGGGTACCGATCGTCGAACATCGATCGACGATTAGAACTAAATTTTCAGAATTACAACAATGCTAATAGAAACAATAAGTTTAATAGCAACCCTAGGTCTGTTAATTGGATTATCCAACCTAGGAGATCTCATCCCTTAGTATATCACTCTCAACCTGCATATTCTTTTATTTCTAGTTTTTCCTATGTGAAGAATAATGGACCCAAGGTTACCTGGGTCCACAATGTTTAATCTATCTTATTGCAGGTGAAGACCTATCCTATCACTCAGGACAAGTGGTATTTGGATAGTGGATGCTCCAAGCATATGACTGGAAACAAAGAGAACCTGTCAAACTTCAAAGCAAAGTTGGGACCAAAAGTAGTCTTTTGTGATTCCAGCTGTGGTCAGACTGAAGGATATGGTAAATTCACCATAGGGTCAGTGACTTTCAAGAAGGTAGCTTATGTCATAGGACTGAAGCACAATCTCATTTCTATTAGTCAGCATTGTGATGCTGGCTACCAGGTTTGGTTTTCTAATACTCTGTGCAATATTACTTTAAACAATAAAATTGTGTTAGTAGGCATTAGACAAGGAAATATTTATCTTGTAGACTTTAATTCCACCTCTTCTGAAATTTGTTTATTTAATGAGGTGAGTAGTAATAATACTTTGTGGCATAAGAGGCTAAGTCATGTTAACCTTAAAAATATATCTAGGTTATCTAAATACAACCTTGTTAGAGGTTTTCCCTCTTTCCCCTACAAGAAGGAAGGCCTATGCAAGGCTTGTCGGCTAGGCAAGCAAACCAAGAATAGTTTCAAAGCTGTAAATACAAGTGATTCACCTAGAATCCTGTACCTATTGCACTTGGATCTCTTTGGTCCAATAGCTGTACAGAGTCTAGGAGGGAAAATTCTATACCCTAGTTATTGTAGATGGATTACTCTAGGTTCACTTGGGTGTTCTTCTTGAGAACTAAATATGATAAACTTCAAAGTTCTTATAGATTTTCTACTTTGTATACAGACTGAGTACTCTACTCAAGTTGCCTTGATCAGAAGTGATCATGGTACTGAGTTTGAATCTCTTCTTATAAAAGAATTCTATGAGAAAGAAGGTATCAGACATAGCTTCTTTGCTCCTAGAACTCCTCAACAAAATGGGGTAGTTGAAAGGAAAAAAACAGAACCCTGATTGAAGCTGCAGGAACATTGTTAGCAGATGCTAATATGCCTCTATCCTTTTGGGCAGAAGCAGTTAGCACAGCTAACTATGTACTGAATAGGAGTCTGATACATAAACTTAAGGGGAAGACTCCTTATGAATTGCTTAAAGCAAAGAAACCTAAAATAAACTATTTTAGAACTTTTGGCTGTGTAGTTTACATTCACAATAATAACAAAGACTTCATTAGAAAGTTTGAAGCAAAGGCTTCAATGGGAATCTTTCTAGGATATTCCCAAGTAAGCAAAGATTATAGGGTATTTAATAAATCCACATTAAAAATTGAAGAGTCAGTTCATGTATCTTTTGATGAAACAAAAATATTTTATAGAGAGAAGGAAACTTCCTACAGTAACTATTTGCAGGTACCTGGCTTGTGCAAGAATTTGGATGAACTAAAACTCACTCAGGAGATTCAACCTCAATCAACTCCTCAGATAGTTGATTCAGACAGTGATGAAGATCAGGTAGAAGTGATTGCAACTTTGCCAACAGCCAATCTAATTCCACCTGAGGAATTGATTCCAACTGCTGTTGAAGATCACATACCACCAACTGATTATGTCACACTTAGAGATCATCCTACATCTCAAGTGATTGGAGACATTTCAACTAGTGTGCAAACTAGACATCAACTAAGTCAAGATGTGATGCTTGCTTGTTTTCTTTCTCAGTTTGAGCCCTTAACCATAAAAGATGCTGAGCAAGATCCCCACTGGATCATTGTTATGCAAGACGAGCTAAAACAGTTTGAAAGATGCAAAGTCTGGGATTTGGTTCCAAGACCAAAAGGCCAACTGGTTATAGGCACTAAATGGGTGTTAAGAAATAAATTGGATGCACAAGGAATTATCATAAGGAATAAAGCAAGGCTTATAGCACAAGGCTACAGACAGGAAGAAGGCATAGATTATTATCAGACTTTTGCTCCTGTTGCAAGGCTAGATGCAATAAGGATCTTTCTTGCCTATGCAGCCTACATGAAGTTTAAAGTGTTCCAAATGGATGTAAAGAGTGCATTCCTGAATGAAGAGTTAAAGGAAGAGGTGATTGTTGAACAACCCCCTGGTTTCATTTCTTCAACTCACCCCTCACATGTTTTTTTAGCTGCAAAAAGCTCTGTATGGACTTAAGCAGGCTCCTAGAGTATGGTATGAAACTCTAGCAAGTTTCCTATTAGAACATAAGTTTGTTAGAGGCATAGTTGATAGAACCCTTTTCATTAAGCACTATAAGGACAAGATCCTGTTAGTTCAAATCTATGTGGATGACATTATATTTGGTTCCATTGATCCCAAACTATGCAAAAGGTTCTCAGACCTAATGCATTCTAAGTTTGAGATGAGTAGTATGAGTGAGCTGTCTTATTTCCTTAGTCTTCAAGTGAAATAAGATGCTGATGGCATCTTCATCTCCCAATCTAAGTATGCCAAGGAATTGGTAAAGAAGTTTGGGATGACAGATACTTCAGCAATGCACACTCCTATGGTTACTAATGTAGTTATTGATTCTGATGAAAAGGGAAAGCATGTTGATCAGAAAAATTATAGGGCCATTGTTGGTTCCCTATTATATCTAACTACAAGTAGGCCTGATATAATGCTTGCCACATGCATCTGTGCTAGATTTCAGGTCAACCCCAAGGAATCAAATTTAACACTTCTCAAGAGAATCTTAAGATACTTGAAGGGATGCACAAATTTAGGACTTTGGTACCCAGCTGAATCAAAATTTGAGTTGATTGGATACTCAGATGCTGACTATGCTGGCTGTAGAGTTGACAGGAAGAGCACCTCAGGGACTTGTCAGTTCCTAGGTGAGAGATTAGTCTCATGGTTTTGCAAAAAGCAAACTTCTGTTTCAACTTCAACTGCAGAGGCTGAATATATAGCAGCTGCTAGTTGCTGTTCACAGATTCTGTCGATTTAAAATCAACTCTTGGATTATGGGTACACACACAAAAATACCAAAATTATGTTTTACAGTACCAGTGCTATTTCAATAGCACAAAATCCTGTGCACCATTCTAGAACTAAGAACATAGACATTAGACACCATTTTCTTAGAGATTGTGTTAACAAGAATAAAATCAATCTCGAGTTTATACCCACAGATCATCAGAGAGGTGATATTTTCACAAAGCCTTTAGATGAACAAAAACATCTATTCTTTTTGAATCAACTAGGCATGATGAATGGATCAGACTAAGTGTAAAAATCTGCTAAGTTGAAATCTGTTCTGAAATCGTCGAACGGTGTTCGAAGATAGTCGAACAGGTTGAGCTAAATCATCGACTCTTGGTCTACGACATCTCTTTGCCTTTAGAGACAGAAATCGTCGATCGATGATCGACGACTCTTCTTCAGAAATCGATCGTCGGTCGACGGTCGACGACCGATTCTTCTGATCTTCATTCAGAGATCGATGATTCTCGTTTATTTCTAAACTATCGTCCATTTAGGTCTGAAGATCGTCGACAGAGCTCGCCGTTTCATATTCTGCTTCCAGAACTGTTTCGATCTCTCGTCCCGCGCTTTCTGCTCTCTTCTATTACTATTCTTCTCGTCATGGCGATTTCCTCTGCAACCCTGTCCGTGATGAAGTTCGATGCTTGTTTCTATGTTGACTTTGATTCCTTTAGTGACAGTAAACAAGTTTTCAAAGAAATGATGTAGTTATACGAAGAACAAGGACTCAAAAAGCTTATGTCTGCAAAGACCAAACTCCACTTATCAGAGATAAAGGAATGGGTGTATACATCTTCTTCTGATGACAAAGTGATGACAGGAACCATCAACGGAGTGGAGGTAATTCTTACTCCTGAAATTCTGACATAAATCTTTGAGTTAAAGAATGGATTTGAAGAGTATGAGCAAGATTATGCAGAGTATAGTAAAATGCTGATAGAGATGGGACATGCAGAAGGCATTCCCTCTAAGCTGTTAAAAGTAAATCTATCTGTTGGTTTCAAGTTCTTGGCTGACCTAGTTGGAAAAGTTTTGCTTCATTCCGCTCACGACAACATCAACAGGCAACATTTTGCCTTGATGTCAGCTATTGTGTAAGAGAGAAATCAATTGGGCTGGATTCTGTTTGAGTTAATCAGGAGAAAGTACAAAAAGAAAGAGGTGACTCAAATTGGGCTCTTTCTATCCAAGAAAGCTTCCCAGCTGTTAGGCTCTATTCCTACAGCCATCAATGTCAGCAAAAGGATTGATTCTTACCTTTTTGCTAAGTGGAAAAGGATTATTCAGAAACCTTCAAAGGCTAAGTTCTGCCCCTATAACATCTGAGGGCACAAGGGCTTCTGAATCCACTTCCCACCCTAGTGAAGAAATTCCTGCCTTACCCTCCTTGCCATCCACCTCCATTGACAACTCATTCTTCTCCAGTGAACCATCCATCACAATCTGCTTCTCCAACTCCAGCTCATCTAGCTGAGATACCCAACTTCAACATAGATTCCATGTTAAATCCGCTCACTCCATCTCCTCATCACTCCCCAGATCCTTCTCCTCATCATCAATCACCCACTCATGATCATCCATCTCATCACAATTCCCCACTTGATAAAGCCCCTGCTTAGAAGAACATCAATTTTGATGATTCTCCATCGATCATTCCTCTATCTTTTCAAATAACACCAGCATTCATTGCCAGTATTCTAGACCTCATTACCCCATCCATCAAAACAATGATAGTTGAAGCCATTGCCCCCCTTGCTAACTCCATCTCTTCACTTGCTGCTTTCTTCACTGCCCTTTCAGCCCTTTATCATCTAGGGGCCTTGGTTTAGTTCCCACTGAACCCAGGCAGGGGGATATGTTCAATGATGATGATTCAGGCTCTGCTTTGGCTCGTCAGGTTGTGCAATCTCCAACAGCAGTGGAGCTAGAAATATGTTCAGATACAATTCTAGATGAAGTCCAGAGGATATTTGTAGATTTAGATGCTCTAGTAGTTCCAAATTAACTGGAGGCATTTATTGATTCAGATGATGAGTCCTCTCTCTCTTCTCTTGGAGGCCATTATCAGTCCTCCCCTTATTCTTTTGATCCTCTTCAGGCCATTGTGTGCTATCAGAGACCAATATGCCTTTAGTTTTTGGACAGTTTTATTATCTCAAAAGTAATAGCTGAAGCAGCCTTTGCCTTCAAATTCTGTCTTGAGGAGATTTCCACTCATATAGTTGCCAGACATCTAGAAGGGATTATTACCTCCTTCTTAGAAGATAAGTGGAATTTTGTAGAGTCTTCAGATAAAAGTGTGCCAGTTGCTGTTCCAGAAGTTGAGTCTGCGCCCTCTACTCTTTTGGATGACACCCCAGGTCCAGATTTGGACTCTCTCTTGGCACAAGATATATTAGAAGAAGAAATAGAAAAGGCTATGTTGAAAGCTAAAGAACAAGAGGAAGCTGTGCTGAAAGACATTGATGATCTGTATGCAAGACCTCAGTCCTCACACTCTGAGGATGAGGATGAATATTCTGATGATTCAAAAGATAATAAGAAAAGGAAAAGGTTTGCTAAAAAGAAAAGGAAGACTGTTGCTCCACCTCCTCAAAATCTAGATCATGATATTCCATACTATATTTTGAAAGGAATTGATCCTAAGTACAAAAGCTTTGAGCCCTGGATGTGGCTTTATAAAAATGCTCAGAAAGCAAGAAAGAAGAGTAGGAAGAACTCTCCTCCTCCCAAAGGGATTCAGAGAGGTCCTCCTCCTCCTCCCTCTGCTGGTGCATCAGACAACATTGCTCCCAAATCTTATGCTCCTCTTACCCGACCAAATCAACATTACACCTATCAGAGGAAGGGCAGACAGCCTCCTCCCAACAGGTCTCATGATCAGAGGCAGACCAGGCATTCAGATAGTCAAAGAGAGCAAAAAAAAGAAGTTATAGTCCAACAACCAACTTTCTCTCCTCCTTCAGCTCCTAGGTCTCCTCCCAAAGCAAAGTTATCTCCTTCAAAGGAAAAACTTGCTCAGGTCAAGCTAGCAGATGTCAAAAGAAAAAGAGTTTTATATTCTGGCAAATCAAGCAAGATATTTGCTTAGTTTGCCCCTCCATCCTGTCTTATGATTCAAGAGCCAAAAGATTCAAATGTCAAGCAAATTGAGAGTTTTCTAACTCAATCAGTAAAGTTTAAGGCTGTAAATCCTCTTAATCTATATGATGAAAACACTTATGAAAGTCAAGAGATTGATCCAAACTTCAAAATGGCTAGACTTTTAGAATTGGTGGGAACTGCTCAGATCAAGAAAGCTAAAGCTGAAGGTAAAGATATCACAGGATTGTCTACCATGTCAACATACGGAATGAAAGAATTGGACAGATTCCAAGTCAGCTCAGAAGTTTTTGATGCTTCAAAATATATGGATAAACATCCTGAAGCTATTCTACCCAAAGCTGGAGAGCTAAAGATCATTGGAGAGCAGGACTTGAAGTTATCAAAGAAAGATGCATATGATCCTAATAGGAAAATCACCTTCTCTCCTGCTACTTCTATTCCTCCTTCAGATTCTATTGATAATCAATTGTGACATTTGTGTTGATTACCTGTTTTATTCTAATCTGTTTGATGATTTATCTATTGCTGTTTATTTTATCTGCTTACCTTAGATTTGTTAGTGTTTGAGTGACATCACCCAAATTGGGGGAGATTGTTGGTTCCCTAGTTTTGATTTGGGTCATGTCATCTAAATTAGGCTTAATTGACCCAAGAATTATTTATTGTCAATGGTTAGACTAAATGTTAGTCTACCGTAGGTTTAGTTAGGATAGACCCAGATAGGATAGTTGATATTGGATTGAAATGGAAATTTTGTTTAAAAGATTTGTGCTCGACGATAGTCAATTGTCGCTCGACGATCTTCGATTGATGATCGACGATCTCAGAGTTATATGTTCTCTGAAGTGGGATCGACGATCTGCTTACTCAGATCGACGACCGTTTAGCCTAGGTCGACGATTTCAGTTTAGATTATGTTCTCTCTTCAGGACGTTGATCTGCTTGGTCAGATCGACGCTCTTCGATCCTTGCTTGACGATTTCTGTCTGCTATTATCAATATTCATTTCATTTGATTCCCTATTTTATTTACTCTTGTTTAAAACATATTCTATTCAAATATTCTGCTTATTATAATGCTTATACTCTGTTGATTATTTGCAATATTTCTTATGCATTGATTAAAAGATTTTGACAGAATAAAGCCGTTTGTTTTATTAAAAGGAAAGAGTGGATTTTGTACAGCTGTAATATAGCAGTTAGGATTTGTCTCCTGTGCATTTGTGAAAAGTCAAATTGATAGGATATTTTAATACCCTTAAATCCGTTTTGGGAATGACAGAAAAGACAATATCTGCAGTTTCTTTATTTGACTTATTATATTATTTTGAAAAGATCTTTTTGTGCAGGGCTAGAGGCATTGTTAGAAAGAGAAAAAGTTTTTATATTATAAAACAGTTGGCTGAATACAAATAAGAGATACAGAAACTCAGAACACAGCAATAAGTGTGATAGAACAAGAGCTCTCAAGAAAAAGGATTTGTTCTTCTGCTTCTTCCTGAGTTTATCCTATCTTCAGGAAAATCAACACTCAGTGTTCAAGCTTTCAAGAAGAACTTTCCTTCCAGATTGCAAAAGCTTCTTAAGAAGAACATTCATCAACATCTTGAGTCTTCTTCAAAGCTGCATCAGAAAAAGTTTCAAAGAAATCCGGAGTTCCTGCACCCTGAAGCAAAGCTTCTTCCTGGACATTCTCTAAGCTAGGGTGAGCTTTGATTTTCTCAGAGAAATACACTAGCTTCTCTGAACACAGAGAAGACACCTTTTTATCTTTCTTTTAACCTCCTTGTAAAAGGGTTATTACTCCTTTCAAAAGTGAATTATTGGTGATAGGGCACCTGATCAAAAACCTATTGGTTTTTTTGCTCCAGATAAAAAGCTCAAAGGGTCTCTAGATCTACCTATAACAGATCTTGTGGTGGCAGGGCACCTGAACAAAAACCTGTAGTGGATTCCTACCAGGGTGGTAGAAGAGTGGATGTACCCATTTGGGGAACCACTATAAATCTCTTGTGTTGTCTGTTTGCTTACTTTAATTGATGTACTGTGGCTGTGATAAATTTAACTAGGTTGCTAAGTGTTGTGCTAGGCTTAAAGCTCAACTAAAACTTTAGTTAGCTTGATATTTTATTCACTACACTCTAATAGGCTTTAGGTTTTAAGCTTTCATATTTCTATTCCGCAAAAACTCTAAGAGAAGTGTTTAGAGACTTCTTAATTTTTTAATACTCTATTCACCCCCCCCTCTAGAGTAGTAACTATCTTTTCCCCTCACTTTCGTGTTGCCTTCATTTTTTTCATAATATCGCATTATTATTATAATGATTCCTCCATATCCATGAGCGACTAATTTTTATAGTGCTCGATCGTGATGATCCGAGGATGAGATAATTTTTGCTATGATTTTAGTTTTGCTTTTCTCAATTTATTGAACGCTTAATATTTATCGTTGATCAATTCATTGAGGCTATATATTTTATATAGTTTTCAAAATAGTTTTTGCTCTTTAGTTGGCCGAGAGGCTCGTAAGGCGAATCGATCACTCATTAGTAAAAATAGTAGAATGGAACCCTTGATAGAGGACGACGTAACTCTTCAGGATTGGAGTAAAATCCAATAGCGAGGTTCACTACCTAATGTAAGTCTTAGGCGATGCGATTTGAGAACGAAAGTTCGGTCGATACACCTAAGCTTAGTTGAACCTAATCCTCGAGAGAGGATCTTTTATTCTTCGGGAACCTCCATGGTCAAAGTCTCTTCAACAAGACAATTACACTTTATTTTCATTTCATTATTTTCTATATCCGAGGTGATTCAACGATCGGGTACTAGCTTTTAACCCACCGAATAAATTCAATTAGCGTCTCTAGTTTTTGCTAATCACAACCCACACTTCAATTTCTATTTGATAAGATAATAACGATTTTCAAAGTTGATTTACTTAACCACCCTGAGTCTAATACGACCTTGTTTTCTTTATACCTATTCTACTCTCGATACGGTACACTTGTCATTGTCGTTTGCGGATATAGTTTTGCGCATTCATATACCTTTATTGGTATCAAGTTTTTCAAGTGGTTCAAGTGTCATCAAGACTAGAATTGACAATAGACAAAAGTGTCTACCAGGAAGGATGATAGAAGATGCTTCAGTTGAGTGTGAGCAAGTCCAACACTTGTAGGGATAGATTCAGCCTCATGAAGAGAAGGAGCAAGCTGCTGCAACAGTTCATTATCTGTACTCAAAAGGGGAAGAAGATAATTAGAGGCCAGCACCTCCCTGACTATTTACAAAAGTCAAAAAAGGGGAGGAGAAGGAAATGATCAAGGCTAGGCAGCATCAAAATAGGGGGAGCAAGAAGTGATGTTGATCACCCTGAAGGAAAGGAAAGTGCGGTAACTTATAACTTGATACTCTTGTTCTCTTGTTATAAGTTGTCAAATTTAATGTGTTATTGCTGCATATGTTAGTGTATATCAGTGACTCAGAATTTTATTTGAGAGTTTTGACTTCTTCAAATAGGGCGAGATTGTTGGGTCCATTTCCCACAATGTCTTAGATTTGAAGAAGTCAAATAAGTCAATGATATACATGTAGTTGTATTTGATGTGTGTTTAAGTTCATGCATGCAAGTTGGTCCTTATCACATTGATTGGATAGGTTTTCCAAGTGGTTATGACAGGTGGTCACAAGGTAGAAAAGTAGAGAGACAAAAAATTGTCTAAGTCCACTAGCGTTGAGTGAAGCTAGTTTACTCAATGCCAGATGTCAAAGAAGGATGCTGGAAAGACTGAAAATCGCCCAAGTCCACACGCATTGAGTAAAGCTAGTTCACTCAACTCCAAATGCCAAAAAGCACTGAGTCAGGTGTGGATAGTCAAAGCCCAACAGTCTGCAAAAGCAGTTCTGCGGCTAAGTCCACAGGCGTTGAGTGAAGGCAGGTCACTCAACGCCATATATCAAAAGGCGTCGAGTATAGTTACGAAAAGTGAGGACTATCAAAGCCAGTAGTTTGGAATACAGAAATTTGGCTAAGTCCACAGGCGCTGGGTGAAGGCAGTTCACTCAATGCCATATAAAAAAAGCATTGAGTAAAGCTGAGTCTGTCAAAGCCTCAGTATTGGCAAGCTGAAAAATCGACTAAGTCCATAGGCATTGAGTGAAGCTAGTTCACTCAATTCCATATACCAAGCAGTGTTGAGACAAGCTCAAGCAATTGAAGATTCTATCAAGAAATCTGGCTAAGTCCAGAATCATTGAGTGAGGATAGCTCACTCAACGCCAAAGCAGAAAGCATCGACAGAGGAACAATCAATCAAAGCCTAAGGAAAGAGATAGATAGAAAAATCTGTCTAAGTTCAGAAGCATTGAGTGAGGACAGCTCACTCAATACACTCAATGCCTCAGCAAGGTGGCAGACTTAAGAGAAGTGGATAAGGACACAAATGTTGAGTTATGAAGGATCACTCAACACTCTCAATGCCTAGCAGATAAAGAAAGTTACAGCTAATTCCACGGGCATTGAGTGAAGAAGATTCACTCAACGTACTCAATGCCTGGTAGTGCAGAAGAATTTGGCCAAGTACAGAGGCATTGAGTGAAGCCAGTTCACTCAACACACTCAATTCCTGATGGTGTAGAGAATTTGACTAAGTCCAGATTTGTTGAGTGAATGTCATTCACTCAATGCACTCAACACCTGGATTTAATATGAGAATTTGGCTAAGTCCACAAATGCTGACATCAGCCAAAGTCCACAAAAGTCAACAGAGTTTAAATTAGTTGCGGGAAAGCTACAGAACACGACAAATAGTGTCGGAGGTCTACTGTACGTCTTCTTCCGTTAAAGTAAAGTGCAACAAACAACTAGAGGTGGTCCCCACTACTTCTTGGAGCCGTTAATCGGTGAAAGATAAAAGGGACAAGATGGACTGAAGGAACTTTAACTTTTAGGGTTTTCCCATTTCGAAACGTTGCGGCTGAAATTCTTCTTCCTCGCCATTATTGTCGAGCTCGAATCTTGAAGTTAAATCAAATAATCTAAAATCTCTTTCAAGTTAGTTGTGGCAATTTCTTATACTATAACAAGTTTAGATATGGTTCATATAAAGAAGAAGGAGAAGAGCTTTCAAGTTTCTGCAGGTCCAGGTTAGCTGATTGAAGAACACAAGAACTATTAAATCTTCAGTCTTCTTCAGCAAGTTCAGAAACAATTTTCCAAGTTACTTCCAGCACAAGCTCTAACTTATTGAATATCATTCACTTGCTGTTGAGATGAAGATAGGGTTGAGGTAAACTGTTGGGTCCATTGCCCACAATGTTCCTTAGATTGGATTTGAAGAGGCATCTCCATCAACACTAAGAGCATAGTTATATTTGATGTTGTTTAAGCTCATCATGTGTTGGATGTTCCATGGAACAAGCCTAGACAAATTATCTAAGTTATATGACAGGTGTTCATAAGGTAGAAAGGTGGAAACCAAGAGAAGATGCTAGAAGGCAGGATTTTGACTAAGTACACAAGCGTTGAGTGAGGTAAGCTCACTCAATGCCAGAGGTATGAAAGTATTCATCGAGCTGAACTCACCATTCGTCGAGCTAAATTCAAAGCTTGAGATTCTGAGTTCGTCGAGCTCATTTCACAATTCGTTGAACTGATTTCAGAGTTCGTTGAGCTGAGCTCACCATTCGTCGAGCTAAATTGAGATCTTGAGATTCTGAGTTCGTCGAGCTCAGTTCACAATTCGTCGAACAGAGTTCAGAGTTCTTGAGCTGAGCTCATCATTTTTCGAGCTACTCTCAGAGGTGTTCAATGGAACTCAGTTCAGAATTAGTCGACTTTAGTTTAGAATTTGTCGACCTGATCAGTTCAGTGTTCGTCGATCTGAGCTCACCGTTCGTCGAACTCAGTTCAGCATTCGTCGAACTAAGTTCAGAATTTTGGCTAAGGCAAAAAGAATTGAGTGATGAAGACACACTCAATGCTCTCAACGCCATAGAAGCTGGAAGATTTTGTCTTAAGAAAAAACCACTGAGATAAGTGTTAGTCTCAGCATAAATGCTGAGACAAGTGTTAGTCTCAGCATAATCACTGAGATAAGTGTTTGTCTCAGCAGAGAACAAGAAAGCGCTGGGACAGTTAAGCAGGAAAATGCCTAAAACAGAAAGCGTTGAGTGAAGGTTACTCACTCAACGCTCTCAATGCCTAAGATACTGCAGAGGCAGAAATATGGTTAAGGCAAAAAGTGTTGAGTGGAGGTTGCTTGCTCAACGCTGTCAACGCCTAGTGGAGAAAGAATTTTGTCTAAGGAGTTTTGCGTTGAGTGATGCTCACTCACTAAAATTCAAGCAGAAGAAATCTGATAAAGCAAGTTGGCATTGAGTGAAGTTGAATCACTCAACGCCTAGAAACAGTTTTTTATTCCAAGTAGTTTGGCTTTGAATGAAGGTTACTCACTCAATGCCAAGAGACTGCAAATCTGTCTAAGTGTTTTGGCATTGAGTGATGCTTACTCACTGAACGCCTATGCTAATGTTTCTTGATTTTTAGCTAAGTCCACAGCCGATGAAGTCAGCAAGTCAACAAGTCAACATATTTAAAATTAGTCGTGGGATGGCTACAGTACGTGACAAATGTTGGCGCAGACCTACTGTACGACAGTTGGCGCTAAAGCAAGGTTATTGCTGGCCATTAATTATGTGGGGCCCACTGCTCAAAAGCGGTTGGGTCAAAATCAATAAAAGGAAAAGGCTTTTATAGAGGTACTAAGTTTTTCGGAGAAAAATAAACAAGGTAGTTCTTATTCAACGCCATTGTTGGTGTGCTGAAGATCATGAAGCTCAAGTAAGTTAGATTAAGAGCAAGATAGCTATTGTCTTCTTCATCGACCTCAGCAGTTCCGAGTATTTTCTCTGAGGAAAGAGGAAGTAGTCAAGGTCCGACCCTTGCTGCAAGTTCTTTACAGTTCCAGCTGTACAAGCAACATCCTGAAGATCTTAATCTAGAAGTTGTGAAGAGAAGAAGCTTGAAGAAGAAGAAATCTTAAAGAAGGCTTGGGGGACTATTCCTCAGGAGTCAAAGATAGGGCTTGTAACATCCCATTTCCAGCTAGACCCCTAGGAGTGGTTTTGTCATGACTAGGTCATGACAAAACCTTAAGAAGCCCAAGAAGACCAAGTGAGCTTATGCATGAAGGTGGAGATCACCATGGTCTGCAAATAGTAGAATTCTAAACACTAGTTTAGGATGACCATAGAGCTTCACCATGACTCCATGACCCCACCACAATATCCCTAAAATATTGGAAGGTCCATTAGAGCCCTAAGTGTCCATTGAAATCCACCCAAAGTGGTCAAATTGACCTAAGACCATCATAGGCCTAAATTGGGCAAGGTGCCCTAACTAAGGACAATGTGCCCCTAATATGCCCAACCAACCCTACATAAGTCTTCCTAGAACTTAAGTGAGGTCAATGGGTCACCAAGGACCCATTGGGGACAACCCAAGTGGCTAAGTTGACCCAAGTCAACTCTAGCCCCAAAGTGGTCAAAGTGCCCTTACTAAGGGTCAAGTGACCTCCAAGGTGCCAAGTCAACCATACCCAACCCTACCAATACCTTAGGGGAAGCCAATGGGTAACCAAGGTCCCATTGGGGTCAACCCAAATGGTCAATTTGACCAAGGTCAACTCAATCCTTGAAATAGGTCAAATTAGCCTAAATGGGCTAACCCAAGCTCATGCCCTTTTCCATTTGGGCAAACCACCTCCTAATTAATTAATAGTATGAATTAGTGGGCTGCTAATAGGCTAGGGAGATGAACCAATTCGGCCTTGATGACTAGGAGAGAGAAAACTCCATTTTACCCTTTAATGGAGGAGAGAGAAAGTGGTTTAAAGGGGACATTCATGGCCAAGGGAGACCAAGGGCCTCTCCATTTGATTCCAAGGGCTGAATATATTCTCCCTCATCAGTTTTGAGGAGTTTAATAACCATAACCAGCCATAAAAGTGGCTGAATTTAATTTCTCTCATAAGGAAGAGAGAGAAAGAGGGAAGAGAAAGTCATTAATGGCCATGGGAGAGCAAGAGTTCCTCTCTAATTGATTCCAAAGCCTTGATTAATCTTCCCCTCATTATTTTGAGGAGACCAAGGGTTTTCATCAGCCTCTAGGTGGCAGAATACAAGGGATATACCATGGCCGAATTTCACCTTCATGGCCTTAAATGCTTTACCCTTTCCCCTCCCCACTTGGTGATCTATAAAAGCCCCCTTAGAGCAAGATGAGAAGTTTACACACTTGACCAAATGTATTAGAGTTGTTGTTCTTGCTGTAGCAGAATTTCAGCAATGCCACCACCGCGCCATGGCAACCCGACGTTCATCTCGCCTCCAAACCGCGAGCAAGGTCCTCCTCTACTTCTTATATGGGTAGATCTTAGGATCTTAGAAAGGAAGTTCGTGCTCAATGGAGCCGGACCTATCTCGCGTTTTCATGGAAAAACCATGAAAAAATATATTTTTGGGTCCTCCGGAAACCGCCACCTCCGGCGGCCAAACCACTGCCGACCGATAGCCATCGCCTCGACGGAGGTGGTGGTGGTGGTGGCTGGCTAGGGAAGTGACCGGATGGCCGGCGACGGATTGCGGAAGAGCTATAGGAAATATAAGTTTTTCTAAGTTCAGTTTTCGGGTTCTGTAGAAGATGAACAGTAAAACATTTTTATAATATAAAAATTATATATATAGTATGTAAGGAAAAGATACATTAAATGGGCGCATTTTAATGCTGCAAAACGAGGCACTTTGAGACCGATTTAGGAAAAATGGCCAGTCACAAAAGTTGTAGTCCTTTGGGTATAGATTAATTTAAAACTAATTTCAACTCGTTTGGGTAAGCGGTTAGACCGCAACTCCCGTTTTAGTGGGGGCTGTACCTAGAGTTAGAAAAAACTAAAATGAATGCCCACTCTTTGTCCCTTGTCCAAATGACCTGAAATTTAGGTAGGGGGTTACCCTTAGCCATACCTATGGGCTGTCAAAAAATGGGAATTTTTGGAGATACTTTGCATAAGGTTATTGATTTAATTTAAAAAAATTATAGTAATTTATTTAAGTGGTCAAATGACCTCCAATCCCTCCCAAATATTGGTGAGTGGTCCCTGGCTATATAACCTAGCTTTGTAAAATTTCAACTCATTTGGATGAGTTTTGGGTAGGAAATCACCTATCCTTAACTAGGCATTAATGAGGCATTTTTGAGTAAAAATTGCACTAAGAGGTTGGAACGGTCAAATCACCTCAACAGAGGCTGATATTTTGACCACTGACTTAGAAGGGTTATTATAACCCACTTGGAGAAAAATGGTGTGGTTTAGGGTTAATTTACCCTAGTATCCAAACTTAAACCCTAAAGGGAGGGTTTTGAGGGTTGTGAAGGACATGGGGGCAAATTCCCTCGTATTGCCTTGAAATTCAGTAGAGTCGACGTTAGCATAATATAAATCATCTGGATGGAATCTCGGAGGATTTGGAGATAGGTAGATACATCAAAACCATAACCTTGGTCTTAGGGTAAAATCTCAAATAAGTAAAACCAGTCAATAAACATTATCTAAAAGTTGTGAAACTCGGGTAGAGTGAGTTTTGGAATGGGTAGAACCAATAGCAATTTTAATGGAAGTTTATGAAGTTTATTTCTAGCACTTCATTTGTAAAGTTTGTTATAGCCCTAATTGATGTTTTAATTATTTAGATCTTTCTATTCCTTGAAACCCCATAAAATCTTGGAAGTAAATGTTTGGGGTCAGAATGGTTGCTCTTGAATTTTTGTATAATTGTTAATTGAGTAAATCTAGTACTTCATTCACAAATGTTAAAAAGGGGTTTTATGATTTAAAAATTAATTATGGATGATAGTGCTATTGAAAAATTATGAGACTAAGGAATTGAGACTTTCAGGAACTTATATGCTTGTAGACATTTATTCATGATTTTAAGAATCTTAGTTACGGCACTTTCTTTACAAGACCACCTTGTGGAGATTTTTGAAATTAATTTATTCAGAGATTAATACTTGCTGAAAAATTATGAAACTTGGTCAATGCTATTTTTAAGGTTGTATCTAAATTGTATAATTAAATTATAATTTTTGGATGGATATTATCTATACTTGATTCATAAATAACAAAAGATAGAAAATATTACTAAAATAGTTTTAGTGCCTTTTTGATGATAGAAAAATTGTGATACTTTGGATTTACCATATTGAGATAACATAATATTTATAATAATTTTGTTGGACATCTTTCATGAGTACTTAGGGTAGTTCATGTTCAAACCGGTAGCCTTTGGAATATTTGAGGAAATTAATAAAATGCCAGATAAATTAGGAAAAATTATAATTTTCTGCTTATAGTCTAATTATATCATGACATACCTCCAGTAAATAAGTTAGGGCATTTGGATGAGTGTTGGATCATTTCCTATCCGGTTCGACATGTAGCATAGGATAAACTGCAATTAACAATTTGTGTTAGCAGTCATAGGATATGATGGGGCACAGCGTTTGAGTTAGTTAATCTGCTGAATTGGATGGATGTGAAAGTGTCACCAAATAAGGATGGGAAGATTAGTAAAAAGTTGTGTTGACTAGAGTTAAGAGGTGCTCGGGTTCGACGAAAGATCGTCTTTCCCGAAGAGAGGAAGGTTAAAAATCACACTAGGTTAGTCTATCGTAATATGAGAAGGGAATGGGTAAAGGGAATCAACCAATAACAATAAGTGCCTTGCGAAAGGGAACGATGGGCTTCAGCTACCATCATAGTTCCTAGTGCCATTTGAGAGCCCTTCACAGGTAATACCGGGGGCAGTCCTGGGTTAACGTAAACTGTATTAACAAACTGAAAAGAGTAACCTAGTAATTAGGATCTCACCTTTCACAAACAATGTTAACACAGGAAGATTGTGGGGAGCCTCAGCTCGGTTAGTTTTGAGACGGACAGTTTGGTTTGGGGAGCTTCGGCTCGATTAGTTAAGAGACAGACGGAATGGTCCGGGGAGCTTCGGCTCGATTGGTTTGATACGTTAAATTTGCATGTGCATAAAAGGAAAGAAAATAAAGGTGGATGGTCTTCGGTATTGGAAGGTCGATGCACCGATGCCATTACGCTGACTCGGCAAGTGTGGTTAGCACTTCGCCAACAGAAGCCCGATGCGCCAGCCGACAAGAGTACGCAGGAGTCCGCTTTGTGCACCAAGCGTTGAGGCGTACGATAGGTCTGACCGGTAGTGCTTTATTAGTTTAGAGGTGGGCGAGGCCCAACCTACCGCTTCCGTCTTCCACTATGGAGGTATACTAGGAGGTAACGGCTCCGAAAGGGGGAACTAAAGGTCTGTGTACACAGAGTCAGGTGTGTGTGTTGCACTTGCATGTTCCATCATACCCACTAGCATGTCATAGCATAATCGATTCATTTAACCCCTGACACCTAAGGTATAAGTTGAATGGGATGCTTATACATTAGGACATGCAAAACGACCCCTTGGTCTCTAAGCTTGTGTGGGCAAGTTTATAAATTAAGGTCAATTTTTGATATATGTATATACTGCTGTTTGATAACCGACACCCCAACGTATAAATTGGTATGAGACTTTTTATGTAACATCCCATTTCCGGCTAGACCCCTGGAGGTGGTTTTGTTATAACAGAACCTTAGGAAACCCAGGAATTGAAGATTATCGACAAAAATTTCGAGTCAAGGATGGTCACGCCCGTGGCCGACCCGTCACGCCCGTGACCTAGGGCGTGACCCCTTCGATGATCGTCAACCTCAGGAAGACGATCGTCGAGCTCAGAAATGTCAACATGGGCCTGACACGCCCGTGACCGGTCCGTCATGCCCGTGACCGGTCCGTCACGCCCGTGACCTTGGAATGGCATTGAGTGAGCTAAGCTCACTCAACGCCGTGGGCTGGATGGCATTGAGTGAGCTAAGCTCACTCAAAGCCATAAGCTGGATAGCGTTGAGTGATCTTAGCTCACTCAAAGCCATAAGCTGGATGGCGTTGAGTGAGCTTAGCTCACTCAAAGCCATAAGCAGGATGGCGTTGAGTGAGCTTAGCTCACTCAAAGCCCTAGGTTGAAGGGCGTTGAGTGAACTGACTGCACTCAACGCCATCAGGTGTTGGCAGGAATGGCGTTGAGTGAGCTGGGCTCACTCAACGCCGTAGACTGGATGGCGTTGAGTGAGCTTAGCTCATTCAATGCCGTAAACGGTCAGGCGGGATGGCATTGAGTGCGTCGAGTGCACTTAATACCATAAGCTGAACGGCGTTGAGTGCACTGACTGCACTCAATGCCATTTGGTGTTGTCTGGATGGCGTTGACAACACCATAACCTGGACGGCGTTGAGTGAGCTAAGCTCACTTAACGCCATCATCTAAAAAGACATATTCCGGGTGGCGTTGAGTGAGCTGAGCTCACTCAACGCCATAATCCGGATGGCATTGAGTGAGCTGAGCTCACTCAATGCCATAGTCTGGAATGGCATTGAGTGAGTAGAGCGCACTCAACGCCGTAGCCTGATGGCGTTGAGTAAGCTAAGCTCACTCAACGCCATTATACTTAGACTTTTTTTTCTGGCATTTTTACTTCTAGCTGGGTGCTGGTTTAGCTGAACCGGGCCGGTTCAGGAGTGAGCCGTCTTCTCCAATAAGACCTGATAAGTTTTATTTGATTTAAGTTGACCAGTCATGCTGTGCCACGTGGACCGCCGGTTTTGCAAAAGGACGGTTGCGGTCATGGCCGAAAGCTTGAAGTCACGGCCATCAATGGCATTTGATGCCATGACTCTTTCCCTTCCCTTGAAACTGCTGAATTTAACTCCTCTAAGGGAGAGGAGGAGTTTCCAACCCTCCTCCAGCTGTCATAGGGCCGATTCAGCCCCCCTCCATCATGGCCGAGCCAAGCTTTTATGGTCCATTAATGGCCACCAGCTTTTGGCCGATCCCCCTCCTTGCCCAAGCTTTTAAACATCTTCAGAGGCCCAAGGGGAGTTTTTCCCAGTGTTACCTGAAGTTTTCGAGCCTCCCCTTGCTGTTGAAGAATTTCCGGCGACGCCTCCACCGCGCAAATGGCTTTCCGACAGTCTGCACGCCTCCAGCCCGCGAACAAGGTCCTCCCCTCCCTCTTCTTCTGCGGATAGATCTTAGGACTAATAGGTTTGAGAATCGGGCTCAACTGAGCCTGGTTGAAACTTCCATTTTCATTGATTTTTCCATGAAACCCGTGTTTGGGCTCGCCGGAAAAAGCCCCTCCGGCTGCGCCGCCGCCCGGCGATGGCCTCCACCTCAACGGAGGTGGTGGTGGTGGTGGCCGGCCAGGGAGGAGGCTGGACAGCCGGCAGCTGCTCTTGAAAATGACTCCAGGTCGGGCAAATCAGGGCCCTTGGCTGGAGGAAGAAGATGAGTCCAGAGTCTTTAGATCTTGCTTCAAGATCTGTGTTGTTTAAATAGATTTTATTTTATAAGTAATTTTTGTATGGAACTAACAGTCACATTAGAAAATTTAGGAAAAATACTCAGAGGCTCCTACAGAAAAAGTGGTCGACACTAATATTGTAGCCCTTTGAGTCTAAAAAATTTTAAAATTTGTTTCAAGCAGTATGGACCATTGGATAGACCTCAGCACTCACTTTGGTGAGGTCTACCCATAGGGCTGTCTTGACCTTAGAAAAATTCCCCACTCCAATCCAGTCATCAAAATGACTTGAAATTTGGGGTGTGGCCTAATCTTATTTATATAAAGATGCTATCCAAAAATTAGGATTTTTGGGAAATATTTATCTATAGTTTTTAGAAAAATTCAATAATCCTAGCATAATTTAATTAGATGGCTAAATGACTTCCAAACCCTCCCAAATTTTGGTGAGTGGTCCCTGGTTTTATCATAAGGTTCTGGTAAAAATTTCATTTCATTTGGATATGTTTTGATTAGGTTTGAGTCCAACCCTAGGTTGATCCTTATAGGATAATTTAGGATCAAACACCCCCTTGGTATTTGGGTGGTCATATCACCTCAATAGAGGCTGATATTTTTTCCAATGGCTGTTTAGGGCATGACACACCGTCAGAGTGAGTTTGGGGTGGTTTGGTGTAGGGCAGCCCTAGAACCCTAGGGAAAAACCCTTAATGGTGGTTTTCGGGGTTGTGAAAGTCATGGGGTCAAATGACCTTGGACTGACTTAAAATTTGATGGAGAGAACCATAGGGCCAATATAGTTCTCTGGACAAAAGTTTAGGGTATTTGGAGATAGCTAGGCCACCTAAAATCCTAACCCTAGTTTAGGTCACCAACCTTAATTTGAAATATTAAGCTGTCGAATGAACTTTAAATCAAGTAAAATTGGAGTAGAGTAATTTTCTAATCTAAATAGCACTGTTATAATTTTTTTGAGATTTTTGGGTTAATATATACAGTACTTCATTTACAACTCTAATTGTGCCCTAGATATTTATCTTGATGATTTTGTAATTTCTATGCACTGGAATGTTATGAAATCTTGGATTAGGGCATATAATAGCATGTTATACCTTATGTATCTTTCTTGAGAGTTTTATCTGATTATTTTGGGTACTTTATTCTTTAACGTACTAATTGTGATATGTAGTCAAAAATACAAATAATGCCCAATTACTATTTGTAAAATTATGAAATTTGGTCAGTTGGTGTTTCAGACCATGATAGTAATCCTGCAAATTTCTTTGGATTTTTAGATGATTAAAAATAGTACCTCCTTCTCTAAGCTTGGAAAATTAGTGTTTTACATTAAAATAGATTCAGAGCCCAAATGTTAGATAAAAATTATGGGACTTGATTTCTGATGGTTTTAGGTCACCATAAAGCTTCTATAATTTCCTTGAGATTTTTGGATACATATCTACAGTACTTCCTTCATAATATAGTAGAAATGACCCAAAATAGAAAATTAGGAAATATAGGCCCCAACACCTCTGGAATTTCTCAAAACTTGGAATTAATGTTTAAATGTCTCATAGGATTTTTACTGATTTTATGACGATTTATTGTTGGCTCATTAGTGCACTTCATGTTCATACTAGGGCATTTGGAATCTTAGAATAAATAAATTAAATGCCCGATAAATAGGAAAATTTGGAAATCTTGGTCTTAGCTATATTATGTCAAGATAGACCTCCAGTAAATACTATAGGAGATTCGGAAGACAAATTGGAGTACCTCCCCTCATACTCCTCACGTATCTTCGGATGGTCTGCATATAGTAAAACCACGAAAACCGAACTAGAGCGGATAATGAACTTTGAGAGATGGAATTTTTTATAGTTGCTGGTTGGTTAGGGAAAGCTAAGTTAAGTTCATTATTAAAGGTCAGGATAAGTAGAGTGTGAGATTGGTTAAGGATAAGGGCGTACGGGAACGACGAAAGATCGTCCACCCCGAGTAGTAGTGGAAGAGTCTTAACACGCTAGGGCCAGAAATAAAGTAACTTAAAAAGGGATCGGGTAATGGGTGTAACATCCCATTTCTGGCTAGACCCCTAGGAGTTGGTTGGTCGTGACAGAACCCTAGGAAGCCCAAAAATTGAAATAAATCGATCGAGATTTCGGGTCACGGGTTGGTCACGCCCGTGACCGACCTGTCACGCCCGTGACTTAGGGCGTGACTACTTCGATGATCGTCGATCTCCGTGAGACGATCGTCGAACTTGCAGCCCGGGCATGTCACGCCCGTGACCAAGGTGTCACGCCCGTGACCTAGGGCGTGACTCCTTCGACGATCGTCGATCTCCGTAAGACGATCGTCGAACTTGCAGCCCGGGCATGTCACGCCCGTGACCAAGGTGTCACGCCCGTGACCTAGGGCGTGACTCCTTCGACGATCGTCGATCTCCGTAAGGAGATCGTTGAAATTGAGACTCGGGCCTGTCATGCCCGTGACTTAGGTGTCACGCCCGTGGTCTAGGGCGTGACCACCCTTCGATGACCGTCGATCTCAGTTCGACGATCGTCGACCTCAGAATTGCCGTTCGGGCCTGTCACGCCCGTGACCTAGGTGTCACGCCCGTGACCTAGGGCGTGACCACCCTTCGACGACCGTCGATCTCAGTTCGACGATCGTTGACCTCAGAATTGTCACCCGGGCCTGTCACGCCTGTGACCTAAGTGTCACGCCCGTGATATTGGCCGAAACGACGGTTCAGGCCCGAAATTATTCTAACACGCGTGGTAATAATTGCTGGTGTGGGAAGTTACACCAGGAGTAATTACGGGCTGTTTTTTCCTTCTGTAATTATACAATAAAGGAGGAAATGTTGGTCCAATAGGAATCGACCTGGCAAACACCTGTTTATCTTCCACTGTTTCCTATCCCTTCACTGTAACCGAAAGATTATTAAGGGGAGCCTTCATGATCATTAAGGCTTTGCCCTTTCACCTCCCCACTTGCTGACTTATAAAAGTTCACTTGGAGCAAGAGGAGAAGTTTACACGCTCAATCAAATGGATCAGATCTTCGTTCTTGCTGTAGGAGAAGTTCGGCTACGCCACCACTGCGCCATGGCACCCCGTCGTTCATCTCACCTCCAAACCGCGAACAAGGTCCTCCTCTGCTTCTTCTCTTTCATGGGTAGATCTTAGGATTCTTAGAAAGGAAGTTCGCGCTCAACGGAGTCGGGCCCATCTCTCGTTTTCATGGAAAACCATGAAAAATGTATTCTTGAGTTCGCCGGAAACCGCCACCTCCGGCGGCCAAACCACTGTCGACCGCTAGCCATCGCCTCAACGGAGGAGGTGGTGGTGGTGGCTGGCCAGGGAAGTGACCGAACTGCCGGCGACGGATCACGGAAAGGTTACAGGAAAAATGGTTTTCTGAGTCTGGTTTCGGGTTCATGTACAAGATGAACAGTAGAATCAATTTTATAATTTATAAATTAAGTGTATAATACATAGAGGAAAGATATATTATCTGATTATATGTTGAGGCTGCGAAATGAGGCACTTAGAGGCCGTTTTAGGAAAAATGACCAGTCACAAAAGTTGTAGCCTTTCGAGTCTAGTTTAATTTAAAATTGGTTTCAACTCGTTTGGTTAAGCGGTTCGGCCGTAGCTCCCGTCTTAGTGGGGGCTGTACCTAGAGTTGGGCAGAAATTAAAATGGATGCCCACTCTTCGTCCCTTGTCCAAATGACCTGAAATTTGGGCAGGGGGTTAACCTTAGCAATATCTAAAGACAGACCAAAAATGGGAATTTTTGGAGATACTTTGGCTAAAGTTTTTGTTTTAATTTAATAATCTTAGAGGAATTTATTTTAGTGGTTAAATGACCTCCAAACCCTCCCAAATTTTGGTGAGTGATCCCTGGCTATTAAACCTAGGTCTGTACAAAATTCCAACTGATTTGGAGGAGTTTTGGGTGGGAAACCTTCTACCCTTAACTAGGCATTAGTGAGACATCTTTTAGTAAAAAGTGCACTAAGAGTTTGGAAATCGAGTGGACAAATCTCCTCAAAAGAGGCTGATGTTGTGGCCACCGATTTGTTGAGTCTATGTCTACCCTCTTGGGTAACATGGTGTAGATTAGGTTGGATTTTACCCTAAGAGATTGGCTCAAATCCAGTGGATGGGAGTTTGAGGTTTGTGAAGGACATAAGAGCAAAAGCTCTTGTATGCCCCTGAAATTTGGAGAAGAGGGGGATGATATGAGGAAAACCCTCTGGTTGAAATAGTGGAGGAATTGGAGGTAATTAGGTACCTCAAAAGTTGAGATTTTGGATTAGGATAAAAATGTAATTTAGTTATTTTAAGCACTAAATCTAATCCAAAAATTATGAAACTCGGGAGAAGGGAGTTCTAGGATGTTTTAGACTTATGGTAATTTTCCTGGAATTTTATGATTAATAAATATTATACTTCATGTGTTAAATGATTATTAGCCCGATTTGTTGTTTCAATTATTTGGAAGTTTTAAATTAATTATAATCAGTTAAAAATCTGGATTTATATTTTGACTAGTAGAACATTGATCCCTGAAATTTTTATAGAATTTTATGTTGAGAAATTTTAGAGTTTCATTCACAATGTTTTAATATGGGCTTTTGAGCATAAAAATAAATTAGGGCTTGTACAATTTCTGGAAAATTATGATAGTTGGAACTTAAGTTTTTTAGGCCCTTTTATATCACTGGGAATTATTTGGGAATTTTTAAAGTTACTGTTATAGCACTTCATTCACAAAGCATGTTAGATTGTAATTTAGTATTTGATTTATTATGATTTAATTACCACCAAGAAAATTATGAGATTCTGTCAAAGTTATTTTCATGATAAAACCAGCACCCTGTATTTTATTTGAATTATTTGTAGGACAAATTAAGGTAGTTTATTCATTAAGCTTGAAATAACTGAAATAATGATTAAATAAGTTTAGGACCTTGAAAATCATTGTAAAACTATCAAACTTTGGAAACTTGATATATAGGCCTATTATTATTTTCTTTAATTTTGTGATAGCTGGAATCAACTAGAATGTTATACCTCATGTTCAAAATGATGATATTAGACCCTTAAGAATAAATAAATAAGTTATCGGATTTATTAGGAAAATTCCAATATTTTGGATTTAGGCAAATCTTGTTAGGATAGACCCCCGATAAATAAATGGTGGCATTTGGATGAAAAAGTAAATTACATGTAATCTTGATTATCGTGTAGCCTAGGTGAGTCCCCAGGAGGTTTGGTTTAGCACTGATGGTAGCTGGAAGATTAGGTGTTACGCAGGTATGGCGGAAGACCGTCTTTCCGTGTGGAGAGGGTGAAGAGTCAAGCTACCCTAGGTTTAGTTTAATGTAACTCTTAAAGGGAAAAAGGTAAGGTGAGAAACCAATTAAAGTAAGTGCCTTGCGAAAGGGAACTTCGGGCCGTAATGCCGCCGTCTTGGTTCCTAGTGCCCCTTGAGAGCCCTTCACGGGGAATACCGGGGGCAGTCCTGGGCTAACGAAAACTGTAATAACAAACTGGCAAGAGTAACTTAGTAACTAGGGCTACACCTTTCACAAACACTGTTGGCACAGGAAGATTGATGGGAGCTTCGGCTCGGTTTGGTCTGGAGACGGACGTTTTAGTCCGGGGAGCTTCGGCTCGGTTGGTTTGGAGACAGACGTTTTGGTCTGGGGGCTTCGGCTCGGTTTTTGTGTGTTTACGATTAAACTTGCATGTGCATAAAATAGGGAAAAGTTAAGGTGGTGGGTTTTCGATATCGGGGAGTTCGATTGCACCGACACTGATATCGTTGACTCGGCGAGGTGATTAGCACTTCGCCAACAGAAGTCCTGTGCGCCAGCCGGCAAGAGTACGCAGGAGTCCGCTTAGTGCACCAAGCATTGAGGCGTACGATAGGTCAGACCAGTGGTGCTTTTACTGGTTTTGAGGTGGGCGAGGCCCAACCCACCGCTTTCGTCCGCCACTACGGAGGTATCCTGGGAGGTAACGACTCCGAAAGGGGGAACTAAAGGTCTGTGTGCACAAAGTCGGGTGTGTGAGTTGCACTTGCATGTTTCATCATACCCACATGCATGTCATAGCATAATCAATTCATTTAACCCTGACACCTAAAGTATAAGTGGTATGGGACGCTTATACATTAGGACCTGCTAAACGACCCCTTGGTCTATAGGCTTGTGTGGGCAAGTTTATAAATAAAAGGTTAATTTCAATATATATATACATGCTGTTGTTTGAGAACCGTCACCCCAACGTATAAGTGGTATGAGACACTCTATACGATGAGAGCCTTGCAGAAGATCCCTTGGCTTATGCGCTTTCGCACATAAGTTAAGGTTACTCTTCTTACTTTCTGTTTTCTGTCATATTATTATTGAATTGCTAGATTAGTTCCGCTGCCATCTGTTTCTTGATTAATATCTACCTTCATGTCCTTCTCTTTATTCCTCTCCGCTCGGTACTTAGGAGCCATGGGGGAAGGGGTAGGGGATGATAGGGCTTAGTCTTTATGACTAACGGTTTTCGAACCGCATCATTTAGGGGATCGTGGAGCCCAACATGAAGGAGCAGCCCCAGAGATCGGTGCGCCTTGAGATGGGGCAGTCTAGCTCCGGAGTTCATACAGCCGAGACCGTGAGTCTCGACCCTGAGTAGTTCCTGTTTTTGCTTCCGCATGAGAGACTTGTAGTGAGGAAATTTTGTACCGGGCATAAGCCCGCATTTTATAGTACTCTGATTATTGTTATTCTGTGGACACTCCCTTCGTGGAGTTTTATATATATATGTGATTTATTTCCAGTGGACTTGCTCTTACTTCAATTATTGTGCTACCTTTTCTGTGATCGAATCGGCCGGCAGAATCGGCGCCTTGTGGTGATGACCCCCTTCAGGACGTGAAGGTGTCACCGCAAAGCGGCGATTCTGGGCCTAAGACCCTGGGTTTTTAAAAAGAAAAAAAAAGGGGGTCTTACAAGTGGTATCAGAGGGAAACATCGATCTGAAAACGTAGCAGTCCACTAACCCTGGGTCACCCCCGCTCGAGTTTAGTTTGGGGACAAACTAAGCAGCGGAAGCAGTGGTGTGCCCATATGGGGATCACATATAAATTGTCCACCTTTATGTAATATTTGAATGTTTTCTCAGCATGTGTTTTTGTTACGCAGCCTCCAGCACGGCCTACGCCACAAGGTGGAGTTCAACAGGCTCAGGATGTTGCACCACCCCCACTGGTCCCCACTCCTTTCCTTCAGTCAGACATGGGACAGACTCTGACTGCCATGCTAGAGGTTTTCAGGGCCCAGCAGGTTCCGGCCCCGCAGCCAAACCTGGGGGCCAACTGGCTGAGCATCTTCCGGGGTCTTTCTCCCCCGTCCTATTTGGGGACAGAGTCGGCGATTCAGACGGAAGAGTGGCTAGATATCATGTATGAGATTCTGACCGGGATACGGTGTCCCTGGGAGGAGAGGGTGGCTCTGGTTGTCTCTTGCCTGGAGTCCCATGCAAAGAGGTGGTGGAAGACGCTGTTGGACACGACATTTGCCGATAGGGAGGTTGCGGAGGTTACCTGGGAGGAGTTCAGGGCCGCACTGCTGGAGCATTTCGTTCCGCAGTCGGCCAGGGATGATTTGGAGGAGCGGTTCTTACAGCTGAAGCAGGGCACCCGGACCGTGGTGGAGTATCATCAAGAGTTCGACCATCTGGCTCGATACGCAGATTCCTACCAGCTGGACGAAGCAGGGTATATCATGAGGTTCTATAAGGGCCTGCGGGAGGACTTGAGGGAGGCTCTATTGTTTGTATCTGACGGGCCCATCTCCCGGATTTTGGAGATGGCAAAAAGGATTGAGGCAGATTGGCACGCCACCCGGGGCCGGAAACGGCCAGCAGAGGATCAGGGACGGAGAGGTAGAAATGACCAGCGGCGAGGTGCTGTACCAGAGGGGAGGAAGACAGAGGACCAGCCTCGTCAGGACGTGAGGCAGGAGCCGAGGGAACAGGTGATATTGGCCCCTCCACCTCTTCGGATGCAGGAGATGCCGAGACCCGGGGGAATGGCGTATCCCCCACCAGAGTGCTTCCTTTGTCATCAGATTGGGCACATTCGGAGGAACTGCCCCATGAGGGGGGCACCACCTCCAGCACCACAGGGCGGCCCACCAGCTCAGCATTACGGAGGCCGAGGACGCGGCTGCGGTCGGGGATACCAGGGGGGAGATCGTAGACAGGAAAGGGAGCAGGTATATGCCTTGGACCTTACGCAGCCTCGAAATTCGGAGCAGGTCATAGCAGGTACGCTGCAATGCCTCTTTAATTTTCATAGAATTTCCTTTTCAATGGTTAAAACTTTGAATCACACTAGATAGATTAGCAAGGAAAGTAAAACTCACTATAGAACCCTAAGATATCTAATCACCCCAGGTATAGTCTTCATCAGCAGCAAGCCTGCCCGCACGCTGTTCGATACTGGAGCTACTCACTCCTTTGTGTCGGAGACGTTCGTAGAAGGACTGGAAGGTGTGGAGCGGTTCACAGGCTCGAGGATGAGGGTGCGACTACCAGATGGATCTGAGCTCCTTACCACGGATCACTGTAATATGGAGGCAGAAATTGGTGGAAAGCGTTTGAGGCTCCAGCGACGATTTTGAAGCTGACGGACTACGACCTGATCCTGGGCATGGTATGGCTGCACTGGAACCATGCCCAGATTGACTGCCAGGCGAAGAGGATCACCGTGAGACACGAGGACTCTTTCATTACCATCGAAGGTATAAGACCTGTCTCTCGTATACTCTTATCTTCGGTACAGGCCGTTAAGGCCCATCTGTAGGGAGAGGAGGTCTATCAGATTCTATTTGAGATGGCGGAAGTTAAGGAGTCGGTGACAGACATCCCGGTGGTGCGAGATTT
Organism: Platanthera zijinensis; assembly: GCA_039513925.1. Lineage (NCBI taxonomy): Eukaryota > Viridiplantae > Streptophyta > Magnoliopsida > Asparagales > Orchidaceae > Platanthera > Platanthera zijinensis. The sequence continues at coordinate 107,348,760 of CM077088.1, forward strand.
CGCTGACATCTTTCCAGAGAAACTGTCAGGACTACCTCCACACCGAGAGCAGGACTTTCAGATACAGCTTGTGCCGGGGGCCAAGCCAACATCAAGGGCCCCTTATCGAATGGCCCCAAAGGAGTTGGCAGAGTTTCAGACTCAGTTGCAGGAATTGGTTGAGGCAGGGTTTATTAGACCGAGTTCCTCGCCATGGGGAGCACCGGTCCTATTCGTGAAGAAGAAGGATGGGACACTCTGCCTGTGCATCGATTATCGAGCACTAAACAGGCTGACCGTCCGGAATACCTATCCGCTCCCACGGATAGACGAATTGTTCGACCGGCTGGAGGGGGCCCATTATTTCTCGAAGCTAGACTTGAGATCAGGATACTACCAGCTGTGGATCCAGGAGGAGGATATCCCAAAGACGGCCTTCAGTAGCAGATATGGCCTGTATGAGTTCACCGTGATGCCCTTCGGGCTCACGAATGCACCGTCGGCATTCATGAGCCTCATGAACCGGGTTTTCGAGGCCTACTTGGATGTGTTCGTCATAGTATTCATAGACGACATCCTGATCTACTCTAGGACGGAGGAGGAGCACACTCGACATCTGGCACTCACTCTGGAGAAGTTGCGGGAGCATCGCCTTTATGCAAAATTCAGCAAGTGTCAGTTTTGGTTGAAGGAGGTGGCCTTCCTAGGCCACATTATCAGCGGAGCCGTGTTGGCAGTGGATCCGGCAAAGATTCGGGCAGTTCGAGATTGGCCGCAGTTGAAGACAGCCACCGATGTACGAAGTTTCTTGGGACATGCCGGTTACTACCGGAAGTTCGTGGAGGGGTTCTCTCAGATTGCCCTCCCCCTCACATCTTTGACGAAGAAGGAGGCACCTTTCGTTTGGACCCCGCAGTGCCAGGCGGCTTTCCAGGAGCTGAAGGACCGACTCATCTCAGCCCCTATTCTGGCCCTTCCATCTGGAAAGGAAGGATTCCAGGTGTACACCGACGCATCATACCAGGGGATGGGAGTAGTGCTGATGCAGAACGGACACGTCATAGCATATGCCTCCCGCCAGCTGAAGACCCATGAGAAGAACTACCCAGTGCACGACCTTGAGATGGGAGCGATCGTTTTTGCTCTGAAGGTCTGGCGCCATTATCTTTATGGAGTCCACTGCGACATCTACTCCGACCACAAGAACCTAAAATACGTGGACACTCAGAAGGAGCTGAATATCAGGCAGAGGTGCTGGGTGGAGTTCTTAGCAGACTATCAGTATGAGATGCACTACCATCCAGGGAAGGCAAATGTGGTGGCCGACGCATTGAGTCGGAGAGCTGCCACTTCCGAAGCTGGGCCCCAGGTTATGTCCATGGAGCTAGTCCGGTCATTCAGAGATATGCAGATATCCCTAGTGTCCGAGGATGATCCAGAGCTGTATAGGGAGTATCTGACATCGATGGTGGCCATAGACGATATTCGGGATCGTATTCGGGACGGACAGAGGACAGATGCGTGGGCAGAGCCGATATTCCGAGCCTTGGAGGAAGGTTAGACAGGAGATTATTACCTGAGAGATGGATTGCTACATTTCAGAGGCAGGGTATATATACCCGTAGGAGGCTAGATCGGAGAGGATATTATGATGGAGGCGCATTGCATCCGGTACTCTGTGCACCCGGGGATCACAAAGATGACCGCTGATCAGAAGAAGACGATGTTTTGGCCGGGCATGAAAAGGACATTACGTACTTCGTGACCCATTGCGAGGCGTGTCAGTTGGTTAAGGCGGAGTGCAGGAACCCCGCAGGATTATTGCAACCACTCCCGGTGCCGGAGTGGAAATTTGACGATATAGCTATGGATTTTATACATGGTCTTCCCCGGTCTCCGATGGGGAACGACTCAATCTGGGTGATTGTTGATCGGTTGACGAAGGTGGCCCGCTTTATACCGATCAGGAAGGATGACTCGGTGGGAGTGCTTGTGCGGAAGTTTGTGGAGCAATATATCTGATATCATGGCGTGCCCCAGACGATAGTGTCGGACCGCGATGGACGGTTTACATCCAGGGAGTGGCGGTCAGTGCAGGCATATTTGGGCACCTAGTTGACTTTTAGCACAGCCTTCCACCCTCAGACGGACGGGCAGACAGAGCGCACCAACCGGACCTTGGAGGATTTACTACGACTGTGTATACTGGACCGAGGGGAGCCGTGGGAGAAGATGTTACCGTTGGTCGAGTTCTCCTATAACAATAGCTACCAGTCCAGCATCAGGATGGCACCTTATGAAGCCTTGTATGGAAGAAAATGTAAGACCCCGCTTTCTTGGGTTCAAGACGAGGATCCGATGGTGTTGGGATCGGATTTTGTTGAAGACACCGAGGCTCAGGTGAGACTGATCAGAGATAGGATGTTGGAGGCGCAGAGCAGACAGGCTAAATACTATGATGCCCGGCATCGTCAGGTGGAGTTTCGGGTAGGGGATCGAGTGTTCTTGAAGATCCGGCCCATGCACGGAGTCTCACGGGTGCGCGGTCGGAGGAAGAAGCTCAGCCCTAGGTATATGGGCCCTTACCGGATCCTGGAGCGGATCGGACCCCTAGCCTACAGGCTAGAGTTTCCACCAGAGCTGGCAGCTCTACACGACGTCTTCCACATTTCTTCGCTGAGAAGGGCTCTACTACGCCCGGAGCAGCGAATTTTGACCACCGAAGGGCCGGTAGCTTCAGACCGATCTGTTCACTTGGAGCCGGTTCGGATCGACGACAAAGGAGTACGGATCTTGCGCCGCAAGAAGATCCCCTTAGTCAAGGTTCTGTGGAGAAATAACGGTCAGGAGGATCACACCTAGGAACCGCAGGACCTGATGAGGCAAAGATACCCGGAGTTGTTCAGTCAGGTACATCTCACCACCTCTCGGTATACTATAGATTGCCTTCTTGTGTTGGACAGTTAAGACTAGATAAGGAAAATTGAGAACCTAGGCATGCGCAGGAAAGTAGGGGCTAATCTTTTGTTTATTGGGGGAGGTTGTCTTCGTTTATCAAACGAATAGTCGCCTGAACCCAATAGAAAGATCGTATGGGATGTTACAAGTTTAATTTATTCCGATAGAAATCCCCGTAGGCTCAACCTCAATTTCGGGGACGAAATTTTTGTTTTGTTTATTGGGATTTGTAACATCCCATTTCCGGCGAGACCCCTAGGAGTCGGTTGGTCGTGACAGAACCCTAGGAAGCCCAAAAATTGAAATAAATCGATCGAGATTTCGGGTCACGGGTTGGTCACGCCCGTGACCGACCCGTCACGCCCGTGACTTAGGGCGTGACTACTTCGACGATCATCGATCTCCGTGAGACGATCGTCGAACTTGCAGCCCGGGCATGTCACGCCCGTGACCAAGGTATCACGCCCGTGACCTAGGGCGTGACTCCTTCGACGATCGTCGATCTCCGTGAGACGATCGTCGAACTTGCAGCCCGGGCATGTCACGCCCGTGACCAAGGTGTCACGCCCGTGACCAAGGTGTCACGCCCGTGACCTAGGGCGTGACTCCTTCGACGATCGTCGATCTCCGTAAGGAGATCGTCGAAATTGAGACTCGGGCCTGTCACGCCCGTGACCTAGGTGTCACGCCCGTGACCTAGGGCGTGACCACCCTTCGACGACCGTCGATCTCAGTTCGACGATCGTCGACCTCAGAATTGCCGTTCGGGCCTGTCACGCCCGTGACCTAGGTGTCACGCCCGTGACCTAGGGCGTGACCACCCTTCGACGACCGTCAATCTCAGTTCGACGATCATCGACCTCAGAATTGTCACCCGGTCCTGTCACGCCCGTGACCTAAGTGTCACGCCCGTAACATTGGCCGAAACGACGGTTTAGGCCCGAAATTATTCTAACACGCGTGGTAATAATTGCTGGTGTGGGAAGTTACACCAGGAGTAATTACGGGCTGTTTTCCTTCTGTAATTATACAATAAAGGAGGAAATGTTGGTCCAATAGGAATCGACCTGGCAAACACCTGTTCATCTTCCACCGTTTCCTATCCCTTCACTATAACCGAAAGATTATTAAGGGGAGCCTTCATGACCATTAAGGCTTTACCCTTTAACCTCCCCACTTGCTGACTTATAAAAGTCCACTTGGATCAAGAGGAGAAGTTTACACGCTCAATCAAATGGATCAGATCTTCGTTCTTGCTGTAGGAGAAGTTCGGCTACGCCACCACTGCGCCATGGCACCCCGTCGTTCATCTCGCCTCCAAACCGCGAACAAGGTCCTCCTCTGTTTATTCTCTTTCATGGGTAGATCTTAGGATTCTTAGAAAGGAAGTTCGCGCTCAACGGAGTCAGGCGCATCTCTCGTTTTCATGGAAAACCATGAAAAATGTATTCTTGAGTTCGCCGGAAACCGCCACCTCCGGCGGCCAAACCACTGCCGACCGCTAGCCATCGCCTCAACGGAGGAGGTGGTGGTGGTGGCTGGCCAGGGAAGTGACCGAACTGCCGGCGACGGATCACGGAAAGGTTACAGGAAAAATGGTTTTCTGAGTCTGGTTTCGGGTTCATGTAGAAGATGAACAGTAGAATCAATTTTATAATTTATAAATTAAGTGTATAATACATAGAGGAAAGATATATTATCTGAGTATATGTTGAGGCTGCGAAATGAGGCGCTTAGAGGCCGTTTTAGGAAAAATGACCAGTCACAAAAGTTGTAGCCTTTCGAGTCTAGTTTAATTTAAAATTGGTTTCAACTCGTTTGGTTAAGCGGTTCGGCCGTAGCACCCGTCTTAGTGGGGGCTGTACCTAGAGTTGGGCAGAAATTAAAATGGATGTCCACTCTTCGTCCCTTGTCCAAATGACCTGAAATTTGGGCAGGGGGTTAACCTTAGTAATATCTAAAGGCAGACCAAAAATGGGAATTTTTGGAGATACTTTGCCTAAAGTTTTTGTTTTAATTTAATAAACTTTGAGGAATTTATTTTAGTGGTCAAATGACCTCCAAACCCTCCCAAATTTTGGTGAGTGGTCCCTGGCTATTAAACCTAGGTCTGTACAAAATTCCAACTGATTTGGAGGAGTTTTGGGTGGGAAACCTTCTACCCTTAACTAGGCATTAGTGAGACATCTTTTAGTAAAAAGTGCACTAAGAGTTTGGAAATCGAGTGGACAAATCTCCTCAAAAGAGGCTGATGTTGTGGCCACTGATTTGTTGAGTCTATGTCTACCCTCTTGGGTAACATGGTGTGGATTAGGGTGGATTTTACCCTAAGAGATTGGCTCAAATCCAGTGGGTGGGAGTTTGAGGTTTGTGAAGGACATAAGAGCAAAAGCTCTTGTATGTCCCTGAAATTTGGAGGAGAGGGGGATGATATGAGGAAAACCCTCTGGTTGAAATAGTGGAGAAATTGGAGGTAATTAGGTACCTCAAAAGTTGAGAATTTGGATTAGGATAAAAATGTAATTTAGTTATTTTAAGTACTAAATCTAATCCAAAAATTATGAAACTCGGGAGGAGGGAGTTCTAGGATGTTTTAGACTTATGGTAATTTTCCTGGAATTTTATGATTAATAAAAATTATACTTCTTGTGTTAAATGATTATTAGCCCGATTTGTTGTTTCAATTATTTGGAAGTTTTAAATTAATTATAATCAGTTAAAATTCTGGATTTAGATCTTGACTAGTAGAACATTGATCCCTGAAATTTTTATAGAATTTTATGTTGAGAAATTTTAGAGGTTCATTAACAATGTTTTAATATGGGCTTTTGAGCATAAAAATAAATTAGGGCTTGTACAATTGCTGGAAAATTATGATAGTTGGAACTTAAGTTTTTAGGCCCTTTTATATCACTGGGAATTATTTGGGAATTTTTAGAGTTACTGTTATAGCACTTCATTCACAAAGCATGTTAGATTGTAATTTAGTATCTGATTTATTATGATTTAATTACCACCAAGAAAATTATGGGATTCTGTCAAAGTTATTTTCATGATAAAACCAGCACCCTGTATTTTATTTGAATTATTTGAAGGACAAATTAAGGTAGTTTATTCATTAAGCTTGAAATAACTGAAATAATGATTAAATAAGTTTAGCCCCTTGAAAATCATTGTAAAACTATCAAACTTTGGAAACTTGATATTTAGGCATACTATTATTTACCTTAATTTTGTGATAGCTGGAATCAACTAGAATATTATACCTCATGTTCAAAATGACGATATTAGACCCTTAAGAATAAATAAATAAGTTATCGGATTTATTAGGAAAATTCCAATATTTTGGATTTAGGCAAATCTTGTTAGGATAGACCCCCGATAAATAAATGGTGGCATTTGGATGAAAAAGTAAATTACGTGTAATCTTAATTATCGTGTAGCCTAGGTGAGTCCCTTGGAGGTTTGGTTTAGCACTGATGGTAGCTGGAAGATTAGGTGTTACGCGGGTATGGCGGAAGACCGTCTTTCCGTGTGGAGAGGGTGAAGAGTCAAGCTACCCTAGGTTTAGTTTAATGTAACTCTTAAAGGGAAAAAGGTAAGGTGAGAAACCAATTAAAGTAAGTGCCTTGCGAAAGGGAACTTCGGGCCGTAATGCCGCCGTCTTGGTTCCTAGTGCCCCTTGAGAGCCCTTCACGGGGAATACCGGGGGCAGTCCTGGGCTAACGTAAACTATAATAACAAACTGGCAAGAGTAACTTAGTAACTAGGGCTACACCTTTCACTAACACTGTTGGCACAGGAAGATTGATGGGAGCTTCGGCTCGGTTTTGTCTGGAGACGGACGTTTTGGTCCAGGGAGCTTCGACTCGGTTGGTTTGGAGACGGACGTTTTGGTCCGGGGGCTTCGGCTCAGTTTTTGTGTGTTTACGATTAAACTTGCATGTGCATAAAATAGGGAAAAGTTAAGGTGGTGGGTTTTCGATATCGGGGAGTTCGATTGCACCGACACCGATATCGTTGACTCGGCGAGGTGATTAGCACTTCGCCAATAGAAGTCCGGTGCGCCAGCCGGCAAGAGTACGCAGGCGTCCGCTTAGTGCACCAAGCGTTGAGGCGTACGATAGGTCAGACCAGTGGTGCTTTTACTGGTTTTGAGGTGGGCGAGGCCCAACCCACCGCTTCCGTCCGCCACTACGGAGGTATCCTGGGAGGTAACGGCTCCGAAAGGGGGAAATAAAGGTCTGTGTGCACAGAGTCGGGTGTGTGAGTTGCACTTACATGTTTCATCATACCCACATGCATGTCATAGCATAATCGATTCATTTAACCCTGACACCTAAAGTATAAGTGGTATGGGACGCTTATACATTAGGACCTGCTAAACGACCCCTTGGTCTATAGGCTTGTGTGGGCAAGTTTATAAATCAAAGGTTAATTTCAATATATATATACATGCTGTTGTTTGAGAACCGTCACCCCAACGTATAAGTGGTATGGGACACTCTATACGATGAGAGCCTTGCAGAAGATCCCTTGGCTTATGCGCTTTCGCACATAAGTTAAGGTTACTTTTCTTACTTTCTGTTTTCTGTCATATTATTATAGAATTGCTAGATTAGTTCCGCTGCCATCTGTTTCTTGATTAATCTCTACCTTCATGTCCTTCCCTTTCTTCCTCACCGCTCGGTACTTAGGAGCCATGGGGGAAGGGGTAGGGGATGATAGGGCTTAGTCTTTATGACTAACGGTTTTCGAACCGCATCACTTAGGGGATCGTGGAGCCCAGCATGGAGGAGCAGCCCCAGAGATCGGTGCGCCTGGAGATGGGGCAGTCTAGCTCCGGAGTTCATACAGCCGGGACAGTGAGTCTCGACCCTGAGTAGTTCCTGTTTTTGCTTCCGCATGAGAGACTTGTAGTGAGGACATTTTGTACCGGGCATAAGCCCGCATTTTATAGTACTCTGATTATTGCTATTCTATGGACACTCCCTTCGTGGAGTTTTATATATATATGTGATTTATTTCCAGTGGACTTGCTCTTACTTCAATTATTATGCTACCTTTTCTGTGATCGAATCGGCCGGCAGAATCGGCGCCTTGTGGTGATGACCCCCTTCAGGACGTGAAGGTGTCACCACAAAGCGGCGATTCTTGGACTAAGACCCCGGGTTTTAAAAAAAAAGGGGGGGGGGTCTTACAATGTGTATCAACCAATAACAATAAGTGCCTTGCGAAAGGGAACGGTGGGCTTCAGCTACCATCATAGTTCCTAGTGCCCTTTGAGAGCCCTTCACGGGGAATACCGGGGGCAGTCCTGGGCTAATGTAAACTGTAGAATTAATAATCTAAAGAGAAACTAGTATAATTAGGGTTGCACAAACATACACCCCGATAGCTAGGAAGGTAGAATAATTGGTTTGGTTGCCATTCAGACGGTAGCTCTGAAGGTAGATGCACGGATGGGACAGTCCGGGGAGCCGAGGGCTCGAGGGTTGGAGTACAGAATAAAGGTGGTGGGTCTTCGATATCTGATTGTCGTTCACACCAGCATCAGTACGTTGACTCGGCGGTGTGGGACACTTAGCTAGCCAAAGAAAGTCTGGTGGGTATAGCCAGCAGTAGTACGCGGATACTCTAGGTTGTGTTATTCTAGGGGCGTACCGAAGGGCTAGGCCCGGTAGTGTGGATACCCGCCTAGGAGTGGGGGGCTTGACCCACTGTCTCCGTTTGCCACTACGGAGGTTCCTGGGAGTGAAGCTAGCTGCCCGAACAGGGGGAACTAAAGGTCTGTGCGCATAGAGTCGTGTGCGTGAGTTGCACTTACATGAATCATGGCATAGCATATCACTACACTCATATTTGCATATAACCAACACCCCAAGGTATAAATCGGTATGGGACTTTTTATACGATGGGAGCCTTGCAGAAGACCCCTTAACTTATAAGTTTGTATGGGCATTCATATAAGTTAAGGTTACCTACTTACTTACTTGTTTACTTACTGTTCTCTAGCTTCCCTTTTTTTATACAATTGCTACTTACTACTTCTCTTCTTTACCACTTACTACCATAGAATTGCTAGTTGTTCCTTGTTCTAGATAGTTGTTAGAATAACTCCCCTGTCATCTTCTTGATTATTCTCCACCTTTGTAGCTTTCCTTTCCTCCTCTCCGCTCGGTGCTTAGGAGCCGTGGGGGGGAGGGGTAGGGGATGATAGGGCTTAGTCTTTATGACTAATGGTTTTTGAACCACAACATTACAGGAGCTCCGGATGGGAGATAGGGACCAGCAGTCCAGGGACCGACACCAGCGGAGTACGGTGCGCATAGAGGTGGGTCAGTCTAGCATCGGTGCACCTGCGACCAGCTCCGTGAGTGATTAGTACCTTTTTAGTTCTGCGATGAGTGACTTGTAGTGAGGACTCTGATGTACCGGGCTCGAGCCCGTTTATCTATATTTCATTCTAACCGTATCTTGCATTACTTCTATTATCTATTTCCTGTTATTAGCTACTGATGGGCTGAATGTGATTTCACTTTTATACATGCTTCTGTGGACTTGTTTACATTTATGTATAATTACTTCTCTCTCTTATGATAGAAAAGTGCCGGCAGAATTGGCATTTTGTAGTGGCGGCCTTCCCGTGAGTCGGTGCCACCGCAAAGCGGCAATTCTGGGCTAAGACCCCAGTGTCGAGAAAAGGAAAATAAAAGGGTCTTACAAGTGGTATCAGAGGGGACCTCGATCGAAAGAGAAGTAGTCCACAAAATCTTGCGCCACCCCCGTGCGAGCTTAGTTTGCGGACAAACTAGCAGCGGAAGCAGTGGTGTACCCATAAGGGAAATCACATGGGAAAGTCCATCCTAACCCCTCTTAAAATTCCATTCATTCGCCCTCTAACAAACGGAATTTTTACTTGTAGCCTGCGACGAACCCTACATCACAGTAGGGGACACCCCAGGCTACGAATGTGGTCCCGCCTCCGCCAGCTCCAGCTCCGTTCCAGCAGACGGAGATGGGGAAAACACTGACGGCCATTCTGGAGGCATTCAGAGCTCAGCAAGCCCCGGCTCCACAGCCAAACCCCGGGGCCCATTGGATGGCTGTCTTCCGGGGACTTTCCCCTCCAGCTTACTAGGGGACGGAGTCTGCAGTACGTACGGAGGAATGGTTGGACACCATTTACGAGATGCTGGCAGGGATTCGATGCCCCACTGAGGAGGCAGTTGCTTTGGCGGTCTCCTGCCTAGAGTCACACGGAAAGAGGTGGTGGAAGTCTCAGCTTGACACCACCTTTGCGGGGATGGATTGCGCTGATATTACTTGGGAGGAGTTCAGAGCAGCGCTCCTGGGACATTTTGTACCTCAGTCGGCGAGGGATGACCTGGAGGATAGGTTCCTGCGATTGAGGCAGGGGAACAGGACTGTGGTGGAGTACTATCAGGAGTTCACTCACCTGGCCCACTATGCGGACGCTTATCAGTTAGACGATGCTGGCTATGCCCGGAGGTTTTATAAGGGGCTGCAAGATGACATGAGACATGCCCTCCTTTTCGCCTCAGAGGGGAGTCTGGCCTGGATTCTGGAGATGGCTAAGAAGAGAGAGGCGGATCAGCTTACAGTGAAGAGCCGGAAGAGACCGGCTGATGATACAGTGATTGGAGGTCGTAGAGACCGTCCTCGAGGCTAGGTTATTGGGGAGAGAAGGAACGGGGATCAGCCTCGTCAGGAGTTTGGGCAGGAGCAGAGGAGTCAGGGGGTACTGCCTCCCCAGCCTATACAGATGCTGGAAATGCCAAGGACAGCTGAGCAGCCACCAGTATGATATCAGTGCAACCAGTCGGGGCATATCAAGAGGAACTGCCCTATAAGGCGAGCACCCCCACCAGCACATCAGGGCGCTCCACCTCCCCGACAGTTTGGCGGACGAGGACAGGACCGAGGATGAGGATTTCAGGATCGAGGCCGCAGGCCAGAGAGGGAGCAGGTGTATGCTTTAGACCTGACACAGCCCCGAAACCCGGAGCAGGTTATCGCAGGTATGGCAGTACTTTTAAATTTTCTTCATATAAACTAGTATTCTAGACATAACCTAGTTAGATATTAAGAGAAGACAACTACCAAAAAAATACTAAGACACTTAATTACCCCAGGCATAGTTTTCGTTAGCGGCAAGCCCGCTCACACTCTCTTTGACACTGGTGCTTCACACTCGTTCGTGTCGGAGGATTTTGTGAAAGGACTGGAAGGTGTGGAGCCATTCACCGGGAAGATGATGAGGGTGCGCCTACCCGATGGATCAGGGATAATGACCTCTGCTTATTGCAATATGGAAGCGAGGATCGGCGGTAAGGCATTTGAGGCACCATCGACGATTCTGAAGATGCCAGATTACGATCTGATCCTGGGCATGACTTGGCTGTGCTGGAAACATGCCCAGATCAACTGCGTGGCGAAGAGGATCACCGTGAGGCACGACGACTCCTTCATTGTCATAGAAGGTATTATATTAGCACCCCGTACCTTATTATCGTCTGTGCAGGCCGTTAAGGCCCACCTGCAGGGGGGAGAAGTTTATTAGGTCCTTTTTGAGGCGGTCGTGGCCAAGGACTCCATTTCAGATATTCCAGTAGTGCGGGACTTCGCCGACGTGTTTCCGGAGAAGCTACCAGGGCTACCCCTGCATCGAGAGAAGGACTTTAAGATTCAGCTCATACCGGGGGCTAAGACGGTATCCAGAGCTCCCTATCGAATGGCCCCAAAGGAGTTGGTTGAATTCCGAAGCCAGCTTCAAGAGTTAGTGGAGGCCGGGTTCATTCGGCCTAGCTCTTCACCATGGGGAGCTCCGGTGCTGTTCGTTAAGAAGAAGAACGGGACCCTTCGATTGTGCATAGATAACCGGGCCCTGAATAGGTTGACGGTCCGGAATACTTATCCCTTACCAAGGATAGACGAGCTATTTGACCAGCTGGAGGGAGCCCATTGGTTCTCAAAGCTGGATCTGAGGTCAGGGTACTACCAGCTTCGCATTCGGGAGGAGGACATCCCGAAGACGGCCTTCAGCAGCAGATATGGGTTGTACGAGTTTATCGTGATGCCGTTCGGGCTCACGAATGCACCCTCCGCATTCATGGCCTTAATGAATAGGGTGTTCGAGGAGTATCTGGACGTCTTCGTCATCGTATTCATCGACGACATCCTTATCTATTCAAGGACGGAGGAGGAGCACGTGAGACAGCTGGCCTTGACCTTGGGGAAGCTGCGGGAGCATGAGATGTATGCCAAGTATAGCAAGTGCCAGTTCTGGCTAAAAGAGGTGGCCTTTCTGGGCCATGTCATCAGTGGAGCAGGTCTGGCAGTGGATCCGGCAAAGGTCCAGGCAGTACGCGATTGGCCACCACTAAAGTCGGCTTCGGATGTTCGAAGTTTCTTTGGACTTGCTGGTTACTACCGGAAGTTCGTAAAGGGGTTCTCTCAGATTGCCCTCCCTCTTATGTCTCTGACGAAGAAGGAGTCCCCTTTTATCTAGACGCCTCGATGCGAATCTGCCTTCCAGGAGCTGAAGGATCGTCTCACCTTGGCTCCCATCCTTGCTCTTCCATCAGGGAAGGAGGGATTCCAGGTGTATATAGATGCTTCCTATCAGGGGATGGGTGCCGTTCTGATGCAGAACGGGCACGCAATAGCCTATGCCTCCCGTTAGTTGAAGCAGCACAAGCAGAACTACCCCATGCATGATTTTGAGATGGGGGCAGTTATTTTTGCTCTTAAGATCTGGCGACACTATCTCTACGGAGTACATTGCGATATCTTCTCCAACCACAAGAATCTGAAGTACGTCGACACCCAGAAGGAGTAAACATCAGGCAGAGACGCTGGGTGGAATTTCTGTCGGACTACCAGTACACCATGCACTACCATCCGGGGAAGGCGAACGTGGTCGCAGATGCTCTGAGCCGGAGAGCAAGTACGATAGGAGTTGGCCCGCAGCTGAAGGCCTTGGAGTTGGTTAGATCGTTCGAGGAGATGCAGATTTCACTAGTGTCTGAGAATGACCCGGAGCTATATATGGAGTACCTGGGGTCGATGGTTACTACTGATGATATTCGAGACCGCATCAGAGATGGGCAGATGCTGGATGAGAGAGCTGAGCCGATATTCCGAGCCTTTGAGGAAGGCACGACAGGAGATTACTCTTTGAGGGATGGTCTCCTGTGTTTCCGAGGCAGAGTCTACATACCAGCAGGAGGACAGATCCGGGACGACATTTTGACGGAAGCTCGCTGCAGCCGGTATTCGGTACACCCAAGGATCACCAAGATGGTAAAGGATTTGAAGAGAACGATGTACTGGCCGGGTATGAAGAAAGATATTACGTACTTTGTGACGCATTGCGAGGCCTTCCAGCTCGTGAAGGCGGAGTGTAGGAACCCGACAGGCTTGCTACAGCCGCTTCTGGTGCTGGAGTGGAAATTTGAGGATATAGCCATGGACTTCATACATGGGCTACCTCGATCCCGTGCGGGGAATGAGTCAATCTGGGTGATAGTGGACAGACTAACAAAGGTGGCCAGATTCATTCCAGTGGCGAAGGACGCACCAGTTAGTATACTAGTACGGAGGTTCATTGAGCAGTTTGTGCGTTATCATGGGGTGCCCAAGACTATCATTTTGGATCGGGATGGGCGGTTTACATCCAGGGAATGGAGGTCAGTCAAGGCCCATCTGGGTTCTCGGTTGACATTCAGCACAAATTTTCACCCTCAGAGCGACGGGAAGATAGAGCGCACCAACCGTACACTAGAAGATCTGTTGCGACTGTGTATTTTGGACCGTGGCGAGCCTTGGGAGAGGTTGCTGCCACTGGTCGAGTTTTCGTACAACAACGCCCATCAGTCCAGCATAGGCATGGCTCCATACGAGGCATTGTACGGAAGGAGGTGCAGGACCCCACTATCATGGGTTCAGAATGAGCATCTGCAGGCACTAGGCTTGGAGTTTGTGGGAGATACAGATGCTCAGATTAGATTGATCCGGGATAGGATGTTGGAAGCCCAGAGCAGACAGGCCAAATACTACGATACGAGGCACCGTCAAGTGGAGTTCCAGGTGGGAGACCAGGTTTTCTTGAAGATACGGCCGATGCACGGAGTCTCGCGGGTTCGCGGGCGGAAGAAGCTCAGCCCGAGATATATGGGGCCTTATAGGATCCTGGAGCGGATCAGCCTCTTAGCCTATAGTCTAGAGCTACCACCAGAGTTAGTAGTATTGCATGACGTCTTCCACGTCTCCTCACTTTGGAGGGCTCTGCTACGCCCTGAGCAGCTGATTTCCTCGGCAGATGGCCCGGTGGCCTCGGATCGGTCAGTCAACTTGGAGCCTATCAGGATTGACGATACAGCAGTGCGGGCCTTGCGATGGAAGAAGGTTCCGTTAGTCAAGGTTATGTGGAATAATCATGGGCAGGAGGAGCATACATGGGAGCCACAGGACTTGATGCGGCAAAAATACCCGGAACTTTTTCGTCAGGTATACCTCACAACCCCTCTGGACAATCAATTTGCTTTCCTGTTTTAAACCAATAGGACTAAAATTTCAAGAATAGGGGCTAATCTTTGTTTATTGGGGTGTATATTCCTAGTTAATTGGGCGAATTAATCTTAGATTTGAAACCGCACAAAGCAAACATAACATAGAGATGTAATCTTTCAATTCTCATGGGATGTTACAAGCTTCTTTTTCCCGATTAGAGTCCCGTAGGCTATACCTTGATTTCGGGGATGAAATCTTTGTTTTGTTTATTGGGATTTGTAACATCCCATTTCCGGCTAGACCCCTGGAGGTGGTTTTGTCATAACAGAACCTTAGGAAACCCAGGAATTGAATATTATAGACAAAAATTTCGAGTCAAGGATGGTCACGCCCGTGGACGACCTGTCACGCCCGTGGCCGACCCATCACGCCCGTGACCTAGGGCGTGACCCCTTCGACGATCGTCGACCACAGGAAGACGATTGTCGAGCTCAGAAATGTCAACATGGGCCTGACACGCCCGTGACCGGTCCGTCACGCCCGTGACCTTGGAATGGCGTTGAGTGAGCTAAGCTCACTCAACGTCGTGGGCTGGATGGCATTGAGTGAGCTTTGCTCACTCAAAGCCATAAGCTGGATGGCGTTGAGTGAGCTTAGCTCACTCAAATCCATAAGCAGGATGGCGTTTAGTGAGCTTAGCTCACTCAAATCCATAGGTTGCAGGGCGTTGAGTGCACTGACTGCACTCAACGCCATCTAGTGTCGGCAGGAATGGCGTTGAGTGAGCTTGGCTCACTCAACGCCGTAGAATTGATGGCGTTGAGTGAGCTTAGCTCACTCAATGCCGTAAACGGTCAGGCGGGATGGCGTTGAGTGCATTGAGTGCACTCAACGCCATAAGCTGAACGGCGTTGAGTGCACTGACTGCACTCAACGCCATTTGGTGTGTTCTGGATGGCGTTGAGTGAGCAGAGCTCACTCAACGCCATAACCTGGACGGTGTTGAGTGAGCTAAGCTCACTCAACACCATCATCTAAAAAGACATATTCCGGGTGGCGTTGAGTGAGCAGATCTCACTCAACGCCATAATCCGGATGGCATTGAGTGAGCTGAGCTCACTCAACGCCATAATCTGGATGGCATTGAGTGAGCTGAGCTCACTCAACGCCATAGTCTGGAATGGCGTTGAGTGAGCAGAGCTCACTCAACGCCGTAGCCTGATGGCGTTGAGTGAGCTTAGCTCACTCAACGCCATTTTACTTAGACTTTTCTTTCTGGCATTTTTACTTCTAGCTGGGTGCTGGTTTAGCTGAACCGGGCCGGTTCAGGAGTGAGCTGTCTTCTCCAATAAGACCTGATAAGTTTTATTTTATTCAAGTTGACCAATCATGTTGTGCCACGTGGACCGCCGGTTTTGCAAAAGGACGGTTGCGGCCATGATCGAAAGCTTGAAGTCACAGCCATCAATGGCATTTGATGCCATGACTCTTTCCCTTCCCCTGAAACTGCTAGATTTAACTCCTCTCAGGGAGAGGAGGAGTTTCCAGCCCTCCTCCAGCTGTCATAGGGCTGATTCAGCCCCCCTCCATCATGGCCAAGCCAAGCTTTTATGGGCCATTAATGGCCACCAGTTTTTGGCCGATCCCCCTCCTTGCCCAAGCTTTTAAAAATCTTCGGAGGCCCAAGGGGAGTTTTTCCCAGTGTTACCTGAAGTTTTCGAGCCTCCCCTTGCTGTTGAAGAATTTCCGGCGATGCCGCCACCGCGCAAATTGCTTCCCGACGGTCTGCACGCCTCCAGCCCGCGAACAAGGTCCTCGCCTCCCTCTTCTTCTACGGATAGATCTTAGGACTAATAGGATTGAGAATCGGGCTCAACTGAGCCCGGTTGAAACTTCCATTTTCATGGATTTTTCAATGAAACCTGTGTTCGGGCTCGCCGGAAAAAGCCCCTCCGGCGGCTGCACCGCCGCCCGGCGATGGCCGCCACCTCAACGGAGGTGGTGGTGGCGGTGGCTGGCCAGGGAGGAGGCTGGACGGCCGACAGCTGCTCTTGAAAATGACTCCAGGTCGGGCAAATCAGGGCCCTTGGCTGGAGGAAGAAGACGAGTCTAGAGCCTTTAGATCTTGCTTCAAGATCTGTGCTGTTTAAATAGATTTTATTTTATAAGTAATTTTTGTATGGAACTAACAGTCACATTAGAAAATTTAGGAAAAATACTTAGAGGCTCCTACAGAAAAAGTGGTCAACACCAATATTGTAGCCCTTTGAGTTTAGTAAATTTTAAAATTTATTTCAAGCAGTTTGGATCATTGGATAGACCTCAGCACTCACTTTGTTGAGGTCTACCCAAAGGGCTGTCCTGACCTTAGAAAAATTCCCCACTCCAATCCAGTCATCAAAATGACTTGAAATTTGGGGTGTGGCCTAATATTATCTATATCCAGATGCTATGCAAAAATTAGGAAATTTGGGAAATATTTTTCTATAGTTTTTAGAAAAATTCAATAATCCTAGCATAATTTAATTAGATGGCTAAATGACTTCCAAACCCTCCCAAATTTTTGTGAATGGTCCCTGGGTTTATCAAAAGGTTCTGGTAAAAATTTCATCTCATTTGGAGATGTTTTGATTAGGTTTGAGTCCAACCCTAGGTTGATCCTTATAAGATAATTTAGGATCAAACACCCCCTTAGTATTTGGTGGTCATATCACCTCAACAGAGGCTGATATTTTGTCCAATGGCTGTTTAGGGCATAACACACCCTCCAAGGGAGTTTGGGGTGGTTTGGTGTAGGGAAGCCCTAGAACCCTAGGGAAAATCCCTTAATGGTGGTTTTCGGGGTTGTGAAGGTCATGGGGTCAAATGACCTTGGACTGACTTAAAATTTGGTGGAGAAAACCATAGGGCCAGTATAGTTTTCTGGACAAAAGTTTAGGGTATTTGGAGATAGCTAGGCCACCTAAAATCCTAACCCTAGTTTAGGTCACCAACCTTAATTTGAATTATTAAGCTGTGAAATGAACTTTAGATCAAGTAAAATTGGAGTAGGGTGATTTTCTAATCTAAATAGCCATGTTATAATTTTGTTGAGATTTTTGGGTTAATTTATACAGTACTTCATTTACAACTCTAATTGTGCCCTAGATATTTATCTTGATGATTTTGGAATTTCTATGCACTGGAATCTTGTGAAACCTTGGATTAGGGCATCTCATAGCATGTCATAGCTTATGTATTTTTCTTGAGAGTTTTATCTGATTATTTTGGGTACTTTATTCTTTAATGTACTAATTATGATATGTAGTCAGAAATACAAATAATGCCCAATTACTATTTGTAAAATTATAAAATTTGGTCAGTGGGTGTTTCAGACCATGATAGTAATCCTGTAAATTTCTATGGATTTTTAGATGATAAAAATAGTACCTCCTTCTCTAAGCTAGGAAAATTAGTATTTTACATTAAAATAGATTCAAAGCCCAAATGTTAGATAAAAATTATGGGACTTGGTTTCTGATGGTTTTAGGTCACCATAAAGCTTCTATAATTTTCTTGGGATTTTTGAATACATATCTACAGTACTTCCTTCATAATATAGTAGAAATGGCCTAAACTGGTAAATTAGGAAATATAGGCCCCAACACCTCTACAATTTCTAAAAACATGGAATTACTGTTTAAATGTCTCATAGGATTTTTACTGATTTTATGATGATTTATTGTTGGCACATTAGTGCACTTCATGTTCATACTAGGGCATTTGGAATCTTAGAATAAATAAATTAAATGCCCGATAAGTAGGAAAATTTGGAAATCTTGGTCTTAGCTATATTATGTCAAGATAGACCTCCAATAAATACTATAGGAGATTCGGAAGACAAATTGGAGTACCTCCCCTCATACTCCTCACGTATCTTAGGATGGTCTGCATAGAGTAAAACCACGAAAACTGAACTAGAGCGGATAATGAACTTTGAGAGATGGAATTTTTGGTAGTTGCTGGTTGGTTAGGGCAAGCTAAGTTAAGTACATTATTGGAGGTCAGGATAAGTAGAGTGTGAGACTGGTTAAGGATAAGGGCGTACTGAAACGACGAAAGATCGTCCACCCCGAGTAGTAGTGGAAGAGTCTTAACACGCTAGGGCCAGATCTAAAGTAACTTAAAAAGGGATCGGGTAATGGGTATCAACCAATAATAATAAGTGCCTTGCGAAAGGGAATGGTGGGCTTCAGCTACCATCATAGTTCCTAGTGCCCTTTGAGAGCCCTTCACGGGGAATTCCGGGGGCAGTCCTGGGCTAATGTAAACTGTATAATTAATAATCTAAAGAGCAACTAGTATAATTAGGATTGCACACACATACACCCCGATAGCTAGAAAGGTAGAATAAATGGTTTGGTTGCCATTCAGACGGTAGCTCTGAAGGTAGATGCACGGACGGGACAGTCCGGGGAGCCGAGGGCTCGAGGGTTGGAGTACAGAATAAAGGTGGTGGGTCTTCGATATCTGATTGTCGTTCACACCGGCATCGGTACGTTGACTCGGCGGTGTAGGACACTTAGCCAAATAAAGTCTGGTGGGTATAGCCAGCAGGAGTACGCGGATACTCTAGGTTGTGTTCTTCTAGGGGCGTACAGAAGGGCTAGGCCCGGTAGTGTGGATACCCGCCTAGGAGTGGTGGGCCCGACCCACTGTCTCCGTTTGCCACTACAGAGGTTCCTGGGAGTGAAGCTAGCTGCCCGAACAGGGGGAACTAAAGGTCTGTGCGCATAGAGTCGTGTGCGTGAGTTGCACTTGCATGAATCATGACATAACATATCACTACACTCATATTTGCATACAACCGACACCCTAACGTATAAATTAGTATGGGACTTTTTATACGATGGGAGCCTTGCAGAAGACCCCTTAACTTATAAGTTTGTATGAGCATTCATATAAGTTAAGGTTACCTACTTACTTACTTGTTTACTTACTGTTCTCTAGCTGCCCTTTTTTTATACAATTGCTACTTACTACTTCTCTTCTTTACCACTTACTACCATAGAATTGCTAGTTGTTCCTTGTTCTAGATAGTTGTTAGAATAACTCCCCTGTCATCTGCTTGATTATTCTCCACCTTTATAGCTTTCCTTTCCTCCTCCCCGCTCGGTGCTTAGGAGCCGTGGGGGGAGGGGTAGGGGATGATAGGGCTTAGTCTTTATGATTAATGGTTTTCGAACCACAACAATACAGGAGCTCCAGATGGGAGACAGGGACCAGAAGTCCAGGGACCGGCACCAGCGGAGTACGGTGCGCATAGAGGTGGGTCAGTCTAGCACCGGTGCACCTGCGACCAGCTCCGTGAGTGATTAGTACCTTTTTAGTTCTGCGATGAGTGACTTGTAGTGAGGACTCTGATGTACCGGGCTCGAGCCCGTTTATCAATATTTCATCTGAACCGTATCTTGCAGTACTTTTATTATCTATTTCCTGTTATTAGCTACTGATGGGCTGGATGTGATTTCACTTTTATACATGCTTCTGTGGACTTGTTTACATTTATGTATAATTACTTCTCTCTCTTATGATCGAAAAGGGTCGGCAGAATTGGCGTTTTGTAGTGGCGGCCTTCCCGTTAGTCGGTGCCACCGCAAAGCGGCAATTCTGGGCTAAGAACCCGGTGTCGAGAAAAGGAAAAAAATGGGGGTCTTTCATTTTATATGATGGGAGCTTTTCAGAAGACCCCTTGGCTTATGTGTTCTCACATAAGTGAAGGTTAGTTTTCATATTTCGTCTTATCGACATTATTTACTATGGAATTTCTAATCTTGTTCCGCTGCCACCTGATTCTTTTGATTTAATCTCCACCTTCATGTCCTTCCGTTTCTTCCTCTCCGCTCGGTACTTAGGAGCCATGGGGGAAGGGGTAGGGGATGATGGGCTTAGTCTTTATGACTAACGGTTTTCGAACCACATCATTTTAGGGAATCGTTGAGCCCAGCACGGGGGAGCAGCCCCAGAGACTGGTACGCTTGGAGATGGGGCAGTCTAGCTCCGGAGTTCATACAGCCGGGACCGTGAGTCTCGACCTTGAGTAGATGTTCTGTTTTTTCTTCTGCATGAGTGATTTGTAGTGAGGACATGATGTACCGGGCATAAGCCCGTATTTTATTACTCTGATATATTATTCTGTGGACACTCCCTTCGTGGAGAATTTTATTTCTATACATGTGATTTCTATGGACTTGCTTTAAATTTATTGTGCTACTTTTCTGTGATCGAATTGGCCGGCAGAATCGGCGCTTTGTGGTGACGACCCTTCAGGGCGTGAAGGTGTCCCCGCAAAGCGGCGATCCTAGGCCTAAGACCCCGGTGTTTAAAAAAGAAAAAAAAATGGGGTCTTACAGGGCTGAATCACTTTAACCATGGAATGGAAGAAGAGGTAGAACTATCTTAGTCTGCAAAGTTAAAGCTGAGATTTTTTTCAGCTCAGGTACCAACAATTAACTGCAGTAACTTCTCAGTTCCAGCAGGAAAAATCCTAGGTTCTCTGAAGTAGTAGTTAGGACTTAGCTTCAAGCTCAGTTCAGAAAGAAGAAGAAGATAGTTCTGCAAGTCTTTTCTTGCTCAAGTAAATATACACTTGTTGTTGTGGAAGTAGTTAGAACTAAGTACTTCTTAGTTCAGTAAAGGTAGACTAAGGATCTAAATTCCTGTAGTCATAAGTTGGGCTGAGTTTATCTCAGTAAAGAAGCTTGATATAGAGAAACATCTCTTGTGTCAAGAGTTACCACACCCCCACATTCATTCTGTAGGATCCAAGTATGGATCTGAGCTATAGGGCTTAATTTTCTAAGGTAGGAGTGTAAGACCCCCCCCCCTTTTTTTTTCTTTTTCAACCACCGGGGTCTTAGCCCAGAATTGTCGCTTTGCGGTGGCACCGATCACGGGAAGGAAACTACTACAAAACGCCAATTTTGCCGGCCCTTTTCGATCACAAGAGAGAGAAGTATTTATACAAAAAATATAAACAAGTCCACAGAAACATGTAAATAAAAGTGAAATCATATCCAATCCATCAATAGATAATAACAGGAAAATAGATAAATGGGCTCGAGCCCAGTACATCAGAGTCCTCACTACAAGTCGCTCATCGCGGAAGCTATGAAACTACTAATCACTCACAGAGCTGGTCGCAGGTGCACCGGTGCTAGACTATCCCACCTCCATGCGCACCGTACTCCGCTGGTGCTGGTCCCTGGACTGCTGGTCCCTGTCACCCATCCGGAGCTCCTGTAATGTTGTGGTTCGAAAACCATTAGTCATAAAGACTAAGCCCTATCATCCCCTACCCCTCCCACCACGGCTCCTAAGCACCGGGCGGAGAGGAGGAAAGGGAAGCTACAAAGTGGAGAATAGTCAAGCAGGTGACAGGGAAGCTAATCTAGTAGTTATTTAGAATGAAATAGGTCTAACAATCCTTCGGCAGTAAGTAATAAGGAGAGCAATTAATAAGTAGCAATTTGTATAAAAAGGCGTCTAGAGAACAGTAAGTAAACAAGCAAGTAAATAAGTATGTAACCTTAACTTATATGAATGCCCATACAAACTTATAAGTTAAGGGGTCTTCTGCAAGGATCCCGACGTATAAAAAGTCCCATACCGATTTATACGTTGGGGTGTCGGTTGTATGCAATTATGAGTGTAGTGATATGCTATGCCATGATTCATGCAAGTGCAACTCACACACACGACTCTATGCACACAGACCTTTAGTTTCCCCCCTGTTCGGGCAGCTAGCTTCACTCCCAGGAACCTCCGTAGTGGCAAACGGAGACAGTGGGTCGGGCCCCCCACTCCTAGGCAGGTATCCACACAACCAGGCCTAGCCCTTCCGTACGCCCCTAGAAGAACACAACCTAGAGTATCCGCGTACTACTGCTGGCTGTACCCACCAGACTTTCTTTGGCTAAGTGTCCCACACTGCCGAGTCAGCGTACCGATGTCGGTGTGAACGACAATCAGATACCGAAAACCCACCACCTTTATTCTGTACTCCAACCCTCGAGCCCTCGGCCCCCGGACAGTCCCGTCTGTGCAGCTACCTTCAGAGCTACTGTCTGAATGGCAACCAATCCTATAATTCTACTTTCCTAGCTATCGGGGGGTGTGTATGTGCAACCCTAGTTATACTAGTTGCACTTTTAACTTATTATTCCTATGGTTTACGTTAGCCCAGGACTGCCCCCGGCATACCCCGTGAAGGGCTCTCAAGGGGCACTAGGAACCAAGACGGCGGCATTACGGCCCAAAGTTCCCTTTCGCAAGCCACTTATTATTATTGGTTTATCTCCCTTAACCGATCCTCTTTTAGTTACTTTAGTTCTAACCCTAGAGTATTAAGACTCTTCCTCTTCTTCCCGGGATGGACGATCTTTCGTCGTTCCCGTACTCCCTTATCCTTAACCAGTCTCACACTCGACTTATCCTGACATCCAATGATGAACTCAATCTTAACTTGCCCTACCAACCATCAACTACCAGAATTCCGTGGTTTTACTATATGCAGACCATCCTAAGCTATATGAGGTACACAAGGGGAGGTACTCCAAATTGTCTTCCAAATCTTCTATAGTATTTACTGGAGCTCTACCATAACATAATTTATCTAAATCCAGATACTTATAATTTTCCTAATTAATCTGATATTTATTTAATTTTCTCAAAGGATGGGCCATGGGTCATTTTAAACATGAACTACATGATCCTCCTAAGTAATGGCTACCCAAAAATCATGATCGTTAAATAACAGCAAGATAACCTCAAATACAAGTTTTCAGAATTTTACAGAAAGTATTTAGCCTCTAAATAATTTATCCAGTATAAACACGTTAATCCTACGTAAAGAAGGAAGTACTGAAATTATTCATCGGAAAATTATAGAAAAATTACTAGTCAGTAGTATGATATAGAAAAAATCTTTGTGCAAAGAATCATAATTTTACCAGCTTTCTAAACACCACTAAAGATTTAATCAAATATTCAAGGTAAAACATACTTAATGAAGCAAGCCTTAGAATTAGACTTCCAAAAATCCTATAAAAATTCACAGAGATTTAAAATCATAATAAACGTTCTCTTCTTAAATTTCATCAATTTCCAGGAGGTGTGTATTCCATAATAAATTTTCTAAGCAAATCTTTCAAGCTTCTAAATCGTTAATGAAGTATCCAAAATAATGATCTTAAAATTCATAGAAAAATATCCAGAGCTTGTACCATCCCTATAATTCACTTTACCCAATTCTCATCACTTTTCAATATGATTTAGTGTCAATTCCTATATCTACAAGTTTTGCACCCTAAACTAGGGTTAGATTATTAGGTATCCCAACAGTCTCCAAATCTACTAAGATTTCATCCAGAGGACTATAATGGCCCTATGGTCCTCTTCACTAAATTTTGAGTCAATTCATGGTCATTTGACCCCATGACCTTCACAAGCCACCAAGATCCATCCTTAGGTTTGGCCTTGGTTCTTAGGGCCAACTTACCCCGATCTACCTCAAACTCTATGAGGTGGTGCTAGAGAATATTACTAGCCAGTGGTAAAAATCTCAGCCTCTGTTGAGGTGATCTGACCACTCAAATCTCAAAAGTGCACCTTTAACCTAAGACCCCTTATTAGAGCAAAACTTAGGTTTGATCATTTTTAATCCAAACCATCTCCAAATGAGATGGAAAATTATACAGAACCTTATGGTGAATCCAGGGACCACTCACCACAATTTGGGAGGGTTTGGAAATTATTTAACCATCTAATTAAATTAAGCTAGGATTATTGAACTTTTCTAAAAACTATAGAAAAACATTTCCCAAAAATCCTAATTTTTAAGCAGCATCTAGATATAAATAAGATTAAGCCACACCCCAAATTTCAAGTCATTTTGATGACTGGTATGGAGTGGGGAATTTTTCTAAGGTCAGGACAGCCCTATGGATAGACCTCACCAAAAAGGGTGATGTGGTCTAACTAGGACTCCAAATTGAGTGAAATCAATTTTAAATTAAACTAGACTTCAGGGGCTGCATTTGCTATGTTGACCACTTTTCCTGTAGGAGTCTCTAGGTATTTTTCCCAAATTATCTAAAATGACAGATATTTCATTCAGAAATTGTTTTAAATATAAAATCTAATTTAACGGCACTGTTCATCTTCTTCTATAGCCCGAAACCAGAGCCCTGAAACTAAATTTCCTGTAGCTTTTCCAAGCTATTTTCCGGCCATCCAGCCATCTCCCTGGCCGGCCACCACCACCACCACCTCTGTTGAGGTGAGGGCTATCATCGGGCGGCGGCACGGCTGCCGGAGAGGCGGTTTCCGGCAAACCCGGCACCATGAAATTTTCGGAAAAGCATGGAAAACGCTCACCCGATCTGGCTCTTTTGAGCCCGATATCTCTCCTAATGACTTCGAAGATCTATCCGCAGAAGAAGAGGGAGGGGAGGACCTTGTTCGCGGGCTGGAGGCGTGCAGAGCGTCGGGAAGCCATTGGCGCGGTGGTGGCGTCACCGGAAATTCTTCAACAGCAAGGGGGAAATCTGAAACAGTTTGATGGAGAGTGTAACCTTTTCCCCTTGCTCTTAGGAGACTTTTATAGATCAGCAACTGGGGAGGGGAAAGGATGAAACGTTCATGACCATTAATATTTCCCTTAATGACGTTTCGGTTATGGCTAAGGCAGTTGAAACGCTAGAGATGAAGAGGTGTTTGTCAGGTGGAGATTTCCTATTGGACCAACATTTCCTTAATTATTTACATAATTAAAGTAGGAAACGGCCCATACATACTCTTGGTTTTCATTCCCATAGTCAGAATTTATTATGACGTCGGTTACCGAAATTTCCAGTCTGGCTGACGTTTCGGCTTGGTCACGGGCGTGACACATAGGTCACGGGCGTGACAGGCCCGGTTAGCCAAGTCTGGGTTCGACAATCGTCGAACTGAGATCGACGATCGTCGAAGGGTGGTCACGGGCGTGACACCTGGGTCACGGGCGTGACTGGCCCGTGTGGCCAATTCTGGGTCGACGACCGTCGAACTGAAATCGACGATCGTCGAGCGTGGTCACGCCCTATATCACGGGCGTGACATTGCGGGTCACGGGCGTGACATTGCGGGTCACGGGCGTGACATTGCGGGTCACGGGCGTGACATGCCTGGTGACTAATTCTGGGCCGACGACCGTCGAACTGAAATCGACGATCGTCGAACGTGGTCACGCCCTATGTCACGGGCGTGACTCTGTGGGTCACGGGCGTGACAGGCCATGAGGCAAATTCCGCGCCCGACGATCGTCTACCTGAGATCGACGATCGTCGAAGGAGTCACGCCCCAGGTCACGGGCGTGACACCTGGGTCACGGGCGTGACACCTGGGTCACGGGCGTGACACCTGGGTCACGGGCATGACATGGCCGGATGGAAAATTCTGCGCCCGACGATCGTCTCCCTGAGATCGACGATCGTCGAATGAGTCACGCCCTAGGTCACGGGCGTGACGGGTCGGTCACGGGCGTGACCAACCCGTGACCCGAAATCTTGGTCGATTTATTTCAATTTTTGGGCTCCCTAGGGTTCTACCACAACCAACCGACTCCTAGGGGTCTAGCCGGAAATGGGATATTACAAATCTCAATAAACAAATCAAAGATTTCGCACCCAAAATCAAGGTTAAGCCTACGGGACTCTAATCGGGAAAAGAAGCTTGTAACATCCCATGAGAATTAAAGAAATTACATCTCTACATTATGTTTGCTTTGTGCGGTTTCAAATCTAAGATTAATTCGCCCACTTAACTAGGTATATACACCCCAATAAACAAAAGATTAGCCCCTATTCTTGAAGTTTCAGTCCCATTGATTTAAAACAGGAAGGCAAATTGATTGTCCAGAGGGGTTGTGAGGTATACCTGACGAAAAAGTTCCGGGTATTTTTGCCGCATCAAGTCCTGTGGCTCCCATGTATGCTCCTCCTGCCCATGATTGTTCCACAGAACCTTGAATAACGGGACCTTCTTTCATCGCAAGACCCGCACTGCTGTATCGTCAATCCTGATAGGCTCCAAGTTGAGTGACCGATCCGAGGCCACCAGTCCATCTGCCGAGGGAATCAGCTGCTCAGGGCGTAGCAGAGCCCTCCGAAGTGAGGAGACGTGGAAGACGTCATGCAATCCCGCTAACTCTGGCGGTAGCTCCAGTTTATAGGCTAAGGGGCCGATCCGCTCCAGGATCCTATAAGGCCCCATATATCTCGGACTTAGTTTCTTCCGCCCACGCACCCACGAAACTCCGTGCATCGGTCGTATTTTCAAGAAAACTCGGTCCCCCACCTGGAACTCCACTTGACGATGACTCGCATCGTAGTATTTCTCCTGTCTGCTCTGGGCTTCCAACATCCTGTACCGGATCAATCTAATCTGAGCATCTGTATCTCCCACAAACTCCGAGCCCAGTGCCTGCGGATCCTCATCTTGAACCCATGATAGTGGGGTCCTGCACCTCCTTCCGTACAATGCCTCGTATGGAGCCATGCCTATGCTGGACTGATGAGCGTTGTTGTATGAAAACTCGACCAGTGGCAGCAATCTCTCCCAAGGCTCGCCACGGTCCAAAATACATAGTCGCAACAGATCCTCCAGTGTACGGTTGGTGCGTTCTGTCTGTCCATCGGTCTGAGGGTGAAAAGTTGTGTTGTGTGTCAACCGTGAACCCAGATGGGCCTGGACTGACCTCCATTCCCTGGATGTAAACCTCCCATCCCGATCCGAAACGATAGTCTTGGGCACCCCATGATAACGCACAAACTGCTCAATGAACCTCCGTACTAATACACTGACTGGTGCGCCCTTTGCCACTGGGATGAATCTGGCCACCTTTGTCAGCCTGTCCACTATCACCCAGATCGAGTCATTCCCCGCACGGGATCGAGGTAGCCCATGTATGAAGTCTATGGTTATATCCTCAAACTTCCACTCCGGTACCGGAAGCGGCTGCAGCAAGCCTGCCGGGTTCCTACACTCCGCCTTCACGAGCTGGTAGGCCTCGCAATGTGTCACAAAATACGTAATATCTTTCTTCATACCCGGCCAGTACATCGTCCTCTTTAAATCCTTTACCATCTTGGTGATCCTCGGGTGTACCGAATACCGGCTGTAGTGAGCTTCCGTCAAAATATCCTCCCAGATCCGTCCTCCTGCTGGTATGTAGACTCTGCCCCGGAAACACAGAAGCCCACCCCTCAAAGAGTAATCTCCTATCGTGCCTTCCTCCAAGGCTCGGAATATCGGCTCAGCTCTCTCATCCAACATCTGCCCATCTCTGATGCGGTCTCGAATGTCATCAGTAGTAGCCATCGACCCCAGGTACTCCATGTACAGCTCCGGGTCATCCTCAGACACTAACGAAATCTGCATCTCCTCGAATGATCTAATCAACTCCAAGGCCATCAGCTGCGGGCCTACTCCTGTCGTACTCGCTCTCCGGCTCAGAGCATCCGCGAACACGTTCGCCTTCCCCGGGTGGTAGTGCATGGTATACTGGTAGTCCGACAGAATCTCCACCCAGCGTGTCTGTCTGATGTTTAACTCCTTCTGGATGTCGACGTACTTCAGATTCTTGTGGTCGGAGAAGATATCACAATGTACTCCGTAGAGATAGTGTCGCCAGATCTTAAGAGCAAAAATGACTGCCCCCATCTCCAAATCGTGCACGGGGTAGTTCTGCTCGTGCTGCTTCAACTGACGGGAGGCATAGGCTATTACGTGCTCATTCTGCATCAGGACGACACCCATCCCCTGATAGGAAGCATCTGTATACACATGGAATCCCTCCTTCCCTGATGGAAGAGCAAGGATGGGGCCGAGGTGAGACGATCCTTCAGCTCCTGGAAGGCAGATTCGCATCGAGGCGTCCAAATAAAAGGGGACTCCTTCTTCGTCAGAGATGTAAGAGGGAGGGCAATCTGAGAGAACCCCTCGACGAACTTCCGGTAGTAACCGGCAAGTCCCAAGAAACTTCGAACATCCGTGGCCGACTTTAGTGATGGCCAATCCCGTACTGCCTGGATCTTTGCCGGATCCACTGCCAGACCTGCTCCACTGATGGCATGGCCCAGAAAGGCCACCTCCTTTAGCTAGAACTGGCACTTGCTGTACTTGGCATACATCTCATGATCACGCAGCTTCTCCAAGGTCAAGGCCAGATGTCTCGCGTGCTCCTCCTCCGTCCTTGAATAGATGAGGATGTCGTCGATGAATACAATGACGAAGACGTCCAGATACTCTTCGAACACCTGATTCATCAGGGTCATGAATGTGGAGGGTGCATTCGTGAGCCCGAACGGCATCATTGTAAACTCGTACAAGCCGTATCTGCTGCTGAAGGCCGTCTTCGGGATGTCCTCCTCCCGAATGCGAAGCTGGTAGTACCCTGACCTCAGATCCAGCTTTGAGAACCAATGGGCTCCCTCCAGCTGGTCAAATAGCTCGTCTATCCGTGGTAAGGGATAAGTATTCCGGACTGTCAACCTGTTCAGAGCCCGGTAATCGATGCACAGTCGAAGGGTCCCGTCCTTCTTCTTAACGAACAGCACCGGAGCTCCCCATGGTGAAGAGCTAGGCCGAACGAACCCGGCCTCCACTAACTCCTGAAGCTGGCTTCGGAATTCCACCAACTCCTTTGGGGCCATTCGATAGGGAGCTCTGGATACCGGCTTAGCCCCCGGTACAAGCTGAATCTGAAAGTCCTTCTCTCGGTGCGGGGGTAACCCTGGTAGCTTCTCTGGAAACACGTCGGCAAAGTCCCGCACTACTGGAATATCTGCAATGGAGTCCTTGGCTACGACCGCCTCAAAGAGGACCTGATAAACCTCTTCCCCCTGCAGGTGGGCCTTAATAGCCTGCATAGACGATAGTAAGGTACGGGGTGCTGGTAGAATACCTTTGATGATGATGAAGGAGTCGCCGTGCCTCACGGTGATCCTCTTCGCCACGCAATCGATCTGGGCATGGTTCCAATACAGCCAAGTCATGCCCAGAATCAGATCGTAATCTGGCATCTTCAGAACTGTCGCTGGTGCCTCAAACGCCTTCCCACCGATCCTCACTTCCATATTACAATGAGCAGAGGTCAATATATCTGATCCATCGGGTAGGCGTACCCTCATCATCTTCCCAGTGAATGGCTCCACTCCTGCCAGTCCTTTCACGAAATCCTCCGACACGAATGATTGCGACGCACCAGTGTCGAAGATGGTGTGAGCGGGCTTGCCGCTAACGAAGACTATGCCTGGGGTAATTAAGTGTCTTAGTATTCTTATTGTAGTTTATCTTCTCTTAATTTCTAACCAGGTTATGTTTAAAATAGTAGTTTATATGAAGAAAATTTAAAAGTACTGCCATACCTGTGATAACCTGCTCCGGGTTCCGGGGCTGTGTCAGGTCTAGAGCATACACATGCTCCCTCTCTGGCCTGCGGCCTCGATCCTAAAATCCTCGTCCTCGATCCTGTCCTCGTACGCCAAACTGTCGGGGGGGGGGGGTGGAGCGCCCTGATGTGCTGGTGGGGGTGCTCGCCTCACAGGGCAGTTCCTCTTGATATGCCCCGGCTGGTTGCACTGATAGCATACCGGTGGCTGCTCTGCCGTCCTTGGCAATTCCAGCATCTGTATAGGCTGGGGGGCCAATACCCCCTGACTCCTCTGCTCCTGCGCAAACTCCTGACGAGGCTGATCCCCTTTCCTTCTCTCCCCGATAACCTGGCCCCGAGGACGGTCTCTACGACCTCCAATCACTGAATCATCAGCCGGTCTCTTCCGGCTCTTCACTGTAAGCTGATCCGCCTCTCTCTTCTTAGCCATCTCCAGAATCCTGGCCAAACTCCCCTCTGAGACGAAAAGGAGGGCCTGTCTCATGTCATCTTGCAGCCCCTTATAAAACCTCCGGGCATAGACAGCATCGCCTAACTGATAAGCGTCTGCATAACGGGCCAGGTGAGTGAACTCCTGATAGTACTCCACCACAGTCCTGTTCCCCTGCCTCAACCGTAGGAACCTATCCTCCAGGTCATCTCTCACCGACTGAGGTACAAAATGTCCCAAGAGCGCTGCTCTGAACTCCTCCCAAGTAATATCAACACAGTCCATCCCTGCAAAGGTGGTGTCCAGCTGAGATTTCCACCACCTCTTTCCATGTGACTCTAAGCAAGAGACTGCCAATGCGACTGCCTCCTCCGTGGGGCATCGAATCCCTGCCAGCATCTCGTAAATGGTGTCCAACCACTCCTCCGTACGTACTGCAGACTCCGTCCCCTGGTAGGATGGAGGGGAAAGTCCCCGGAAGACCGTCATCCAATTGGCCCCGGGGTTTGGTTGTGGGGCCAGGGCTTGCTGAGCTCTGAAGGCCTCCAGGATGGCCGTCAGTGTTTGCCCCATCTCCGTCTGCTGGAACGGAACTGGTGCTGGCGGAGTCAGGACCACATTCGGAGCCTGAGGTGTCCCCTGCTGCGATGTAGGGTTCGTCGCAGGCTACAAGTTAAAATTCCATTTGTTAGAGAGCGAATGAATGGAATTTAAGAAGAGTTAGGATGGACTTTCACATGTGATTTCCCTTATGGGCACACCACTGCTTCCACTGCTAGTTTGTCCGCAAACTAAGCTCGCACGGGGGTGGCCCAAGGTTTTTGTGGACTACTTCTCTTTCGATCGAGGTCTCCTCTGATACCACTTGTAAGACCCCCTTTTTTTTCTTTTTCAACAACCGGGGTCTTAGCCCAGAATTTCCGCTTTGCGGTGGCACCGACTCACGGGAAGGCAACCACTACAAAATGCCAATTCTGCCGGCCCTTTTCGATCACAAGAGAGAGAAGTATTTATACAAAAAATGTAAACAAGTCCATAGAAACATGTAAATAAAAGTGAAATCATATCCAGTCCATCAATAGATAATAACAGGAAAATAGATAAATGGGCTCGAGCCCAGTACATCAGAGTCCTCACTACAAGTTGCTCATCGCGGAAGCTATGAAACTATTAATCACTCATAGAGCTGGTCGCAGGTGCACCGGTGCTAGACTGTCCCACCTCCATGCGCACCGTACTCCGCTGGTGCTGGTCCCTGAACTGCTGGTCCCTGTCTCCCATCTGGAGCTCCTATAATGTTGTGGTTCGAAAACCATTAGTCATAAAGACTAAGCCCTATCATCCCCTACCCCTCCCACCACGGCTCCTAAGCACCGGGCGGAGAGGAGGAAAGGGAAGCTACAAAGTGGAGAATAGTCAAGCAGGTAACAGGGAAGCTAATCTAGTAGTTATTTAGAATGAAATAGGTCTAACAATCCTACGACAGTAAGTAATAAGGAGAGCAATTAATAAGTAGCAATTTGTATAAAAAGGCGTCTAGAGAACAGTAAGTAAACAAGCAAGTAAATAAGTATGTAACCTTAACTTATATGAATGCCCATACAAACTTATAAGTTAAGGGGTCTTCTGCAAGGCTCCCATCGTATAAAAAGTCCCATACCGATTTATACGTTGGGGTGTCGGTTGTATGCAATTATGAGTGTGGTGATATGCTATGCCATGATTCATGCAAGTGCAACTCACGCACACGACTCTATGCGCACAGACCTTTAGTTTCCCCCTTTTCGGGCAGCTAGCTTCACTCCCAGGAACCTCCGTAGTGGCAAACGAAGACACTGCGTCGGGCCCCCCACTCCTAGGCGGGTATCCACACTACCAGGCCTAGCCCTTTCGTACGCCCCTAGAAGAACACAACCTAGAGTATCCGCGTACTACTGCTGGCTGTACCCACCAGACTTTGTTTGGCTAAGTGTCCCACACCGCCGAGTCAGCGTTCCGATGTCGGTGTGAACGATAATCAGATACCGAAGACCCACCACCTTTATTCTGTACTCCAACCCTCGAGCCCTCGGCCCCCGGACAGTCCCGTCCGTGCATCTACCTTCAAAGCTACTGTCTGAATGGCAACCAATCCTATAATTCTACTTTCCTAGCTATCGGGGGTGTGTATGTGCAACCCTAGTTATACTAGTTGCTCTTTTAACTTATTATTCCTATGGTTTACGTTAGCCCAGGACAGCCCCCGGCATACCCCGTGAAGGGCTCTCAAGGGGCACTAGGAACCAAGACGGCGGCATTACGGACCGAAGTTCCCTTTCGCAAGGCACTTATTATTATTGGTTTATCTCCCTTAACCGATCCTCTTTTAGTTACTTTAGTTCTAACCCTAGAGTATTAAGACTCTTCCTCTTCTTCCCGGGATGGACGATCTTTCGTCGTTCCCGTACTCCCTTATCCTTAACTAGTCTCACACTCTACTTATCCTGACTTCCAATGATGAACTCAATCTTAACTTGCCCTACGAACCATCAACTACCAGAATTCCGTGGCTTTACTATATGCAGACCATCCTAAGCTATATGAGGTACATAAGGGGAGGTTGTAAGACCCCATTTTTTTTTGCAAACCCGGGATCTTATGCCCAGAACCGCCGCTTTGCGGTGACACCTTCGCACCCGGGAAGGTCGTCACTACAACGCGCCGATTCTGCCGGCCTTTTCGATCACAATAAGTAGCAAGCAAGAGAGAAGCAAGTCCACCAAAAGGGAATATCACATAAAATAAAACTCCACGAAGGGAGTGTCCACAGAAAATCATCAGAGTATAAATAGTCTGGAAATAAAAGGGCTCATGCCCGGTACATCAAATCCTCACTACAAGATCACTCAAAAGCGGAAACAAAACTAAAACTCTACGAAGGGCCGGGACTCACAGACCCCGTAGTCTGGACTCCAGTGCTAGACTGTCCCATCTCCAAGCGTACCGGCCTCCTAAGCTGCTCCTCCATGCTGGGCTCCACGATCCCCTAATATGATATGGTTCGAAAATCGTTAGTCTAAAAGACTAAGCCCTATCGTCCCCCACCCCTTCCCCCACGCTCTAAGGCACCGGGCGGAGAGGAAGAAAGGGAAGGACAAGAAAGTGGAGAATAATATCAAAACAGATGACGGTGGACCTAACTAGCAGTTGTGTAAATGGGGAGCAATTTATCTTAAGTGTTGTAATAGGTATAACAGAAAGGAAGTAAGTAAGAAATTAAACCTTCGCTTATGTGAGTACACATAAGCCAAGGGATCTTTTGCAAGGCTCCCATCGTATAACGCATACCATACTGCTTATACGTTGGGGTGTCGGTTATCACGCAGCAGGTATACATATATCAAATTAACCTTAATTTATAAACTTGCCCACACAAGCTTATAGACCAAGGGGTCGTTTTGCAAGTCCTAAAGTATAAGCGTCCCATTCCACTTATATTTTAGGTGTCAAGGTTGTTATGAATGATTATGACATGCAGCTATATGGTGGGTTATGATGTTCAAGCAGTGCAACTCACACACACAACTTTGTGTACACAAACCTTTAGTTCCCCCCTTTCTGGAGATAACTCCCAGGATACTCCCGTAGTGGCAAACGGAAGCGGTGGGTTGGGCCTCGCCCACCTCAAAACCAGTAAAAGCACCACTGGTCTGACCTATCGTACGCCCTCAACGCCTGGTGCACGAGGCGGACTCCTGCGTACTCTTGCCGACTGGTCTGCCGGACTTAACCTTGGCTAAGTGCTAGTCACCTTGCCGAGTCAACAATATCGGTGTCGGTGCAATCGAACTCCCCGATATCGAAAACCCACCACCTTAATCTTTCCTATTTTTATGCACATGCAGCCGTTTAATATATAACAATTTTAAAGTGTCAAACTCCCGGACTAAACCGTCCGTATAAACCACATCCGAGACCAACTTCCCCGGACTAAACCGTCCGGCTCATCTCCAGACTTCATCCCTTAGAACACCACGGGACGGCGCCCCCTTGAACACCTCGGGACGACTTAACCATTACCAACCCTAACGAATGAGTGTGTGCAATGTGAATCCCTATTAGGCTAATTACTCTTTCGTTTGTTTTAAGATTTACGTTAGCCCAGGACTGCCCCCGGCATACCCCGTGAAGGGCTCTCAAGGGGCACTAGGAACCAAGACGGCGGCATTACGGTCCGAAGTTCCCTTTCGCAAGGCACTTATTGTTATTGGTTGTTTTCCCTTACCCGTTCCCTCTATAAATTGCATCGAACTAACCCTAGGGTGGACTTGACTCTTCACTCCTACGGGGACGGCGATCTTTCATCGGTCCCGCGCACCTTCTAGAGCGTATCAACCTATTCCTCACCGCACTTGAAACCTCCTATGGTGATCCATCCTCTTTCTTTAAATCCAACCAACACAAGCCGTCCTTATGCTAACCCAAATCTTATCTTGTTACTCATTTTCCAAAATTACTAAATACAGACCACCTTATACTAAGTGATGTCTATGATAGGATGTCCTTTGTGTTTTCATCCGAACAACCTAAGTTAATTACTGGGGTCCTATCACAACATAATTGAATCAAATCCCGGTTATAAAAATTTTCTCAATTAATCTATTAATTAATTAATTTTACTAAAATCCAATGTCTTCCAAATTTGAACAAGGAGTATACTTTTCAGTCATGTATAAATCATAATAAATTTAAAACAAATACTACTATGTCTAAAAATGATATATCCAAGGTTTGGCAATTTTCACTAAGGTCTAAGGGGCCTAAACATATTTTTACAATAATCCATTTCTTTCATGTCTAATGAATAAACCACATCAATTCTCTTCTAAATAATTTGGATTAATTACAGGGTACTAGAAATACCATGAAAACAGTACTATAAAATTTTCATAATTTTCCTGCTGGAAATTAATTTATAATAAAACATTTACTAAAACCCTAATCTAGCATGCTTGTGAATCAAGTACAATATCCATAACTCCAAAAATCCAGAATAAAATCCCACTGATTCATAATGAATTAAAAACACCATTTACCAACTTTCATAATTTTCTAGAGACTATTTATGCCATAAAAATATTTTTAAAACATAGAGCCCTTTAATAATACTTGTGAAGGAACTATTCTGTTTAATCAACATAAAATTGAACTAAAATTCATGGGCACTCCTACTGACCAAAAACATTTAATTCCAGAGTTTCAATGGGGCCTTATTTGAATTAAAAATCTTTAATAAATAAAACCTCAAAAAGGGCTATACCCACATTCATGAATGAAGTACTAGAAATACCTATCCAAAAATTCTAGTAAAATTATCCAAAGGTCCTAACTACCCTATAAACACACTACCCAAATTTCATGGCTTTTAAAAGAGTTTAAGATACTATTTTGACCTAAAATCCCTTCTACCCTAAAACTAGGGTTTAAGTTTTGAGGTAGCTACCTACATCAAAATTCTCTAACATTACAACCAGAGAGTTACAAACTCATTAACAACCGTCCCACTAAATCTCAAGGCCATACAAGGGCATTTGCCCCTATGTCCTTCACAAACCCCCAAAGTCCACCTTTAGGGTTTTAACCTGGGCCCTAGGGTAAACTTACCCTAAATCATCCCATCTTCCCTAAGGATAATATTAGGACCAAAATAAACCAGTGGTCAAAATCTCAACCTCTGTTGAGGTGAGATGATCATACCAGAGTGCAAGGAACCTTCTCACTAAGCTTCTTTCTACTAGGTCAAAACTAGGGTTTAGAGGATTCCTAATCAACACTCAACCAAATGAGTTGAAATTTGAACCAGACCTAGATACCTATACCAGGGACACCTCACCAAAATTTGGGAGGGTTTGGAGGTCATTTGACCCTTCAACTTCCTTACCCTAGCTTTTCTAGGTTTAGGGCAAAACCCTAGGTTAAACTTCTTTAAATGGGTTCCAATTTTTATAGGAGCTAGGTCTAGGTGATATTAATCCTCTGTCCAAAATTCAAAGCATTTGGACCAAGGATTAGGTGTGGGGAATTTTTCAAAGATCTACCCTATTTGTAGGATCTACCCTAGAATAATGGCCCTATAGGTCAGAATACTTGTCCTATAATTTTCCAAAATATATCAAACTGTAGATAATTAAAAAGCCTACAACATTCATGTTGATTAATTTTTATGAACAAGCCACCAAAGGGCCTAAATAATTTATATAATAAAACTGCCCTAAACCTAGGACATACCCATAATCAAATGGCCCTACAAGTCTAGGTACTCTACCAAAATTTCACCACAGCATATCAAATTGTAGGTATTAAAAGGACCTACAACTTTCATGCTAAACACTTTTTCATCAGGTGCCCATAAGGGGCCTAAAATCCAAAAACAGTAAAACTGTATTTAAAAAAAAAATAGAAAAACAGAAAAAGGGGGTATTTGATCCTGCACGAATCTAGAAGCAGAATCGGGTGGCTCCTGTTCATCTTCCCCGATGGAGCCGAAATAGGGCTTGCGCAGGCTGTTTTTGCGGGCTGCTTACCGGCGGCCTGAGGCGGCGCCACCACCGGGAAACATCCCCTAATTGTTCCCGGTGGTGGGGGCTATCACTGGCTGGAGCTAGGGCGGCCGGAGGTGGCGGCGCCGCCCTAGCCGAGAGCTCAAACTCTCCCAAAAAAATGGAAAATTCCGAAAACCTAAAATCTAAACTCGGTTCGAATGAGCATGGAATCGGTTTCTAAGCATTCCTAGGATCTAAGTATGAGAGAAGGAGAGGAGGAGGACCTTTAACCGAGCTTGTCGGCGAGTGCGGTGGTGGTGCGCCATGGCCGGCGGTGGAGCTTTCTGATGCTTGCAAACTCACTACCAATCAGCCCGGTTTCTTCTGTTAAAGGGTGGAAATGAATTCTCTTGGCCTAAGGAAGCTTTTAAAAGCATCAAATGGGGGAGAGGGAGGGTGTAGGCTTGATGGCCATTAATGGCCATTAAGATAAATTTCGGCCATTGTTAAAAACCCTTGAAATTCACCTCCCCTTGGTCCCAATACATTTGGAAACTCCTAAAAACTGATAGGCGAGATGAATACTAATCAATTGGTGATGAATGGAGGGGTGATTCACCTTCCCCACCATGAATATCCTCCTTTTTCTCACTTTCTCTCTCCTCCATTAAAGGGAAAATGAAGCTTTCTCTCTCTTCACCCTTGTGAATGAATTTTCTCATCTCCCTAGACTATTGGCAGCCCACTAAGGTTTACAATCCCCTTAGGAAAAATCATGAAGGGAGTGGTTCACCTTCCACCATAAGTGGCCTCTTTAAACACTTTCTCTCTCCTCTTTATCTCTCTAAATTTAGGCCTCTCTCTCTCTCCTAGTCACTAGGATGACTTGGTCAATTCCCTAGGATATAGGCAGCCAAATATCATACAAAAATAATCATGCAAGAGTTAGCCTAAGGGGGAGGGTGGTTTGAGGTTGGGTTAGCCCATATAGGCTAGGTTTGACTTGATTTGGGCTTGGGGTTGACTTGGTCAAATTGACCACTATGGTTGACCCAAGTGGGTCCTTGGTGACTACTTGGGCCCATATTATGTCTAAGGGGATCTTTAGAGTCCAAATGAACCTACTAGGCCACCCAAAAATCAGAGTTTAGAAAATTACTATTTGCATACCAAGAGGGTCTCAATTAGGTTTTTAGGTTACTTGGTCTCCTGGGTTCACCTAGGTTAATTCATAGGATCTAGTTATGCTCAAGTCACTCCTAAGGGGGGGGGGTGGTCTAATTGGAAAATGGGATGTTACAGAGGTACTCCAAATTGTCTTCCAAATCTCCTATAGTATTTACTGGAGGTCTACCATAACATAATTTGTCTAAATCCAGAAACTTATAATTTTCCTAATTAATCTGATATTTATTTAATTTTCTCATAGGATGGGTCATGGGTCATTTTAAACATGAACTACATGATCCTCCTAAGTAATGGCTATCCAAAAATCATGATCGTTAAATAACAGCAAGATAACCTCAAATATAAGTTTTCAGAATTTTACAGAAAGTATTTAGCCTCTAAATAATTTATCCAGTATAAACACGTTAATCCTACTTAAAGAAGGAAGTACGGAAATTATTCATCGGAAAATTATAGAAAAATTACTAGTCATAGAAAAGATCTTTGTGCAAAGAATCATAATTTTACCAGCTTGCTAAACAGCACTAAAGATTTAATCAAATATTCAAGGTAAAACATACTTAATGAAGCAAGCCTTAGAATTAGACTTCCAAAAATCCCATAAAAATTCACAGAGATTTAAAATCATAATAAACGTTCTCTGCTTAAATTTCATCAATTTCCAGGAGGTGTGTATTTCATAATAAATTTTCTAAGCAAATCATTCAAACTTCTAAATCGTTAATGAACTATCCAAAATAATGATCTTAAAATTCATAGAAAAATATCCAGAGCTTGTACCATCCCTATAATTCACTCTACCCAATTCTCATCACTTTTCAATATGATTTAGTGTCAATTCCTATATCTACAAGTTTTGCACCCTAAACTAGGGTTAGATTATTAGGTATCACAACAGTCTCCAAATCTACTAAGATTTCATCCAAAGGACTACAATGGCTCTATGGTCCTCTTCACTAAATTTTGAGTCAATTCAAGGTCATTTGACCCCATGACCTTCACAAGCCACCAAGATCCATCCTTAGGGTTTGGCCTTGGTTCTTAGGGCCAACTTACCCCGATCCACCTCAAACTCTATGAGGGGGTGCTAGAGAATATTACTAGCCAGTGGTAAAAATCTCAGCCTCTGTTGAGGTGATCTGACCACTCAAATCTCAAAAGTGCACTTTTAACCTAAGACCCCTTATTAGGGCAAAACTTAGGTTTGATCATTTCTAATTCAAACCATCTCCAAATGAGATGAAAAATTATACAGAACCTTATGGTGAACCCAGGGACCACTCACCACAATTTGGGAGGGTTTGGAAATTATTTAACCATCTAATTAAATTAAGCTAGGATTATTGAACTTTTCTAAAAACTATAGAAAAACATTTCCCAAAAATCCTAATTTTTGGGCAACATCTAGATATAAAAAAGGTTAAGGCACACCCCAAATTTCAAGTCATTTTGATGACTGGTTTGGAGTGAGGAATTTTTCTAAGGTCAGGACAGCCCTATGGATAGACCTCACCAAAAAGGGTGCTGTGGTCTAACCAGGACTCCAAATTGAGTGAAATTAATTTTAAGTTAAACTAGACTTCAAGGGCTACATTTTCTATGTTGACCACATTTCCTGTAGCAATATCTAGGTATTTTTCCCAAATTATCTAATATGACAGATATTTCATTCAAAAATTGTTTTAAAAATAAAATTTAATTTAACGGCACTGTTCATCTTCTTCTACAGCCCGAAACCAGAGCCCTGAAACTTAATTTCCTGTAGCTTTTCCAAGCTATTTTCCGGCCATCCAGCCATCTCCCTGGCCGGCCACCACCACCACCACCTCTGTTGAGGTGAGGGCTATCGTCGGGCGGCGGCACGGCCGCCGGAGAGGCGGTTTCCGGCGAACCCGCCACCATGAAATTTTTGGAAAAGCATGGAAAACACTCACCCGATCTGGCTCTTTTGAGCCCGATATCTCTCCTAATGACTTCTAAGATCTATCCGCAGAAGAAGAGGGAGGGGAGGACCTTGTTCGCGGGCTGGAGGAGTACAGAGCGTCGGGAAGCCATTGGCGCGGTGGTGGTGTCGCCGGAAATTCTTCAACAGCAAGGGGGAAATCTGAAACAGTTTGATGGAGAGTGTAACCTTTTCCCCTTGCTCTTAGGAGTCTTTTATAGATCAGCAAGTGGGGAGGGGAAAGGATGAAACGTTCATGGCCATTAATATTTCCCTTAATGACGTTTCGGTTATGGCTAAGGCAGTTGAAACGCTGGAGATGAAGAGGTGTTTGCCAGGTGGCGATTCCTATTGGACCAACATTTCCTTAATTATTTACATAATTAAAGTAGGAAACGGCCCATACATACTCTTGGTTTTCATTCCCATAGTCAGAATTTATTATGACGTTGGTTACCGAAATTTCCAGTCTGGCTGACGTTTCGGCCTTGGTCACGGGCGTGACACATAGGTCACGTGCATGACAGGCCCGGTTAGCCAAGTCTGGGTTCGACGATCGTCGAACTGAGATTGACGATCGTCGAAGGGTGGTCACGGGCGTGACACCTGGGTCACGGGCGTGACTGGCCCGTGTGGCCAATTCTGGGTCGACGACCGTCGAACTGAAATCGACGATCGTCGAGCGTGGTCACGCCCTATGTCACGGGCGTGACATTGCGGGTCACGGGCGTGACATGCCTGGTGACTAATTCTGGGCCGACGACCGTCGAACTGAAATCGACGATCGTCGAACGTGGTCACGCCCTATGTCACGGGCGTGACTCTGTGGGTCACGGGCGTGACAGGCCATGAGGCAAATTCCGCGCCCGACAATTGTGTACCTGAGATCAACGATCATCGAAGGAGTCACGCCCTAGGTCACGGGCGTGACACCTGGGTCACGGGCGTGACACCTGGGTCACGGGCGTGACAGGGCCGGATGGAAAATTCTGCGCCCGACGATCGTCTCCCTGAGATCGACGATCGTCGAATGAGTCACGCCCTATGTCACGGGCATGACGGGTCGGTCACGGGCATGACCAACCCGTGACCCGAAATCTTGGTCGATTTATTTCAATTTTTGGGCTCCCTAAGGTTCTACCACAACCAACCGACTCCTAGGGGTCTAGCCAGAAATGGGATGTTATAAGGAGAGTTCTTTTCTCTAAGGTAGGATCCCTAGTAGATCTGAGGTGGGGCTGTCCTCCCAGCCTGAGTGTAGGGCTTAATAGCCTGAGGTAGCTGGTCTGCTGACCACTGAGTTGTAGTCCCTTGTGGATGAGAAGAAATTCTTGGAGGAGACTTATAGATCTTGAGGGATCTGAGGTGTAAGCTCTTTGGATCAAGTTTTGGAGAAGTGCCTAGTCCAACAAGATAGTTGGATAGGTGGGAGGGAAAGTGGATGTACCCTAGTTAGGGGAACCACTATAAATTACTGTGTTCTTTTCTCTATTGTTTTCTTTATGCATGTTGTGTACATCTTGAAAGAATAAAACAACTAAAAGCAAAAGATTTTAAAGAATAAACATAAAAGAACTTGAAAAGAGACCAATAACCTATTCACCCCCCTCTAGGTGATTTAGCTCTCCTTGAATTAAAGACTTTCAAGTGGTATCAGACGGAGGTTACTAAAAAAGGACTTAATAGTCTGAGTAGACCTCAAAGGATAGCTAAAAGGTTTGCATTGGTGGGTTCAAAATAGAACCATATGGAGTGGAGCTCAATGAAGTTTCAAGTCTGTAGTGAGAGCAAGGATCACATTTGATTGTGAAAGTCCACTTAGTGTCAACTACTTACACCTAGGGGGGAATAGGTGTCTTTGCAGCGTATTTGCGGAATTAAAGTTTTACCTGCACAAGAAAATAAAACAACACAGCACAGAAAGTACCCAAGCAATTTATAGTGGTTCCCCGATTTGGGTACGTCCACTTTCCCCCTTCAACCTATCTCCCAACCAGGGACGACTCGGTCACTTCACCAACAGGATTGAAATCCAATCCTTGCACTAACGGAAGGAACCCTTCCACACGTAGGAGTCAACCCTCCCACAACTCGGGTTGCACCCAACCCTACAACTAGAGACCAAACGGTCCTTTACAAAGAAATGAAAATAGCTTGTAAGAGATACAAACAACGTATGGAGAATAGGGTGTCCCTCTTCGTTCGACGACTTGTTCTTGCAGTCAACGAAGAGTCCACAACCCTAGATCTCACTTGGAGAGGATCTCCCCAAGACCGGCGGCGGCTTCAAGCGGCGGCAAGGCTCTCGGTGTTGGCGGCGGCAACTGAACACAGCAGCAAAGCACTGGAGATCCAATCTTCTTAGCGAAGTCGGCAAGGTCTACCAACGGTCACACGAGGATCGATCGTCTCGATCGATTCGGACGGGGAAAAATTTCCCTATCTCATATCAAGAGACAAAGGATCTCTGGATAGACACGTGAGACGCTGTGCGGGACTTGGCTTCTATCACCGAGGATCTGGAGGAGATCGAGATCGGCTTCGGTGATCGGCTGCGGCGACGGAGGCGGAGCAAGATCGCGAGATTAGGGTTTGGTCGGCCGCGCTCTTTCGAATATCGTCTGTTATTTTTACTGTACACAAATACCAGAGTATTTATACACTAGGTCAAGAGAAGACCGTTGTGGGCCCCACCAGCAGTCAGACCGAAGTCCGGTTCAAAATCCCGCAGATAACGTGGACCGGTCCAGACAGAGTTGGAAAAATGCCCAAGTCAAATTCGGCGAGAATCGTGAGTGATTCTCGACGAATCGGCGAGAATCACTTACGATTCTCGCCGAATTCTACTTAGAGAATTCTGGCTGCACAGGTTATAGAGGCCGGGGAGAATCGGCGGGAATCACCTTGGATTCTCGCCGACTCATCGAGAATGCAAAGTGATTCTCGACGAATCGGCGAGAATCACTTAGTGATTCTCGACGAATCGGCGAGAATCACTTAGTGATTCTCGACGATTTATACTTAGACGAATTCTCGTCTTTCCACCCGTGAGCTGGTCTTTGGCCCATCTTTGCTCCTTGTCTGCTCTTGCTTTATCATAACCCTGTACTTGAAATTAAGTACACCCTAATAGAGAGAGTACACATAGGCCAACCCACTGATCTGCTCAACGAGGGATTACGTTGCACAGACCCGTGTATATTGACCCACTGCACCCTGACATTGGTGTGTACTTAGCGTGGAATAACTGCAAGCACAACTAGACATATTTCATCAAATACATTGTCTATTTACCTTAGCTTGTTCAGGGGCTTCTTCAAATCAGGTGCATTGTGGATACAATACCCAACAATATCCCCCTATTTGAAGAAGCCTAAACCCTACAAGCTAAGGTGAATAGAGCATATAGGAATGAAACTAAAATTGAGTTGAGAGAGATATTCATTACCAATTACTTGAGAGCAAAACTTGGAGCCACCTTAACCTTAGCCGAGAGGGTAATCGAGAGGGTAATCTCCCCCTTTTCGGCTTCTGCAAATCGGGGTCTGGTGCATATGACCCCATGCTCCCCCTCAGTTCTTGCACCTATGCTTACACTTGAGTGCCTGACAGATGCTCCCCCTAGATGCATGAGCCATGAGCTTC
The DNA here is from genome assembly GCA_039513925.1 of Platanthera zijinensis. NCBI lineage: Eukaryota > Viridiplantae > Streptophyta > Magnoliopsida > Asparagales > Orchidaceae > Platanthera > Platanthera zijinensis. The sequence continues at coordinate 107,392,430 of CM077088.1, forward strand.
TGTGGTCTTCATTCCTCATAGTTTAGCATCCCCAATTCAGTTTTGAAAAGACTGAACTTGGCCTCGTCCAAAGGCTTTGTGAAGATGTCTGCAATCTGCTTGTCAGTGGGAACATAGCAGAGATAGATGTCCTTGTTCTCCACGTGCTCCCGAATGAAGTGGTAACACACTTCAATATGCTTCGTTCTGCTGTGCGAGACCGGATTGTTGGCAATAGCAATTGCACTGGAGGAGTCGCAGTACATCGGTACTTCCTTGAACTGGAGGTCATAGTCGGCTAACTGGTTTCTTATCCATAGGAGTTGTGCGCAATAGCTGCCAGCCAAGATGTACTCAGACTCTGCAGTGGAGGTTGCTACATAATTCTGCTTCTTGCTATTCCATGAAATAAGCCTTCTTCCGAGGAATTGACATGTCCCGGAGGTGCTTTTCCTGTCATCCCTACTCCCTGCAAAATCAGCATCTGAAAACCCTATTAGCTCGAAATCATTGCTTCTCGGGTACCATAAGCCAAGATTAGGGGTACCTTTAAGGTATCTGAGAATTCGCTTTGCAGCGACATAATGAGATTCCTTAGTGTTCACCTGATATCTGGCACAAACACATGTGGAGAACATGATATCCGGTCTACTCGCAGTAAGATAGAGCAGGGATCCAATGATGCTTTTGTATTTGGTTTCATCAAAAGGTTTCCCTTTCTCATCCTTATCCAGAGACATGCTGGATCCGATTGGAGTCCTCATAGAGGTTGCATTCTCCATTCCGAATTTCTTGAGGAGTTCATTTGTGAACTTCGTCTGAGAAATGAAGATTCCTTCCTCAGACTGTTTCACTTGAAGTCCCAAGAAGTACTTCAGCTCACCCATACTGCTCATTTCAAACTTTCCTTGCATAAGTTTGGAAAACTTTTTGCAAAGATTGTTGTCCGTTGAGCCGAATATAATGTCATCAACATAGATTTGCACCAGCAAAATCTTGCCTTTGACTTCCCTGAGAAACAATGTCTTATCTATTTTTCCTCTAGAGAACTTGTTTTCAAGAAGAAAACTAGACAATGTCTCATACCAAGCTCGAGGAGCTTGTTTTAGTCCATATAGCGCTTTATTAAGAAAATATACATGATTAGGATAAGTAGGATTGACAAAACCTGGAGGTTGAGCAACGTATACTTCCTCTTTCAAATCTCCATTCAAGAAAGCCGATTTCACGTCCATCTGATAGACTGTGAATCCTTTGTGAGAGGCATAGGCTAGGAATAGCCGGATTGCCTCGAGCCGGGCAACTGGTGCAAACGTCTGGTCAAAGTCAATCCCCTCCTCCTGTCTGTATCCTTGAGCCACCAGTCTGGCTTTGTTCTTGATGATGACTCCATGTTCATCCAACTTGTTTCTGAAGATCCACTTGGTGCCAATCACATTTTGCATCTTCGGTCTGGGAACCAGCGTCCAGACTTCGCATCTTTCGAATTGATGCAGCTCCTCTTGCATGGCCAAAATCCACGATGCGTCTTTGTTCGCTTCGTCGAACTTCTTTGGCTCCACCTGCGGCAGAAAGCTGAGATGCAAGATCTCGTTAAGAGTACCTCGGCGAGTTCTGACACCGTCTCGGGGATCTCCAATGATTTGATTTCTTGGATGATCCCTCACGTGTCTGAGCTCTAGAATTCTTGCATCAGGAGCTTCAACTATTTCTTGGGCATCTCCTTCTTCTAAAGGATTTGCCTCATTTTGAGCTTCAACTTCTCCGATCGGCGTTGATGTGGAGACCTTGACATACTTTGGAGTTGCATCTTTCTCGGGATCATCCAGTTGTAGCTTTTCGAGTCTGGCACCTGCACCTTCAGGAAGACAACTAGAAGTCTTGCAGTTAAGCAAGCTTCCTTCATCAAATACAACATTTCTTGATTCCTCTACCACTAGAGTTTTCTTGTTGAAAACTCTGTAAGCCCGGCTGTGGCTACTATAGCCCATAAATATGCCTTTGAAGCCTTTTTCACCAAACTTAGTACGCGGGTACTTCCCATTATTCAGTACATAACACTTGCAGCCAAAAATCCTCAGATAGGACATGGTTGGTTTCTTGCCTTTCAGTAGCTCATAAGGAGTCTTACGATGGCTCTTGTTGATCAATGCCCGGTTTTGTACATGACAGGCCGTGTTGACAGCCTCGGCCCAGAAGTATTCTGGGAGAGAAGCGTCATTCAACATTGTCGTGCACGCTTCAATGAGTGTTCTATTCCTCCTCTCCGCCACTCCATTCTGTTGAGGAGTGCGAGGGGTGGAGAACTCATGAAAGATACCAAGCTCTTCACAGAACTCTGTCATAGCCCCAGACTCAAACTCTGTTCCGTGGTCACTTCTGATTTTGACCACTGAGCAGTTAAGTTCGTTCTGTATCTGCTTGACAAAACTGGTGAAGATGTCAAACGTATCAGACTTGCATTTTAAAAAGAACACCCACGTAAACCGAGAGTGATCATCTACAATCACTAGCGTATACGACTTCCCTCCTAAGCTATGAACTTGCATTGGGCCAAACAAGTCCATGTGCAGAAGATATAGACATCTGGAGGAATCTTTGTCTGGGATGCCCTTAAGGGTAGCCCGAGTCTGCTTGCCCATTTGACAGGCAGGACATGGACTATCTTTGATGCACTTAATAAAGGGAGCATCCCTTACTAAGTCTTTGGAAAACAGCATATTAATTGTCTTGTAATTAATGTGTGCCAATCTCTTGTGCCATTGTTCACAAAGAGATGCACTGCCTTTAGCAACGAGGCATACTGGGGTAGAAGAATCTAAACTAAGAAAGTCTAAACAGAAAATATTTCTGCTCCTAATGCCTGTTAATACGGTCTCCGAAGAGTCACATGATATTTCAGGCATTTATCCTTGCAGAACTTAACGTCATACCCTTTATCACATAACTGGCTTACGCTTATCAGGTTATGATTTAACCCTACAACATAAGCTATGTTAGTGATAGAGAGTATACCGTTGGAAATCGTACCGTAACCTCTGTTGACTCCCCGATCAGATCCCCCAAATATGACTTTGGGTCCATCCTCGACTGTAGAGTACTCCCTCAGCAGGCTTCTTGTCCCGGTCATGTGACGGGAGCATCCACTGTCCAAATACCAAATAGGAATTTTGTTGGCCTTTGGACATCCCTACAAAACAGAATTAATTTGCCTTAGGAACCCAATCAAACTTGGGTCCTAGATTCCTTGTTAGCATACTCCCCCTCGATTGGTTAACTCTACGAGTGGTCGGCCTCGCATTGCTAACATAAGGAGTCTCGTTATACCTTGGATTAAACCAACAATCCACGGCAAAGTGACCAATTTTGCCACAGCACCAGCAGTCAAACCTGTTATACTTCCTCTTGGGCGCCTGCTTTACCCTTGAAACGTGGGGTTCAGCTGGGGCCGAAGACCTGGAGGTGGAGGCAACATGATGACCACAGTCACATGACTTCCTCACCTCTTGGCTTTTCAGTGTAACATGCTTGGCCTTAGGTGCCAGCTTCCTATTATGGCCGCTAGAGAATTGACCATAATTTCTCAAGTGGATTTCCTCATAAGGTGCCTTGAAGACACTCTCACTGAAGTTACGGGGAAAGGTCCACCCATCATATCGGCTCTTCGGCTTTGCAACCGAGGGCCTGAAGTGATGCCCATATGTTGACTCAAAGTCATGTTGGTTACAGGAAAAGCTAGGCTTTCTGAACTCAACTGGGCTGAGTGGGGCCTTTCCTTTCTCATCAGCAGAGGCTTTCTTGGCAGCCTTATTCTTTCTCCTGTTCCTGTTTCTCCTGGATGAGGAGCTAGATACCCCTACGTGCCCTAAGCCAGTTCCTTTGGCTTGAGCAGAGAAGGTATCAACTAATGGAAGAACAGTTTTTGGCATAGAGAAGCTCTTGACGATCTATCTTTCTGCCGCAAGTAATTCTTCCAACTTGTCGACTTCCTCCTGCTTAAGATCAAGGAGCTTAAGAGACTCTGAATGCTTTGAAGTCAGGTCCAAGTGCTCCTGTCGGAGGGAGATCAAACTGGTGATCTCTTCCCTCAGGGATACACTCTCACTTTTAAGGAATTTAACTTCCTTTTTCTCAGCCTTCAGTTTCTTTCGACATTTCAGGAATGTATTGAGCAGAAGCTCATACTTATCTAGGAGCTCAGCTTCCAGGGCAGAAGGGCTATCCTCAGCATCATCATCCTGAGACTCAGGATCAGAGTCAGAGTCGGAGAGAGGGGTGTGAGCTTTTACCTTCCCAGTAAATGGGGGGCATTCTCCTTCTAAGTCAGAGCGACCCATTAGCCCAAAGTAGGCTTCCTCATCATCGCTGGTGTCTGACGTGTCAGATTCACTCAGCGTCTTTGGCTTCTTTGCGATGTAACTCCTCTCCTTCTTCTTGTCTTTTGAGGACCTGTGCTCCTCTCCCTTTCCCTTTTCCCTCTTGCCTTGATGGCAGTCGGCCACGACGTGTCCTGGCTTGTTGCAACCAAAGCATATAATGTCAGAAGAGCAGTGTTTGTTCGGTTTGGAAACATACCTGTCAGAGGAATAGTTCTTCTTCTGATCCCTTGAGGAGGAGCCGTTTCTCTTTCTCTGATTCCTCAGCTTGAGGAACTTCTTGAATTCCCGTATGATAAGGGATAAATCTTCCTCTGATAACTCTGATCCGGAGGAGCTTGGCTCAGAGTCCTCCTCTTTATCCCTCTTCCACGCACGGGAAGAGGCAGCACCCTTGCCCTTTCTGGATTGAATGGCTTTCAGGGCCACTGTCTTTTCCTTGGCCGTGGCTTTCTCTGCTTCCTCTTCAGCCTTCCTTGTGTTCAACTGAAGCTCATAGGACATGAGCTTCCCGAACAGAATCTGTGGATCAGTTTCCGCAAGTCTGCCAAACTCGCAGATGGCGCAGATCTTTGTGTCCCATTCCTTAGTGAGAGACCTAAGGAACTTATCATTGAGTTCACCGTCAGTGAACACTCTTCCATATCCTTTGAGTGCATTGACGATCTTGAGGAAGTTGTCGAAGGTGACTCCGATCTCCTCCTTTGGCCCTTGCCGGAAGGCCTCATATTTCTGATTGAGGAGGGATCTCCGATCGTCCCTCACTTCATCTGTGCCCTCCATTAGGACAATCAGACAGCTCCAGAGATCCCTGGCTGTCCTGCAGTTGCTGAAGTTCTGCATCATAGAGTCGTCAACTGCGCTTACCAGGATGTTCTGAGCTTTCTTATCGAGTCCGAACAGTACCATTTCGTCCTTGTCCATTTCCGAAAGTTTCTTGGGCACTTTCCTGGTTGGATCAATGGTGGAGGCCTTGGTGGGAATGTATGGTCCCTCCTCCACTATCATGAAGAGCCAGGGGTCGACTGCTTCCATGTAGAATCTGATTCTTTCCTTCCAGATAGGAAAGTTCAGTCTTGTGCATACTGGGATTTTGCCGGAGTGCTTGAGTCCGTCCATGGAAGATATCGGTCTTCTTCTTGACACTGGTGGCAGGATTTTACTCAAGGTGTGAACCTTTTTGATGAGTAACCTCCTTCTGATACCACTTGAAAGTCCACCTAGTGTCAACTATTTACACCTATGGGGGGGATAGTTGTCTTTGCAGTGTATTTGCGGAATTAAGGTTTTACCTGCACAAGAAAACAAAACAACACAGCACAAAAAGTACACAAGCAATTTATAGTGGTTCCCCGATTTGGGTACGTCCACTTTCCCCCTTCGACCTATCTCCCAACCAGGGACGACTCAGTCACTTCACCAACAGGATTGAAATCCAATCCTTGCACTAACGGAAGGAACCCTTCCACACGTAGGAGTCAACACTCCCACAACACGGGTTGCACCCAACCCTACAATTACAGACCAATCGGTCCTTTACAAAGAATTAAAAAATAGCTTGTAAGAAATACAAACAATGTATGGAGACTAAGGTGTCCCTCTTCGTGCGACGACGTGTTCTTGAGGTCAACGAAGAGTCCACAACCGTAGATCTCACTTGGAGAGAATCTCCCCGAGACCGGCGGCGGCGAGCGGAGGCGAGACTCTCGGTGTTGGCGGCGGCAACTGAAAACAGCAGCAAAGCACTGGAGATCCAATCTTCTTAGCGAAGTCGGCAAGGTCTACCAACGGTCACACGAGGATCGATCGCCTCGATCGATTCGGACGGGGAAAGATTTCCCTATCTCAAATCAAGAGACAAAAGATCTCTGGATAGACACGTGAGACGCTGTGCAGGACTTGGCTTCTATCACCGAGGATCTGGAGGAGATCGAGATCGGCATCGGTGATCGGCTGCGCCGACGGAGCAAGTTCGCGAGATTAGGGTTAGTCGGCCGCTCTGTTTCGTATATCGTCTGTGTGTATTACTGCACACAAATACCAGAGTATTTATACACTAGGTCAAGAGATGACCGTTGTGGGCCCCACCAGCAGTAAGACCAAAGTCCGATTCAAAATCCCGCAGATGTCGTGGACCGGTCCAGACAGAGTCGGAAAAATACCTAAGTCAAATTCGGCGAGAATCGTGGGTGATTCTCGACGAATCGGCGAGAATTACTTACGATTCTCGCCGAATTCTACTTAGAGAATTCTGGCAGCACAGGTTACAGAGGCCGGGGAGAATCGGTGGGAATCACCTTGGATTCTCGCCGACTCGTCGAGAATGCAAAGTCATTCTCGACGAATCGGCGAGAATCACTTGGTGATTCTCGTCGATTCTGCCTTAGATGATTTTTCTGACTGCGTCGAGACAGCTGGCCCAACCTGGCAAGAATCAACTAGTGATTCTCGACGACTCGTCGAGAATCACTGGTGATTCTCGACGAATCGGTGAGAATCACTTAGTGATTCTCGACGATTTACACTTAGACGATTCTCGTCTTTCAACCCGTGAGATGGTCTTTGGCCCAGCCTTGCTCCATGTCTGCTCTTGCTTTATCATAGCCCTGTACTTGAAATTAAGTACACCCCAATAGAGAGAGTACACGTAGGCCAACACACTGATCTGCTCAACGAGGGATTACGTTGCACAGACCTGTGTATATTGACCCACTGCACCCTGACATTGGTGTGTACTTAGCATGGAATAACTGCAAGCACAACTAGAAATATTTCATCAAATACATTGTCTATTTACCTTAGCTTTTACAGGGGCTTCTTCAAATCAGGTACATTGTGGATACAATACCCAACAATGCTGCACTTCTGAAAGCTTTCAAGGAAAGCAAGTTGCTTGTTAAGAAACAAGTAGAGGAAATTGCCTCCCTCCAATCAGCTGCTTCCCAACAAGATGAGACTTCATCCTTGCTATCTCTTAAAGATGGGGAAGTTGCACATCTAAAGATCATGGTAGATATCCATGTTGATTCCATCAAATATATGGACTCTATTATCAAGGTTCTTGAAGAAAAATTTGAAAAGGAGAAGAGGATAGTGGCCAATTTATCTAAGTTCGATGCTATCAAGAGAAAATCTGAATCTGAGTGAATTTCTAAGGTTATCCAATCTCAGAGGAGAGGCCAAGCTCCTGTCAGGCCTCAGTCTTCCTTTCATAAGGTAATTCTCCCATCCAATAGGTATGACCATGACTGTAAGTATGGTCACTGGAGGTGTTGGACTCTTCCCTATAAGACTACAAAAGTACCCTACAAGGGAAGAAGATAGGTCATGGGATTGAGTGATCAAAAGGATCCCCATGTAGAAGTTCAAAAGGCCCAACCTGGACCTTTTGTATTTCGTGCCCCCGCCCCTTCAGTCAAGGATGTGGCATTGTCCCATTCTAAGGTTTTTTCACCAAGAACTCAAACAAAAGGTAAGTCAGTCAGTAAGGCTATCTTGGCTATCCTTGAATCCATGAAAAACATGCCATCTACAAAGAAGGTTGTTGTTAATGATGTTTAGAGTAAGCCAAGTTCATTTACTGGCAGACTCACCTTTGGTAAAGCTCTTGCTGATAGAAATAAGAAGAAGGCCTTAGTTCTCCCCACTGAATAGGCAGCAAGAAATGGCCTTCACACATCAAAGTGTGTTTAGAAAAGGAGATACAACATTCATGAATGTTGGTGCTGTGGCAAAGTGGGCCACTTTGCCATAGATTGTTGGCACAACCCCAGTGTGCCAAAGTCAAGACAGTGTCTTCCTGATAGGACTCCAGTAGGTTGATATATGCATTTTTATGCTAATAGAACCTAGGACCCAATAAATATTGGGGTCCTAAGGTAAGATAATTTTTTTTGCAGGTTAGTCCAAGTGCCCATACCCCCGTTTATTGTCCTTGGACAGAAGATGTTCCAGAACTTGGATTGGAACAAGAAAGTCATCTTTTGGTTCATACTCTAGTGAGGTAAAGACCTAAGATCAACAGTTGGTGATGGATATTGACCATCTAGGATATTCCTCCTACTACCCAAGAGGAAGAGAATATTGAGTGAAATCCTGAAGAAGGACAAGTGCACACTCATGGATGAAAGCCAGCTAGATCCAGCCAGTAGGTTTATCTGGTTGGACAAAGCTTTGCTTCCACACCAGCAAACTAGTAGAAGAACAAGTAAGATGTACTCATGACCGAGGAAAATCACTAGGAGTAACTCCTCTGTGAGCAGCAAGGAAGAGGCACACTGTGCTCCGCTGATAAGACTCACTATACAGAAGGGACAAACTGTCAAGTGATACATATTAGATACTTTCAAGTCAACTTATATCATCAGTTGAAATGATGATTGATAGTCATAAGGACAGGATCTGTGTAAATGTTGAGGGGGGATTGCCAAGCTAAGATACTCCTGCTGATGGGGAGCATGTTCCGTCAAGGTTACTGGTCAAGCTTGAATCTTTCCCAGTACAGAATAGATCAGCATTACTGTTGAAAATCTTGTTTTCAAGAGTATCTAAACACCTAGAGGGGGGGGGGGGAATAGGTTTTTGTCTCTATTTAATTTTTTTAACTTGTTTGTAGATTCCTGTGCCTATGATTAGGTTAATTATCAGCTTTCAAGAACATTCACATATGACACAATAATTTATAGTGGTTCCCCAATCTTGGGTACATCCACTGTCCCTCTATGCCTGTCTAATAGTGTGTTAGATTCAGCTCTCCCTCCAGAACTCAGCTACTTAATAGCTTACAACACAGATCCCGCAGGACTACATAGGTCACATAGACCTACAACTTAGGCACTAAGCAAAACCCAGGTCACAAAGACCTTTCACTCGACAAAAATCCAAACACAAGTCACAAAGACCTTAGCCTTTATAATATAGGCTTACAACTCAAGACTCACAAAGAATCTAAACAACAGAATAAGAAAGGTTGTATGATTAGACACCAGAGCAAGAACTTTGTGTCTTCTTCTTCCTTGACTGAGAAGATATCAGTCCAATCTTTTATTGTTGAAGACAAAAAAGTAGTCAAAAGACTTTTCTTCAACCAGCTTTCTTTTCTCTATAGAACCTAAAGATCTGCTTCCTCAGAAAAGCTTCTGATCCTGCTGTTGCTAATGGTGATTGCTTCTGCTATCTCTTTCCCAACAAGGTTCTCTATACAGAACAGCTTCTTCAGGCTCGATGAAAATGGCGAGGAAGAAGATGAAGTTCGACCACACTTTTGTTTTATGAAAACCTAGACAAGGAATCGATGTTTTGCTCTGGCCGATTTTCTTCTTTTTATTCTCTGAAGGCCAATTGAGCAGTGGGTCCCACCACCAGGATTGATTTCTGAGATTAAGCCATTCAACGCATGCTTTCCATTTAATCTTGATTCAACGACTCTTTGCTGTGTGTAGGCCCCAACACTTAATGTTGAAAATATTCCTTGGAAAGTGTAGAAGATGATAATAGCTGGCCGCCAACGTCTCTGACAGCATTTCCACAACATTTGAATATTGGTTGACTTTGAATTTGCTGACGTCAGCATGACTCAGCACCTCTCTCTAGACTTAGATAAAATTCAATCATTAGAACCAAAGGCGTTGAGTGAGTAGGTATCACTCAATGCCACAATAATTATACAAAATTCTGTCTGTCTAGGTATTGATCTCGACAAAGGTGGAGCTCTATTCGACGAACGACAAGCTCAGCTCGACGAAAGCTAAGCAATCCACGCATTTGAACTTAGCCAAATTTATGCTACAAGGCATTGAGAACATCGAGAGCATTGAGAGTGCTTGCCTCACTCAATGCTACAATGCTTAGACAAAATTCTGCTTGTCTAGGTATTGAGCTCGACGAAGGCTGAGATCCGTTCGACGAACTGCAAGCTCAGCTCAATGAAAGCCAAGCAATCCACGCATTTGGACTTAGCCAAATTTCTGCTTCAAGGCATTGAGAGAATTAACAGCACTTGCCTCACTCAATGTTTTTGTACTTAGTCAATATTTCTTCTCCTTGGAGTTGAGAGAGTAAGCTCCACTCAACGCCAAACTACTTAACAGAATTTTTCTGTTATCTGGCGTTGAGTGAGTAAGCTACACTCAACGCCTGTGGACTTGGTGAAAATTTTGCCCAACAATTATGTGGAGTTGACTGGCACAATAACACTTAATACTAAAAGCTGTATGGCGTTGAGTGAGTAGACTACACTCAATGCTTTTGTACTTATCCAAATTTTTGGCTATTTTCAGTTAGGCTTAGATAGACTCAACGCTATAAGTTATATAGTATTGAGTGAGCTGTCCTCACTCAACGCCTGTGGACTTAGGCAAATTTCTACTAGACAATATTGAATCCATACCTCTGGCATTGAGTGAGCTTGCTCCACTCAATGCCTGTGGACTTATTCGATTTTTGCTATGTCCAACAACCACTTATTATTTCCATAAGTCCAATCAATATGATATGGACAACCTGTACTTAATACCTCAAATGCACTTCAAATATAGTTGATGTGTCTGACATTGACCTATTTGACTTCTCACAAATCAGGGACATTGGGAACAATGGACCCAACAATGTCCCCTTATTTGAAGAAGTCAAAACCCTTATCAAAAATGTTTTTCTTTCCTTTGTCAATGATACACACATCCTATACAGAAAAATAAACATTGAAATTCTGATAAACTATTAGTAAATTTACCTCATTTCATGTCTGTATGGTGAGCATCACTTACTCCCCCTGTTTTGCTATAAGGTTGTTTGTCCTTACTTGAGTGTCTTTCCCATTTGCAATATCTCCTACTTGTTATATCTCCTCCTTGCTAGGACCTTCTCTCTTCTCTCCCCCTTTTTGACTTCTATAGAATAGGCAAATGGGGGCTGGACCTTCCAATGACTGACCTTCTCTCTTCTCTCTAGAGTAACTTGCTCCCCCTCAGTATAAGAATTAGTGAACTGATAATACTTGGGAGTCTGTATGTCCAACAAGAGGAACAATACCTGTACCCAAAAAAATGCAAAAGGGAGTGCCTGAAGCTATGCCATGTTCAATATACCCAACTCAAATTTGAGGGTGTTGAACTTTGCTTCATATAATAGCTTAGTGAAAATATCAGCCACTTGCTTGTCTGTGGGGAAAAACTCAAGACGGATGTCTTCCTTATCAAAATGCTACCTAATAAAATGATATCTTATTTTTATATGCTTAGTCCTACTATGTGAGATAGGATTCCTAGCAATAGAAATGGCACTTGAAGAATCATAGTTGAGAGGAGTTCTACTTACCTGAAGGTTGTAATCCTGGAGCTGATGTTGGATCCACAGCAGCTAAGCAGAGCAGCTGTCTGCTGATATATATTCTGACTCAGCAGTGGATATAGCCACATTAGTTTGCTTCTTGCTGCCCCAAGAAATTAGCCTTCTTCCTAAGAACTGACAGGTTCCGGTAGTACTTTTCCTGTCTTCTTTGCAACCTGCAAAATCTGCATCTGAAAATCCTGTTAGATCAAAATCCCTTTTTCTAGGGTTCCAAATTCCAAGATCTGGTGTGCCCTTAAGATACCTTAAGATTCTCTTTGCAGCAGAGTAATGAGATTCTTTAGGGCAGGTCTAATACCTAGCACAGACACATGTGATATACATGATGTCAGGCCTATTAGCAGTTAGGTATATAAGGGAGCCAATTATCCATCTATATAAAGATTCATCAACAGGTTTCCCTGCCTCATCTTTGCCTATAAGCATACTTGATATCATAGGAGTTATCATGGTGGAGGCATTCTCAATACCATACTTTTTGATTAGCTCCCTAGTGAACTTAGACTGGGATATGGACAAGCCATCATCAGTCTGTCTTACTTGGAGTCTCAAGAAGAACTTGAGCTCACCCATGCTTCTCATTTCAAACTTCCCTTGCATAAGTTTAGCAAACTTCCTGCAAAGGTTATCATCAGTAGATCCAAAGATAATGTCATCAACATATATCTGGACTAAGATAAGCTTTCCCTTTGATTCCCTTAGGAATAGGGTCTTGTCTATCTTCCCTCTTGAGAATTTGTTCTCAATGAGGAAGTTGGACAAGGTTTCATACCAAGCCCTAGGGGCTTGCTTTAGCCTATATAGAGTTTTCCTAAGCTTATAAACAAAATTAGGAGAGTTAATATCTACAAAACCTGGTGGTTGATCCACATATACTTCCTCTTTTAGGTCCTCATTAAGGAATGCTGACTTGACATCCATATGGTAGACTCTGAATCCCTGATAGGCAGCAAATTCAAGGAAAATCCTTATGGCTTCCAATCTGTCTACTAGGGCAAAGGTTTGGTCAATGTCTATGTCCTCTTCTTGCCTGTAGCCTTTAGCCACCAGTCTAGCCTTATTCTTAACAATAATGTCATCTTGATCCAACTTGTTCTTGTAGATCCACTTATTCCCTATGAAATTTTGTCCTTGTGGTCTGGGGACCAACTTTCAGACCTTAAATCACTTAAATTGGTCCAATTTTTCTTTCATTGCTCTAATCCAGAATTGGTCCTTGATTGCTTCTTCAAACTTCTTTGGCTCTTCTTGAGACAGGAAGCTTGAGTAGAGAGCTATATTCATGCTCCTGATGTTTGTTTGGACTCCATGATTTGCATCACCAATGATTTGGTGTGCAGGATGGTCCCTTAGATGCCTGGTAGTTGGAGGCAATCTAGCTGCAGCTTGCGAATCTTCATTGTTTTCAGCTAGCTGGTCTTCATTTTCTTCAGGTATGTTTTCCCCCTTCTCTTGGAATAGGCACTCCATCATCATTTTTTTAGACTGTGGGGGTAGCTTCCTTGATTGTCAGCTTATCCATCCTTTGCTCTGTACCTGCAATGATATAAGAGGAGGAGCTTGGCAGCTCACAGTTAACCATGTTGGATTCATCAAAGACAACACGCATTGACTCTTCTACAACTTGGGTAGTTAAGTTGTAGATTATATATGCCTTACTATAAGTGTTGTACCTAACAAAGATCCCATCATGGGACTTGGCAGAAAACTTAGTTAAATGAACTTTTCCATTGTTGAGCACATAGCACTTGTAACCAAAGATCCTGAAATAGCTCAGGTTTGGTTTTCTGCCCTTCAAGATCTCATAGGGAGTCTTCTTGTGGCTCTTGGTGATTGAATCCCTATTAAGTACATAACATGCAATATTAACTGCCTCAGTCCAGAAGTATTCTGGGAGGGATGAGTCACATAGTAAGGTTCTACCAGCCTCTATAAGAGTCCTATTTTCCTCTCAGCAATTCTATTTTGCTGGGGTGTTCTAGGAGAGGAAAATTCTTGATGAAACCCTAGTTCTTCACCGAACCTTGTCATGCACTCAGACTAAAACTCAGTTCCATGGTCACTTCTGATTTTGACCACAGTGCTGTTGAATTCATTCTGAATTTACTTAACAAATGTCTGGAAGTTATCAAGGGTTTCAGATTTCTTCCTTAGAAAGAAAACCCAGGCAAATCTAGAAAAGTCATCAACAACCACAAGGGTGTAGAATTTCCTACCTAGACTTTGAATTGGCATGGGATCAAACAGATCCATATGCAAGAGGTATAAGTACCTCACTGAGTCTTTGGTGTCAATGCTCTTGAAGGAGGTCTTAGACTGTTTGCCCTTTTAGCATGCAGAGCAGATACCCTCCTTAATGCATATAGACTTAGGCCCATTCCTAACCAGCTCATGCTGAATAGCTTGCCTATGGTCCTATAGTTTTGATGGGCTAGCCTCTTGTGCCACTGGACACTGGAGGAGGCTTTCTCATCAACAACTAGGCATACAGGTGAGTCTTTACTAGGGCATAGAAAATCTAAACAATACACATTACCACTCCTAGTGCCTATTAAGATGACCTCTTGGTCACTTAAACTCCTAATTTGGCACTCATCCTTGTGGAAAACTATATCATAGCCAAGATCACAGAGTTTACTAATGCTTATCAGGTTGTGTTACAACCCTTCCATATAGGCTACTCTATTTTTGGTGACTATGCCATTAGAGATCTTACCATAATCTCTAGTCACCCCTTTTTCTGACCCACCAAAGATAACCTTTGGTCCATTCCTTACTGGAGCATAGTACTTCAACATGCTCCTTATTCCAGTCATGTGCTTGGAACAACCACTGTACAAGTACCATATAGGGGTAAGGGCACTTGGACTAACCTGCAAAACACAAATCAGTTAACCTTAGAACCCCAATTATTATTGGGTCCTAGGTGCATGTTAGGTAGAAAATAATTCTGCCTGCTTGCAGCTTTTCTGATAGGCAAGCTGACATTTGCTATTTGCACATTATGATTGTTCCAGTAATCAACAGCAAAGTGGCCTATCTTGCCACAACACCAACACTAATGGATGTTGTACCTTCTTTTTGGAGCAGGTTTGGGCCCAAAAGGAGCAACAACAGTCCTATTCCATGGTTTTCCAGTCCCAGTCTGACAAGTGGTGGGTCTAGCAGTAGAAGTGCTTGGGATGTCTTGAGCCCTTCTAGCAATAGCTTTCTTTTCTGAAAACATACTCTTGATGGACTCAGAGATGTCCAGGTCTAGTCTATTGACAGCCTTACCATTTATCTTAGAGTGGGCTAGAGGAATTGGAGAACAGTCAGCAGCTTTACCCTTGACTAAAGGGGCTGTTGCACCAAACACAAATGGTCTAGGATTGGCCATTTGTATTTTCTCAAAGGCACCTCCACCTTTGATGTAACTACCACCATATTGTGGAACATCTTGTTCACACAAGATGGTCTAGCATGATTCCAGTGACCATAAATACTCTCATGGTCATGTCTATTAGAAGGAAATTGCACTCTATTAAATTTCACAGGAGGCTTAGAGGCTTGTGGCTCCACTTGAGCTTTGCCCTTTCCCTTGGGATTAGCAGCTCTTGTCCTTCCCTTGAATCCCAAACTTTTCTTTCCCTTTTGGGAGAAGATCGAATGAGAGTATCAAGGGCAACACTGTGCTAGGCTTGGACTAGCTAGCCACTAGTTCCCTCTCCTTTTGGAGCTTTCCTTCAAGATTCCTGATATGGTTATTCTTGAAGGTACAACAATTTTGCTGATTCTGAAGCATCAAGCTTTAAAGAGACAATTTCCTGAGCCTAATGTTTGTCCAGGAGCTTGCTTTTCTTTAGAGCCTACAGAAGTGCACAATAATTATCAATCAATTGATTGATGTCTCCCTCAGATTCTGAGCCATCACCATCACTTGATCCAGAAGCATAAGAATCTAGAACTGATTCATAATATGAACAATCAGAGCTAGTAACAGAAATTACCTTGCTTGGACCAGGCTGATCTTGGATGATTTCTTCATCTGACTTAGCCATCAGCCAAAGGCAGCAGCTGTCTTCTTCAGAATCCACCTCTGAATCACCATCAGATTGTGATAGAGGAGCCCTGTTTTCAATCCTAATAGTAGGATGAACCTTCTCAGCTTCTTCTTCCAGAGGAACTAGCCTTTTGATGCAGTCTGCTTCTACAACTCCTTTAGTAGAGTACAACCGAATGAAGGATTCTTCTTCTTCTTCTTCTGACTCAGATGAGGAGGAGTTAGTCCAGCTTCTTTGCTTCTTGGCAATAAGGGATTTCTCCTTCTTGCCTTTTTGCTGGTGGTCCATTTTCTCACTATATTTCTTTTCTTTTGACTGGGCAGTCTCCTATTACATGCCCAGGTTTTCTGCAGTCATAACAAGTCATGTTAGATGAAACATGTTTACTAGTTTTGGAAAGATACCTGTCCTCCTTAGACGATTTTATTCTGCCATTGTAGTAGTCATTCTTAGGATGAGAGGAGGTGGAAGGCCTGCCTCTCAAGTGCCTCTTCTTTAAGAACTTCTAAAATTTCCTAGTGAAGGCAGCAAAATCTTCATCAGACCATTTGTAGTCAGATGTATTGTTCTCTGATTTTCCAGAATAAGATTCAATATCTCTCCTTGGTGGAGAGGGAGACTTTCTTCTACTTTTGCTGGGGTCTTCAGCTTTGAAAGCTACAGTCTTTTCTCTTGCTTGAGACTTGATATTGTTCTCCTCTTCTTTCCTTGCAGCCAACTGCATCTCATATGACAGCAGCTTCCCAAAGAGGGTGTGAGGAGCAGTGTCACCCAGCTTTGCCACTTCTCTGATGGCACAGATTTTTGTGTCCCACTCTCTAGAGAGAGATCTAATGAACTTGTCATTCAGTTCATAGTGACTGAATACTCTTCCAAAAGTGTTTAGCTCATTCACAATCCTAAAGAACTTTTCATAACAGATGGTTATGTTGTCCCTCTTGGATTGCCTAAAGGCTTTATACTCTTGATTGAGCATGGATCCTATAATCTCTAACTTCATCTGTCCCCTCCTTGTAGATCACAAGTGTTTCCCACATTTCCTTAACTGTTTTGCAATAGATCAGATTCTGAAGTGTAGAGTCATCAACAACACTCATAATGATATTCTTTGCCCTCTTATCTATTGAGGTCAGGGTCAACTCATCCTTGGTCATCTCATCATATGTCTTGGGGGTCTTAACATTAGCATCCAGTGTAGACACCTTCATTGGGATATATGGTCCCTCTTCAACTGTAATATACATCTTAGGGTCAACAACTTCCATGAATTGCCTCACCCTTGCTTTCTAGATGCCAAAATCTTCCTTCCTACAGATTGGTAGTCTCACAACACTCAGCTCCCTATTGGTCATTCCTGAACCCATAGAGACAGACTTCTAGCTAACCTTGGAGATTTTCTCAGACTGTTAAGCCTTTAAAGAGTAACCTCGCTTTGATACCACTTGAAAGTCTTATTTTCAAGGCAAGCTAAACACCTAGAGGTGGGGGGTGAATAGGTTTTTGTCTCTATTTATTTTTTTAACTTGTTTGTAGATTCCCGTGCCTGTGATTAGGTTAATTATCAGCTTTCAAGAACATTCACAAATGGCATAACAATTTATAATGGTTCCCCAATCTAGGGTACATCCACTGTCCCTCTGCGCCTATCTAACAATGTGTTAGATTCAGCTCTCCTGACTCACCTACTTAATAGCATACAACACAGATCTTGCAGGACCACACAAGTCACAAAGACCTTTCACTCGACATAAATCCAAACACAGGTCACAAAGACCTTAGCCTTTATAATATTGGCTTACAACTCCAGACTCACAAAGAATCTAAATAATAGAATAAGAAAGGTTGTATGGTTATACACTAGAGCAAGAACTCTGTGTCTTCTTCTTCCTGGACTGAGAAGATATCAGTTAAAACTTTTTCTATTGAAGACAAAAAGTAGGCAGTACACTTTTCTTCAACTAGCTTTCTTTTCTCTGTAGAACTTGTAGATCTGCTTCCTTAGAATAGCTTCTGATCCTACTGTTGCAGATAGTGATTGCTCCAGCTATCTCTTTCCCAGCAAGGTTCTCTATGCAGAACAACCTCTTCAGGCTCGATGAAAATAGCGAGGAAGAAGATGAAGTTCTACCGCACTTTTGTTTTCAGGAAACCTAGAAAAGGAATCGAGGTTTTTCACTGACTGATTTTCTTCTTTTTATTCTCTAAAGGCCAATTGAGCAGTGGGTCCCACCACAAGGATTGATGGCCGAGATTAAGCCATTCAGTGCATGCTTTCCATTTAATATTGATTCAACGGCTCTTTGATGTGTGTGGGGCCAACCACTTAATGTTTAAAATATTCATTTGAAAGTGTAGAAGATGATAACAGCTGGCCGCAAACGTCTCTGGTAGCATTTCCACAACATTTGAATTTTGGTTTACTTTTACTTTGCTGACGTCAGCATGACTCAGCATCTCTCTCTGGACTTAGACAAAATTTATTCATTAGAACCAAAGACGTTGAGTGAGTAGGTATCACTTAACGCCACAATACCTAGACAAAATTCTGTCTGTCTAGGTATTGAGCTCGATGAAGGCTAAGCTCCGTTCGACGAACGACAAGCTCAGCTCGACGAAAGCTAAGCAATCCACGCTTTTGGACTTAGCCAAATTTCTGCTACAAGGCATTGAGAGCGTCAAGAGGGTTGAGAGCGCTTGCCCCACTCAACGCTACAATACTTAGACAAAATTCTGTCTGTCTAGGTATTGAGATCGACGAAGGCTGAGCTCCGTTCGATGAACTGCAAGCTCAGCTCGATGAAAGCCCAGCAATCCTCGCATTTGGACTTAGCTAAATTTCTGCTTCAAGGCGTTGAGAGCATCGAGAGCGTTGAGAGCGCTTGCCTCACTTAATGCTTTTATACTTAGTGAATATTTCTATGCCTTGGCGTTGAGAGAGTAAGCTCAACTCAACGCCAAACTACTTTACAAAAAATTTTTGTTATCTGACGTTGAGTGAGTAAGCTACACTCAACGCCTGTGGACTTGGTGAAAATTTTGCACAACAATTTTGTGAAGTTGCCTGGCACAACAACACTTAATGCTAAAAGCTATATGGCATTGAGTGAGTAGACTACACTCAATGCTTTTATACTTAGCCAAATTTTTGGCTATTTTTCAGTTAGGCTGAGATACACTCAACACTATATATTATATAGCGTTGATTAAGCTGTCCTCACTCAACACCTATGGACTTTGGCAAATTTCTACTAGATAATATCTAATCCATACCTCTTGCATTGTGTGAGCTTGCTTCACTCAACGCCTGTGGACTTAGTCGATTTTTGCTATGTCCAACAACCACTTATTGTGTCCATAAGTCCAATCAATGTGATATGGAAAACCTGCACTCAATACCTCAAATGCACATCAAATACAGTTGATGTGTGTGACATTGACCTGTTTGACTTCTCACAAAATAGGGACATTGGGAACAATGGACCCAACAACTATTGAGGATCAGCTTGTCCCCATGGACATTGTAGAGGCTGAGAGGGAAACTACCCAGTTGATGGCACATGCTTGAAGATAGCAATCAATTCAGCTTATAAGAACAACTGGATTTCTCTAGCTATCGATGATACAAGTCAGCACATTCCTATTGGAATAGAAGTGTAAAGAAAGACTTGGTATTAGAATGAAAGGATGGTTTATGGAAAGATCATTCAAGGCTCAAGTGGTCTTAAAGTCCAGCAGCTGCAGGAGAAAATTTAGCCACATGAGAAGAGAAAGCTGTCAGTTGCACTAATGGTTTCATCTACAATCAGCTAGGGGGAGAAGAGAATCAAAGTAGACCAACTCCTCCGTCGCTATTTAGAAACCAAGAAGGCAATGATCAAGGGGGAGTAGGCTATCTGGGTTGCCAATGGAATTAGAATTACATTGGGACTAAAACAACATACAGACAACATTACTCCTAATCAAGAAGGACTGTATGGTATCCAGTGTGGTGATCAAGAGGGCAGATGAATGTGATGATCAAGATAGTACTAAGTGCTCTGACCACTCTTATGCTACAGATCAGAAAGCTGAAGCCAAAGGAAAGCCTGGTGATAAAGAAAAGGAAAAGATCTTGCTCAGCAAAAAGAGACAGTGCAAGGTGCAAGGCAGTTGTTAAGCATCAGTATGAACTGACCTCGATGAAATCACCATCATTCGTCAAACAGAGCTTGATGAAATCATAATAATTCGTCGAACTCAAAATTGTCAAACAGAAATTTCCTGATGAAGTCAAGTTCAACACCCTCTTGGTTGAGTTGGGTAGATGAGTCTTTGATGTGACATTAAGACTATAATGATCTTCAAGTGGTATCCAGACTGGCATAGACTAGAATGTCTATAAGGAATCTGACAAAGGATGCCTCAATTGAGGGGGAGCAGGCAGCTGCTATAGTAGGTCAGCTGTCTCATCTGCTGATCAGTTTGTCTTAAGGACAATGCACAGACCAAGGGGGAGAGTATGTATGACATAGTCATAATCTTCTCTGAGTCTGAGAAGGGATGCTACTATTGAGAAGACAGTCCTGCTGCTGGAGAAGTGGAACAGCCAGCACAAGTGGAACTATGATAGTAGCTAGCTCAAATGCTATAGTGTTGTGTTATATCAATGTATCAACACAGAAGGTATGACTCCTAATCAAGCAAATTGATCACTAGGATGATTTTCTTAGTAGTATCAACATAGGACTTTGACTAGGATCAAGAGATAATCTCTCCCATGATATTTTCTACTTTCTCAATAGATATGCCTATTGAAGAAGACAAAAAGGGGGAGATATGTGTGGCTATACATAAGAGGGAGATATAGAAGCAATATTTGACATGACTAGGTCATGTTGAGTCAGTGCATATTACTTGAAAAGATTCAAGTAGAATGAGAAAGGCAATGACTGACAACATGTTAAGCCATGACTGTGTCAGTGCATATTTTGAGGAAAGTGCTTCTAGTAGTGCTCCATTTAATTATTAAGTGGTATAAAGGAAAGATTATATTACTTGAGCAAATTTTGAAGTAGTATGAGGATGCATTAACATAACCTATTGTGTCAATACAATTAAATGGAGCACATTGAATTAATAAAGCATAAGCTAGCAGGTGTAGCATGAAAGTATTCTGCCTATTATGGTAATGTCTCTTAGAATTGTTGGGTGTTCTGCCTTCTTCAAATAGGGGGAGATTGTTGGGTCCATTGCCCACAATATTCCTTAGATTGGATTTGAATAGGCATCTCCATCAACACTAAGAGCATAGTTGTATTTGATGTTTTTTAAGCTCATAATGTGCAGGATGTTCCATGGAACAAGTCTAGACAGATTGTCTAAGTGATATGACAGGTGGTCATAAGGCAGAAAGGTGGACACCAAGAGAAGATACTAGAAAGGCAGGATTTTGACTAAGTCCACATGCATTGAGTTAGGTAAGCTCACTCAATGCTAGAGGAAAGAAAGTATTTGTCGAGCTGAGCTCACCATTCGTCGAGCTAAATTCAGAGCTTGAGATTCTGAGTTCGTCGAGCTCAGATCACAATTCGTCGAACTGAGTTAAGAGCTCATCGAGCTAAATTCAGAGCTTGAGATTCTGAGTTCGTCGAGCTCACATCACAATTCGTCGAACTGAGTTCAGAGTTCGTCGAGCTGAGCTCACCATATGTCGAGCTACTCTTAGAGTTGTTCCATGGAACTCAGTTCAGAATTAGTCAACTTTAGTTTAGAATTCGTTGACTTGAGTTCACTGTTTGTCGAGCTGAGCACACCGTTCGTCGAACTCAGTTCAGCATTCGTCGAACTAAGTTCAGAATTTTGGCTAAGGAAAAAAGCATTGAGGGATGAAGACACACTCAACGCTCTAAACGCCAGAGAAGCAGTAAGATTTTGTCTAAGGCAAAACCGCTGAGACAAGTGTTAGTATCAGCATAACTGCTGAGACAAGTGTTAGTCTCAGCATAACCGCTGAGACAAGTATTTGTCTCAGCAGAGAACAAGAAAGCACTAGGACAATTAAATAGGAAAATGCCTAAGGCAGAAAGCGTTGAGTGAAGGTTACTCACTCAACGCTCAAACGCCTAAGATGTTGTAGAGGAAGAAATATGGCTAACGCAAAAAAGCGTTGAGTGGAGGTTGCTCACATAACACTATCAACGCCTAGTGGAGAAAGAATTTTGTTTAAGGAGTTTGGCGTTGAATGATGCTCACTTACTCAACGCCAAGCAGCAGAAAGCTGATAAAGCAAGTCGGCGTTGAGTGAAGCTGAATCACTCAGCACCTAGAAATAGTTTTATATTCCAAGTAGTTTGGCGTTGAGTGAAGGTTACTCACTCAATGCCAAGAAACAACAAATCTGTCTATGTGTTTTGGCATTGAGTGATGCTTACTCACTCAAAACCTAGGATAATGTTGCTTGATTTTTGTCTAAGTCCATAGCTGATGACATCAGCAAGTCAACAAGTCAACATATTTAAAATTAGTGGCGGGATGGCTACAATACGCAACAAATGTTACCGCAGACCTATTGCACGATATTTGGCGTTAAAGCAAGGTTGCTGCTTGCCATTAATTATGTGGGGCCCACTGCTCAAGAGCCGTTGGGTCAAAATCAATAAAAGGAAATGGCTTTTACAGAGGTACTAAGTTTTTTGGAGAAAAATAAACAAGGCAGTTCTTCTTCAATGCCATTATTGGTGTGCTGAAGATCAGGAAGCTCAAGTCAGTTAGACTAAGAGAAAGGTAGCTGTTATCTTCTTCATCGACCTCAGTAGTTCAGAGTATTTTCTCTGAGGAAAGAGGAAGCAGCCAAGGGCCGACCCTTGCTGCAAGTTCTTCACAATTCCAGCTGTACAAGCAACATCCTGAAGATCTTAATCTGGAAGCTGTGAAGAGAAGAAGCTTGAAGAAGCAGAAATCTGAAAGAAGGCTCGGGGGACTATTCCTCAGGAGTTAAAGATAGGGTTGAATCACTTCAGCCCAGGAAAGGAAGAAGAGGTAGAGCTATCTTAGTCTGCAAAGTTAGAGCTGAGATTTTCTTAGCTCGGGTAGCAGCAATTAGCTATAGTAACTTCTCAGTTCCAGCAGGAAAAATCCCTGGTTCTGTGAAGTAGTAGTTAGGACTGAGCTTCAGGCTCAGTTTAGAAAGAAGCAGAACATAGTTCTGCATGTCACTTCCAGCTCAAGTAAATATACACTTGTTGCCGTGGAAGTAGTTAGAACTAAGTACTTCTTAGTTCAGTAAAGGTAGACTCAGGATCTAAATTCCTGTAGTCATAAGTTGGGTTGAGTTTATCTCAATCAAGAAGCTTGATACAGAGAAACATCTTTTGTGTCAAGAGTTACCACCAACCCACATTCATTCTATAGGATCCAAGTGTGGATATGAGCTGTAGGGCTTAATTTCCTGAGGTTGGAGAGTGTTGCTCTCTGAGGTAGGATCCCTATTGGATCTGAGGTAGGGTTGTCCTCCCAGCCTAAGTGTAG
Organism: Platanthera zijinensis; assembly: GCA_039513925.1. NCBI lineage: Eukaryota > Viridiplantae > Streptophyta > Magnoliopsida > Asparagales > Orchidaceae > Platanthera > Platanthera zijinensis. The sequence continues at coordinate 107,415,681 of CM077088.1, forward strand.
CGATTAACAGCCTGAGGTAGGTGGTCTGCTAACCACTGAGTTATAGGCCCTTATGGATTAGAAGTAAGCCTTGGGGGAGACTTAGAAATCCTGAGGGATCTGAGGTGTAAGCTCTTTGGAGAAAGTTTTGGAGAAGTGCCTAGTCCAACAAGATAGTTGGATAAGTGGGAGAGAAAGTGGATGTACCCTAGTTAGGGGAAGCACTATAAATTACTATGTGTTTTTCTGTGTTGTTTTCTTTATGCAGGTTGTGTACACCTTGAAAGCATAAAATAACTAAAAGCTAAAGCTTTTAAAGAAGAAACAAAAAATAACTTGAAAAGAGACCAATAACCTATTCACCCCCCCCCCACTCGAAGTGATTTAGCTATCCTTGAATTAAATACTTTCATAAACTTAGCTCAGGAGGCAGGCACTGAGAAATTTCTCTAGTGTCAAATCAATCACAACAAACTCTTTTCTTATTGTAGGATCCTTTTGGATCTGAGTTGTAGGCCTAATTTATAAAGGCCGAGGTAGGATCCAAGTATGGATCTGAGTGTAGGGACTGTGTGCTTGAGGTTGGGCCTTTGTGCCTGAGGTTGGAAAGTGTTACTCTCTGAGTTGTAGGGCTAACCTCCATAGCCTATTCTGTAGGACTATTGATTTAGTCTGAGGTAGGTGACCTGCTGACCACTAATCTGCAGGAGCAGTTTGCTCTGAGGTAGGGCCTTCTGCCTGAGTTGTAAGTCTTGGAGGAGACTTAGAGATCATGCGGGATCTTTGTTGTAAGCTCTTAGTAGCCGAGTTTTGGATAAGTGCCTTGTCAAACACATTGTTAGAAAGGTGGGAGGGAAAGTGGACGTACCCATAATCTGGGGAACCACTATAAATCTTGTGTGTGCTTTGTGTGATTATCTTGGAAGCAATATATAACTCACCCACAACACACTAAGCAGAGGGAAAATTTAAAAGATCAAAAACCTATTGACCCTTCCCCCCTCTAGATGATTTGCTACCTTGGAATTAAATACTTTCACACGGCTTGGTTCCAAAGCTCTTACGCAGACTTATGGTGTGGTTATCTTTGATACTTTCTCTCCTGTGGCAAGGATTACTACAATTTGTGTGCTCTTTTCAGTGGTCATCAACAAAGACTGTGAGATGTCTCAGTTGGATGTGAAAAATGCCTTTCTTTATGGTGATTTACAGGAAATTATCTATATGGAGCAACCTCTTGGATATGTTACTCAAGGGGAGTCTCAGGTCTGTAAACTACGAAAGACAATCTATGATCTTAAGCATAGTCCCAGGGCCTGGTTTGATAAGTTCAATGAGGTCATCTCTTTGGTTGGGTTTGCTCGAAGTGCTGTGGATAACTCATTATTCATTCGCAAGACATTGACTTGTCTTGTTGTCCTTGCTGTTTATGTGGATTATATTCTTCTCACAGGGGATGAAAGAGACAGTGTGAATATGACAAAAAAGCATCTTCTTTAAAATTTTGTTACTAAAGATATGAGATCTCTGGAATATTTCTTGGGCATTGAAATATCTAGGAAACTAGGGTCTATTGTTCTTTCACAGCGAAAGTATGCCTTAGATCTCTTAAAAGAGACAGGCTTCTGATGGCGACGATGTCCCACCACTAGTTCATGATGATGTTGCTGAGGCAGCCTTTGATCCCTGACATAGAGAGTTTGTTAATTGGGATGATCGTTGTCTCAAGCTTGAAGATTGGATTCTACCATGACATTCATCTATTTTTATGCAGGCCGTCCGCCGTCGCCGTTACCCTCATATAAAATAAATATTTTTAATCATCTATTTTTAAGAATTATTAATTTTAAGCATCTTTATTTTAAGCATTTTATTTTCATGCATTTTATTTTTATGCATTATCCTATTTGTATTTTTATTTCATGTTATGATGGGTGTCTATAACCATGTAAGTTTTATTTTATTTTATATGGTGGAGATTGAGTGGTGTAGCCTATATAAAGCCTTGTTGTTGAAGATTTTAATTAAGATGATATGAAATTTAAAACCCTAAATCTAATGAGATTTTCCCTCCTCCTCCTTCACAATTTCGGCCTCCCCTCCTCTCCTCTTGAAAGTGTAAAGTTGTCAACCTAAATCACCTAAAGGGGGGGGGGGGGGTGAATAGGTGAATCGTGTGTCTATTTGCAGAATAAAAATTTTTGCGATCTAGCATAAGAAATCAAGCAATCACAGAAAGACAAGAAGATTTATAGTGGTTCCCCAATCTTGGGTACGTCCACTTTACCTCACTGATCTAGAAAATCACTAGACTCGGCTACTCCACTATCTCGGATTGAGAACAATCCTACACCTCAAAACCAAGTTCCTACAAACTCGATCCAAAAGGATCTACACTCGGAAGATAAAACTTCCTACAAACTCGGAGAACAACGCTCCTACACTCGGAGAATAATCTCCTACAAGATAATAACAAGATTTGAAAATACAAACAAAAATTTCCCTCAGATCTGGAAATATTCAGCCCTAGGTCTTCTTCTTGAAATTTGCGGCTCTTTCAGAAACGGTTGAAGAAGACTTCATGATCTGACCTGAGAAAGCTTTGACCTACTCGATCAAGGAGAAGATGATGATCCCTTGAATAGCAAGTCTTCTTGGATCGAAAGCAGAAAGATCGATCTCACGATGAGCAGCGGTGGCGGCTTCAGAACGTGTTCTTTTTAAAAAGATAATGCCGATCCAGAAATTTAGAATGTACGGAAATCCGCTCCTTGTGATTGTTAGGGTTTGTTCTTAATGAAAAGACTTTATATAGGATTACCCTTAACGGCTAGACAAGACATTAATGACGACACGTGGACCAATCACGTCAAGTCATTTGAAAATTTCGGCCGATCTGGACTTAACTAAATTTTCTAAAAAATTCGACTTACAGTTCTCGAGAAGTGCCTTTAGTTCTCGAGAACTAGAAATTGAGTTCTCGAGAGCTATCACGACTTCCAGAGAACTATACTGCTTAGAAGAATTCTACACTTCTCGAGAACAAAAAGGCTGAGTTCTCGAGAACTAATTGACTTCTCGAGAACTATGGAGACTTCTCGAGAACTATGGAGACTTCTCGAGAACTAACACTTAGAGAGATTTCTGAGGCAACTTTGACTATTCGAGAAATAGGGTTAGCAGTTCTCGAGAACTTAAGCCAAGCTTCTCAATAACAAGATAGACTTCTCGAGAACTATAATTGAGACTTCCCGAGAACTGGACAAGACTTTTCGAGAACAAAGAAGACTTCTCGAGAACTAAGAAGATTTCTCGAGAACTATGACTTAGAAAAATTTTTTTGAACCTGTCTGGACTTCTCGAGAACCAAAAGCTGGGACTTCTCGAGAACTCTAAGGACTTCTCGAGAACTAAGAGGCTAAGCTTCTCGAGAAATCTAAGGACTTCTCGAGAACTTTGAAGCTAAGCTTTTCGAGAACTCTAAGGACTTCTCGAGAACTAAGAGGACTTCTCGAGAAGTGGACAAAGAGAATTTTATGAACTTTAGAAAAAAAATCTTTCTCTACTCTTCAAGAGTCCAATCTTCATTCCATGATCCAAGGTTTGAATATGAAGAGTATCCCAATAGAGAGGCTACACATGAGTCAATATCTAGGATCACACAGTGAGGGATTACACTGTATGGTCATGTGTTCATGACCCACTGTAGACTGACATTGGTCTACACTTAGCAATGGTAATCTGCAAACACACAACTAGAACAAGGATATCAAATACAACTTAATTCATCTTAGTTCAAGGGTGACTTCATGTAAATCTGGGTTATTGTGGATGTAATACCCAACAATCTCCCCCTATTTGTAGAAGTCAGAACCCTCTACACTAAGGTTAATTATGACAATTAAGAAAGAACTGGAAATGAATAACTGAATCTAAATGTAATAATAGATTAACTAAAGACATAATTTGGCAAAACTAGAGATTGTATATATGTAATGTTTTAGATTTCTAATCAACAACCATTTCATCCAAATTCTCACAAACAAATCAACAAGAGTTCATTCTTTGCTTTGATGTTGTCTGTCCTGCTTCTCTTGTTGTCTCCTCTGATAGCTGAAGGGTTTAGGATAGTACCTAGGAGGCTTAGGAGGAGCTTTGGGATTATTCCTGCCAAACACTATATCATATATCCTTCTCTTGGTCATGGACATCTCATATAAATCCAACTCAGATGAGCTGTAGTGGAGATTTCTGTTCTCATTGTAGTCCATCACCAATTTAAGAGTATCAAGAATTAAGCTTTTAGAAGTGGGGCTCCAAACTTCAGCAAATTCCTTTGCTTTCCTTTTCTCTGCATCTGGCTGGGGAATAGATTTCCTTGCAGAAGGACCTTATCCATACTTTCTCTTCTTAGAGGTGTGAATTTATGGTAAATCCTTAGGAATAATGTCATCCCAAACCTGGCCTTAGGAAGCAGGAGGAAGATCCTGATCTTCTGGCCTGGGAGAGAAGGTAGGCATCTGAGGTTGAGGCCTCTAGGTTGATTGACCTTCAGCAAAGGGGTTTAGATGATGTGGGATCACATTAGGATCAACTAAAAAGTCAGGGAATATCTGATTGTGCATCAAAACTGCAGTGTCATAAGTGTGGAATTTCACTGATTGGATTTGTTCTAAAAAATTCTTATTTATCTCAGGCAATTTCTCATTCCAGAGAGATTTTGCATCTGCAGTAAGCTTTTTCACTTGTTCTTTCACTAAACTCTCCCCTTTCTGATTTCTACACAAAGTTTTTCTATGGTGTCTTCTTTGAAAGTACCAACTTCCTCACAAATCTTCATTACATGTTCTTGAGCTTTCTTTTCCAACTGAATTTGATTATTTGCCAGTGTGACAGACTGGTCCATGACCTGACCAATACTGGTAATGGTGTGGTCAATGGCTTTGCCAACAATTCTGAACAGCTCTTTAAGAGATTCTGTATTGTGTTGGATCTCTCCAAATCCTCTGCTCATTTCCTTTTCTTGAAAGGTGACCTGATCTTTGACTGACTAGAGAGATTCATCAAAATATTTCCTTTGGGAAGCCAGAATACCTTCAATCTTAGATTGAATATTTGAACTTACAGTTTTAGCAGCAGCATCAGGAGTGACATATATAATGGAATAAGGAGGGGCACTAGATGTAGCAATCTGAGGTGGAGGAGGTGCTTTCCATGGAGGAATTTCTTCTATTACTACAGAGCTCTGGGCTCTTACAGTGTGAGACACTATATCAACCTCCTCATCAACAAATATTGGGAGGGAGAAGTCAAGGTTCCTGAGAGGGGCTTCCACCTCTTCAGGTTCTGGCTCATCCTCTTTAGTGAGAAGGATGGTCTCTGGTGGAGTAGATGCTTTCCTGGGAGAGTGAGAAGGAGGTGGAGTAACTTGAGTTGAGGGTGGTGGAGAAGGTTATTTTGATGGTTATGCATATGTTTCTTTGTGAAGGGGAGGAAGTGGTTCATCTGAGATGAGTTCTTCAATCATGATGTCAATGGCTGCACTTGTGTCTTTGAGGGTTTCCTGTCCTGGAACATCTGATAGGGAGGCATCTGGAGAATCTGCCACAGGGCTCCGTATTGGAGATCTCACTGGGCTTTTGAGAGGACTTCTGATGGGTGATCTGGCAAGAGAGGAAGGAGTAGGTCTCACAGCAGGAATAGAGGCTGAAGGCTCCCCCCCAATTACTGCACCAGAAGGTTCAGCAACATGATGAGAGAAGTGAGATGGAGTCCTGAACTTAGAGGCAGAATATGAAAGTTCCTTAGCTAACTGCTTGGAATTCTTCAGCATGAGTTCCCATCTATGAATGGAGGCCAATGAAATCTTCTTCAAGTGATGAACTGGAGTGCCTTTGAAAATTTTGAAGGTGATTGGATCAATCTCACTCAGCAATAAAGAGATTATCCTTGCAAATTTGGGATCCTGAATGCTGTCCCTGATCATCTCAAATACCATCATGCCAAATTTAAATTTCTTCCTACAGATTACAGCTGTCATAACACCAAACAGATCATTTGTTATGAAACTAATAGACCCTGTTCTGCACCATTAGATTTTTCCAATTATATCTTCCAGAATTTTTCCTACATCATTGAAGGGATTTCTCCTTAAAGAGTTGAATTCCCCAAAAACTCCACAGAAGGAGTAAGTTCTGTCATAATCTTCAAGAGTTAGGTCATCCTCTTCATCCACAATGGACATCTCTAGAAGCTTTGAAACTATGGTTTTATCAACCTTGATTTTGATCCCTTTGACTTTAGTTTTCAACACTGTACCATTTCGCCTCACCTTGGCATTTTGGAAGAATTCCTCGACATCTGGAAAAGCAATCTTGCAGGGTTTTGAGAGAACGAACATTAGTCCGGCAGTGTCCAGGAGAAGGAGCAAGTTCTGGAAATCATCTGAAATGTCTGTAATTCCTTCGACGACAAGTTCACTGCCAACTCCTATCTCCGAACTCTACGCCATGGACGCTCATGGCGGCGAAGGACAGAGCGCAATACGATGGCTGCGATGAAGCTTTCTATCGGCGAAAGATGAAGAGTTTTCGAGAAGAGGAAAATTGAAATGTCGGCTGATTATTTATTTCTAAAACTTTATATATATATATAATCCTAGTAATGTCAATTCAGTGTCTAATTAATCTAGGTTTAGGACTGAAATCAAGCGGGTTTTCGAAAATAGAAGAAATTAAGCATAAGTCGAAAAGAAGACGGGCATTTCTCGAGAAGTAGGTTTAGTTCTCGAGAGCTGTCAGTATACTTTTCGAGAAGTATGATATAGTTCTTGAGAGCTTAATAGACTTCTCGAGAGACTGATCAGAAGTTTTCGAGAAGTAGTCTAAGTTCTCGTAAGTTGTTGCTTCACTTTTCGAGAAGTATGATATAGTTCTCGAGAGCTACCGTCCTCTTGAGAAATTTCTGACCTTTTTTAAAAGTCCTAGATTCTTGAATCTTGAACTGTTTAACTTTGGTCTATTCTTCTTTGTTCAGCAGCCCAAGTTCAGTTTTGAAGAAATTGAACTTGGTCTCGTCCAGCAGCTTCGTGAAAATATCTTCAACTTGCCGATCTGTTAGCACGTACTGCAGATCCACATCCCCTTGCTCTACAAGCTCTCGGATGAAGTGATATCTGAGCTCGATGTGCTTTGTCCGTGTTGAGTACATTGGAAAATGTGTACCAGATTTTGAGAAGCATAACCTTAGTCAATGATATGCATCAATTTGTATTTGATAGAAGTTTGAGTTTCATTGTGCAGGTTTAAGAATTTGAAGAAAAATTTTCTAAGTACAAGTGTCGACACTTGTGAAGAAATAGTGTCGACACTCAGGGAGACTGTGTCGGCACTCAGGCAAGCTGTGTCGACACACTGGCAAAATGTGTGGACACTTATAAAGAAGTTGTGTCGATACCCAGATGCCGTGTCGACACTGATGAAGAAGCTGTGTTGACACTCAAAGCTATGTCGACACCCAAAGAAGTAGCTGTGTCGACATCCAGAATTGTGTCGATATCTGAAGAAGGATTTGTGTCGACACTTAAAACTGAATCTGTGTCGACACTCAGGAGATATGTCAACACCTGAAGCAATTGTGTGGACACACAGGACTTGTGTCGACACAACAACTCTCAAAAGGCTATGTCGAGTTCAGAAGTAATTGTGTCGATACACAGGATTTTTGTCGACACACACTCAACGCCATTTGATAAACACTCAACGCCAACTGTCTGCAACAGAAATGTCGAGACAAGAAGTTGTTGTGTCGACACACAGGACTTGTGTCGACACATACAACAAAAGCAGTGTCGAGAAGCAGAAGTATGACTGTGTCGACACTTGGAGTAATTGTGTCGACACCATGAAGACATATGTCGACACTTAGTATATATGTGTCGACACATGTGAAGCAGTCTGCTGAGTTTTGTGTGATGAGTTGAAAAGACATTGAAGAACCTGGTGACGAGATTGGTGACTTGACAGCTATCATAACTAGCCGGTCTGACACCACTATCAGAACTGTTAGAAGTTTGTTATGAACCGGATCTGCCGGTAACCATGGAGCAAGCTCTATATAAGAGACAGATCAGAAACGACAGAGGGGGATCAATAAGAAGAATTCTGACAGATCAAGGGCTGTCTGCAAGAATGATTCAGAGTTCAATCTGAATTTACAGAAGAAGATGACTGAGGATCAACTTCAACATCAAGAGAAGATCCACCTTATTTTGTTCTAATCAAGAAGCTTTGAAAAGCTAAGTTAGGTTGGATTAGAAGGATCAGTCTATACAAGAACTGATCAAGAAGATAACATCAACAGAGAAATCTTGCTGGTGAAGTTTTCAGTTACTCTTTACTCACAAATTTTTGTAGGATCTATTGTTAGATCTTAGATTGTAAGCCTAAAATTATAAAGGCTGAGGTAGGGTTGTGTTCCTGAGGTAGGACTTGTGGAAAGTATGAGTTGTAAGCCTAATTATAATTGCTAAGATAGGGCTGAGGCCTGAGGTAGGATTTTGGAGAAGAATCTGAGGTAGGACTTATGTTAAGTCGTAGGTGTAGGAACCATCTTGGGTTCTGAGATTGTAAGATCTGCGGATCTGAGCCAGTTGTAGGAAGTTAGGCTAAATCCAGTTATTTGCTGGATAGGCGAAGGGAGAAAGTGGATGCACCCATATCTTGGGGAACCACTATAAATCTGGTGTTTGCTATGATGTGTTTAAATTTCTGTAGATAGATTGATCCGTGCTAAAAGAAGTTATATATCTGTTTGGCTAAAAATTAAAAAGACACAAAAAGATAAGAACCTATTCACCCCCCCTATAGGTGTTTAGGCTCTTAAAATAAAGTCTTTCAAGTGGTATCAGAGGGAGGTTCCTCAAAATTTGACCTAACAGATAGAGGATTTCTCCAAGGCAAATAACAGATAACAAGAATGGGTTCAAGTGAAAATCAAAAGGAATTTGGATCTATGAAATTGCCCATATGCAGGAAAGAATCCTTTGGCATTTGGAAAGAAAGGGTCAGGCTATTTATGGAAGCATCTGATCCAAGAATTTATATCACAGTACAGGAAGGCCCCTTCATCCCAATGAAGGTATCAGTTCTTGATGCAAGCATTCAAACTCCAAAGAGTTATTCAGAGATGACTAAGGATGAAATCATCTTGGCTACATTAAGTAAAAAGAGCTCAGAATATAATTGTAAGTGTCATAGATGATGCAACATTCCAGAATCTTGTACACTGAAAAACTTCCAAAAAAATGTGGGATACATTGATTTTCTATATGGAAGGAACAGAAGAAGTCAGAGAGGACAGAAAGTCTATGCTGAATCAGGAGTATGAGAGCTTTAAGCAGACTAAAACTGACAGCATAGCTTAATGCTATAAAAAGTTTTTCAGAATAGTGAATGAACTGATGACATAAGGAAGAGTCTTCAGTACTTATGAACTGAATGACAAGTTTCTTAGGTCCCTAACAAAGGATTGGGATACTAAGATATGTGCCATCAGGGAAGTGGCCAAACTGGCTGACACACCTCCACCTACACTTTTTGGAAAACTACTTTCATATGAAATGCAGCTTATTGCTAGGAAAGAGGAAGAGAAGGGTAGCAGATCTGAACATAAAAAAAAGTCAGTAGCCTTCAAGGCTGAGGGCTCAAGGAAGGGTAGGAGAAAATCTCCTTCTCCACCTAGAAGGAGTACTGAAGCAGATGAAGGAGTTCCTGAAACAAGTACATCAGATAGTCACACATCTGATGAAGACTTTACTGCCTTCACAAGACAATTCCAAAGGTTCATGAATAAAAAGAAATGGAGAACCAGGCCTTCATCAACATCCTATTCCAAGGATGAATACTATAGGAAGAAGAAAACACTTAAGGAGGATAGGTATGCTTCTAAACCTGGTAAATAATCTAATTCTAAGATTGTGTGTTATTGCTGTAACAGGTCTGTGCATGTCATAGCTGACTGTCCTGACAAAAGAAAGGAGTCAAAGGACAAGAAGAAGCAGCTGGTCAAAGGCAAGAAGGAGAAATCTCTAGTGGCTCAGAAGGAGAAGAGTTGGACAGACTCTTCATCTTCAGAATCTGGAGAAGAAGAGGCAGAAGCATATGTTGGACTCTTCTCAACAGAAGAGGATTCTAAGGAACTATAAATCCTATAGATGCTGGACTCCATAAATGGAGTGGAATAATATTGCTGTAAAGGGCTGATGGCTCAATCTGAAGAAGATAAGTGCCAGGATCAGCCTGGACCAAGTAAGGTAAACAATTCTCCCCTAGTCTCAGATTACTTTACTGGATCAGAATCAGAAGCATCTTCTTCAAAAGAAGTGGATTGATCTGAGTCTGAGGGGGATGTTCACCAACTCATTAATGAGTATGGTGGGTTGTTGCATGCTCTAAAGAAGAGAAAGTTTCTTGTTAAAGAGCAAGCAAAAGAGATTGAGTCTCTTAAGCTGGCTACAGCAGATTCAACAAAACTGCTGGATCAAAAACTGAATGAGGTTGACAAATTGAAAAACATTACAGTTATTCAGATGGGCATAATCTCATTCAAAGAGAATAATATCAAGAAATTGGAGGTAAATCTTCAGCAAGAGAGAGAGAGCTAGTGGCAAAATTCTCCAAGACAAAATCAGTCTTACCTTTGATAGATAATTTTGTTTCACAAAAAGGGAAGACTGGTCTAGGCTTTAAGGGAAGAACTAGGGCTACCAATTCTCATAGAAAAGGTAAAGCCACAGTTCAGCCTCTAGCTGTTAATCCCCCTATTTTCTCTAAGAAGGTAGTGAATCCTACTAACAGGTATGATCATGACATTACACATGGTCACTGTGAGCATGAAAATTTCATGAGCAAGGGTGCTAATGTCAATAGACCAATCTATAGGCATGCCCATCATTTTCAAGAGGAGTTCTTGAAGAATGTTGTTCCAACACCAACACTTAATAAGTCTACTGGCAACAAAGTAAGAAGGCTTGTACCTAAGAATAGGTATAATAGGTTTGAGTGTTGGTGTTGTGGCAAGGTGGGTCACTTTGTCATGGATTGCTGGTTTAACTAAAGTGTTAAAACCAAAAGTAGGATTCCTGTTAGATCAGTTACAAGATTTCAAACTAAAAAGGACCTAGGACCCACCAGCAAGTTGGGTTCTTAGGGTAAGTGATTCTTTATTTGTTGCAGGTGAATCCAAGTGATCATACCCCTATATGGTACTTGGATAGTGGCTGTTCAAGACACATGACTGGAACCAGGAGAATGTTAAGGGACTGTGTGCCCATAGAGAATGGACCCAAAGTAAGCTTTGGTGGATCAGAAAAGGGAATCATAAAAGGATTTGGTAACATCTCTTGTGATTCAATTACAATCACTAAAGTGGCTTATGTAAAGGGTTTAAAACATAACCTGATTAGCATAAGTCAACTAAGTGATCTAGGTTATAACATTTTTTTCCTCAAAGGGGAGTGCCAAGTAAAAAGGTCAAGTGATCAAGAGATCATTTTGACTGGCACTAGGAAAGGAAATGTGTATTGCCTTAACCTAGATTGTTAGTCTAACAGCTCACCTATTTGTTTGGTTGCTGGAGAGAAAGCTTCTCTATGTGTCAAATGGCAAAAGAGGCTACCACATCTGAACTATAAGTCAATTGGACTGCTGTTCAGTATGGGATTAGTGAGGAATGGTCCTCAAGTTAAGTGCATTAAAGAGGGTGTGTGTTCAGCTTGCCAAAAAGGCAAGCAGACAAAGTCCTCTTTTCAGTCACTTGACATCAAAGATTCAAAGAGATGTTTGTATCTCATGCATATGGATTTGTTTGGTCCTATGCCAGTTCATAGTCTTGGTAGGAAAACATACACACTTGTTGTTGTGGATGACTATTCTAGATTTACATGGGTTTTCTTCTTGAGGCAGAAATCTGAAACCCCAACTATTTTCAAGACTTTTGTCAGATAAATACAGAATGAAGACAACAGTTCAGTGGTCAAAATCAAAAGTGACCAAGGAACTGAATTTAAATTATGTGAAGAACTTGGGATTCATCAGGAATTCTCTTCACCTAAGACTCCTCAGCAAAATGGTGTTGCTGAAAGAAAGAATAGGACTCTAATTGAGGCCAGTAGAACTCTATTGAATGACACTACTCTCACTGAATACTTCTGAGATGAGGCAGTAAATACCGTATGTCATGTGCTCAATAGGGCCTCCATCAACAAGAACCACAAGATGACTCCCTACCAGATTTTGAAAGGCAGAAAACCAAACATATCTTATTTTAGAATCTTTTGTAGTAAGTGTTTTGTACTAGTCAATGGTAAACACTACCAAACTAAGTTTGCTGCCAAATCTCTAGAAGGGATATTTGTTGGGTACAACAACCAAAGTAGAGCATACAGAATCTACAACCTTACTACTCAAGTTGTAGAAGAATTTGTGCATGTTGTATTTGATGAGTCAATGTTTATTAACAGTGAATTGTCTAGTTCTTCAGTTAGTTCTACAGGTCTAACAGATAAGATGGACAAGCTGACCATCAATGAAGATGTTCTTGCTAAACTGGATGAGGATAAAGATGCCAGCTATCTAGGGGGAGACCAAGTCCCTCTAGCTGAAGAAGAAAATGTGGAGCATCAAGATGGGGAAACTGGAGATAGTCGTAATGCTGACAGAATTTCTCCAGTAAGGAGACACTTAAAGGATCATCCAGCTCACCAGATCATTGGTAATGCAAGTCAGGGTGTTCTAACAAGGAGTAGGAGCATGAACACAATTCTATGTTCTAGCTTTCTATCTTAGATAGAACCCAAGAAGATTGAAGAAGCAATGCAAGACACCAACTGGATTGATGCAATACAAGAAGAGCTCAGTCAGTTCAAAAGGTGTAAGGTCTGGTAAATGGTGCCAAAACCTAAGGATCACAATATAATAAGAACTAAGTGGATCTACAGGAACAAGTTTGTTTAGAATGGCACTATAATCAATAACAAGGCTAGACTAGTAGCAAAAGACTACAGGCAAGAGGAAGGTATTGATTTTGATCAAACCTTTGCTCCAGTTGCAAGGCGGAGGCTATAAGGCTATTCTTGGCCTATGCTGCCTTTCAAGGATTCAAAGTATATCAGATGGATGTGAAATCAGCATTTCTGAATGGTGATTTAAAAGAAGAAGTCTATGTAGAACAACCCTCAGGTTTTGTAGACTCTCACTTTCCTTATTATGTATATAGGCTTAGGAAAGCACTATATGGTTTGAAATAAGCTTCAAGGGCTTGGTATGAAACTTTGTCTGCCTTCCTTATTGAGAATAAATTCTCTAGAGGAAATATAGACAAAACTCTATTCTATAGGGAATCAAAAGGCAAGATAATAATAGTCCAGATATTTGTGGATGATATTATCTTTGGTTCTATTGAAAACAGCCTTTGTTGGAAGTTTGCCAAACTTATGCAAGGGAAGTTTGAGATGAGTAGTATGGGTGAGCTGAAGTTCTTCTTGGGACTTCAATTTAGATAGACTGAGAGTGGGTTGTCCATATCCCAGTCTAAGTTCACCAAGGAGTTGATTAAGAAGTATGGTTTCGACTCAGCTTTTACTATGAAAACTCCAATGGGAACAAGTATGCCTATATGCAAAGATGAAGCAGGGAAACCTGTTGATAAGTCTTTGTATAGAGGGATAATTGGCTCCCTACTATACTTGACTGCTAGTAGACCTGACATCATGTATGCAACATGTGTCTGTGCTAGGTATCAAGCATTCCCTAAGGAATCTCATTATACTGCAGTTAAAACAATTTTGAGTTATCTTAAGGGCACACCTAATCTAGGACTTTGGTACCCTAAGAATAGAGATTTTCTATTAAATGGTTTCTCAGATGCAGATTTTGCTTGATGCAAAGAAGATAGAAAAAGTACCACAGGAACCTGTCAATTCCTTGGTGGGAGGATGGTGTCATGGAGTAGCAAGAAGCAAACAAGTGTAGCTATATCAACAGCTGAATCAGAGTATATGCTGCAGGTAGCTGTTGTGCACAATTGATGTGAATAAAGCATCAACTAGAAGATTATGACATCCAGGTAAGTAAAATTCTACTATTTTGTGATTCTACAAGTGTTATTTCTATTGCTAAGAATCCTTTATCACACAGTAGGACCAAGCATATAGAAATTAAGTTTCATTTTATCAGAGAACATGTAGAGAAGGAAAATATTAGCCAAGAGTTTGTGAAAACTGATAATCAAATAGCTGATATTTTTACAAAACCTCTGGATGAAAATAAATTCAATAATTTCAAAATTGAATTAGGTATGTTGAACCTAGAATAGGTTAACACAAGTTTACATAAGTAGCATATGTAAGCACCAAATTTCTATCGAAATTTGGCTAAGTACAAAGTTTGTGTCGACACAAGCAAGTTGTGTCGACACACTCAGTATGTTGTGTCGACACAGAAAAAGGATGTGTCGACACAAAAATAGTATCTGTGTCGACAGAAGAATAGGCTTTGACACAACCTTGTCGAGTCCATATGTCGAGAGGATTTTTGTGTCGACACACAGAAGTTGGTGTCGACAAAACTCTATCGAGACTAAAGTTGTCAGTGTCAACACAGACGCAAGTTTGTCGACACAGACTCATGTATGTCGACACATAGATGTGTCGACTTAAAATACGTTTTGTCGACTTAGACATTAGTATGTCGACACATAGTCGTGTCGACTTAACTTAAGTTCTGTCAAGACCTAGGTCATTTTTGTCGACACAAAAACTGATTTATCGACTTAGGCCCGACTTTTGACCTGCCCTTGACACAAGTACTATAAATAGGTGAATCCAAAATTTGGTCTACTACGCTATCAGAATTTTTGACTCTACACCTTCTGTCGACATAGACCTTCTCTAATTTTATCCACTAGCACTTACGTCAATGGCGCCACACCAAGAATATAAGGTTAATGAAGGTTATGAACTGGTTCGCGAAGGTTTCACGGCTGCTTCTGATGAAATTCAGGGAGTTATTGCCCTAATTTTTGAAAATGGATTAGAATTTTTGGTCTCTGAACCGACCAAAATATGGAAAAAGGAAGTCATGGAGTTCTACACAACCGCTACTATGGACACAGAAGGAAAGAAAATCAAGGCATCTATTCAAGATACCTGGGTGAAGCTCACTTTGAAATCTATTAGGAAAGCACTACATCTACCATTGATCGAGGATATAGACGAAATAACTCCTTCCCAGATAACTGAAGCTTTAAGCTGGTGTGGACTGAGTCCCAGTATTAAGATTGGATCATCTAATAATAAAAAAGGGATGAATTCCTAAGGAAAATTTCTTTCAGAAGTTGTGGGCAAAGTGATTATCTACAAGACTGGTGGACATGATAGGATTTCTTCCCACATGTTCAATCTAATGGTGAGGATCATATTCAAGATAAATACTGACTGGGCAGCAGTAGTGTTTGATAAAATACAAGAAGGAATAAAGAAACCTAACCTAGGACGGATTCTCAGTCTATGCTTAACATCAGTAATTCCAAATGTTCTGAAACAAGCAAATGGCTCTAAGATAAATCATATAAGGAAAATGGATGTGAGGATACAGTCAAGATGGGACAGAGTTCTGACCAAGGAAGTCCCATCTCCTAAGGAGCAAACTAAGAAAGACAAGAAGAAAAAGAAAGTGGTTGTACATGCTGACTCCTCTAGTGATTCTTAGGAGAAAGTGGTCTTTAGTTTTGATAAAGACCAGCACCAATAGGATGCTCATGATCAAGTAAAGGACAGTGAGCCCCAGGAGCAACAAGTTGACTCCACTCCAGGGGGAGAAAACTTAGAACAAGAAACTGAGCTGCCTGCCCAAGGGGGAGGTATTGATGATGTTGTCCTAGACAGTGACTTAGCTGCAGATACAATCATGGATGTAGTATCTGAAATCAACACTGTAGCTGAAGAAACTGATAAGACAGATGCTAAAAATGAGCCAGTAAGTATCTTCTCCACAGTCTCATGATATATAATGGGATTCTCCTCAAAAATTGTTCTAGGGGACACTTTTGTTTACACAAAAAAATCGTTCAAGTGGTATTAGTCTTTTAAGTAGTACTTTAAAAACTAATCTTATTCTTTCTGTATAGATACAACAGGAATTCACCTTGGAAGAATTGTTTTCAGATCTTCCTACAGATGGGACTGAGGGGGAGCATACTAAAAAAGAAAAAGAAATTCCAGGGACTGAGGGGGAGTTATCCAAGGATACCCCAGCTGAAAAGGACACTGTTGATATTAAAAGTACATCTGAATCTTCTAAAGATGAAGAAGCCACATTGAATAAGAAAAGAAAGCTGTCTGTGTTAAAGAAAAAGAGTTTTTGATATAAGAAGGCTTTACAAATAGGAACTGCACCATCTACATCAAGCATGGATTTCAGTTCTTTACTGGTCCAGATGTAGATAAAATTAGATAATCAAAGACAGACAATAGAGAAATATGTGGATGAAACTCATAAGGAGTTACAGATTCAGTTGGCCCAGGACATCAAATCTATTAGGTTTGAAGTAAATCAGAATAAGAAGGTGATGATAGATTGCTTTCATAAAGGAGGTAATGTTGTGGTGTTCCTGGCCAAGCAACAACAAGATATCAAAGCTACAGTGGATGAAATTGAAGTGAAGCAAGGCTATGTACTGGAGAATCAGATAAGAATGAATGAAAACCTTAAGGATTCACATCATGCCATATTAACAAAGCTCACTGATTCTACACTGCTCTTAAGGCTGAAATCTCCAAGCAAATCCATGAAGATATATCTGCTGTCAAAGCCACATTTCAAGACTCTCAGGATAAGATTAAAGCTTTCCTGACAAAATTCAGAGCTTATTTTCAAGAGGGAACTGAATATGTGGCTGATCAAGTCAGATTCCAGAAAGAAGATTAAAGAGATCATGTTACAAGAGAAGTCATAAAGGGGGAGAGATTACTAGTCAAAGCCAGCTCTGACCATGCTAAATGGACTTCAAATAGCATTAGAGCTACTCTTGGATATCCTCCTCTTTGTGATGATGATAATGTAGCAAGGTCTGGGATACAACCTGCATATTTTGAAGGAGATCAGCCTGAAGTTGCTCAGGTGATCTACCCCCCAGCTGATTTTGAGATGGTTCAAGAAGAAGTGTTGAAAATGTATAGTCCACCAGAGGCACAAAATGTAGTTCTGAAAAAGGTTGAAATGTCAGAAGCTGTATTAGAAGCTCAGAAGAAAGCTCAACTTTCCAAGAAGAGATTCAGAGAGCAGGCTGAGCTGAAGCCAGATTTTGAGCAGTGGAGCCCAACTTCAAGAAACATCATACTTACTGCCTGGAAAGCTGTAAAGGATAAAACTCATGACAGGGGTAAGTGGTATTCTGAATAAGAGTGGAATAAATATCAAGCAGGACAAGAAGCAATCCTTCAACATAGAAGAAGTGTTAAGGCTGGGAAGCTACTTGCTAATACTCAAGAGCCAAGGAAGTACTTCCCCAAACCTTTCCACTATTTTGAAAGACAGAAGATCAAGGCTGAAGAATTATAGAAGAAAGATCTAAAAGGGAAAAAAGCCAGCTGAGGATGCTGAACCTTCTGTGCAAGCTAAAATCAAGTCTGGCAAAGGAATAGTTATTAAGGAGCCTAGTCAGTAATAGGATTGCTAGGTTTATGTAATAGAACAATGTACTAATTTGTTTCTTTTGTTCTATAAGATATTCTTGTAAACCAAAATTTTACTGATTAATGAAATCTGTTTCACTATTAATTATTTGTTGTTTACAATGATTATGTGATAACCTGCTCTGAAATGTTTTTACATCTATTACAATTTTGTTTTATCTTAAGAGATGTATATCTTTGACTAAGGGTTATGACTTCTCCAAATAGGGGGAGATTGTTGGGTACATTGGAAAATGTGTACCATATTTGGAGAAACATCAACTTAGGCTCTGTTTGGTTGGGCTGTTACTAATGGAAAGCTGCTGATGAGAAGCTGCTGATGGAAAAAGTGATGATTCTGGAAAACAGAGTTTTGTTAAAAAACTGTTTGAATGAAATAGAGTTTAGAAAATAGAGTTTTGAATAAGTTGTTTGGATTCAAAACGGAGTTTTGAATTAATTTTTTTTTTCAAAATAAAAAAATCAACAGGCTAAATAAACACGTAACAAAAGAAATCCAGGTACACCCGTAATCTCGAGCTATGCTCTCGATTCATACAACTGATCCGCTATACTATCACGTAGCGCGATCATCTCCTCTACTCCACCTGTAGTGTCAGAGCAGGTTTCTTATCGCCCTTGTGAGGCCACCCTATCATCTTGACCCTCCTACTCGCACTCATTGAAATCTATATTGTTGCGGGAAGGGTGTCGGCGAATGAAATTATGTAAAGCCATCGTGGCCATCACAATATCTGCCTGCTTCGTAAAGCTATATCTCAGCATGTCCCACAGTATGGCCCATTTCTTCTTCCAAATGTCGAACGATCGTTCTATCATGGTCGTTAGCGATGAGTGAGCATGATTGAACATCTCTCGACATCCCTCTGCTCGAAGACCACCGTGTGCGATGTCTGGCAAATGATACCTTGTATCTTGATATGGTTTCAAATACCCTCTCTGCAAAGGATATCAAGAATCGACCAAGTAATATTTTCCTGATAATGTGTTAAAAATTAATTAACCACTCAAATAAATTAAAGTAAGAAATAGATAAACATAATTGTTAACATTACCTCGAGGCGGATGAGGAAAATTATATTGAGGATCATTTAAGGCATAATTGAAAATGTGGCTATCGTGTGCAGATCCCTCCCAACCCTCCATGACGAAAGTGAAACACATGTTGAAATCGCAAGCAGCCATGGCATTTTGAGTTGGATTGCCCCGTCTCCTAATATAGGGTACCTGCTGTCCAACTGCTATGCACGCGTCAACATATGTCCCATCTATAGCCCCAACGCAATCTTTAAAGAAAGGCATATAACGTCTGTCGTACATAATTTCTGGTGGAGTGCTCCCAAAAGACCTATCTAATGGTTGGATAACTTCCTCCCCTAGCCGCAACAAAGCACGAATACCCTGAGAGAAAAATCAGCTAGCTATCTCCGTTGAATGCTGAAAGCGTTCAATTGTTTTTCTCATTGATTCATTGTACGACAATATGTATACGGTCAAGGCTAGCACTTCTCTGGAGGCTGTCCTTCTTGTTCCCTGGAGTCCACACCTTTCCTCCAGATAATGCAGTAGATCGAGAAATATTTCTTGACTCATCATGAAAGAGTCATGAAATCTCATAGTAGATCCACGAAGTATCTCTCCAACCCATTTATCACATGTCTGCTTCGAAGTCATGCGTGGAACTCGACTGTTTAATAGAGAGGTATGTGTAGAGGCCAAACATGTTGCTGCTACTATAGTGTGTTGTTGAACAATAACACATTTTCTTCTAGCTATTTCGTACTGCTCGATGGAACTATCAGATTCCTCGCTCGATATATTCTGGAATAAACAAATAAAGATATTACAAAAGAAGTCATACAAAAGTGTTGGATTAAAAAACTAGTAAGCATATAAATCATCCACATATCAATAAGCATGTAAAGCAGATAAAGCAGATAACATATTAATGTCCAGACTAGTGCGGTAAAAACATAATAGAATCCACTGACAATACAACACAAAAATAAAGAAGATAGGCCCAACTACACGCCACTAGTATAGCGACTACGAAGCCACTGAACATTAAGACTTTCTAGCAGGCACATGAAGGTCTCCCTATGATTTTTGTCCATCAGATAGGTGATGGAAAAGAAGTGGAAATCCCTGTCTGATTGCACTTCATGGTAATTTGCTAACTTCTCAAGTGCTTGGGCAATGGTGAAGGAAGAATTGCGCTTTGGTGGCTCCTGTATGAATCGACACATGCTCCTAGAAGATTCTGCCATATCCTCTAACACCGATGTAATATCTTTCTTCTGTCCTTTCCTCCTTGTTTGGCCAACCTCAGATGTAGCTGTGTTCTCAGTTACAGGAGGAACTCCACTGACATCAATGCCTTCTTGTCCACCGTCTGACAATGCTCTATCACCAGTTGACTCGGGCCCAACATTCCTCGAATGAGTGGTGCAAGCATGATGTCCAGTCGCAACAACAAAGCTGAACATCATGTTCAGTTTCTCCTCTAATTCTGGCTATATTTCGGAATAACGAAACTTTTTTGCGGCAGGGACAACCTGAAATATTATTCAATTATTTAAAACGGGCATACAATAATTAATTAAGGGAAATAATTGAATTCAAATATTGAATACCTTCAATCGCTCGTCCCATCACTCATCTGAGGCGTCGATAGTTTTTCTTGATGTGTTCCAACCCAAGCCGGTCTCACCTCGTTTCAACTCCGTCCAAAGTTTCCACTCCTTCTTCAGATGATCCCATTTGTTTTTGAATTGCACTTTATCGTATTTCTTTACAGTCGACTCTTCAAATGTCTTCATTATATTGGACCACACCTCTTTACAAAAATGTGTTGTAGGACGATTCCCACGTTCTATCTCTTTTATGCAGATATCACAAAAGAGGATAACAACGGAATTGTCCCACATTGCGGCCACCCCACCGTCTTTTGTTTTTGCCATCTTTATAAAGCAACACATAATAGAGAGAAAACAATATTAAAAAAATTAAAAAAATAAATCTTAACAAAAAATTATTAATATATTAAACATACACACACACAAAAACACACACATACAAAACACACATACACACACACATACACACACACACATACAAAACACATTAACACATACACACATACACACATAGACACAACTCACACACACACACAACTCACACACGTACACACATACGCATACAAACACACACACACAAATGACATACACATACACATACACATGTGCACACACACATATATACATACACAAACATATACATACATACACATGTGCACACACACATATATATACATACACACATACTCACACACGTACACACATACACATACAAATACACACAAATCACATACACATATACACATACACATGTGTGCACACACATATATATACATACACACACATATATATACATAAACATGTGCACACACTCATATATACACATACACACATACTCACACACATACACACATACACATACAAACAAACACACACACACATACATATACACACACACATACATATAACTCTCACACACACACAACACACAAACACAACACACTACCACAACACACACATACACACGGAACAGCACACACAACAGCCCACACAACAACAAAAACACACACACACCTACACACAACATCACACTCACACAAAAACACAGAAAAACACAATAGGAAAATGCAATTACAAATACTGAAGCTAAAGAAAAACAAGGAGAAAAAGAAGAGGATGGATACCTTCTACAATGGCAGCTGCGTGAGGAAGAAGAAGGGGCGCGGCTCCGGGAAGAAGAAGGGGCGCGGCTCCGGGAAGAAGAGGCGTAGCGGCTCCAGTAATAACCTCCAGAAAACACTTGCATCAAGCAATAACCTCCAGAAATTGGAACTCAGGTGCTAGCCGTCGTCGAGGATCGTCATCGATCGGGGACGCCGCTGCTACCGCTCCGGGAAGAAGAGGCGCAGATAACGATTGGGGAAGGCTGCTGCTATCACGCTAGGTCAAGAGCCGCGGGGAAACGAATGTTGTGGAGGAACGGGGAAAGGAATCGCGTCTGTGCCATAATATAAAACTGCGGAGGGTAATAAACGGGGTTTCAAAAATAAGCCGAGCCAAACGCTGCTTTTTCACAAAATTGCATTGCATTTCCACCGCACCGCAGCAAATAAGCTCAGCCAAACGCCACCTTAGTCAATGATATGCATCAATTTGTATTTGATAGAAGTTTGAGTTTCATTGTGCAGGTTTAAGAATTTGAAGAAAAAATTTCTAAGTACAAGTGTCGACACTTGTGAAGAAAATGTGTCGACACTCAGGGAGACTGTGTCGACACTCAGGCAAGCTGTGTCGACACACTGGCAAAATGTGTCGACACTTGTAAAGAAGTTGTGTCAACACTTAGAAGCTATGTCGACACTTATGAAGAAGCTGTGTCGACACTCAAAGCTATGTCAACACCCAAAGAAGCAGCTGTGTCGACATCAAGAATTGTGTCGACATCCGAAGAAGGATTTGTGTCGACACTTAAAACTGAAACTTTGTCGACACTCAGGAGATATGTCGACACCTAAAGCAATTGTGTTGACACACAAGACTTGTGTCGACACACCAACTCTTAAAAGGCTGTGTCGAGTTAAGAAGTAATTGTGTCGACATACAGGACTTGTGTCAACACACACTCAACGCCATTTGACAGACACTCAACGCCAACTGTCTGCAACAGAAATGTCGAGACAAGAAGTTGTTATGTCGACACACAGGACTTGTGTCGACACATACAACAAAAGCAGTGTCGAGAAGCAGAAGTATGACTATGTCGACACTTGGAGTAATTGTGTCGACACCATGAAGACTTGTGTCGACACTTCGTCTATATGTGTCGACACATGTGAAGCAGCCTGCTGAGTGTTGTGTGCTGAGTTGAAAAGACATTGAAGAACCTGGTGACGTGACTGGTGACTTGACTACTGTCATAACTAGCTGGTCTGACACCACTGTCAAAACTATCAGAAGTTTGTTATGAACCGGATCAGCCAGTAACCATGGAGCAAGCACTATATAAGAGACATATCAGAAACGACAGAGGGGGATCAATAAGAAGAATTCTGACAGATCAAGGTCTGTCTGTAAGAAAGATTCAGAGTTCAATCTGAATTTACAGAAGAAGCTGACTGAGGATCAACTTCAACATCAAGAGAAGATCCACCTTATTTTGTTCTAATCAAGAAGCTTTTAAAAGCTCAGTTAGGTTTGATCAAAAGGACCAGTCTATACAAGAATTGATCAAGAAGACAACATCAACAGAGAAATCTTGCTGGTGAAGTTTTCAGTTACTCTTTACTCAAAAATTCTTGTAGGATCTATTGTTAGATCTGAGATTGTAAGCCTAAAATTATAAAGGCTGAGGTAGGGCTGTGTTCCTGAGGCAGGACTTGTGGAAAGTCTGAGTTGTAAGCCTAATTATAAAGGCTGAGGTAGGGCTGAGGCCTGAGGTAGGATTCTGGAGAAGAATCTGAGATAGGACTTGTGTTAAGTCTGAGGTGTATGAACCATCTTGGGTTCTAAGATTGTAAGATCTGCGGATCCAAGCCAGTGGAAGGAAGTTAGGCTTAATCCAGTTATCTACTGGATAGGCGAAGAGGGAAGTGGATGTACCCATATCTTGGAGAACCACTATAAATCTGGTGTTTGCTGTGATGTGTTTAAATTTCTATAGATAGATTGATTTGTGCTAAAAGAAGTTATATATCTGTTTGCCTAAAAATTAAAAAGACACAAAAAGATAAGAACCTATTCACCCCCCCCCCCTCTAGGTATTTAGGCTCTTAAAATAAATTCTTTTAGTTCGGCTGTGCGAGACTGGGTTGTTTGTGATTGTGATCGCGCTGGATGAGTCGCAGAACAATGGAATGTCTTTTACATTCATATTGTAATCTTCTAGCTGATTCTTGAGCCACAGCAACTGTGCACAACAACTGCCTGCAGAAATATATTCTGACTCAGACGTTGAGATTGCGATAAAATTTTGCTTTTTGCTGCTCCATAATATAAGCCTTCTTCCTAGGAACTGACATGTCCCGGGAGTGCTTTTTCTGTCATCTTTGCTACCTGCAAAGTCTGCATCTGAAAAATAGATTAGTTCTCTGTCATTACTTCTTGGGTACCATAAGCCAAGATTCGGTATACCTTTAATGTATCTCAAAATCCGCTTTGCAGCAGCATTGTGAGATTCCTTTCAGTTCACATGGAATCTTGCAAAGACACATGTGAAGAACATTATGTCTGGTCTACTAGCAGTAAGGTAGAGCAAGGATCCAACTATGCTTTTGTACTTGGTTTCATCAAAAGGTTTCCCTTTCTCATCCTTGTCCAGGGACAAAGCTGAGGCCATTGGAATCCTCATAGAGGTTGCACTCTCCATTCCGAATTTCTTAATCAAATCCATGGTAAACTTAGTCTGAGAGATGAAAATTCCATCTTTAGATTATTTCACCTGAAGTCCTAAGAAATACTTCAACTCTCCCATACTACTCATTTCAAATTTCCCTTGCATAAGTTTAGAAAACTTTTTGCAGAGGTTGTCGTCTGTAGAACCAAAAATAATGTCATCGACATAGATTTGCACTAGCAAAATCTTTCCTTTAATTTTCCTAAGAAATAATGTCTTATCTATCTTTCCCCTTTTGAACTTGTTCTCGAGGAGAAAGATAGATAACGTTTCGTACCAAGCTCGAGGAGCTTGTTTCAAACCGTACAACGCTTTTGATAATAAATAAACATACTTAGGAAAATTAGGATCAACGAAACCTATGGGCTATTCCACGTACACCTCTTCCTTTATGTCACCATTCAAGAAGGCAGACTTCACGTCCATTTGGTAGACTGTGAAGCCCTTCAGTGCAGCATAAGCAAGGAACAGTCTGTTGGCCTCAAGTCTTACCACTAGAGCGTATGTCTGGTCGAAGTCGATCCCTTTTTCTTGACGATATCCTTTGGCGATGAGTCTGACCTTATTCTTGATGATTATCCCATTCTCGCCCAACTTGTTCCTATAGACCCATTTCGTTCTGATGATATTCTTACCTTTGGGTCTTGGAACAAGCGTCCAAACTTTGCAGCGCTTGAACTGATTCAATTCTTCTTCCATGGCCAAGATTCATGAAGCATCTTAGTTTGCTTCCTCAAACTTCTTTGGTTCAACCTGTGAGAGAAAACTTAAATATAGATTCTCGTTAGTTGTACCTCGACGAGTTCTGACACAATCCCGGGGATCTCCTATGATCTGTTCCATTGGGTGATCCTTTAGATGTCTGAGCTCTAGATTCCTCACATCCGGAACTTCTTTAGCCACTGTAGTGACTTCATCAAC
The DNA here is from genome assembly GCA_039513925.1 of Platanthera zijinensis. Taxonomy (NCBI): domain Eukaryota; kingdom Viridiplantae; phylum Streptophyta; class Magnoliopsida; order Asparagales; family Orchidaceae; genus Platanthera; species Platanthera zijinensis. The sequence continues at coordinate 107,440,801 of CM077088.1, forward strand.
TTGGACAATATTTTCATCTTGATCCTCTACCTCTCCAATAGGGGTTGGAGAGGTGATCTTGATGAACTTTTCATCTTTACCTTTGATCGATTCATCCAAGCTAATCTCTTTAAGCCTTGTACCTATAGCTTCAACAAGCACACTAGACGATTCGCCTTGCAGCAAGCTCGTCTCATCAAATACAACATGTATGGATTCCTCTACAACTAGTGCTTTTCTATTGAAAAACCTGTATGCCTTACTATGGCTACTATATCCTACAAAAATACCTTCAAAACTTTTCTTACTAAACTTGGTAGTATGATACTTACCATTGTTAAGCACGAAGTATTTACAGCCAAAAATTCTAAAATATGAAACTGTTGGTTTCCTGCCTTTTAGAAGTTCATAAGGTGTCTTATCATGATTCTTGTTTATGTGAGCTCGATTTTGCATGTGGCATGCAGTGTTGATGGCTTCAGCCCAAAAGTACTTCGGTAGTGAAGCATCACTCAACATAGTCCTGTAGGCCTCTATGAGTGTTCTATTCCTTCTCTCAGCTACTCCATTTTATTGTGGAGTACGAGGAGAGGAAAACTCATGAAAGATACTTAGGTTTTCATAAAATTCTTTTATGGCCCCAGATTTGTACTCCGTTCAATTGTCACTTCTGATTTTGACTGTGGAATAGTTGTATTCATTCTAGACCTGCCTGATAAAATTTGTAAAGATATCGAAGGTATCTGACTTGTGTTTCAGAAAGAACACCCACGCAAAACGTGAGTAGTCATCAACAATTACCAACGTATAATCCTTACCTCCTAAGCTTCTAATTTGTAGTGGACTGAACGAGTCCATATGAAGTCAGTGTAAACACTTATTAGAGTTTTTGTCTATTATGCTTTTAAAGGTAGCCCTTGTTTGCTTGCCTTTTATGCATGCATGATAAGGTCTCTCTTTGACGTGCTTTACATTTGGGGCATCACTTATTAAGTTCTGGGAGAATAATTTATTAATAGTTTTAAAATTAATATGTGCTAGCCTCTTGTGTCATTGGTCACCAAGAGACGCACTATCTTTTTCCAAAAGACACACTGGTGTAGAAGAATCTATACAAATGAAATTTAAGCAAAATATGTTCCTGCTTCGAGTACATGATAGAATTGTTTCCATATTGTCAATAGACTTTATCAAGCACAGTTGACTTATGCTATGTATCCTTTGTCACATAGTTGACTTATGCTTATGAGATTGTGTTCCAATCCCTCCACATAAGCTACATCCAAAAAGGATACACTACTGCTAGTGATCATACCGTAGCCTTTAGTTATCCCTCGGTCTGAACCTCCAAAGATGACCTTTGGTTCGTTGTAGACTGGAGTGAAATTCTGGAGTAGGCTTCTTGTTCCGGTCATGTGCCGAGAGCATCAACTGTCCAAGTACCAGATTTGCATTTTGGTGGCCTTTGGACATACCTGCATTTATGATCACTTTACCTTAGGAACCCAAACATGTTTGGGTCCTTGGTCTCAGGTTAGAACACTCCCCCTACGAAGATTAGCATCCTGAGTGGTCAATCTCAAGTTGCCAACTTGAGGAGTAGTGACCTTCTTGGTATTAAACCAACAATCGATGGCAAAATGACCAATTTTGCTACAACACCAACATTAAAACCTATTGTATCTTTTCCTTACGTACTCCTACTTGACCTTTTGGGATGGTGGTCTAGCAGGGGTAGCATTCTGGAGGAGGAAGCTTCATGGTGATGGCAGTCAGTTGATTTCTTCTCCTTTAGAGGCCTTTCCCCAATGGGCTTTACTTTAGGTGCTTTCTTGAAGTTGTGGCCATGATTATAAGGAGCATAGCCCTGAAGAATAACTTATTCATAAGGTTCCTTAAAGACACTCTCACCAAAGTTCCGAGGGCGAGTCCATCCTTGGTACCGAGACTTTGGATCTACATAGGTAGGCCTAGTCAGGTGACCGTAGGACGAGTCCAGATCAAACTTGTTTGTTGGAAAGATGACTTTCTTAAATATAGTCTGATCTAGAGGGGCTTTCCCCTTTTCTTTGTCCAAAGCCTTCTTTGCGGCCTTATTCTTCCGTTAAGCCTTGTTTCTCCTAGAAGATTTACTAGGAGCGGCAGCATGGCCTAGTCCAGCTCCTTGGGCCTTAGTTGAGAATTCAACAACGAGTGGAAGAACTCTCTTAGGCTTAGAAAAATGTTCAACAAGTTTCTTCTAAGCCTCGAGTTGTTTTTCCAAATCTTTGATGATTTCCTCTTTAAGTTCGAGGTGCTTAAGAGCTTGATTGCATTCTTCAATAGCAAAATTGAAGTTCTCTTAAAGAGAGTCAGTCTTAGCGACTTCTTCTCTCAATCTGCTCTCAATAGCCTTTAGAGACTTAATCTCTTTAGCCTGAGTTTTCACGACTCGGCGACATTTGTCGTAAGTCTTGATCAACTCCTTGTACTGGGCCATAAGTTCCGACTCATTGTCAGAAGAGCTGTCCTAATGATCATGCTCAAAACTTTCAGATTATGAGAGAGGAGTGTAAGATTTTACCTCCCCAGTAAACTGGGGATCTTGTTCATCATCTGATTGAGCCATGAGCCCAAAGTAGTCTTCCTCTTCTTCACTCGACTCAGATGAATCGGAGTCACTGAGAGTCTTGCCCTTCTTGGCCAACAGGCTCTTCTCTGTCCTCTTCTTATGGTACGAGGACTTCTTTTCCTCTCTTCTGCCACCCTCCTTCTTCTTGTGGGGGCAGTCAGCTCTGACCTGACCTGGTTTATTGCAACAGTAGCAAACGATGTCAGTATAAATCTGTTTGTTCGGTTTAGAGTTATACCTATCATGGCTACCCGAGCCTTTCTTTCGCTGATCACCGTCGTGACGCGATCTTCTATATGAGGCATCCTTGCCTCTCGACTGATTCATCTTGTTCAAGAATTTCTTGAACTGCCGAGAGAGCAACGAGAACTCTCCTTCAGATAGTTCTGAGCCTAAGGTGCTTGGCTCAGAGCTTTCCTCTTCACTTACTTCTTGAGCAGGTGCTAGTGAGGCAGCTTTGCCCTTCCTTGAACTGTAAGCCTTTAATGCAACTGACTTCTCTTTTGAGGAGAAGCGACTTTTCTCATCTTCAGCTTTTTTGGAATTGATCTGCAGTTCATAGGAAATCAGATTGCCAAATAGATTATGTGGGTCTGTTTCAGCTAGTCTGCCAAACTCCCGAATGGCACAGACTTTGTTGTCCCATTCCTTTGTGAGAGACCTAAGAAACTTACCATTCAGCTCCCCATTTGTGAAGACTCAGCCATACACTCTTAGGCCATTTACTATCTTGAAGAAATTCTCAAAGGTATCTGCAATGGTCTCCTTTGACCCTTGCCTGAAGGCTTCATATTTCTTGTTCAGTAGGGACCTTCTATCATCCCTCACTTCTTCAGTGCCTTCCATCAGAGTAACTAGAGACTACCACATCTCCTTAGCCGATTGGCAGTGAATCAGATTCTGCAGCATCGAGTCATCGACTGCACTTGCTATAATATTTTTAGCTTTCTTGTCCAAAGTGACGAGTGCAATCTCGTCCTTATCTAGATCCATCAATTTCTTAGGAACCTTCTTGGTTGGATCTATAGTGGAGGTAGCCATGGGGACGTAAGGACCTTCTTCAACAATTATGAAGATTCGGGGGTCCACAGCTTCCATGAAAAATTTGATTCTCTCTTTCTACATGGGAAAGTTATTCTTTGTGCACAGGGGAAGCTTGGAAAAATATTTGACCTTGTCAATTGCTTGAATAACCAAATGACAACTTTCGAGAGGACATTGATCAAGGTGTTAACCTTTTAATGATCAACCTCCCTCTAATACCAATTGAAAGTGTAAAGTTGTCAACCTAAATCACCTAGAGGGGGGGTGAATAGGTGAATCGTGCGTCTATTTGCGGAATAAATATTTTAGCGATCTAGCACAAGAAATCAAGCAATCACAGAAAGACAAGAAGATTTAGAGTGGTTCCCCAATCTTGGGTATGTCCACTCTACCTCACCGATCTAGCAAATCACTAGACTCGGCTACTCCACTATCTCGGATTGAGAAAAATCCTACGCCTCGGAACCAAGTTCCTACAAACTCGATCCAAAAGGATCTACACTCGGAAGACAAAACTTACTACAAACTCGGAGAACAACGCTCCTACACTCGGAGAATAATCTCCTACAAGATAACAACAAGATTTGAAAATACAAACAAAAATTTCCCTCAGATCTGGAAATATTCAGCCCTAGGTCTTCTTCTTGAAATTTGCGGCTCTTTCAGAAATGCTTGAAGAGAACTTCACGATCTGACCTGAGAAAGCTTTGACCTACTCGATCAAGGAGAAGATGATGATCCCTTGAACAGTAAGTCTTCTTTGATCGAAAGCAGAAAGATCGATCTCACGATGAGCGGCGGCGACAGCTTCAGAACGTGTTCTTTTTGGAAAGAGAATGCCGATCCAGAAATTTAGAATGTATGGAAATCTGCTCCTTGTGATTTTTAGGGTTTGATCTTAATGAAAAGACTTTATTTAAGTATCCCTTAACGACTATAAAAGACATTAATGACGACACGTGGACCAATCACGTCAAGTCATTTGAAAATTTAGGCCGATCTGGACTTCACAAAATTTTCTGAAAAATTCGACTTACAGTTCTCGAGAAGTGCCTTTAGTTCTCGAAAACTAGAAACTGAGTTCTCGGGAGCTATCAGGACTTCTCGAGAACTATATTGCTTAGAAGAATTCTGGACTTCTCGAGAACAAAAAGGCTGGTTCTCGAGAACTAATTGACTTCTCGAGAACTATTGAGACTTCTCGAGAACTAACACTTAGAGAGATTTTTGAGGCAACTTTAACTATTCGAGAAATAGGGCTGGCAGTTCTCGAGAACTTAAGCCAAGCTTCTCGAGAACAAGATAGACTTCTCGAGAACTATAATTGAGACTTCCCGAGAACTGGCCAAGACTTTTCGAGAACAATGAAGACTTCTCAAGAACTAAGAAGACTTCTCGAGAACTCGGACTTAGAAAAAAAATTTTGAACCTGTCTAGACTTCTCGAGAACCAAAAGCTGGGACTTCTCGAGAACTCTAAGGACTTCTCGAGAACTAAGAGGCTAAGCTTCTCGAGAACTCTACGGACTTCTCGAGAACTTTGAAGCTAAGCTTTTCGAGAACTCTAAGGACTTCTCGAGAACTAAGAGGACTTCTCGAGAAGTGGACTTAGAGAATTTTCTGAACTTTAGAAAAAAATCTTTCTCTACTCTTCAAGAGTCCAATCTTCATTCCATGATCCAAGGTTTGAATATGAAGTGTATCCCAATAGAGAGGCTACACATGAGTCAACACCTTGGATCACACAATGAGGGATTATATTGTATGGTCCTGTGTTCATGACCCACTATAGGCTGACATTGGTATACACTTAGCAATGGTAATCTGCAAACACACAACTAGAACAAGGATATCAAATTTAACTTAATTCATCTTAGTTCAAGGGTGACATCATGCAAATCTTTGTTATTGTGGATGCAATACCCAAAAATCTCCCCCTATTTGTAGAAGTCAGAACCCTCTACACTAAGGTGAATTATGACAATTAAGAAAGAAATGGAAATGAATAACTGAATCTAAATGCAATAATAGATTAACTAAAGCCATAATTAGGCAAAACTAGAGATTGTATATATGTAATGTTTTATATTTCTAATCAACAACCATTTCATCAAAATTCTCAAAAACAAATCAACAAGAGTTTATTCTTTGCTTTGATGTTGTCTGTCCTGCTTCTCTTGCTGTCTCCTCTGATAGCTGTAGGGTTTAGGATAGTACCAAGGAGGCTTAGGAGGAGCTTTGGGATTATTCCTGCAAAACTCTCTATCATATATCATTCTCTTGGTCATGGACTTCTCATATAACTCCCACTCAGATGAGCTGTAGTGGAGATTTTTATTCTCATTGTAGTCCAGCACATATTTAAGAGTATCAAGAATTAAGCTTTTAGAAGTGGGTCTCCAAACTTCAGCAAACTCCTTTGCTTTCCTTTTCTCTGCATCTGGCTGGGGAACAGATTTGCTTGCAGAAGGACCTTCTCCATACTTTCTCTTCTTAGAGGTGTAAAGTTTTGGTAAATCCTTAGGAATAATGTCATCCCAAACCTGGTCATAGGAAGCAGGAGGAAGATCCTGATCTTCTGGCTTGGGAGAGAAGGTAGGCATCTGAGGTTGAAGCATCTGGGTGGATTGACCTTTAGCAAGGGGGTTTAGATGATGTGGGATCACATTAGGATCAGCTTGAAAGTCAGGGAATATCTGATTGTGCATCCAGACTGCAGTGTCATAAGTGTAGAATTGCACTGATTGGATTTGTTCTAAAACATTCTTATTTATCTCAGTCAATTTCTCATTCCAGAGAGATTTTGCATCTGCATTAAGCTTTTTCACTTTTCTTTCACTAAGCTATCCCCCTTTCTGATTTATACACAAAGCTTTTCTATGGTGTCTTATTTGAAAGTACCAACTTCCTCACAAATCTTCATTACATGTTCTTGAGCTTTCTTTTCCAACTGAATTTGATTACTTGCCAGTGTGACAGACTGGTCCATGACCTTACTAATACTGGTAATGGTGTGGTCAATGGCTTTGCAACAAATTCTGAACATCTCTTTAAGAGAATTTGTATTGTGTTGGATCTCTTCAAATCCTCTACACATTTCCTTTTTTAGAGAGGTGACCTGATCTTTGACTGACTGGAGAGATTCATCAAAATATTGCCTTTGGGCAGCCAGCATACCTTCAATCTTAGATAGAATATCTGAACTTACAGTTTTAGCAGTAGCAGCAGGAGTGACATATATAATGGAAGAAGGAGGGGCACTAGGTGTAGCAATCTGAGGTGGAGGAGGTGCTTTCCATGGAGGAATTTCTTCTATTACCACAGAGATCTGGGCTCTTACAGTGTGAGACACTTTATCAACCTCCTCATCAACAAATATTGGGAGGGAGAAGTCAAGGTTCCTGAGAGGGGCTTACACCTCTTCAGGTTCTGGCTCATCCTTTTTAGTGAGAAGGATGGTCTCTGGTGGAGTAGATGCTTTCCTGGGAGAGGGTGAAGGAGGTGGAGTAACTTGAGTTGAGGGTGGTGGAGAAGGTTCTTTTGATGGTTCTACATAGGTTTCTTTGTGAAGGGGAGGAAGTGGTTCATCTGAGATGAGTTCTTTAATCATGCTATCAATGGCTGCACTTGTGTCCTTTAGGGTTTCCTGTCCGTGAACATCTGATAGGGAGACAGCTAGAGAATTTGCCACAGGGCTCCTGATTGGAGATCTCACTGGACTTCTGAGAGGACTTCTAATGGGTGATCTGGCTAGAGAGGAAGGAGTAGGTCTGACAGTAGGAACAGAGGCTGCAGGCTCCCCCTCAGTTGCTGCACTAGAAGGTTCAGCAATATGATTAGAGAAGGGAGATGGGGTCCTGAACTCAGAGGCAGAAGCTGCAAGTTCCTTAGCTAACTACTTGGAATTCTTCTGCTTGAGTTCCCATCTATGAATGGAGGCCAATGAAATTTTCTTCAAGTGATGAACTGGAGTACCTTTGGAAATTTTGAAGGTGACTGGATCAATCTCACTCAGCAATAAAGAGATTATCCTTGAAAATTTGGGATCCTTAATGTTTTCCCTGATCATCTCAAATACCATCATGCCAAATTGAAATTTCTTCCTGCAGATTAAAGCTATCATAACACCAAACAGATCATTTGTTATGAAACTAATAGACCCTGTTCTGCACCATAAGATTTTTCCAATTATATCTGCCAGAAGTTTTCCTACATCATTGAAGAGATTTCTCCTTAAAGATTTGAATTCCTCAGAAACTCCACAGAAGGAGTAAGTTCTGTCATAATCTTCAAGAGTTAAGTCATCCTCTTCATCCACAATGGGTACCTTCAGAAGATTTGAAACTATGGTTTTATCCAACTTGATTTTGATCCCTTTGACTTTAGTTTTCAACACTGTTCCATTTCGCCTCACCTTGGCATTCCGGAAGAATTCCTCGACATCTATAAAAACAATCTTGCAGGGTTCTAAAGAGAACGAACATCAGCCCGGCAGTGTCGAGGAGAAGGAGCAAGTTCTAGAAATCATCTAAAATGTCTGCAATTACTTCGACGACAAGTTCACTGCCGACTCCTATCTTCGAACTCTGCTCCATGGACGGCGACGGACGGAGCACAAGACGATGGCTGCGACGAAGCTTTCTGTCGGCGGAAGACGAAGAGTTTTCGAGAAGAGGAAATTTGAAATGTAGGTTGATTATTGATTTCTAAAACTTTATATATATATATATATAATCCTAGTAATGTCAATTAAGTGTCTAATTAATCTAGGTTTAGGACTGAAATCAAGCGGGTTTTCGAAAATAGAAGAAATTAAGCATAAGTCGAAAAGAAGACGGCCATTTCTCGAGAAGTAGGTTTAGTTCTCGAGAGCTGTCAGTATACTTTTCGAGAAGTATGATATAGTTCTCGAGAGCTTAATAGACTTCTCGAGAGACTGATCAGAAGTTTTCGAGAAGTAGTCAAAGTTCTCGAGAGCTGTTACTTCACTTTTCGAGAAGTATGATATAGTTCTCGAGAGCTATCTTCCTCTTGAGAAATTTCTGACCTTTTTTAAAAGTCCTAGATTCTTGAGCCTTGAATTGTTCCACATTGATCTATTCTTCTTTGTTCAGCAGCCCAAGTTCAGTTTTGAAGAAATTGAACTTGGTCTCATCCAGCGGCATCGTGAAAATATCTAAAACTTACCGATCTGTTGGCACGTACTGCAGATCCACATCCCCTTGCTCCACATGCTCCCGGATGAAGTGATATCTGAGCTCGATGTGCTTTGTCCGGCTGTGCGAGACTGGGTTGTTTTCGATTGTGATCACGCTGGATGAGTCATAGAATAATGTGTAATACCCCAAAACCTAGTTTTGGTTTTCAGGCCAAGTGACACGGCCTGGGACATGGGCGTGTCCCAGGGCGTGTCAAGCAAATACTCGAGCTGGTCTCGAGTAAGTTTCAAAGTTGGGTTTCGGGTGTTTTTGGAGTGACGCGGCCTGAGACACGGTCGTGTCCCAGGGCATGTCCTCCTCGGGTTGCTGCAGGTCGCGCGTTCGACGATCATTGAGCATCGTGATCGACGAACGACGAGAAGAGGCGACACGACCTGTGACACGGGCGTGTCACAGGGCGTGTCCTTATCGACGATCGGCGAGATCATGTCGACGATCGGCGAGAATAATCTCGGCGATTGGCGAGATTCGTCGAGAGAGGGGACATGGCCAGAGACACGGGCGTGTCTCAGGCCGTGGCAGGTGGTCACGGGCGTGTTCAACCCGTGTGGTGAGGCGGTTCTTTGCCGCTTAAGGGCCGCTTAAGGGACACGGCCTGTGACACGGGCGTGTCACAGGGCGTGTCAGAGCCGAAAAAGTTATTTTCTGCAGATATCGGCCATTTGTTTCCCTCTTTCCAGATCTGGTGGTCTTCAGTTTTTCCAGCCCCTATAAGACCCCGAACCTGCAAACTTTTCCTCACTTTATCTTCTTAAGTGAGAGAAGGAAAGAGGAAGAAGGAAGGAAGAAGAAGAAGGAGGAAGGAGAGGGAGATCCAGCTAGTCCAAGCTCGGATTCGCGATCGGAGGCCTTATTCGGGAAGGCAGAGCTCCAAGCAGTGCTTGCCATGGCTCCAAAACGTCCTCCAAGGGTAACGACTTCCTCCTTGGATATGTAAAATCCTTCCTTTTTGCATATGCATGAATCCTCTACAAAGGTAGAGTTGAATTCTCTTGGGATGTTGAACTTCATCCCTTGATTCTTGTTGGAGTAGTCCCGGAAGCGAGAAGTACGGGTAGGCATGCTGTGTGAAGCCATCTGGATAGGTTGATCTGGATTGGTGATGATTGTATGCATAGCAGAGCAAGACTCTGTATTATTGTGATGTGTGTGATGTTCTTGGTGGACACCTGCAGCTTGGTGCAGCAGGATAGTATGTGGATGGGTTGATGCTGTGTGATCTCAGCCCATATAGCTGTGAGTGCTACTTTTCGGGGGTTGATGCTGTGTGATCTCAACCCTTGTAGTTGTGATGCTACTTGTTGAGCCGGTGGGGCTGCAACTATGGAAAAGCCTGTGTGGCGAATGGGCAAGGTGAAGCCGTACCCGTGTCAGTCCTGATCGACGTCTGACGTATGTGAGCTATGGGCAAGGCTGATCTGTACCCGCATTCTGGTTGTCTAACCGTGGGGTGCTTAAGGCCCTGTTAGGATCACAGAATGAGAATCGCTCCGGCTGTTTGAGCCATGGAGGATTGGAATGCGCACAAATTGCCGTCATGTCTGGGACCTCTAAACGGTGGTGGGACCCTGGTTTTCTGGTACACCGATAATGTGCCCTGAGACCACGAAACGTCGGGCCTTCGTGCCGACGTTTGTGATGGATGATGACTTTTACGGGCGTACAAGTGTGATGTGCTAAAGCATACCCTTTTTATTGTATATAAGTGCTATGCAGGGAAGGAATTTCGCTGTCCCGTGCCAGAGACAGGGTCGTTATAAATGGTCAGCCAAATGCTGACCGTTGCTTTGTTTGCCACTGCTTGGTGGATCTTTAGCGTGCAGGTCAAGAAGGGCCAAGCAGGGATAAGGGTGGAAGACCCTAAGCTGTTGCTGCTGAGTGCTAGCCCTCGAAGGCTATTTTTGTACCTTATGTAAGAACCCATGTGTGGCCGGCCTGCGTGCCGATGTATGAAAAATACCTTATTTTATAAAGAGTAACACTTGTAAGAGGCCATAAGGCCGTATTTGTGGTTTTATACTATGGCATGTTTGGTTTAGCTGTGGACTTCTGTGTTGATGTTTGAGTTCATTCTTGCAACCCTTTAAACTTCCGCTAGAATGCTCTGTGATTGGATGCGTATTTGGTATTACTTAGTAACCATTCCGCCTGTTTGTAAGACATGGTGTGGGGCCCCGGCCGGACCTTCTACTATGTTGCATGTAACGGGTAGGGGTGTGACATAATGGAATGTATTTGACCTTCATATTATAATCTTCTAGCTGATTCTTGAGCCACAACAAATGTGCACCACAACTGCCGGAAGAAATGTATTCTGACTCGGCCGTTGAGATTACGACACAATTTTGCTTTTTGCCGCTCCATGATATAAGCCTTCTTCCTAGGAACTGACATGTCCCGGAAGTTCTTTTCCTGTCATCTTTGCTACCTACAAAGTCTTCATGTGAAAAACCGATTAGTTCGCTGTTATTACTTCTTGGGTACCATAAGCCAAGATTCGGTGTAACTTTAAGGTATCTCAAAATCCGCTTTGCAGCAGCATAGTGAGATTCCTTACAGTTCACTTGGAATCTAGCACAGATATATGTGGAGAACATTATGTCTGGTCTAATGGCAGTAAGGTAGAGCAAGGATCCAACTATGCTTCTGTACTTGGTTTCATCAAAAGGTTTCCCTTTCTCATCTTTGTCCAGAGACATAGCTGAGGCCATTGGAGTCCTCATAGAGGTTGCACTCTCCATTCCGAATTTCTTAATCAACTCCTTGGTAAACTTAGTCTGAGAGATGAAAATTCCATCTTCAAATTGTTTCAACTGAAGTCTCGAGAACAAAAAGGCTGAGTTCTCGAGAACTAATTGACTTCTCGAGAACTATGGAGACCTTCTCGAGAACTAACACTTAGAGAGATTTCTGTGACAACTTTGACTATTCGAGAAATAGGGCTGGCAGTTCTCGAGACCTTAAGCCAAGCTTCTCGAGAATAAGATAGATTTTTCGAGAACTATAATTGAGACTTCCCGAGAACTGACCAAGACTTTTCGAGAACAAAGAAGACTTCTCGAGAACTAAGAAGATTTCTCGAGAACTCTGACTTAGAAAAAAAATTTGAACCTGTTTGGACTTTTTGAGAACCAAAAGCTAGGACTTCTCGAGAACTCTAAGGACTTCTCGAGAACTAAGAGGCTAAGCTTCTCGAGAACTCAAAGGACTTCTCGAGAGCTTTGAAGCTATGCTTTTCGAGAACTCTAAGGAATTCTCGAGAACTACGAGGACTTCTCGAGAAGTGAACTTAGAGAATTTTCTGAACTTTAGAAAAAAAAATCTTTCTCTACTCTTTAAGATTCCAATCTTCATTCCATGATCCAGGGTTTGAATATGAAGTGTATCCCAATAGAGAGGCTACACATGAGTCAACACCTTGGATCACACAGTGAGGGATTGTTGGAACACCCTATTACTAATTTGGGTAAGGATCACTATGCTTGTCTTAGGAATCCCAGTTGACCTAGTTGTATAGTTGAAAAGGTCAACATTAGAATGAGTCTAGGGCTTAGAACTTAGGTTTGAAGCTTCCCCCAGGATCATTCCAAGATCAAGGTTGAAGAGCTTAGTCTAAGGCAATTTACGTCGAGCTCAGGTCGACGAATCGACGAATCGTCGAACTCCGTTCGACGATCTCTGAGCTCATCTTCAATAAAACGTCGAACTCCGGTCGACGATCTTCGAGCTCAGATCGACTATCTGCTTTTGACTAGCTTCTGCTGAGTCGTCGAACTCCCCTCGACTATCTTCTAGCTCAGTTCGACGATCCCTCCCTAAAGTTATTTCTCAGGTCTCTGAGCTCGGTTCGACGATCTTCGAGCTCAGATCGACGTTTTCTGTCTGCATGTCATTTAATCTCTGAGCTCAGTTCGACGATCGTAGAGCTCAGATCGACGTTTTCTTTGGAGAGATCGACGCTTTCAGGAATTCAAATGCTGCTGTTCTTTGGAATGTTTTTGAATATTATCAGCATTTATGTCAGAAGATCTCCCAGCCGTTTATCTTTATTTCTGGAGCAAGTTTCAAGGAATTATTCAGAGAATGTTTGCTGGACTTTCCTCTAGAAGACAAGACTATTTTTGGAAGACATTTATGACTCCCAACGGCTAATTTTGGACAAGGAAACGTCAGAAAACTTTTATTCCTTTCTTCTGTGTTATTAAGATTTACAGAATACACAAGAAGAAGACACACAGAGATTGACAAGAAAAAAAAGTGAACACACAGAATAGAGAATACTGATAGCAGAAGAACAACAGAAGAACTGTGACTCCAAAAAAATCTTCTTGCTGACTAAAAAGTGTTCACAATCTCATCACTCCAGACACCTTACCTTCAGCCTTCTTGCTGAAACCATCCTGTGCTGGAGAACAAAGTTCTGAAGACCTATCACCCTAGAGCAAAGCTTCTTTTCCTGAACCTTTCTACATCTCAGGGGGAGCTTTGACATCATCAATCCACTTGTGCTTCTCTCATTTGATTGAGAACAGAGAAGACACCCTTCATTCTTATTTTTCTTTTCCTGCTGTAAAAGGGTTCTTGAACTCCCTTCAAAAGTTCTGTCTGGTTCTGAGAGCCTTGTCAAAACTCAGTGGTGGCAAGACACCTGATCAAAAAATCTAGTTTTGGTTTTTGGGCACCTTATCAAAAGCTCATTGGTGTCAGGACACCAGATCAACTCATCCTGAGTGGATTCCTACCAAGGGTGGTAGAAGAGTGGATGTACCCAGGTTTTTGGGGAACCACTATAATTCCTTGTGTCTTCTGGTTTGTTTGTGTGATTTGTTTGCTGTGTGCTGTGCTTTTTACTTCTTAGTTTTTAACTTCTTACTAGCACTCTACACTATATCATAAATTGAATTTTATATGTGCTGTTTATTTCAACTGTGAAAAATTATTTTAAAATACTCTATTCACCCCCCCCCCCTCTAGAGTTGAGATAGATCTTAGCCTCACTTTCAATTAGTATCAGAGGCAGGTTGGTTGCTCACACAGGCTAACACCTGAACCAAAAGATCCTTGATAAGATCAATCTTTTAAGGGGATTATTTTCTCTACATCTTCCTTTTTATTTAAAGACATGGCACAGAACAAAGATTATGCAAGCACCAGACCACCAGTGTGCAACCTTTCTAAGTTTGCACTCTGGAAGGCAAGGATTAGATTATACATGAATTCTATTGATGAAGACATTTTCAATTCTGTCTTGACAGTTTGTCCAACTCCACCAGCAAGCTCAAGTACAAATGCTGTCCCACCTCCTTCTGGAACAGATGCAGATATAAAGAAGTGGAAGACTGCAGATGCTAAGGCTATGAACATCTTAGCCCAAACAATGTCTGATGAAATCTTTCAGAAGGTAGCTGAATGCCACTCAGCCAAAGAAATCTGGGACAAACTCTCTGAAATTGTCTCAGGATCTGTTGATGAAAGGAAAGATAGAAGATCTCATCTGATAAGCCAATATGAGAACTTCAAAAAGGGAGAAGCTGAATCAGTGGCTGACATGTACAATAGACTAAGTCTAATTGTCAATGAGCTAAAAACCCTAGACAAAGAAATCTCACTGACTGAGCTGAATGACAAAATCCTGATGTGCTTCCCCAGCACTTGGGATTCAAGAATCTGGCCAATTAAGGATGCCAGAAGCTTAAATGAGATTACTACTGAAGCTCTCCTGGGCAAGCTCAAATCCTATGAGCTGCTCATTAAAAATAGAGAAGAAGAACAAAAGGCTATCTCTCCGGCTACAAGGAAAGAAAAGACCATAGCCTTCAAAGCTGTAGAAGAGGAGCCTGAAGATAAAGCTACAGGAAATGATGAGCTCATAAGTCTACTGGCCAAAAGATTCTACAAGATGGCCAGAAAAGACTTCAGAAAGAGACCATACAAGGGTCATGATAAACCAAGGTATGATAAATCAAATAACAATAAAGAAATCATATGCTTTGGTTGCAGGAAACCAGGCCACATTGTGCCTGACTGTCCAGAAAACAAGAATAAGGACAAAAGGGAAAGAAGAGAAAGAAGAAAAGAAAAGGATTACAAGAAGAATAGCTCAGACAAAGCCTCCTCTAGCAAGAACAAACATACAAGGAAGGGCTTTGTTGCTGAGACATGGAGTGAGACTGAAGAGGAATCTGAAGCCTCATCCAGCTCCAGTGATGATGAGGATGATGCAGATGAAAAAGAATTTTGCATGATGGCTATCAATGCATCACAGCAAAACTCTGATGAAGAATCAAATTCAGATTCAGAAAGTCAACCAGATGAGGATCAGGTAATCAACTCTTTTGATTTTAATTCTGAAGACTTCAAAGATGAATTTAAGACACTGTGTCTAGATCTATTAAAATCTGAGAAGGAGATAATCTCTCTCAGGAATCAATTATCTGAGCACAGTGTCCTAAACTCAAAGAACCTCAAACTCTCTGAGGAGTTAGAATGTTGTAGGGAGGAGATAGCTTCACTGAAAAATGAACTATCAAAGGCCAAAAAGTTTGAAGAATCCCTAAATGGGAGAAGTATCAGACTGATGGACATCACAAGCACAGTGAACTCTAGATTTAATAGCACACTGGGCTTGGGTGCTTCATCCAGCCAACCTATAATTTTGACAACTCCAATCAAGTTTGTCTCTGACAAAGGAAAGGGAGTAATAGAGGTACCCAGGAAAAATGCAGATCTGTCAGAGAAGAACTCAGTTCAACAGATGGCGTCGAGCAGAGCTCGACGATCGTCGAACAGAGCTCGACGATCTAACTACAGATCGTCGACCTCAGCTCGACGATATCCAAACTCTGAACCTCAGCATAATCGATCTTCGAACGGAGATCGACGATCTGACCCAAGATCGTCGACCTCAGTTCGACGATCGTCGAATAGAGTTCAGGCTTGTGAACACTCCTTCAATGGCACATTCAGATTCAATCCTAGAAGCTCCACATCCCAAGGCTTTAATCCCTATACTGAATGGATAATACCTCCTAGGAGATACCATCCTGAAGGTTATAAGGATCAACCTGGGATGTCCTTTATTTCAGAATTCAAGGGATATCAACCTAGGCCCAAGGTAAACTGGGTCAAAAACAAATAAGCTGTTTTTGTATAGGTGAAGACCTATCCAGCATCAAACCATCAATGGTATCTGGATAGTGGGTGCTCAAAGCACATGACAGGGGACAAGGACATCTTCACCTCCTTCAAAGCCAAGCTTGGACCCAAAGTAATTTTTGGAGACTCAAGCTTTGGAACTACAAAAGGATATGGTGCAGTCAAAATTGGCCCAGTCACATTCAAGAAGGTGGCATATGTTGAAGGACTCAAGCACAACTTGATAAGTATCAGTCAACTGTGTGATGAAGGATATCAAGTGACCTTCAACAAAGCCATATGCAAAGTCAAGTCAGTGGACAACACAACTGTGTTGACAGGTAACAGAAGAGGTAACATTTACTTAGTGGATTTTCATTCACCAGTGGTAGATATTTGCCTGTTTAATTCCATTTCAAAATCTAATGTTTTATGGCATAAGAGACTAGGGCATATTAACCTTAGAACCATTGCTAAGCTATCTAAAGACAACCTTGTTAAAGGACTACCTTCTGGTCCCTACAAGAAGGAAGGACTTTGCAAGGCTTGTCAATTAGGCAAGCAAACTAAAAGTAGTTTTAAATCAATTAATAAGAGTGATTCACCTAGGATTTTGTACCTGTTGCACATGGATCTTTTTGGACCCATATCTGTGCAAAGCCTAGGAGGGAAGTCCTATACTTTAGTGGTTGTAGATGACTTCTCAAGATTCACTTGGGTATTCTTTCTGAGGAAGAAGTCTGATAACTTCAAGTGTTTGACAGATTTTCTCAAATGCATTTAGATTGAGTTCAACACTCACATTGCCCTGATCAGAAGTGATCATGGGATAGAGTTTGATTCTCTTCTCATGCAAGAGTTCTGTCAGAGTGAAGGGATCAGGCACACTTTCTCAGCTCCTAGAACTCCTCAACAAAATGGGGTAGCTGAAAGGAAAAATAGAACACTCATTGAATCTGCAACTACATTATTGGCAGATGCTCACTTACCTCTGTCCTTTTGGGCTGAGGCAGTGAACACCTCCAACTATGTGTTGAACAGAAGCCTGATACACAAGCTGAAGGGCAAGACTCCTTATGAATTGCTCAAAGGGAAGAAACCTAAAATAGGCTATTTCAAAGTTTTTGGTTGCACTTGTTTTATTCATAATAATGACAAGAAATATCTAGCAAAATTCCAAGCTAAAGCTGATGAAGGAGTGTTTCTGGGATACTCCATGATCAGCAAGGCCTATAGGGTTTATAATAAATCTTCCTGTAAAATTGAAGAATCTATTCATATTATTTTTGATGAAGCTAACATGTCTTTCAAGGAGAAGAATGCTTCTACCATAGAACCTCTGCAGGTATATTCTCTAGCTGAAGACTTGAACAAACTGCAAGTTGCTGAAAAGAATGAGAGCAGTGATGATGAAGAAGAAGTTCAACATCTTGAAGAAAATCATCCTGAAGAGCCAGTTGCTGCTCCACTAGAGGAGACAACAACACAGGCTGGTGAACAATCAACACTCCCTGTTGACTTAGTAACAACAAGAGATCATCCAATCACCCAAGTAATTGGAGAGATCTCAGCTGGTGTGCAAACTAGAAGTCAGGTCAACCAAAACCTGATGCACACTTGCTTCCTATCTAAAATTGAGCCTCAATCCATTCAAGATGCAGAGCAAGATCCACACTGGATCATTGCAATGCAAGAGGAGTTGCATCAATTTGAAAGGAACAAGGTTTGGGAACTAGTGCCTAAGCCAAAGGATCATCCCATTGTTGGAACAAAGTGGGTATTCAGGAACAAGCTGGATGATCAAGGAGTTATAGTCAGAAATAAGGCAAGGCTAGTTGCTCAAGGGTACTCTCAACAAGAAGGAATAGACTATGATCAGACATTTGCACCAGTTGCAAGGTTGGAAGCCATCAGAATATTCCTAGCCTATGCTGCCCACAAAGGTTTCAAAGTGTATCAAATGGATGTAAAAAGTGCATTTCTCAATGGGGACATCAAAGAGGAAGTCTATGTTAGACAACCTCCAGGTTTTATCTCTCTAACTCACCCTGATTATGTTTACAAATTGCATAAAGCATTATATGGTCTCAAGCAAGCCCCTAGAGCATGGTATGAGACCCTAGCATGCTTTCTTCTGGAAAATGATTTTGTTAGGGGGAGAGTAGACCAAACTCTTTTTATTAGAACCCATAAGTCCCATACCCTGCTAGTGCAAATTTATGTAGATGACATTATTTTTGGTTCTACTGATTCAAAATTGTGCAAAAAGTTTTCCAAGCTTATGCACTCTAAATTTGAAATGAGTAGCATGGGTGAGCTGTCCTTCTTTTTAGGACTGCAAGTCAAGCAACATGCTGAAGGCATATTTATTTCTCAAACCAAGTATGCAAAAGAGCTGGTTAAGAAATTTGGTATGTCTGATGCATCATGTATGAAAACACCCATGCCCTCAAATGCTGTAATAGATGCTGATGAACATGGGAAACCTGTTGATCAGACAACATATAGAGCAATAATTGGCTCTTTATTTTACCTTACAGCTAGTAGGCCTGATATAATGTTTGCCACATGTATTTGTGCTAGATTCCAAGTTAGCCCTAGAGAGTCACATTTAATCTTAGTTAAGAGAATTCTTAGGTATGTTAAAAGTTGTCCAAATCTAGGTCTCTGGTATCCAAAAGATTCAGCATTTGATTTAACTGGATTCTCAGATGCTGATTATGCTGGATGCAGAATAGACAGGAAAAGCACCAGTGGAACTTATCAGTTCCTTGGTGATAGACTTGTCTCTTGGTTCTGTAAGAAACAAACATCTGTGTCAACTTCAACTGCTGAAGCTGAGTATATGGCTGCAGGCAGTTGCTGTTCACAAATATTGTGGATACAGAATCAGCTCTTAGACTATGGCTACAACTTAGAGAAGTCTAAAATTTTCTGTGACAATACTAGTGCTATCTCTATAGCACAAAATCCAGTCCTCCATAGTAGGACAAAACACATAGAAATTAGGCATCATTTTCTAAGAGATAATGTAGAGAAAAATAAAATTGAACTTCAATATATTCCTACTGATTTGCAAAGGGGAGATATTTTCACCAAACCTTTGGATGAAAAGAAACACGGTTTCTTCCTAAATCAGTTAGGTATGTTAGATGGAGGAAGCCTTAATTAAATTACAAGATTTTGAAAAGCTAAAACAGACCAAGACTAGGCCAAAAATCCTTCTTTTTGTGTCTGTAGAATGAGTTTAGACTCTGAACTGCGCTCGACGTTTTCCCCAAAATCGTCGAACAGAGATCGACGATTTTCCAAAAATCGTCGACCAGAGATCGACGCTTTTACAGTCGTCGATCTGAGTTCAGAGCCCTCGCTAGAGCTAGGCTTTCTCTCCTTCTGATCAGAGGCCGTCGAGCTGAGCTCGACGTTTTTCAACATCGTCGAACGAAGATCGCCGATTTTGAAGACTCTTCAGATTCCCTCTGTAGCCCAAATCGTCGAGCTAAGCTTGACGTTTCATCGAGCTGAGCTCAACGATTTTCCTTTTTCGCGTCGAACCCTAATATAAAATCTTTCTTTCAGCCGTAGTTCTCCCTTTGCGCTTTCATACTCTGCAACTCTCTTTCTTTTCCCTCCAAATTCTCTACGCTTGGTCGTTTTTGGTTTTCTGTTGCAGGTGAATATGGCTGAATCAAGTGCTGCTATTGCTAATATGAAGTTCGACACAGGCTTTGACATCGACATAAACTCCTTCGACGGAAGCGACCAGCGCTTCAAGGACATCCTAAACTTATTCCGAGAACAACAGCTGACTCCAATAATGACTACAAGGATGAAGATCGCCTCAGAAGAAATTAAAGAGTGGTGTTTTACCGCAACAGACGAGACTGAGAATTCTGTTGTCGGCACCATTAAGGGGACTTAGGTAATTCTATCCCCGGCTCTTTTAACAGAAGTCTTTCAACTAGTACTGGAGAAGACTCCATTGAACTGTCTGGAGAGGAGTTTGACACCATGCTAGATAGGATGGGTCACAATGCAGTCAACCCTAATAAGCTACTGAAGAAAAATCTGGCTATAGAATTTCAATTCCTGGCTGATGTAGTTGGGAAGGTGCTGTTGGCCAAGCATTCAGCCCATGACACCATTTCCAGATATCAGTTCTGCCTGATGGGAGCTTTATTAGATAAGAAACACCTGGACTGGGGCTCCATCTTCTTCACTCTGATTAAGAAGAAGATCAACAAGAATGCAGTTAGTTATGGGAGAATCTTAGGGGTCTTTCTGCACAACAGGTGCCCTGACCTATTAACCTCCTCTGGCATGTTTATCAATGCATCCAAGAGGCTTTCCTGTGCCCTCTTCAGTAAATGGGACAGGCAGATCATAAACCCCTCCAGGGCTGCTGCAACACTTCATTCAGGCACAAGGACTATCTCAGTCACTCCTTCAGCAGAAGAGCTGCCTGCTTCCTCCCCTCCTCCAGCCATATCCACCCAAGTTGTCACCTCCTCACCACCAGTCACCACCATAATCATCTCATCCCCAATTACCATTTCCTCACCTATGTCATCCCCTCCTTTATCCACCTCAGAGGAATTCCATCCTCTCTTCTCCTATTCAACCTTCACCCTACCATCCTTCTCACTTACAGATGATTCCTTCATGGATGATTCACCCTCTACTCCTCCTGAGCCACCCTCAACTTCCTCCTTTCAACAACTGCTTTATGACATTCTCTCTCAACCCTCCTTCACACCATCTATTACTTCCCCTATCTCCACCTCAACCTCCTCTATCTCCATTATTCCATCTTCTGAACCAACCATTCCCTCTCCACCTTTCTCCACATTTTCAGTTTCAGCCATCATCCCTCCATCCACCTTTGCCTCTACCTCTGCTCAAGCCCCACTTGAGCATGTAGATCTTCCTAGTTTGGCAGACAGGCTGTATGAGTTGCTAGCTCCCAAGCTGACATCTCTACTGGAGTCTTCCCTGGCTCCACTCCTGAAGCAAGTACAGGAGCTGTCTACCAAGCTTGCCTCCCTCTCCTCCTCCCTGGCTATCACATCTTCTGTGTGCCTTGATTCACCTCTCTCTGAACCAAGGCAGGGGGAGATGCCTTATGAAGAAGTGGATGTGCCAGCTGCTGATATTATGTCTGCTCCAGCTCCAGCTCTTGGATGTGCTTTTGCACTGAATCTGCAGAGGCTGCTATCTATATTTGATACAGTCCATTTCAGCTATCTGCCTGCAACTCCTGCTGAAGATTTGTCTAAGGCCATTGTGCCTGTATCTACCTGTGATCCCAGCCATATTGATTCCTACATCAAGTCCTGGAAGGCTGTGGATATCTCTGATGCTGGTACTAAGGCCACTGTGCCTCCTTCTGTTGAAACTGCTGCTACTGCTGACATAGAAATGATTCTAGCAACTGATGCTGATGAAATTGCTGCTCCTGCTCCAGTGTCTGCTCCTGTTTCTGCCTGCTCTGCTGTTGCTCTCTCTCCTCCTGCTCCTGATGTCTCTGCAAAACTTAAAGCTCAAGAAGAGCTTATCAGAAGAATTGATGATCTATATGATCAACATCAAAGTTCTGAGAGTGACCAATACAGGACTGATTCTGATGATTCTACTAGAACTATTGCCAAGAAGAGAAAAGCCAGAAGTAAAGCAATGATGTCAGTCCCTCCTGCCAAAGCCAAAGACTCCAATGATATTCCATACTACATCCTGCATGACTGCCCCATCTCTGAGCCTTGGATGCAATATTCCAAAAATCAACTGAAAGCTATGAAGAAGAAGAGGAAGCTTGACAAATATGAAAAAGGATCTTCTCAATATCAGCCTCCTCCTCCTCCTCCTCCTCCAGATTCTGGCTCAGGTTCAGCCCCTCAAGCTCCAGTCTCCAGACACAGTTCTTCCCAGTATTATCAAAGATCATATCAAAGGGGACAGCATCAAAGAGGATATCAACCCAAAAGGGGTAATTATAGAGAAAATCAAAGAGGACAAAGATCCTATCAAAGGGAAGGACAAGGTCACCCTGACCCTTCTTCAGGTCCTTTTCCTTACAAGCTGAAAGACACAATTGTTTCCAGGACTCCTTCTACTGTTTCTGAAATCATCAGCAGATATGAATCTCCTATTCCTTTTGAAGATCCTGAGAACAACCCTGTATCCTGGACAGCCAGAATGAAAGAATTGGCTGCCCTTGATCAAATAAAAAGGGCCAGAGAACAAGGCAAGGATACTTCAAACATAACTACCTTATCAGAGCAGAGAAAGAAAGAACTGGAAAGATATACATCAAGGAAATTTTTCAATCCAGAAGACTATATGAAGCTGCACCCTGAGGCTGTTGTTCCAAGGCCCAAATCTCAAACTTCTCTAGGTGCAGAGGATGACAGTAGGTCAAAGAAAGAAAGTCAGAATCCAAATAGAGAAATTTTATTTAAAAAGGGATCTGAAAGGAAGTGAACTGTGTAAGCTAAACATTTCATCCACCTTTGGATATCTGCTGATATTTATCTGTGATCTGCTTTACTGCTATATATCTTCTCTGCATTTTGTATTAGCTTATGTATTGTTGTATGCTTTTCATTTCCTATGATTGTCTGTAAATAGTAATCCTAACCCAAATAGGGGGAGATTGTTGGAACACCCTATTACTAATTTGGGTAAGGATCACTATGCTTGTCTTAGGAATCCCAGTTGACCTAGTTGTATAGTTGAAAAGGTCAACATTAGAATGAGTCTAGGGCTTAGAACTTAGGTTTGAAGCTGCCCCCAGGATCATTCCAAGATCAAGGTTGAAGAGCTTAGTCTAAGGCAATTTACGTCGAGCTCAGGTCGACGAATCGACGAATCGTCGAACTCCGTTCGACGATCTCTGAGCTCATCTTCAATAAAACGTCGAACTCCGGTCGACGATCTTCGAGCTCAGATCGACTATCTGCTTTTGACTAGCTTCTGCTGAGTCGTCGAACTCCCCTCGACTATCTTCTAGCTCAGTTCGACGATCCCTCCCTAAAGTTATTTCTCAGGTCTCTGAGCTCGGTTCGACGATCTTCGAGCTCAGATCGACGTTTTCTGTCTGCTTGTCATTTAATCTCTGAGCTCAGTTCGACGATCGTAGAGCTCAGATCGACGTTTTCTTTGGAGAGATCGACGCTTTCAGGAATTCAAATGCTGCTGTTCTTTGGAATGTTTTTGAATATTATCAGCATTTATGTCAGAAGATCTCCCAGCCGTTTGTCTTTATTTCTAGAGCAAGTTTCAAGGAATTATTCAGAGAATGTTTGCTAGACCTTCCTCTAGAAGACAAGACTATTTTTGGAAGACATTTATGACTCCCAACGGCTAATTTTGGACAAGGAAACGTCAGAAAACTTTTATTCCTTTCTTCTGTGTTATTAAGATTTACAGAATACACAAGAAGAAGACACACAGAGATTGACAAGAAAAAAAAGTGAACACACAGAATAGAGAACAGAGAAATCTAGTTTTGGTAAAGCTTCTTTTCCTGAACCTTTCTACATCTCAGGGGGAGCTTTGACATCATCAATCCACTTGTGCTTCTCTCATTTGATTGAGAACAGAGAAGACACCCTTCATTCTTATTTTTCTTTTCCTGCTGTAAAAGGGTTCTTGAACTCCCTTCAAAAGTTCTGTCTGGTTCTGAGAGCCTTGTCAAAACTCAGTGGTGGCAAGACACCTGATCAAAAAATCTAGTTTTGGTTTTTGGGCACCTTATCAAAAGCTCATTGGTGTCAGGACACCTGATCAACTCATCCTGAGTGGATTCCTACCAAGGGTGGTAGAAGAGTGGATGTACCCAGGTTTTTGGGGAACCACAATAATTCCTTGTGTCTTCTGGTTTGTTTGTGTGATTTGTTTGCTGTGTGCTGTGCTTTTTACTTCTTAGTTTTTAACTTCTTACTAGCACTCTACACTATATCATAAATTGAATTTTATATGTGCTGTTTATTTCAACTGTGAAAAATTATTTTAAAATACTCTATTCACCCCCTCTCTAGAGTTGAGATAGATCTTAGCCTCACTTTCAGGGATTACACTATATGGTCCTGTGTTCATGACCCATTGTAGACAACATTGGTCTACACTTAGCAATGGTAATCTGCAAACACACAAGTAGAACAAGGATATGAAATACAACTTAATTCATCTTAGTTCAAGGGTGACTTCATGCAAATCTGGGTTATTGTGGATGCAATACCCAACACCTCTCTCTTGGCCGTCGGCCACCCTCTTCCCTCTCTCAAATTTCGGTCTCCTCTCCTTTCTCCTCTCCCTCCTCTTCAATCTCTCGACCACCCTCCTCCACCACCCAACCCGAGCACCCTCCACTTCCTACACCCAAAATCGACCACCAGATACTCCCTAGGGTCGGCCCTTTCCCAATCTGCCACCCTCTCTCCCCCCTTCATTCTCTCGACCACCATCCTCCACCACCCAACTTGAGCACCCTCCTTATACACCAAAAAAAACCAGCCCCCCCCCCCTTCACAAAATCTGGTCACCCCACTCCATCACCATCCCATAAACCAAGTAGCCCTTCCTACCACCTTGGAAAAATTTCCAACCACCTTTTCTCTCTTATCTTGAGAAAATTTCTTCCATCAAGGTAATCCCACTCCTTGGAATTTTGTAATGGAATAGTGGCTTGCGTCTCTATCGTCTGGTGCAGATCAGTGGATTTTGCATGCAAAATAGATCCAACCACCGTCGTCGTGTGTTTCCTCCACTCATCTTTGTGGACGGATTTCTTGGGATTAGGTAACGAATTCTAAACCTCCTCTTGCGTGATTCTCCTATATTATTGTGAGATTTGGTGGATTAGAAGGCTAGTGTTTAGTCCGGATTTATATTGAAATTAGTGCGTTAATAAAATCGGAATTGCAAGCATTTATTTTTCTGGATATTTTCGTATAACTTGGATCGGTAGATTTCGTGAATGCTAGTAGAGATCGGGATCATTACCCTAGATTCCTCCTTGAGTTAAAGAGATTTGTCCTTCCTCGAATTAATTAATTTGGGATTGATTTTTTTTGACTTTGTTGAAATCGCTACTTTAGTCTGGATTCTTCTCTTATTGCGATTATGAATGCGTTGCGGATATTATTAATTTAATTAGCTTATTGTCCGGATCGTGTAGGTCCTATTCTCTTGAGAAAACATTGGCATATAGCCCTTGTTTAATCTCTAAAAGGGGTATCGACCCTTTGCATTGTGCATTGTTCAATTTTGTGCCACTAGTTGGTTGAGTTCAACGGTAGCGTATTTAGAGAGACATTGCACACTATGTATCTTGTCAGATTAGAAAGCATAGTATTAATCCCGTCAGAACCATTGGCCTGCATCAATTTGGTATCAGAGGGAGGTTCGTGTCAATTTTCTAATTATCACCCTCCCCCTTTTCTTAAAACGCCGAAACGCACTTGCACTATCCATTGTCCAAAACAATAAAAGAATTTTTTTTTGGTCTGCAAATAGCGGTCTAAAATCTTTATTTTTCTGCAAAAATAAATAAATAATAATCTTCTATTTATTTTCAGCAAGATAATCCAAAAAAATATATTTATTATCCTAGTTATTAAGCGGGAACAAATCCATCTGTTATAATTTCATTAGGCCAGAATCATTGCTTCTTGCATGCGTACAAGATTCAAGTAGGTTTTTCTGATCCTATCCCCACTAAATATGGCTCATGACATCTATGCTTCCCGATTAGACTATTTGTATGCTAAAGTTATGGCTAATCACACCCCAGCCTTGCCTACATACCAAAGGAATACCTACTGTCCCCATACTAGAAGAGAGGCACCCACTTATGACGGATATAGGAATTCTCAAATCTTTAGGGACTGGCTTAAGGGAATGGAAATTTATTTTGATTGTCACGAATGGGACGACCAACAAAAGGTTATCGTCTCCCGAGAAAGATTAGTGGGTCAAGCCCAGGTGTTTTGGCTAAACGAAGAGCGTCATGTGGGTGATTATCAATATGCTTGGCTGCAAATGCATAGCCTTCTTACGTTTCAATTTAACTTTGACTACCTTCGTACTAATAGCACCGCAACCGTGAGCGTGTGTAGTTATGACACTAAACCCGTATCTTCTTATAGGAGTGACCATATGCCTCAGGATAGATCCTTTTCCCACAAAGGTAGGACTACCCAAAATATTACTCTTTCCACCTTTAGGGAAAATAAGCAGTTTAGACCCGTATCTCTTTTTGACTCGAAAGATGTTACTACTAGGGTTTTGGCTCCTTTAGCTTCGACGTTTGAGCCTCCTAAGATTGTGTATGATACCCATGAGGACTCTCATGTAGATGTGGAATCTCCTGATTTTGAGGATGACCAACTAAATAAGAATATTTTGTCATGTACGATAGTGCCCGACGATTCTGACATTGATGAGATATCTAGTGATTTGGAAGATGATTTTTGGGATGATGGTATTCCGATCTGTGAGAGTATCTTGTTGCCTATTACATACTCTGCTAGTGTTGCGTCTGATCTCCCTATTATTGAGTGCCCTATTCAACCTACGATTACACTAGCTGAGATTGTATCCGTGTCATCTACGGAGTCTGAGAGTGAGGATATCCCTAGTGTTATTGTGGATGATTTACCTTATGAGGGAAGGTTAATTTTGGATGACTATAGCGCTGAGAACTCGAAGGATATCTATTTGATGTTATCACCATTACTTGAAGCTACTTGTGAATTAGAACTTTTGTCGGGTTCGATTTTGCCTATTTCTAAGACCTTTACTGATTTTGATTTGGATGATGTATCTAGTGCGGACGAATTTTATTGCGAGGGAGTTGTACTTTTGGATGACGTTATTGATATAGACCCAGATGAGAGTTCCTTGATGTTATCACCGTTGGATGAAAATTATACTGATTTGGATTTTGTCCCGGGATTGATTTTATCGACCCTTCCTCCTGTTTATTTTCCTACATTAGATGACTTTTTAGGATCTGGATCTGGTAGTCTGAGTTTTAGTGTCACACCCACTATATTAGTTCCTACATTAGCGTTGTCTCGATGTTTAGATATTAATAAGTTGAGCGCACTAGTATTTGGTCTTTTCACCGCCTTTTCTCGTTCTTACCACACCTTGTATATGATGGATCACATCATGAGTTATATGTCAGTGGATAGTGTTTCGTTGTCGACTGTTTCTGATTCCGCAGCAATTGTGCCCCTAGATTTAGTCTTATCACGCCATATTTATTCCTCCAATCTAGTGGAACATATTTTCCCTCCGCCTATTTATGACCTCCGCTTACATGCATCTAGGATGTTAACTAGTCATTTTAATTTATGTCGCACGCATGTCTGTTACTTTCAGAGACTGTCCTACGCCAGATTTGGTGATTTGGGTTTAGTCTGGTCAGTCCCCCAGCGGATGTCTACTACCTCCGCTAATACTTTAATACGTAGGAAGGCCGACCAATCCATGGTTATGAAGAACTTCGGATTTGAAGCATTTCTTTAAGATTTTTATAATGCACTAAGTGTTTCACTTTTTTTCCAGTTTCCGGACTTTTTACTGTACGCCTCTTTTCCACCTGAGTGGCTTTCTTTGTCGTTTCTCCCTCCCACTAAATGTTCTCTTGGGTTGGGAAGTGTTAGTTCTACCGTGTCTATTTTCCACATAGATTCCTTGGTTCTTGAACCAGATGGTAAGATTCAAGTTATTTTTCTTTTGCTTGACACCCTTTCAAGTTTCCTCGAAAGTTTTGTTATTCCTATGTCTGATAGGTTCTCTTTACTGAGCAATGATCGTGCTACTATGACTTGGGTTGTGGGACCCGATTTGCCCCCTGTTGCTATAGCTTTCGACTATTTTCCCCTCACGGGCCACTTATCGGTGATGAGTAATTTGGAGCGGAGGAGGATTGATGGCGACGCTGTCCCGCCACTAGTTCATGATGACGTTGCTGAGGCGGCCTTTGATCCCCGACATAGAGAGTTTGTTGATTAGGACGATCGTTGCCGCAAGCTTGAAGATGGGATTCTATTGCGACATTCATCGCCAACGCCGTGCCCCGCTACATGTTATGCACGCTGTCCACCATCGACATTACCCTCATATAAAATATATAATTATAAAATAAATATTTATAATCATATATTTTTAAGCATTATTATTTTTAAGCATTTTATTTTCATGCATTTTATTTTTATGCATTATCCTATTTGTATTTTTATTTCATGTTATGATGGGTGCCTATAACCATCTAAGTTTTATTTTATTTTATATGGTGGAGATTGATTGGTGTAGCCTATATAAGGCCTTGTTGTTGAAGATTTTAATTAAGATGATAAGGAATTGAAAACCCTAAATCTAATGAGATTTTCCCTCCTCCTCCTTGGCAATTTCAGCCTCCCCTCCTCTCCTATCTCTTGGCCATCGACCACCCTCTTCAACCTCTCAAATTCCGGTCTTCTCTCCTTTCTCCTCTCCCTCCTATTCTATCTCTCGGCTACCCTCCTCCACCACCCAACCCGAGCACCCTCCTCTTTCTACACCAAAAACTGACCACCAAATACTCCCTAGGGTCAGCCCTTTCCCAAGCTGCCACCCTCTCTCCCCTTCATTCTCTCGGCCACCATCCTCCACCACCTAACCCGAGCACCCTCCTCCTTATACACCAAAAAAATGACCAGCCCTTCCCTTCACAAAATCTGGCCAGCCCACTCCATCACCATCCCATAAACAGAGTATCCCTTCCTACCACCTTGGTAAAATTTCCCACCACCTTTTATCTCTCCTCTTGAGAAAATTTCGGCCGTCAAGGTAATCCCACTCCTTGGGATTTTGCAACGGAAAAGCGGCTTACATCTCCATCGTCGGGTGCAGATCCGTAGATTTTGCGTGGAAAATAGATCCAACCACCATCGTTGTGTGCTTCCTCCACTCATCTATGTGGATGGAATTCTTGGGATTGGGTAACGATTTCTAAACCTCCTCTTGTGTGTTTCTCCTATATTATTGTGAGATTTTGTTTATTAGAAGGCTATTGTTTACTCTGAATTTATATTGAAATTAGTGCGTTAATAAAATCAAAAATTGCAAGCATTTATTTTTCCGAATATTTTCGTATAACTTGGATCGGTAGATTTCGTGAATGCTAGTAGAGATCGGGTTCATTACCCTAGATTCCTCCTTGAGTTCAAGAGATTTGGCCTTCCTCGAATTAATTAATTTGGGATTGATTTTTTTGGACTTTGTTGAAATTGCTACTTTATTCTGGATTCTTCTCTTATTGGGATTGTGAATGCTTTGCGGATATTATTAATTTGATTAGCCTATTGTCCGAATCATGTCGGTCCTATTAGCTTGAGCGAACATTAGCATATAGCCCTTGTTTAATCTCTAAAAGGGGAAGCGACCATTTGCACTGTGCATTGTTCAATTTTGTGCCACTAGTTGGTTGAGTTCAACGGTAGCGTATTTAGAGAGATATTGCACACTACGTATCCTGTCTGATAAGAAAGTGTAGTATTAATCCCGTCGGAACCATTGGCCTACATCAGCCTCCTTGGGCCTAAACCTGCTCATTATCTGATATCGGTTGGAGATGATAAGTGTTGGAGTGAGGACTCACCTCTTCTTGAGGATGTCACCAGGTACAGTCGGCTTGTGGGGAAACTCATTTATCTAACAGTCACAAGACCAGATATTTATTATGTAGTGGGAAGAGTAAGACAAATTTTGCATGCTCCTAAGTAGTGTCATCTACAGTCGACAATGATGATTATAGAGTATGTGAAAGGTGATCTAGGGAAAGGACTTCTGTTTTTAAATAGGGGACATTTGATGGTTGAGGCATATTCTGATGCCAGTTATACAAATGAAAAGGAAGATAGGAAGTCCATATCTGTGTTCTGTACTTTTATTGGCGGGAATTTGGTTAGCTGGAAGAGCAAGGAACAAGTTGTTATCTCCAAGTCAAGCACACAAGCTAAGTATAGGAGCATGGCTCTAACTACTTGCGAGCTGAAGTGGTAACAAACACTTATGCTTGATTTTGGAGACCTTTATGACCATCCTCTGCCAATGTTCTGTGACAATAGGGTAGCCATATATATTTCAAGGAATCCTATCTTTTATGAGAGGACAAAGCATATCGAAGTTGATTGTCATTTCATTAGAGGGGAGATTTTGAAGAATCAGATCTGCACTCCGTTTATTACCTTAGAGAGAGAACTAGCTTATTTCTTCACCAAGGCAGTTACTCCTTCTATAGAGGTTTGTAGCAAGCAGGGCATGGTAGATATATATGCTCCAGCTTTAGGGGGAGTGCTGGAGCTTGAGGATACCAGGAGGTCTTATGTCTAACCGCAGCGGTCTACCTCTCGCAGCGGCCGAGCGGTTTGCCTCAGCGGCCTCATGGAGCTTCAGGAGACCGGGGGGTCTTATGTCTAACCGCATCGATCTGCCTCTCTCAACAGACTAGTGGTTTGGCTCAGTGGTCTTGTGGTGACCTTCAGCTAGCGGTCATGAGGATAGCAACAGTGGCAGTCTGAGGGATAGTCGCAGCAGCGGCCTAGGTGTAAGCCACAGTGGTGGTCTGGAGGTTAGCCACAACAGTCTGGGTGTAGCCACAATAGTAGAATGAACGTTAGCCGCAACGGTCTGGAGGTTAGCCGTAGCGGTCTGGATGAAGCCGCAGTAGCAGATGGTTAGCCACAACTGCGGTCTAGTGTAACGCTGTAGTTGCGGTCTGGCGAACTGTACCAGCGGTCTTCCCTGACAGTGTGGCGGTTTTCCTTAGTTGTCGTTGGGTGTTCAGTTATTCATTGTATAGTGTGCAATTTGACCATATCAAACCGCATAAGTCCCCTGGCTTGTATTTATTCCCACATTGATTGTTGTATTCTCTCATCTCTCCCAATTTCTATAAATAAGGGGCATACATATGTAATGATTATTTTTTAGAGCAATAAAATTTGCGATTTATTTACCTCTTGGCTATTTTCTAGCTAATTTTTCACAATTGCCATACCTCCAAGGAGATGTGGGACACTTTGGTGGTATACATGGAGGGAACTGAAGAGGTCAGAGATGACAGGAAGTCCATGCTCAACAAGGAGTATGAGGCTTTCAGGCAGTCCAAGGGAGAGAGCATAGATGTTTGCTATGAAAGGTTCTTTAAGATAGTGAATTAGCTAAGGACCTATGGAAGGGTCTTCAACCATTATGAGCTGAATGCCAAGTTTCTCAGGTCTCTAACTAGAGATTGGAATACAAAGATCTATTCCATCAAAAAGGTGGCAAAGTTGGCTGATACTCACCCTCACACTCTTTTTGGAAAGTCATTCTCTTATGAGATACGACTATCTACCAGGAAGGAGGAGGAGAACATCAACAAATCCAAGGCCAAGGAAAATACTTTGGCCTTCAGAGCAGACAGTACTATGAAGAGCAAGGAGAGGATTCCCTCTCCTCCAAGAAGGCTTGCTGATTAAGACAGTACAGGGCCAAGCTCATCTGACAGTAGCTTGTCAAATGAAGATTTTTCTACCTTCTCCAGGCAACTCCAGAAGTTGATAAAGAAGAAGTAGTGGAGGAGTAGACCTTTCTCCTCTTCTCATCAAAGGAAGAATCAATCCAAGGCGTACATGTATTATTCTAAAACTGGTCAATACATTTCCTCTAAAGTTGTATGTTATGATTGCAATATTCCAAGGCATGTGATAGCTGACTGCCCAGTCAAAAGAAGAGAGGATGGTGAGAAAAAGGTCCATCAGCACAAGGGGAAGAAGGAAAAGTCCTTTATTGCAAAGAAGGAGAAGAGCTGGAGTGATTCTGACTAAGCATCTTCTGAGTTTGAAGAAGAAGAAGCCTACATAGGGCTGGTTACTGGCTAAAAAGTAGCTAAAGCAGAAGCTGAAGACTATCCTGCTACCAGGGTAGGGATCATGGCCCCTCTATCACATTCAGATAGTTACTAAGAGGATGATCATGAGGATGAAGATGCCTACAGCTGCTATGGGCTAATAATAATGTCAAATGAAGAACCCAGCCAGGATCAGCCTGGTCTAGAGAAGGTACATTCACTATCTAGTTCTTCTTCTGAGTCTGGCTATGAGACTAGTCCCAATTCAGAAGCTTCTTCATCCTATGGTGAAGATGACTCTGAATCTGAAGAAGATGTCAATAAATTAATTGACATGTATGGTGAACTTTTCGATGAATTTAAGAAAATCAAGAAGTTGATTAAGACGCAGGCCGAGGAGATAACCTCTCTTCAGCTAGCTGCTTCCTAGCAGGCTGAGATAGCATCCTTGCTGGATCAGAAGACTGGGGAAGTCATCCAACTTAGGAACATTACTCTCATCCAGATTGGCACCATTAAGTACAAGGATAGTCTCATTAGAGATCTTGAAGAGAAGCTCTAGAGGGAGAAGATATTTGTTGCTAGTTACTCTAAGCCCAATACTATATTGCCATTGATAAACTCCTTCTCCTCTCAGAAGGGTAATAAGGGGTTGGGGTTTAAGGGAAACACTAGAGTTGCCCCTTCCAAAGTGAAACAAAAAGCTCCAGTCTATCCTCTAGCTTCTAAGCCTCCCATCCCTTTTAATAAGGTGATGTTGCCTTCAAACAAGTATGACCAAAAAAGCATCTATGGCCACTGGATGAATGGTAGATCCACTAGTGTGAACAAAGATGTTCACAGCTATGATGGAAGGTATAATAGGGGAATGAGTGCCTTTAAGTCTCCCCATGAGGAAATTCAAATGGCCCATCCTGGACCATTTGTTTTTGGTACCCCAGCCCCCACTCTCAAGAACAAGGCAGTAGCCTTCACTCAAGCCCATCTAACAAAGGTTCAGACCATGGGTAAGTCTGTTAGCAGGCCAAATCTAGCTATCTATGATGCTATAAACAACATGTCATCTACAAAGAAGACTGCTGCAAATGGAAGTCAGAGCCAACAAGAAAGACTGCTAAAAACTCACCTTCAGTCAGATTCTTGCTGAAAGGAACTTGAAGAAGGCTACAGTACCTCTTCCTTCTTTTCAGTCAGTAGTTAACCATACTGCAGGACCTTCTAAGAAAAGAAGATAAAACATTCATGAGTGCTGGTGTTGTGGGAAAGTGGGAATTTTGCCTTAGATTGTGGGCACAATCCCACTGTGCTGAGAGCTAGTGTTTGTCCTGTCCGAAAATCTATAGGAAGATATATTTATTTTCAGGCTAATCAGAACCTAGGACCCAATAATTATTGGGGTCCTAAGGTAAGATAAATCATTTGTTGTAGGTTAGTCCAAGTGCACATACCCCTATATAGTACTTGTATAATGGTTGTTCCAGACACATGACTGGAACAAGGAGCAATTAAAGCAGTACACTACAGTGAAGGATGGACCCAAAGTTATCTTTGGTGGTTCAGATAGAGGGGTGACAAGAGGCTATGATAAGATTACCAATGGCATAGTCATAATCTCAAAAGTGGCTTCTATTGAGGGGTGGCAACACAACCTCATAAGCATAAGTCAACTATGTAATCTTGGCGATATCATTTACTTCCACAAGGATGAGTGCCAGATTAGGAGGTCAAGTGACCAAGAGATCATCTTGCAGGTACTAGGAGTGGAAATGTTTGTTGCTTAAATTTCCTTTATCTTAATAAAGACTCTCCTATTGGTCTAGTTGCAAATGAGAAAGTCTCATATTGTGTACAATGGAACAAGAGACGAGCTCATTTGAATTATAAGACTATTAATAAGGTCTTTAGTGAAGAGCTAGTTAGGAATTGTACTAATATGAAATGCACCAAGGAAGGTATTTGTTCAGCTTGCCAAAATGGCAAGCAGACAAAATCTTCCTTCAAAGGCATTGGGACCAAAGATTCTATGAGGTGCTTATACCTCTTGCATATGAACTTGTTTGGTCCTATGCCAGTTCATAGTCTAGGTAGGAAAGTCTACACCCTTATGGTGGTTGATGACTATTCTAGGTTTGCTTGGGTTATCTTTCTGAAGAAAAAGTCTGAAAAGCTTGATATCTTCAAGACATTTGTCAAGCAAATTCAAAATGAGCTAGACAGCACTGTGGTCAAAATCAAAAGTGAGCATGGGAATGAATTCAAGTCTGATAGCATGACAAGGTTCTGTGAAGAGCAAGGGATTCATCAAGAAATTTTCTTCTCCAAGAACACCCCAGCAAAATGGGATTGTTGAGAGGAAAAATAGAACTCTCATAGAGGTTGGAAGGACCTTGCTGAATGACACATCTCTCCCAGAATATTTCTGGGATGAGTAAGTTAATACTATATGTCATGTCTTTAATAGGGCCTCTATCACCAAGAGCCACAAGAAGACTCCCTATGAGATTATAAAGGACATAAAACCAAGCATGGACTATCTCAGGATCTTTGATTGCAAGTCCTATATACTGTATAATGGGAATTCCTCTGTGACTAAGTTTGCTGTCAAGTCCTATGATGAGATTTTTGTTGGATACAACAATCATAGTAAGGCCTATAGGATCTACAACTTGAAAGTCAAGTTATAGAAGAGCCTGTTAATGTAGTTTTTGATGAGTCAACTATGATTAACAGTGAGCTGCCAATCTCCTATTCTTGTACTACAGGTACAAAGCTGATGATGGACAAGCTAACCATCAAAGATGTTGCTCTATTAGTCTAAGATGGGGTGGATATTCCAGAAGAAGAGCAAGGCATACCTGAAGTGGATGAAGATTAACAAGATGCTGCCACTGAAGCTGAGCTGAAATAAGATTGCCACCAGCTGTCAGGCATCTAAGAGATCATCCAAGACACCAGATTATTGGTGATGCAGACTAAGGAGTGGTGACAAGAAGCAAGAGCCTTAAAATAGCAATGTATGCAAGTTTCCTATCACAGGTTGAGCCCAAGAGATTTGAAGAGGCCAACATAGATCAGTTCTGGATCGTAGTCATGTAAGAGGAATTGAACCAGTTTAAGACGTGTAAGGTCTATAAGCTGGTTCCCAGACCATAAGGACATAATGTCATTGGATTCAAGTGGATTTACAGAAATAAACTTGATGAAAATGCCATTATAATAAAGAACAAGGATAGGCTAGTAGCTAAGGGGTACAGACAAGAAGAAGGTATTGATTTTGATCAAACCTTTGCCCCTATAGCAAGATTGGAAGTCATCAGACTCTTCCTTACATATGCTGCATTAAAAGGATTTAAAGTCTGCCAGATGGATGTGAAGTAAGCCTTCCTGAATGGCGACTTAAAGGAAGAAGTCTATGTTGAACAGCCTCCAGGTTTTGTTGATTATATTTCACTTGAATTTATTTATAGACTTAGGAAAGATCTATATGGGTAAAGCAAGCCCCAAGAGCATGGTATGAGACATTATCTAGTTTCCTTATTGAGAATAAATTCTCAAAGAAGAAGATAGACAAGACCCTATTCCTAAGGGAATCTAAGGGCAAGATCATTCTAGTCCAAATTTATGTAGATGACATAATATTTGGGTCTACTGATGAAAACCTTTGTAGGAAGTTTGCCAAACTTATGCAAGGGAAGTTTGAGATAAGCAGTATGCGTGAGCTTAAGTACTTCTTGGGTCTCCAAGTAAGGCAGACTGAAGATGGACTGTCCATCTAACAATCTAAGTTCACTAGGGAGTTGATCAAGAAGTTTGGTATGGAGAATG
The DNA here is from genome assembly GCA_039513925.1 of Platanthera zijinensis. NCBI lineage: Eukaryota > Viridiplantae > Streptophyta > Magnoliopsida > Asparagales > Orchidaceae > Platanthera > Platanthera zijinensis. Next base: position 107,476,495 of record CM077088.1, read on the forward strand.
CCTCCACCATGAAAACTCCCATGAGGTCAAGTATGCCTATAGACAAAGATGAGGCAGGGAAACTTGCTGATGAAACTTTGTATAAGGGGATAATTGGCCCCCTTCTATATCTTACTGCAAGTAGGTCAGACATCGTGTATGCTATATGTGTTTGTGCTAGATTATAGGAAAGCCCTAAAGAATCTCACTACTCTGCTGCAAAGAGGATTTTGAGGTATCTTAAGGGCACACCAGATCTTGGCCTCTGATATCCTAGAAATAGGGATTTTGAACTAACAGGCTATTCAGATACAGATTTTGTAGGATGTAAAGAGGATAGGAAGAGCACATCAGGAACCTAACAGTTCTTAGGAAAAAGACTAGTGTCTTGGAGCAACAAAAAATAGACTATTATTGTTATCTCAACAGTTGAGTCTAAGTATATCTCAACAGGTAGCTACTGTGCACAGTTGCTGTTGATCCGGCATCAGCTCCAGGACTATAACCTTCAGATAAGTAGAACCCCCATGTTCTGTGATTCTACTAGTGCAATCTCAATTGCTAGGAATCTTGTCTCTTACAGCAGCACTAAGCATATTGAGATTAGGTATCATTTTATTAGGAAGCATGTGGAAAAGGAAGACATCTGTCTTGAGTTTGTCCCCACAAACAAGCAAGTGGTTGATATATTTATTAAGCTACTAGATGAAGTCAAGTTCAACACCTTCAAATTTGAATTGGGAATGTTGAATTTGGTATAGCTTCAGTTACTCCATGTAGTATTTGTGTTGCAAAACTCACCTTTCTTATAGGTAGATAAGAATCTCAAGTGATATCAAGTGGTCTCAAGACTAAGATGGACTCAAGTGTCCAGAAAAGTGAAGAGAGCAGATTCTCCTGTTGAGGGGGAGCAAATCCATCAATTTGCAGGAACATGTTCAGCTTCCTGTTAAGTAGCAATCAACGGCTGCAGTGGATCAAAGATCATCACCACTGATCAGCAAGTTCCCAGGACTATGCAATATCTGAGGGGGAGATCAACCCTAGTGGATAGCCGTTGTTGTGCAGTCACTACTGCTATTGTAAAGACATGATGCTGCAGGTCAAGAGGAATAGCTAGCACCTCCCTTACTACAACTGTATTTTGCAGAAGTTTTCAGTGGTATAGGAGTGGTATTGGCTCAAGTAGAACAATGCTAGCAACTAGCTCATGTGGCTGCAGTGATGTGTTGTATTAGTGTATCAACACAAAAGGTATGACTCCTAGTCAAGTAATTTGATAACTAGGATAATTTTTTAAGTGGCATCAACACAAGATGTTGGCTAGGATCAACAGTAAATATCTCCCATGATCCTATCACCTCCCTCATTAGGAAAATGATCTTTGAAGAAGCCAGAAAGGGGGAAAGGTAGGCAATACCCTAAACCCTAAAGGGGGAGGAGTAGAGCAATACTTGCTAGATAAGGGGAGATGGTGGACAATACATGCCCAGGGGGAGATGTGGAAGCAATACTTGACATGACCAGCTCATGTCAAGTAAGTGCTTAATACTTGAAAACATTAAAAAGTAATATAAAGAGAGCAATGTTGAGCCATTGCATATTATGTTTCCACCCTCAAGTGGGTAAAGGAAAGCCCTCCACTTAAGTGTTAAGTAGTGAGGAGTGTTCTAAGTTGCTTCAAATTTTCAAGTGGTATGAGAAGGCTTACATCTGCCTTTTAAATTTATACACTTTATGAGAAAATGCTTCTTAGTAATACTGGGTGTTTTGCCTTCTTCAAATAGGGGGAGATTGTTGGGAATATTTCCCTCAATGTTCCCTAGTTTTGATTTGAAAAGGCATCACCATCAACACTATGAACATAATTGTATTTGATGTTGTTCAAGCTCATCATGTGTAGGATGTTCCTTGGAAAAAGTTTAGACAAGTTGTCTAAGTGGTTGTGACAAGTGGTCACAAGGTAGAAAGGTGGAGAGACAGAAATCTATCTAAGTCCACAGGCTTTGAGTGAAGCTAGTTCACTCAATGTCAGATGCCAAGGAAGGATGTGGAAAAACAAAAAATTGTCTAAGTCCGAAGGTGTAGAGTGTAGCCAGTTCACTCAACGACAGATTCCAAAAAATGTCGATTAAAGGATGGACAGTTAAAGCCCAAAAGTTTGCCAGACAGAAATGCGGCTAAGTCCATAGGAGTTAAGTGAATATAGTGCACTCAATGTCATATAATAAGAGGCGTCAAGTACAACACAGTCTGTCAAAGCCTCAACATTGGAAAGTTAAAAAATCGACTAAGTTCATAATCATTAAGCGAGGACAGCTCATACACTGCTTGATGAAAGAAGTGTTGAGTCAATCTCAAGCAATTGAAGATTCTGTCAAGAACTCTGGCTAAGTACAGAATCGTTGAGTGAGGACAGCTCACTCAACGCCAAAAAAGATAGCATCGATAGAGCAATGATCAGTCAATTCCTAAAGAGAGATAGACAGAAAAATCTATCTAAGTCCAGATGCGTTGAGTGAGGATAGCTCAATCAACGCAAGCTCGTCAAGAAAATTGGATAATTACAAAAGTGTTGAGTGAAGACAGTTCACTCAACGCCTCATCAACAAGAAGCCAGACAAAGGCAGAAGTGTTGAGTGATGAAGGCTCACTCAACGCATTCATAAAGAAAGTTGGGGCTAAGTACAGAAGTATTGAGTGAAGCCAGTTTACTCAACGCCTCAGCATAAAGGCAAATAGTTAGTGAAAAAGCTAAGTACAGAAGTGCTGAGTGATGAAAGCTCACTCAACGCACTCAACACTTAAATATCAGAAAGATTGTCCAAGGACAAAAGAATTGAGTGAAGGCTATTCACTCAACGCACTCAATGCCTGGTAGTGCAAAAGAAATTGGCTAAGTACAGATTCGTTGAGTGAAGCCAGTTCACTCAACGCACTCAATGCCCAGGATGAAACTGAGAAAATGGCTAAGTCCATAGATGCTGTCGTCAACATGAGTCAGCAAAGTTTCAAATTGTTGCGGGAAATCTACAGAACATGACAAATGGCGCCACAGGCCTACTGTATGACTTTTCTTGTAAAAGCAAAGTTGCAGCCAACAACTTTAGTGGGGCCCACGGGTCAAATAGTTATTGGACAGCGAAAGATAAAAGGGATAAGTTCAGCGGATGCAAAACAACTTTTAGGGTTTGATCATTTCGCAAAGAGGCGGAACTTCATCGTCTTCTTCCTCGCGATAGTTGTAGAGCTTGAAGCTGAAGTTTCAAACCCACTGAACTAAAAAGTTCTTACAGTTAGCTGTAATAGTTTTCATCAACTACAACAAGTTCAGAAAAGCTTTCTGAGAAAGAAGATTGTGCAGAGCTTTCAAATTTCTGCAGTCAAGGTTAGTTGATTAAAGAGTATAAAGAACTATCAATTCATTATCTTCATCAGCGAGATCAGGAACTTGGTTTATGAGTTTCTTCTAGCACATGCAGTAGTATTCTGAAGATATTTATCCTTGTCACTGAGGAAGAAGTTAGGGCTGAGATAACTCAGCTCAGGAAGCAGTTGACTCAGAGAACTTCTCTAGAGTCATATCATCAACAACAAAACACTTCCTTTTCTGTAAAAACTTAACAGTTCTTAGTGTAGCCCTGATTTATAAAGGCTGATGTAGGATCTAATTTTGTATCCGAGGTAGGGAAGTTTTGCCTGAGGTAGGATGATGTGTGGTTCTGAGTTGTAGGGTATGTGTGCCTGAGGTAGAGCAGTTTGCTTGAGGTAGGAGAGTCATTATCTCTGAGTGTAGGACCTTTAGGTCTGAGGTAGGATCACGCTTTGGATCTAAGGTAGGGCCTTTGTGCCTGAGCTGTAAGAGAGTCATTCTCACTGAGGTAGGGCTTTCCTCCTAGCCTGAGTGTAGGGCATCTTGTGTGCCAAAGGTAGGTGATCTGCTGATAACTGAGTTATAGGTACAAGTTTGCTCTGAGGTAGGGCTTTGTGCCTGAGGTAAGTCTTAGAGGAGGCAGAGAGATCCTGAGTGATCTATGTTGTAATCTCTAGGGAGCCAAGATTTGGACAATTGCCTTATCTAACACACTGTTAGAGAGGTGGGAGGGACAATGGTTGTACACATAATCTGGGGAACCACTATAAACCATGTGTGTGTTTTTGTGGTGTGTCTTGAAAGTTGATTGTAACTAACTCACAACTCACATAAAAGAAGGAAATATCAAAAGAGACCAAAAACCTATTCACACACTCTAGGTGTTTAGCTGCTCTTGAAAACTAAAGACTTTTAGTTATCCCTATTATCGACGGCAATGATAGAGGGAGCGTGATCGGATGGTGGAGAATTGACGATGGTCAAGAACCTGGCCGGTGGAGGCCGGTCTGAAATGGAATTCGGTCAGCGACGGGATCTGTTCGGCGACAGGATCAGGTCGGCGATTGGATCCGAACGGCGATGGCAGCGACATTCAAGGAAGAGAGGATCGATGATGGTGGCCACCGCGAGATAGAGGAGCGACGACATGACGTCTGAGGAAGAGAGGAGCAACGATGACAGCGGCTGTGGGTGAGAGGAGAGACAACGAAAACGGCTGAGGAAGGGAGAGGTGTTGGGTATTGTATTCACAATAACCCTGATTTTAAGAAGGGTCCTCTTAAGATAAGATGAATTGAGATTGTATTTTATTTTATGTGTTTAGTTATGTGCTTGCAGGACTATATTTCTAAGTACACACCAATGTTAGTTTACTGTGGGTCAGTATACAAAGGACTATACAAGGTAATCCTTTATTGTGTTGGCCAATGTGTTGACTCATATGTAATCTCTCTATTGGGGTGTACTTCTATCCCAAGTGGATTAGAAGAATCAAGGAAGGACAAGGACATGGAATCAGTAGAACAGAATTTTTCCTAAGTAAAATTCATCGAGTATCACATGGGATATTCGTCGAATTCATCGTGTATACCTAATGACACTCGTCGAATTCATCGTATTTACTTAGGTTAAAATCTCTGAGAGTTGGAAAATATGTAAAGTAAAAAATCGTCGAGTATCATCAAGTGTACTCATCAAATTCGTCTATTGTATCTTCCGATACCCGCTGAATTCATCGAATATACATGTCGATACATGCCAAATTTGTCGAGATTAATTTTTTATACCTTTGAGTTTCTGAATTTACTTCTCTAGATTTTTTCAAGTCATATTCGTTGAATATCACTCAGCTTATACATCGAATGTGTCGAGTGTATCAATCGATACTCGTCAAATTCGTCGAGTGAGCTAGCTAATATTCATCGGATTCGTCGAGTATGACTTTTGCTAGATGTAGAGTGATATGTTCGTTCGGGATGAATATATCCAAGTGTTTTTCATCGAGATTCATCGGCTATACTCGATGAATTATACTTGGGTTATTTGTTTTGTTTTTCAAAATCCGACTCGGCCTGTCCAGATTGCTATGTATAGTAACCCGCAACCTTCTCGGTATGGAATATCTTTTCTAGTTGTTGATATGGAGGATTCCAATATATATTTAGGGTGGATTTTCCATCAACCCAAATCGTTCTCAAATTGAAACAAGAAAATTTCTGTTCCCGTCGGCTCCCGTACGTATTTCACGAATTCCGCTCGGCTGACGACTGTGTTGTTCGATTCGATCTTCCTCCACCAAATTGACTAGATCGTTGTTCTCTGAAGATTCTGATTCTCTCAGATCTAGTCAATCCGTGATTTCAGATCAAAGTCTTCAAATATTTTGGGTTCACTTGTTCTTCAAGTCATTCAAGATCAACCTTTCTGAAGAATGAAGAATTGAAGACGTTAAATCTAACTAAGATTATTTGTAATCTTTGATTTTTGTGTAAATCTTTCTTTACTCTTGTAGGAGGTTTTTCCCTCCGAGTTGTAGATCCATGATAGATCGAGTTATAGATCCGTGTTTGGATCAAGTTGTAGGAGAGGTTATTCTCTGAGTGGTAGGAACGTTGTCTTCGAGTTGTAGGAGTTAAGGCTCCGAGGTGTAAGATTCATTTAAATCTGAGAAAGGTGAAGTAGCCAAATCTAGCCCTTCGTGGTAGATAGGCGAGGTGGGACAGTGGATGTACCCAACTCGGGGAACCACTATAGATCTATGTGTTCTGTGTGCTTTAATTTTTAAGTTCATTTTATTCCGCGAAAAGACACAGACCTCACCTATTCACCCCCCTCTAGGTAATTTAGGTTGACTCTAGATACATTCAAGATGTAACAATGATGGCGACCGGGGAAGAGAAGGATGATGGTGGCAGCAGCAGTGGATGAGAAGGGCGATGGCTGCAGTGTCTGAAGATGAGAAGAGTGACGGCGGCGGTTGCTGCGACGATGGCGGCGATGGCCGTAGTGATTAAGATGATGATGGCGATGGTGGCAGTTGTTGCAACGATCGTGGAGGTTGCTGCGATGATGTATGCAGTGATGGTGATGGCGATTTCGGTGCTAGGGGGTTGACTTTTTCAACCCCGCTTCCTCTATCAGAGGAGGTTGATAATTTGGCTACCCGCAACCCGAATCATTTCAGGAGGACCCTATCGTCTTCCCCCCAAGTACTCGCATCTTCGAGCATAAGCGAATGAAGGGCGGGGATTTCTACTCAGAAGCATGTCTTGGTGCGTAACGGTTTACAATGGCATGTACATGACAAAATGCATGATAGGTGCGAAGGGTAGAATGTGTAAAGGGCGTTTTGTACGCTAGGAGTGGCATGCATAATTGGAGCAGCAAGCGTGAAGTGCGCGAAGGGAATAATATGTATGGGGCATATAGCATGCAATTGTGGAGTGCATGCAACGGGTGTGCAGAGTATAATGTGTAAAGTGCGCGCATGAGGAGCATTACGCACGATGTGCGCGCAAGGCGCAATGTACACTTTGCTTGTGAGGCGTTGCATAAAGTAGGTTATGTGAATTTGTTGCTTTATGTTTGCAAAGACTTGAGTAAATATTTGTCCTACCATGTAGTGAGACGTTGCTTGCAGGGGAGGCTGATGTAACGTCGCTCATTATCGTTTGTAGAGCAGGTTAATATTTGAAGGAGACAGTATGAGATTCCCTCAAGATTGGAGGTGAAGATCTTTCACCTGATAGAATGGACGCATTATTGTGGAACAGACCGATTTGGTAGTTGAGATCTCCCCTAGCATGAAAGCAGGGACTCTAACGTCGACGTAGATAAGTCATAATTATGCCTTTATTGTACAGATGTCAATAGTCTGAGGAATGTAAGCTTGTGGTCGTGTTAGAGAGTGTGACGACTCAATCTAAGGCTCAGAGAATATAAAGATTTGATTCGGCTGAGTAGTCGAGCCTGACTATGTGGGAATTGCCAGAGAATGTAAGTATTTGATCCAGGAGCCATAGAATATAAGTATTCAATCTTACTGCGGGGTTGAGCCTGGACATGAGATGATTGTGTGAGAATATAAGTATTCGATCCGGCTGCGAGGCTGAGCCTAACCATGAGATGATTGCTAGAGAATGTAAGTATTTGATCTGGCTACGGGGTCGAGCATGTCCATGAGATGACTTCCGGAGTATGTAATTATTCAATCCGGGTGCTAGAGAATGCAAGTATTTGATCCGACTGTGTGACTGTGAGGAGGCAAGCCCTAGTGATGGCAGGGCGTTAGCTTGTAGAAACGATGGAGAATGTAAGTATTTGATCCATCACAGGATAATGTAAGTATTCGATCTGGTTGAGAGCCTAGCCTGACTATGCATCGAAGAGGCTAGAATCTCTTTTGCGGAGATTTGAGCACTTTGTAAGGGGATAGGTCGGAGTCCCTTGTTGGGAGTATCGAACACTCTATAAGGGGTAAGGCCAGAGTTCCTTGTTGGGAGCACCAAACAATCTATAAGGGGAGAGGTCAGAGTCCCTTGTTGGGAGCAGCAAACACTTTATAAGAGGAGAGACCGAAGTCCCTTGTTGGGAGAACCAAACACTCTATAAGGGGAGAGGTCAGAGTCCCTTGTTAGGAGAACCAAACACTTTGAAAGGGGAGAGGTCGGAGTCCCTTATTGGGAGCACCGAACACTTTGTAAGGGGAGATCTCGGAATCCCTTTTTAGGAGCATCGAACACTCTATAAGGGGAGAGGCCGGAGTCCCTTATTGGTATCATCGAACACTCTATAATGAAGTCATCAATAAGATTGGAGATAACACTTGTTGTTTGTTCCACGAATGCTGAAAATACAAAATACAAGAAGTGGTGGAGCTCTAAATGCCCCTTTGGCAGAAAGAAAACTCTTCTTTGGGATGTTCATCCTGTGGATCATCCCCGTGCTGGATCATTCTTGATATGTTGATTTAGAGTCTTTATTTTGGAGAGAACTCTTGAGATACCCAAGGCAAACAAATGATTTCTGCCTTCAGTCGCGAACAAAATTCTGTCTTATACCTATGACATTTATGGAAGTCACAATATTTAGACTGATCCCCTGAATTTGGAGTAAGATCACTTGGCATTTGGAGAGAAGGATGGTTGTATATGGAGAGCAACACTTCCGTTAATGAAGCATTGATGGGAATGAAGGCTTGATGTTGGTGATGTCCCCAGCCTGTCGAGGGTTGGCACCGCGTGAGTTTCCCTTTTAGGGAATTGGTAATGGTGTTAACCCCTGCTCTCGTTGTCTCTTTTATTTTCTTTTGAATTGTTGGTGGTGTGCTTCAACTGCATCATCAATAACAATCTAGGCGTCGATCCATCAAAAAAGATCTGAATAGTTGTGTATAGTCTCTCGTACTAGTGTGGAGTGTAGGCCACCAGGGCGAAGCCCTCCAAGAAGAAATCCACGTAGGAGCTCTGATTTTATCCTAGGGATTCACATGCCTTAGTGGTGAAATGGCAACATAAATCTTTAAGGGTTTTCCCTTCACTTTGACAGATACCAGACAGGTGGTAAGGATCATTAAATATCTGACGGCTAACAATGAACTATTCCGTAAATTGTTGTGAAGGATCAAGCGCATACCCAACTGCACCAAAAGCCCGGACTGTTGGAGAGGGCGTTACTTAATTTTTTATATAAGTAGCAGAGCGCCACGGGTCAAGTGAAGGAACGCCGGACCCAACAATCCCCCCCCCCCCCCGACGTCAAGCAAAACCCGTCGACTCAGAGGTGGGGTTACCATATGGCCCACATGGCTTAGAGGTGGGGTTACCACATGTCCACGGTTTGCCTGACCCGCCGGACCCACACAGGTAGAAGGGAAAAATCGGGATTTAATAGCGCCCCCCCGATCTTGAACCTGTGACCTCCTCTGATACCAATTGAAGGATCAAGCGCATACCCAACTGCACCAAAAGCCCGGACTGTTGGAGAGGGCGCTACTTAATTTTTTATATAAGTAGCAGAGCGCCACGGGTCAAGTGAAGGAACGCCGGACCCAACATGTTGTATTTGTTTTGTGAAATCCTTGATTTCTCCCTCCTTCAGGGACATGAACCAAGTGCGAGCTTGTTCTTTCAAAAATGCTGAGAAATCTTGACACAATAGTTGGTATGTGGCATTACAAAGTTGTATCATGATTGTAAAGTGCTTGACGGGTCTCTCGTTTCGTCGTATGTCTCGATATTTGGGAGCTTGATACCATGGGGGATTATGTGTGCCCGAACCTTAGGTACGAATAGCGAGCAATGATGGAGAGGGCGATTGCCTAGAGTGGCTTGTTGCCTGATACGCTCGTGCTCTTCAGTAATTATATCATTAACTTCTTCACGTGTGAGCCTTTCATCTTCTAATGGCGCAATGTCTGCTGTTTTCGGCCTGTTGTAGTGATACTGAGCTTCAGATCTTTTGTCTGAACGAACTCTATGGCATTAGACATCCGCACAGGGGGGATTCATTTTCAGGTATGTTGATAAGCAAGTGAGGGGGAACTAGACCAACCTGACCCTCGAGTGTCGTCCCCTCTATAGTGTGGGCAGCTTCTCCCACCATGGTCTGTAGTAATGAGTACCGCTATTTTGATGGTACTATCTTCTCAGGATACTAGGAACTCGCTTCCCACAGACGGTACCAAACTATTGCGGCCAAACTTGATGCCCCAGTAAACCCAGATTAACTTGGACTGTCTAAGCCCACGGAGCGGTCGAGCGCACACACAGTCATAGAGAAAGAAAAGCTGATAAGGCAATTTTTTTACGTGGAAAACCCATCAACTGGGTGAAAAACCATGTGGCCGAGTCTGTGCCAACAAAACCTTCACAAAATCTGAGTGTTGTTACAGGGATTTTCCAAGAGATCGAAGGTGAGAGGCTGCCTCTCGTTACAACTATTGGGGGAGAGAGAAGAGATCAAAGGGTGACAGACCACCATTCATAGAGCTAACAATTTCTTCGTATGTTGAGGGGAGTTATACGCTCATTGTATTATAAAGTCCTCTGATAGTTCATTGAGGTGAGATTAACTTGTTGTAGTTGTTTTGATGTCTGGGGCTTGGAAGATCATGTGACACGTTAAGCGCGTCCTATCTTATGTGGATTGTCTCCTATTGTACTTATAAGAGACAAGAATTGTTGACCTGCTGACGCTTGGTGGGATCATTGCTGAGCTGAAGATGTTGAATACTTGTAGCGATTTTGAGAGCGGAACACACAGAGGTGCGCTTAGAGCAGACTTGATGACAGATTGCGTGGAGAGCTGGATGATGGAGAGCACGTGGGGCACTTGGTGGAGGAGTGCATGTGGGGAGCTCGTTGGAGGAGATCGTGCAGGGTGCTTGCCGGAGGTGAGTGCGCAGGGAGCTTGCTAGAGTAGAGCGCATAGAGCGCTTATTGGTAAAGAGTGCGTAGGGCACTTGTTGGAGGAGAGCGCGTTGAGTGCTTGCTAGTAGAGAGCGCACAAGGTACTTGTTGGAGGAGAGTGCGCAGAGCACTTGCAGGAGGTGAGTGTATGGGGGCGCTTGTCGACAAAGAGCTCGTGGGGCGCTTTTTTGAGGAGAGCACGTTGAGCGGTTGCAATAGGGGAGTGTGCAGGGTGTTTGTTGGAAGAGAGCGCGTGGAGCGCTTGCTGGTCGATAGCACGCACGATGCTTATCAGAGGAGAACGTGTGAAATGCTTGTAGGAGGTGAGCGTACGGGGCGTATTTCTGGAGCACTCAGTGAAGGGGAGCGTGAGGAGTGCAGAGTGAAGAGGCGCATACAAAGAATCGATTTGCGTGAAAGTTATTAACTTAAGGTTAGCTAGTCACCTACAGGGGGTGGGGTGGGGTGAACAGGTCTTTGAAATTTCTTAAGTCTTTTTGTTGTTTTCTTACTAAGTGATCTAGATCTTGTCCTTAGTACCTGCAATATAAAAGAAGAACAAGCAACACATCAAAGCATACATATATTTATAGTGGTTCCCCAACTGGGTACATCTGCTTTCCCTCCCACCTTTCTAACTTATGTTAGACAAGGCACAAACTCCTCCAAAAAACTCCTCAGAGCATACACCTCCGGCCCTAAGCCTTATACTCAGGTTCTCTTCAGAACCCTACCTCAGAACCACAAGGGTTCCTACCTTAGAGCCCTGCAGTGCTCCTATAACTCAGTGGTCCTCAAACCACCTACCTTAGCCTTATCTTTAAGGCATATAGCTCAGGCTTTTCAGCCCTATAACTTCATGCACAAGGACCTAATCTCAGAAGACTGCAACACTCCTACAGCTCAACACCCTTCCAGGTACCTACCTTTGTGCCCTTCCAGCACCTATAGCTCAGTGACAAAATTGTCACCTACCTTAGGCAAAAAGGCCCTACACTAAGTCTCCTCCAAGACCTACAACTCAGTGACATACTTGTCACCTACAGCTCAGTGACTCAACAGACACCTACCTCAGGCCCTAGTCCCTACTACTCAGGTTGGGAGGACATCCCTATTCTCAGATCCTCACTTAGATTCTACCTCAGTACCCCAGCAGGGCACCTACCTCAGTGACTAATTAGTCACCTATAACTCAGGCACAGAAGGCCCTATAACTCAGATTCAGACAACCTGAATCCTACCAGAATTTAATCAAGAAGTTGAAATTAATTAAAATAATGACTCAGAGATAAATATAAGAGTCTACCTTGCTGGACTGAGCAGATATCAGTCCAGCCATCTTGTTGTAGAAGGAATTAGTCGTCTTCTACAGCTAACTACTTTTCTGCTGCACTAAATAACAACTATCTGCTGTTAAAGGCTGACGGCTCTTCACACAGATATCTCTTCTTACTGATGAGATGAATAGGCCACCTTGTTCTCCAAAGAACAAATTTGCTAAACTCGAAAAGCTCCAGCTATCTTTTTTTTTCCTTCAGGCATGCTTCGCTGGACTTGGCTTTCAAACTCGTCGGAGAAGATAATTCCAGCCCCTCTATTTTCCATAACCCTAATCCCCTTTTCTCTCTGCTTTTTATATCTATTAATTTGAATCAATGGTACTATTTAAATGTGGGCCCAACCAAGGATGGTGGGCGCCACCTCCCTAAGAAAAGGACAAACAGTAGCTTTCGGCGCTACTGTAGTTTTCCCGCAATGGCATGAAATACTTTGACTTTGTTGACTTTTCGTGACGTCAGTAGTGGTCATCCGGTGCTGTTGTAGCTTCCTCCAATGACATGAAATACTATGACTTATTGACTTCTATTGACGTCAACAGTGGTCATCACATTCTGGACTTAGAGAAATTCAAGAATTCATTAAGCGTTGAGTGATGTTCAGTCACTCAACGCATACTAACTTGGCTCTTCATTAGAAGCGTTGAGTGAACCCGCTTCATTCAACGCTTCTAGACTTAGAGAATTTCTGTTGGCTTTGTCTCAGCGGTTCCTTCTCAACTGTCTCAGTGGTTTCTTCTTCACAACTGAGATTATCTCCTGTCTCAGCGGTTGGGCTGAGAACAACACTTCTCTCAATGCTTTGGATTGAGCTTCTCAGCTGTCTCAGTAGTTATGCTGAGATATTCTTCTCAGCTATCTCAACGCTTTTGCCTTAGTCAAATTATCTGACTTCAAGCTTACTCTTTTTGTTTCACATGTCCAATCAAGGACAACTTGCATGCATGAACTTAAGCTCACATCAAATACAACAACGTATGTATGTCATTGACCAGTTGGACTTCTTATAAATCTGGGACATTGGGATTAATAGACCCAACAATCTCCCCCTATTTGAAAAAGTAAAAACTTTGCTTGATCAATAATACAAGTCAATGACATACACAGTATATTCAACATAAAAACTAAAACTTGTGTAACATCATTAGAGTCTGGAAATGTTACCACATTTCTACAGCCTATGGAGAATTACTTACTCCCACTAGCATGCTACCAATCTCAAGCCGCATTTCTCCTGGGTGAGCCACCCTTACTATTCTAGTGATGAAGTTGTAACATCCCGATTCGCGCTAGGCCCCTCGTGCGTGCTTCTGAATCAGGAGAGCTAACTTGGGCCCAGGGAGTGCAGGATTCTAGGCTTACACTCGTGTGGAAAAGAGAAATTGGTCCAGAATAGGACACGGGTAGAGACACGGGCGTGTCCCTACCCATGTGCATCGAGTAGAACTCAAGAGGCGTTGAGTGGAAATCGACAGGGCCTGTCCCGAGAAGGATACAGGTAGAGACGCAGGCGTGTCCATACCCGTGTCGAGTGGCGTTGAGTGGAACTCGACAGGGCCTGTCCTGAGAAGAACACGTGTAGAGATACGGGCGTGTCCCTACCCGTGTCGAGTGGCGTTAAGTGGAACTCGACAGGGCCTGTTCTGAGAAGGACACGGATAGAGACACGGGCGTGTCCCTTGTAAGACCCCCTTTTTTTTTTCAACCACCGGGGTCTTAGCCCAGAATTGCCGCTTTGCGGTGGCACCGACTCACGGGAAGGCAACCACTACAAAACGCCAATTCTGCCGGCCCTTTTCGATCACAAGAGAGAGAAGCATTTATACAAAAATGTAATCAAGTCCACAGAAACAAGTAAATAAAAGTGAAATCACATCCAGTCTATCAATAGATAATAATAGGAAAATAGAAAAATGGGCTCGAGCCCAGTACATCAGAGTCCTCACTACAAGTCGCTCATCGCGGAAGCTAAGAAAATACTAATCACTCACGGAGCTGGTCGCAGGTGCACCGGTGCTAGACTGTCCCACCTCCATGCGCACCGTACTCCGCTGGTGCTGGTCCCTGGACTGCTGGTCCCTGTCTCACATCCGGAGCTCCTGTAATGTTTGGATCGAAAACCATTAGTCATAAAGACTAAGCCCTATCATCCCCTACCCCTCCCACCATGGCTCCTAAGCACCGGGCGGAGAGGAGGAAAGGGAAGCTTCAAAAAGTGGAGAATGAACAAGCAGATGACGAGGGAGCTAATCTAACATTGGATTAGAAATAAGTACATCTAGTAGTCCAATGGTAGTAAGTAATAAGGAGAACAAATTAATAAGTAGCAATTTGTATAAAAAGACAGCTAGAGAACAGTAAGTAAACAAGCAAGTAAATAAGTATGTAACCTTAACTTATATGAATGCCCATACAAACTTATAAGTTAAGGGGTCTTCTGCAAGTCTCCCATCGTATAAAAGTCCCATAACGATTTATACGTTGGGGTGTCGGTTGTATGCAATTATGAGTGTAGTGATATGCTATGCCATGATTCATGCAAGTGCAACTCACGCACACGACTCTATGCGCACAGACCTTTAGTTCCCCCTATTCGGGCAGCTAGCTTCACTCCCAGGAACCTCCGTAGTGGCAAACAGAGACAGTGGGTCGGGCCCCCCACTCCTAGGCGGGCATCCACACTACCAGGCCTAGCCCTTCCGTACGCCCCTAGAAGAACACAACCTAGAGTATCCGCGTACTACTGCTGGCTGTATCCACCAGACTTTCTTTGGCTAAGTGTCCCACACCGCCGAGTCAGCGTACCAATGTCGGTGTGAACGACAATCAGATACCGAAGACCCACCACCTTTATTCTGTACTCAAACTCTCGAGCCCTCGGCCCCCCGGACAGTCCGTCCATGCATCTACCTTCAGAGCTACTGTCTGAATGGCAACCAATCCTATAATTCTACTTTCCTAGCTATCGGGGAGTGTAAACGTGCAACCCTAGTTATACTAGTTGCTCTTTTAACTCATTATTCCTATGGTTTACGTTAGCCCAGGACTGCCCCCGGTATACCCCGTGAAGGGCTATCAAGGGGCACTAGGAACCAAGACGGCGGCATTACGGCCCGAAGTTCCCTTTCGCAAGGCACTCATTATTATTGGTTGATCTCCCTTAACCCGATCCCCTTTTAGTTACTTTAGATCTAACCCTAGAGTATTATGACTCTTCCATTCCTATCCGGGGTGGACGATCTTTCGTCGTTCCCGTACTCCTTTATCCTAACCAGTCTCACACTCTACTTATCCTGACTTCTAATGATGAACTCAATCTTAACTTGCCCTACCAACCATCAATTATCAGAATTCCGTGGTTTTACTATATGCAGACCATCCTAAGCTATATGAGGTACACAAGGAGAGGTACACCAAATTATCTTCCAAATCACCTATAATATTTACTGGAGGTCTACCATATCATAATTTGTCTAAATCCAGAAACTTATAATTTTCCTAATTAATCTGATATTTATTTAATTTTCCCAAAGGATGGGCCACGAGTCATTTTAAACATGAACTACATGATCCTCCTAAGTAATGGCTACTCAAAAATCATGATCATTATATAACAGCAAGATAACCTCAAATACAAGTTTTCAGAATTTTACAGAAAGTATTTAGCCTCTAAATAATTTATCCAGTATAAACACGTTAATCCTACGTAAAGAAGGAAGTACTGAAATTATTCATCGGAAAATTATAGAAAAATTACTAATCAGTAGTATGGTATAGAAAAGATCTCTGTGCAAAGAATCATAATTTTACCAGCTTGCTAAACACCACTAAATATTTAATCAAATATTCAAGGTAAAACATACTTAATGAAGCAAGCCTTAGAATTAGACTTCCAAAAATCCCATAAAAATTCACAGAGATTTAGAACCATAATAAACGTTCTCTGTCTAAATTTTATCAATTTCCAGGAAGTGTGTGTTCCATAATAAATTTTCTAAGCAAATCATACAAGCTACTAAATCGTTAATGAAGTACCCAAAATAATAAACTTAAAATTCATAGTAAAATATCCAGAGCTTGTACCATCCCTATAATTCACTCTACCCAAATCTCAACACTTTTCAATGTGATTTAGTGTCATTTCCTATCTCTACAAGTTTTGCACTCTAAACTAGGGTTAGATTTTTAGGTATCCCAACGGTCTCCAAATCTACTAAGATTTCATCCAGAGAACTATATTGGTCGTATGGTTCTCTTCACCCAATTTCGGGTCAATCCAAGGTCATTTGACCACATGACCTTCACAAACCACCAAGATCCATCCTTAGGGTTTGGCCTTGGTTCTTAGGGCAAACTTACCCCGATCCACCTCAAACTCTATGAGGGGGTGCTAGAGAATATTACTAGCCAGTGGTAAAAATCTCAGCCTCTGTTGAGGTGATCTGACCACACAAATCTCAAAAGTGCACTTTTAACCTAAGACCCCTTATTAGGGCAAAACTTAGGGTTAATCATTTCTAATCCAAGCCATCTCCAAATGAGATGAAAAATTATACAGAACATTATGTTGAACCCAGGGACCACTCACCAAAATTTGGGAGGGTTTGGAAATTATTTAACTATCTAATTAAATTAAACTAGGATTATTGAATTTTTCTCAAAACTATAGAAAAATATTTCCCAAAAATTCTCATTTTTGGATAGCACCTAGATATAGGTAAGATTAGGCCACACCCTAAATTTCAAGTCGTTTTGCTGACTGGTTTGAAGTGGGGAATTTTTCTAAGGTCAGGACAGCCCTATGGATAGACCTCACCGAAAAGAGAGCTGTAGTCTAACCGAGACTCCAAATTGAGTGAAATCAATTTTAAATTAAACTAAACTTCACGGGCTACATTTTCTATGTTGACCACTTTTCCTGTAGGAGCCTCTAGGTATTTTTCCCAAATTATTTAAAATGACAGATATTTTCATTCAGAAATTGTTTTAACAATAGAATCTAATTAATGGCACTGTTCATCTTCTTCTACAGCCCGAAACCAGAGCCCTGAAAACCTAATTTCCTGTAGCTTTTCCAAACTATTTCCCGGCCATCCAGCCATCTCCCTGGCCGGCCACCACCACCGCCTCTATTGAGGTGAGGGCTATCGTCGGGCGGCGGCACGGCCGCCGGAGAGGCGGTTTCCGGCGAACCCGCCACCATGAAATTTTCGGAAAAACCATGAATACGCTCACCCGATCTGGTTCTTTTGAGCCTTATATCTCTCCTAATGATTTCTAAGATCTATCCGCAGAAGAAGAGGGAGGGGAGGACCTTGTTCGCGGGCTGAAGGCGTGCAGAGCGTCGGGAAGCCATTTGCGCGGTGGTGGCGTCGCCGGAAATTCTTCAACAGCAAGGAGGAAAATCCGAAACAGTTTGAGGGAGAGTGTAACCTTTTCCTCTTGCTCTTATGAGTCTTTTATAGGTCAGCAAGTGGGGACGGGAAAGGATGAAACGTTCGCGGCAATTAATAATTCCCTTAATGATGTTTCGGTTATGGCAAAGGCATTTGAAACGCTGGAGATGAAGAGGTGTTCGCCAGGTGGCGATTTCCTATTGGACCAACATTTCCTTAATTATTTAAATAATTAAAGTAGGAAACGGCCCATAAATACCCTTGGTTTTCATTCCCATAATCAGAATTTATTACGACGTCGGTTACCGAAATTTCCAATCTGGCTGTCGTTTCGGCCTTGGTCACGAGCGTGACACATAGGTCACGGGAGTGACAGGCCCGGTTAGCCAATTCTGGGTTCGACGATCGTCGAAACTAGATCGACGATCGTCGATGGGTGGTCACGGGTGTGACACCCGGGTCACGGGCGTGACTGGCCCGTGTGGCCAATTCTGGGTCGACGATCGTCAAATTGGGATCGACGATCGTCGAGCGTGGTCACGCCCTATGTCACGGGCGTGACATTGCGGGTCACGGGCGTGACATGCCTGGTGACTAATTCTGGGTCGACGGCCGTCGAACTGAAATCAACGACCGTCGAACGTGGTCACGCCCTATGTCACGGGCGTGACATTGTGGGTCACGGGCGTGACACGCCCGTGTGGCCAATTCCTGGCCGACGACTGTTGAACTGAAATCGACGATCATCGAAGGTGGTCACGCCCTATGTCACGGGCGTGACATTGCGGGTCACGGGCGTGACAGGCCATGAGGCAAATTCCGCGCCCGATTATCGTCTAACTGAGATCGATGATCGTCGAAGG
This sequence comes from Platanthera zijinensis, assembly GCA_039513925.1. Taxonomy (NCBI): domain Eukaryota; kingdom Viridiplantae; phylum Streptophyta; class Magnoliopsida; order Asparagales; family Orchidaceae; genus Platanthera; species Platanthera zijinensis. The sequence continues at coordinate 107,494,852 of CM077088.1, forward strand.
AGTCTCGCCCCCAGGTCACGGACGTGACACCTGGGTCACGGGCGTGATAGGGCCGGGTTGAAAATTCTACGTCCGACGATCGTCTCCCTGAGATCGACGATCGTCGAATGAGTCACTCCCTAGGTCACGGGCGTGACGGGTCGGTCACGGGCGAGACCAACCCGTGACCCGAATCCTTTGTCGCTTTATTTCAATTTTTGGGCTCCCTAGGGTTCTACCACAACCAACCGACTCCTAGGGGTCTAGCCAGAAATGGGATGTTACAAATCCCAATAAACAAAACAAAGATTTCGTCCTCGAAATCAAGGTTAAGCCTACGGGACTCAAATCGGGAAAAGAAGCTTGTAACATCCCATGAGAATTAAAGAAATTACATCCCTACGTTATGTTTGCTTTATGCGGTTTCAAATCTAAGATTAATTCGCCCACTTAACTAGGTATATACACCCCAATAAACAAAATATTAGCCCCTATTCTTGAAATTTCAGTCCCATTGGTTTAAAACAGGAAGGCAAATTGATTGTCCAGAGGGTTTGTGAGGTATACCTGACGAAAAAGTTCCGGGTATTTTTGCCGCATCAAGTCCTGTGGCTCCCATGTATGCTCCTCCTGCCCATGATTGTTCCACAGAACCTTGACTAACGGAACCTTCTTCCATCGCAAGACACGCACTGCTGTGTCGTCAATCCTGATAGGCTCCAAGTTGACTGACCGATCCGAGGCCACCGGGCCATCTGCTGAGGAAATCAGCTGCTCAGGGCGTAGCAGAGCCCTCCGAAGTGAGGAGACGTGGAAGACGTCATGCAATCCCGCTAACTCCGGCGGTAGCTCCAGTCTATAGGCTAAGGGGCTGATCCGCTCCAGGATCCTATAGGGCCCCATATATCTCGGACTGAGCTTCTTCCGCCCGCGAACCCGCGAGACTCCGTGCATCGGCCGTATCTTCAAGAAAACCCGGTCTCCTACCCGGAACTCTACTTGACGATGCCTCGCATCGTAGTATTTCGCCTGTCTGCTCTTGGCTTCCAACATCCTGTCTCGGATCAATCTAATCTGAGCATCTGTATCTCCCACAAACTCCGAGCCTAGTGCCTGCGGATCCTCATCCTGAACCCATGATAGTGGGGTTCTGCACCTCCTTCCGTACAACGCTTCGTATGGAGCCATTCCTATGCTGGACTGATGAGCATTGTTGTATGAAAACTCGACCAGTGGCAGAAATCTCTCCCAAGGCTCGCCACGGTCCAAAATACATAGTCGCAACAGATCCTCCAGTGTACGGTTGGTGCGCTCTGTCTGTCCGTCGGTCTGAGGGTGAAAAGCTGTGCTGAATGTCAACCGAGAACCTAGATGGGCCTGGACTGACCTCCATTCCCTGGATGTAAACCGCCCATCGCGATCCGAAACGATAGTCTTGGGCACCCCATGATAACGCACAAACTGCTCAATGAACCTCCGTACTAATACACTGACTGGTGCGCCCTTTGCCACTGGAATGAATCTGGCCACCTTTGTTAGCCTGTCCACTATCACCCAGATCGAGTCATTCCCCGCACGGGATCGAGGTAGCCCATGTATGAAGTCCATGGCTATATCCTCAAACTTCCACTCCGGCATCGGAAGCGGCTGCAGCAAACCTGCCGGGTTCCTACACTCCGCCTTCACGAGCTGGCAGGCCTCGCAATGCGTCAAAAAATACGTAATATCTTTCTTCATACCCGGCCAGTACATCATCCTCTTTAAATCCTTTACCATCTTGGTGATCCCCGGGTGTACCGAATACTGACTGCAGTGAGCTTCCGTCAAGATATCCTCCCGGATCCGTCCTCCTGCTGGTATGTAGACTCTGCCCCGGAAACACAGGAGCCCATCCCTCAAAGAGTAATCTCCTGTCGTTCCTTCCTCCAAGGCTCGGAATATCGGCTCAGCTCTCTCATCTAGCATCTGCCCATCTCTGATGCGGTCTCGAATGTCATCAGTAGTAGCCATCGACCCCAGGTACTCCATGTACAGCTCCGGGTCATCCTTAGACACTAGCGAAATCTGCATCTCCTCGAAGGATCTAATCAACTCCAAGGCCATCAGTTGTGGGCCTACTCCTGTCGTACTCGCTCTCCGGCTCAGAGCATCTGCGACCACGTTCGCCTTCCCCGGATGGTAGTGCATGGTATACTGGTAGTCTGACAGAAACTCCACCCAGCGTCTCTGCCTGATGTTTAACTCCTTCTGGGTGTCGACGTACTTCAGATTCTTGTGGTCGGAGAAGATATCACAATGTACCCCGTGGAGATAGTGCCGCCAGATATTAAGAGCAAAAATGACTGCCCCCATCTCTAAATCGTGCACGGGGTAGTTCTGCTCGTGCTGCTTCAACTGACGGGAGGCGTAGGCTATTATTGCCCGTTATGCATCAGAACGGCACCCATACCCTGATAGGAAGCATCTGTATACACCTGGAATCCCTCCTTCCCTGATGGAAGAGCAAGGATGGGAGCCAAGGTGAGACGATCCTTTAGCTCCTGGAAGGTAGATTCGCATCGAGGCGTCCATATAAAAGGGGACTCCTTCTTCGTCAGAGATGTAAGAGGGAGGGCAATCTGAGAGAACCCCTCGACTAACTTTCGGTAGTAACCGGCAAGTCCCAAGAAACTTCGAACATCCGTGGCCGACTTTAGCGATGGCCAATCCCGTACTGCCTGGATCTTTGCACGATCCACTGCCAGACCTGCTCCACTGATGACATGGCCCAGAAAGGCCACCTCCTTTAGCCAAAACTGGCACTTGCTGTACTTGGCATACATCTCATGCTCACGCAGCTTCCCCAAGTCAAGGCCAGATGTCTCGCGTGCTCCTCCTCCGTCCTTGAATAGATGAGAATGTCGTCGATGAATACAATGACAAAGACGTCCAGATACTCCTCGAACACCCGATTCATCAAAGTCATGAATGCGGAGGGTGCATTCGTGATCCCGAACGGCATCACGGTAAACTCGTACAAGCCATATCTGCTGCTGAAGGCCGTCTTCGGGATGTCCTCCTCCCGAATACGAAGCTGGTAGTACCCTGACCTCAGATCCAGCTTTGAGAACTAATGGGCTCCCTCCAGCTGGTCAAAAAGCTCGTCTATCCTTGGTAAGGGGTAAGTATTCCGGACTGTCAACCTGTTCAGAGCCCGGTAATCGATGCACAGTCGAAGGGTCCCGTCCTTCTTCTTAACGAACAACACCGGAGCTCCCCATGGTGAAGAGCTAGGCCGAACGAACCCGGCCTCCACTAACTCCTGAAGCTGGCTCCGAAATTCAACCAACTCCTTTGGGGCCATTCGATAGGGAGCTCTAGATACTGGCTTAGCCCCCGGTACGAGCTGAATCTGAAAGTCCTTCTCTCGGTGCGGGGGTAACCCTGGTAGCTTCTCTGGAAACACGTCGACGAAGTCCCGCACTACTAGAATATCTGCAATGGAGTCCTTGGCTATGACCACCTCAAAGAGGACCTAATAAACTTCTTCCCCCTGCAGGTGGACCTTAACGGCCTGCACAGACGATAGTAAGGTACGGGGTGCTGGTATAATACCTTCGATAACAATGAAGGAGTCGTCGTGCCTCAAGGTGATCCTCTTCGCCATACAATCGATCTGGGCATGGTTCTAATATAGCCAAGTCATGCCCAGGATCAGGTCGTAGTCTGGCATCTTCAGAACCGTCGCTGGTGCCTCAAACGCCTTCCCGCCGATCCTCGCTTCCATATTGCAATGAGCAGAGGTCAATATCTCTGATCCATCGGGTAGGCGCACCCTCATCATCTTCCCAGTGAATGGCTCCACTCCTGCCAGTCCTTTCACGAAATCCTCCGACACGAATGATTGCGACGCACCAGTGTCGAAGAGGGTGTGAGCGGGCTTGCCACTCACGAATACTATGCCTGGGGTAATTAAATGTCTTAGTATTCTTATTGTAGTTTATCTTCTCTTAATTTCTAACCAGGTTATGTTTAAAATAGTAGTTTATATGAAGAAAATTTACAAGTACTGCCATACCTGTGATAACCTGCTCCGGGTTCCGGGGCTATGTCAGGTCTAGAGCATACACCTGCTCCCTCTCTGGCCTGCTGCCACGATCCTGAAATCCTCGTCCTCAGTCCTGTCCTCGTCCGCCAAACTGTCGGGGAGGTGGAGCGCCCTGATGTGCTGGTGGGGGTACTCGCCTCACAGGGCAGTTCCTCTTAATATGCCCCGGCTGGATGCACTGATAGCATACCGGTGGTTGCTCTACCGCCCTTGGCATTTCCAGCATCTGTATAGGCTGGGGAGCCAATACCCCCTGACTCCTCTGCTCCTGCCCAAACTCTTGACGAGGCTGATCCCCGTTCCTTCTCTCTCCAATAACCTGGCCTCGAGGACGGTCTCTACGTCCTCCAATCACTGTATCATCAGCCGGTCTCTTCCGGCTCCTCACTGTAAGCTGATCCGCCTCTCTCTTCTTAGCCATCTCCAGAATCCTGGCCAGACTCCCCTTTGAGACGAAAAGGAGGGCCTGCCTCATGTCATCTTGCAGCCCCTTATAAAACCTCCGGGCATAGCCAGCATCGTCTAACTGGTAAGCGTCCGCATAACGGGCCAGGTGAGTGAACTCCTGATAGTACTCCACCACAGTCCTGTTCCCCTGCCTCAACCGCAGGAACCTATCCTCCAGGTCATCTCTCGCCGACTGAGGTACAAAATGTCCCAAGAGCGCTGCTCTGAACTCCTCCCAAGTAATATCAGCACAGTCCATCCCTGCAAAGGTGGTGTCCAGCTGAGATTTCCACCATCTCTTTCCATGTGACTCTAAGCAGGAGACTGCCAAAGCGACTGCCTCCTCCATGGGGCATCGAATCCCTGTCAGCATCTCGTAAATGGTGTCCAACCACTCCTCCTTACGTACTGCAGACTCCGTCCCCTGGTAGGATGGAGGGGAAAGTCCTTGGAAGACCGTCATCCAATTGGCCCCGGGGTTTGGTTGTGGGGCCGGGGCTTGCTAAGCTCTGAAGGCCTCCAGGATGGCCGTCAGTGTTTGCCCCATCTCCGTCTGCTGGAACGGAACTGGTGCTGGCGGAGTCGGGACCACATTCGGAGCCTGAGGTGTCCCCTGCTGCGATGTAGGGTTCGTCGCAGGCTACAAGTAAAAATTCCATTTGTTAGAGAGTGAATGAATGGAATTTAAGAAGAGTTAGGATGGACTTTCACATATGATTTCCCTTATGGGCACACCACTGCTTTCGCTGCTAGTTTGTCCGCAAACTAAGCTCGCACGGGGGTGGCCCAAGGTTTTTGTGGACTACTTCTCTTTCGATCGAGGTCTCCTCTGATACCACTTGTAAGACCCCCCCCCCCCCCCCTTTTTTTTCAACCACCGGGGTCTTAGCCCAGAATTGCCGCTTTGCGGTGGCACCGACTCACGGGAAGGCAACCACTACAAAACGCCAATTCTGCCGGCCCTTTTCGATCACAAGAGAGAGAAGCATTTATACAAAAATGTAATCAAGTCCACAGAAATATGTAAATAAAAGTGAAATCACATCTAGTCCATCAATAGATAATAATAGGAAAATAGAAAAATGGGCTCGAGCCCAGTACATCAGAGTCCTCACTACAAGTCGCTCATCGCGGAAGCTAAGAAAATACTAATCACTCACGGAGCTGGTCGCAGGTGCACCGGTGCTAGACTGTCCCACCTCCATGCGCACCGTACTCCGCTGGTGCTGGCCCCTGGACTGCTGGTCCCTGTCTCCCATCCGGAGCTCCTGTAATGTTTGGTTCGAAAACCATTAGTCATAAAGACTAAGCCCTATCATCCCCTACCCCTCCCACCACGGCTCCTAAGCACCGGGCGGAGAGGAGGATAGGGAAGCTTCAAAAAGTGGAGAATGAACAAGCAGATGACGAGGGAGCTAATCTAACATTGGATTAGAAATAAGTACATCTAGTAGTCCTATGGTAGTAAGTAATAAGGAGAACAAATTAATAAGTAGCAATTTGTATAAAAAGACAGCTAGAGAACAGTAAGTAAACAAGCAAGTAAATAAGTATGTAACCTTAACTTATATGAATGTCCATACAAAATTATAAGTTAAGGGGTCTTCTGCAAGGCTCCCATCGTATAAAAAGTCCCATACCGATTTATACGTTGGGGTGTCGGTTGTATGCAATTATGAGTGTAGTGATATGCTATGCCATGATTCATGCAAGTGCAACTCACGCACACGACTCTATGCGCACAGACCTTTAGTTCCCCCTGTTCGGGCAGCTAGCTTCACTCCCAGGAACCTCCGTAGTGGCAAACGGAGACAGTGGGTCGGGCCCCCCACTCCTAGGCGGGCATCCACACTACCAGGCCTAGCCCTTCCGTACGCCCCTAGAAGAACACAACCTAGAGTATCCGCGTACTACTGCTGGCTGTACCCACCAGACTTTCTTTGGCTAAGTGTCCCACACCGCCGAGTCAGCGTACCGATGTCGGTGTGAACGACAATCAGATACCGAAGACCCACCACCTTTATTCTGTACTCAAACCCTCGAGCCCTCGGCCCCCCGGACAGTCCGTCCATGCATCTACCTTCAGAGCTACTGTCTGAATGGCAACCAATCCTATAATTCTACTTTCCTAGCTATCGGGGAGTGTAAACGTGCAACCCTAGTTATACTAGTTGCTCTTTTAATTCATTATTCCTATGGTTTACGTTAGCCCAGGACTGCCCCCGGTATACCCCGTGAAGGGCTATCAAGGGGCACTAGGAACCAAGACGGCGGCATTACGGCCCGAAGTTCCCTTTCGCAAGGCACTCATTATTATTGGTTGATCTCCCTTAACCCGATCCCCTTTTAGTTACTTTAGATCTAACCCTAGAGTATTAAGACTCTTCCATTC